>OY728123.1:1861748167-1862948167 GCA_963277665.1 Viscum album | reverse complement strand
ATTCAGGAAAATTACCCTTCTGAACCAGCTCTACCTTTTTCTGCAACTCACTGTCTTGCTTCTGTGCTTGCTTGATTCTGTCTGATAGAGATGATCTCACTGATACCTGAAACAAAACAGAAGAACATCCTGCACCAAAAAATTCTATGCCAAAGTTCATCAAATCCTTAACCAAAGGATCATGTTCCAAACGCAACATTTCTAATGAAGCATTACTTTTTCGACTCAAAGTATCAGCCACTTTATTTGCTTTTCCTGGATGGTAATGAATTGTACAATCATAATCCTTGATTAATTATAGCCATCTCCTTTGTCTCATGTTCAATTCTTTCTGAGTGAATATATACTTTAAACTTTTGTGATCGGTATATATTTCACACTTTACTCCATACAAATGATGCCTCCAAATTTTTAAAGAAAAAACAACAGCAGCTAATTCCAAATCATGTGTAGGGTAATTTACCTCATGAGTTTTCAACTGACATGATGCATAAGCAATTACCTGATCATTCTGCATTAGGACACAACCAAGTCCTTTCAATGAAGCATCACTGTATATAACAAACTCACCATTCCTGGAAGGTAGTGCCAAAACTGGAGCATTCACCAATCTTCTTTTCAATTCCTGAAAACAATCATCACATTCTTTTGTCCAGATAAACTTAACACCCTTCCGAGTTAGCTTAGTCATTGGACTAGATAACCATGAAAAATTTCTAACAAACCTTCGGTAATAGCCTGCCAAACCAAGGAAACTACGAATCTCTGTTACATTTGTGGGTCTTGTCCATTCTTCAACAACCTTTGTTTTTGTAGGATCAACGGTTATCCCATCTTTAGAAACAATGTGACCAAGGAAAGAAATTTGTTGCAACCAAAACTCACACTTGCTGAATTCTCCATACAGTTTCTTTTCTTTTAAGGTTTGCAAGATAACCCTTAAATGTATTTCATTCTCCTCTTTACTTTTAGAAAACACCAAAATATAATCAATTAAAACCACCACAAACGTATCCAAGAACTCATGGAAAATTCTATTCATTAAGTCCATGAATACAGCAGGTGAATTGGTTAGCCCAAAAGGCATTAATACAAATTAATAATGGCCATATCTTGTACAAAACACAGTCTTCGGAACATCTGCTTCCTTTACCTTCAGCTGATGGTACCCTGATCTCAGGTCAATATTTGAAAAATACTGAGCTCCCTGGAGCTGATCAAACAAATCATCGATATGAGGCAAAGGATATTTGTTCTTAACAGTGATATTATTCAAGGCCCTATAATCAATGCAAATTCTCATTGAACCATCTTTCTTTTTAACAAATAAAACAGTAGCACCCCATGGTGATGTGCTAGGTTGAATGAAACCTTTCTCTAATAAATCTTTCAATTTCTCCTTCAACTCTAAAAGTTCAATTTGATCCATTCGATAAGGGGGTTTTGAAATTGGCTTAGCATCAGGAACTAAGTCAACAGTAAACTCAACTTCCCGATCTGGTAATATTCCAGGAAACTCATCCGGAAAAACATCAGGATACTCATTTACCACTGGCACATCATTAATCTGAACAGTTCCCTTGTTTTCAACAATGTGTGCAAGGTAACATTCATTTCTATCTTTTACAAGTTTCTCGGCCTCTTGATATGTTATCAACAGTAAGGGTTCATTCTTGTACACAAACTAAAAGTCTTTCTGAAAAGAAACTTCTTTAGCTCTACAGTCAATCTTAGCATGGTAAATAGAGAACCAATCCATACCCAGGATAACATCAAACTCTACTAGAGGTAGAACAATAAGGTTTTCAAGTAGGTTCTTTCCACAGATAAGGATAGGAAGATTCTTATAAATTCTTTTTGCTTCAACATTTTCCCCAGGTGTTTTTACCACAAGTTTAGGAGTCATTTCTTGAGATGGTATTCCCATTTTACTAGAAAAGGTTTCAGAGATAAAATAATGTGTAGACCCCGAATCAAACAACACACTGGCATAATCTGAAAAAACAAACAAAGTACCTGATACAACTTCATTTGATGGCCCGACATCTGCTGAAGTAGTTGCAAAGGATTTCACCACCCCTTTCTGCTTGTAGTCTAACTGCTTCCCATCACTCAAGCTCTTTGTCGGACACTCGTTTGCATAGTGACCCATCTCATTGCACTTAAAACATTTCACTAACTGTAAATCAAATTTGGTCTTACCTTCACCTTGATCTTCTTCAGTGCAATCATGAGCCTTATGTCCCATCTTACCACATCGGTAGCACTTTCCAGAATTCAAAATACATTCCCCAGCATGCCTTTTGCCACATTTATCACAAACTGGAAACTTAGTTTTCTTACCATCATACTTTTTTGAATAATTCTTACCTTTCTCCGGCCACCTCGGTCTCTTCTTCTGTTGGTTGTTATAGAACACTTGATCATCGGCAAACTCTATTTCCACCTTCTCAGCACATCGAACAAGATTTTCATAAATTTTAAACTCACGAGAATCTAATGCCCTTCGATATTTTGGATTTAATCCTGAGTAAAAACGATTGATTTTACTATCAAGGTCTCGAATAAAATTTGGATCATACCATGCCAATCAAGTGAACCTTTCTTCATAGGTATCCACTAAGTCTTCCTCTTGCCTCAATTCCAAGAATTTTTTTTCCATCCTAAGTCGAACAACCTTACGAAAATACTTTTCAAGAAACATACCTTTGAATTCATCCCAGTCGAGAGCATCAATCTCATCAGCGTCCCTGATATTTTTAACCATAGAACACCACTGATCTGCTTCACCCTCCAAACAGTAAATAGCAAGACTAACCTTTTGATTTTCTGAACACCCCATGACATCGAAAATCTTCTCCAGTGCTTTAATCCACCCTTCAGCTAACATAGGGTCAGATGATCCTCTGAATGATGGGGGATGTTTCCTCATTAAATGTTCCACCACTGACATGTTCCTCTGCGGTTGATCTGGCTGATCTCATGTATGGATACCACCGCCATTTATCGCTTGAGTCAAATACGTCATTACTACAACAAACTGTTCAGTTCCAATTCCGACCATCTTAGGATGCTGATTCGGAAGGTTATTTCCTTCTGTATGCCTTCCTAGCACTGCTTCCCTGTTTCCTCTTCGGAAAACCATTCTGAACAAACATGTCTTAGATGAAGCAGCATGGTAATCTTCAAATCCTATATCATTTCAAAAAAAAATATTTTTGGATAATCATTTAATAGAATTCTAACTCCTAAAGTGATCTAAACCGACCTCTGATACCAAATATAAGGCCCCAACCTTAAACCTTACTTAATCTTGAGTTATTACAAGATTACACATTGAGGATCTTTTCAGGTTTAGAGTTTTAGAGAATTAGATCATAAAACTTGCATTACATTCCACATTTAAACAAAGTGGTTACATAATGATAGTATTCATTTTTTCCCATCAATGGAACATATTTAAAATAAAACATGTA
This sequence comes from Viscum album, assembly GCA_963277665.1. Classification (NCBI taxonomy): domain Eukaryota; kingdom Viridiplantae; phylum Streptophyta; class Magnoliopsida; order Santalales; family Viscaceae; genus Viscum; species Viscum album. Next base: position 1,862,944,691 of record OY728123.1, on the reverse strand, counting down.
TTCTTTCTTGACACTTCCTTGACACTATCATCATATCATGTACCTTTCCCTTGACCTGTGAAAAACATTTCAAAAAATACTTGGGATGAGCATAAAAATCTCAGTATGGGTTATATAAAAAAAATATGGAAAGGAAACATGAGTTCATATATACATAAGAATGAAATCATACTTTACCCATAAAACATAAGCACTTTAGCATACCTCATAAAATCATGAATAAATCATAGAAATCATAATACATAAAGGTAACTTGAGGCATTCATAACATTCTTACGTAGGGAGTAACCCTCTTGGTTACGTTTGGAATACCCATCACAGTATATTCCCTAAATCTCTTCAGAGAAACCTTAACGTTTCACTCCTTCATGTTACCCAATGCATTGGAGAGCTATATCGGGCTCACCCGCCCTTATTTTATCACGGAACCACCCATCTTCAAAATAATGTCCAAGAACATCAACATAATCGTATCACATAAAACATGCATAAAGGAAACATAACATTTACACCTTTCAATCACAAGATATCAATACAACACATTGATATAAAAACATTATGAAAACCATTTTCAATACCAAAATAAAAGAAAAGTAAAACATGGTATTTATTTTTCTTTTTAAAAAAATGTATGGCTTGTAGAGGAAGCCGAAACTCAAATAAATGTCACGGCGGCGGAGAAGTCGTTGTCGCCACATACGTATGACAAAAATATTCCCTTTTGTCGTTTAGTAAAACGCTTCGTATAAAAAAGATTCCTTTTGGATAAATTTAAAAGTCAAAGGGGTTTATACACCGTATAAAATAAGGTTGTGTATAAAACAAAATATGCCTCAATGAAAGGAGATTGAGACGAAGTCTCATACCTCGGGTCCGACTTGACTCGGTCGTTCTTTAATCTCCTGAATAATAAACTTGAGTTAATTTATACTTGTTTAAGAACCTTTTTCAAGTTCATTATTCCTTTTATATCTCTTATTTACATGTCAGGAACACTATGTAATTATTTAAGTTAATAACGGTCGTTTTAACGATCATTGGTACTTGAGTCAAAAATAAGCCCTTTATAATTACAAGTTGTTCATGTATCCATTATATCCAGAATGTTATTCATTATGTAGATATCATATATGTAATATATATCCATTACATGCATGCATTTATAATATTACATAATCATTTAGAGGTAAGAAATGAAATGCACCGTTCATGGAGACGGTAATCCGTACGTACGCATGAACGCTACTTTCATTTCTATTTCGTATTTTATAGAATGGAATCATAATGATATAAAGGTATATTATAATTCCAGTGTAATATAATATATAATATCATAACTCCCTCCTTTATATGTCCCACATATGGTTTTTAACGAATCAAATCACTTTGAGGGGGTGGTAGTCCGCACTTCCTTAAATGAAGATATTGCGTTTACCCATAATGGGAACCATAAAGGTATGCCCAAAATAAAAAATACAGAAGCTTAAGGAAAACATAAACATATTATATATCATATATAAATATAGTGTCATCTTAATGTCCACCTTTTAAGGTGTTAAAAGAATGTTGAACAATCATCGTTTCGGGAGGCAGAAATTCGTCATCCACGGAAACAGTATGTTCTTTAACCATTAGATGTAGGTGTGTGTAAGTGTATCTCGAATCCTTCTTATAAAAACATACTAGTATATTGAAGATACTGGATTTGTTACGAAATAAATGAATAAAAAGAGTTTAGGGGGTTGGAGAAGTAAAATAAAACAAAAGGACTCAAGTGAAAACATTACCTTAAAATCGGGTAACTCCCTTTGGTTTCAGCTCAAAGGCATCCTTGGGAAGACTTCTGCCCAAAGTTAGGCTTCAATGAGTAATAGAGGGAATTAGAGAGACAAGGGCAGGGTTTGGCCGAGCCAAAGGCTTTGGAAGTGTGGGTAAGGAGGTAGAGGTGGGGGCCTTTTATAAGGGGAGAGGAGGGGCACTCTTGGAAAGTAAAGAAATGTTACTTTATTTTAAAATGATTTTCAGATTCAAAAGGTCCCACATTGATATAATTTGAGGCTAAGGTTATAAGGGTTCGAAATATACCCACCAAATAGGTTTTGGACATGTGTAGGTCTTAGATTTTACATTATCTTTCCATTTTATTCAAATCATCAAATAATGAGGTCATCGCTGCATCATTATGATGTCATAAATAATTTAATTTATTTAATGTCTAAAAATTATAAAAAAAATACTATGATGTAGAAAATCTTTTTATCTTTCCAATTACTATTTATAGTCCAAAAGGTCATTTATTTAGACAAAATTAAAAATATTTTAATCAGGTGATACATTCTTGTTATATTTACTTTCTTTAAAAAAAATAAAAAGATAACAAGTCACTTTCCACAAAAGTGATTCCATGGGGTCCCCAAGTTTGGCACAAGACATCCCATGGTCGGCCATGAGACAACTAGTAGAATTATGACACATGTTGGTGTCATTTTTTTATTATTATGATATTACTTTATTATCCTTAACTACCTGATTACTCATTAATCAAGATAATTAAAGATAATTACCGTCGTTACTATTCATAATGTACAAAAACAAAAGAGTCTTGATTACATAATTTGGACCTTATGATTCCAAATATGTAATCCATTTTACCAAATTCCAAACACAGAAATTGCAATAATTGATTTAAAAATAATTCTCATTGTCAAAACAAATAGCGGGTTTTTTTTTGAAACAATATCTATGAAAAGTTTGGCATTAGTTTATGCCCAATTCCAAAGTGAAATTAATCCTAATTACCACCATTGGATTAAATGGTAAAAATATATTCCAATTTAACTTTAAAACCAATTCAAAAGATAATCTAATCATATAAATAAATTATATTAAAAAGCAGTTTTGATGTAAAATGCAGTATTTTTCACTATTCATTAAAAAATGAACATTGTCAGAAAAATACCAAAAATTCACAAAAAGTAAATTTTGATGTCCCAATCATAAATAATAAGTTTATTTTGACAAACATAGCTTATAAAATTGTCAAAAGATAGATTTAAAAATGGTTTTCCATCAAAAGGTAGTAAAACAATCTTTTAATAAATATTAGTGTATTCCATGCTTAAGATTGGATTTATTTTCATTTTAAGCCTCTAAAAAACTATCTAATTCATTAATAGACATAGATAAAAATATCTATTATTAATTACTTACTTCGGATGTTACAATGCAAATGATTGTCCTAAGTGCTAAGGAAACATGCCTCAGAAAAATCCAAGAGAACAAGGGAGAGCCTATGCGATTCCAACCGCGGAGGTTAAAGTTTCTAATGACGTGGTGGCGGGTACTTTAATTGTTTCCTCAAACTTAGCCAACACTTTATTTGATTTCGGATCATCGCATTCATTTATATCTTCCCAGTTTTCCAAGAAAATTAGATATGTCCAATTTGATTTAATAAAGGAGTTTTCAGACAAAACTCCCAGGGGATGTATCATTGCAACAAAGGCATGTCGACTAGTCCTCCTCCAGACACCAAAACGTGCTTTAGTTTCTAACCTTATCATCATACCAATGTTTGAATTTGATATAATTCTCAGTATGGATTGGCTATCAAATTATGATGCGAAGATTTATTGTAAGAAGAAGGAAGTTACAATTTTTGAAAATGGTGAAGAATCCCTTGTCTTTAGGGAAGAAATTTTGCCACCTGATTCTTATCTAGAACCACCCCCAGTAGCTCTACTGAATGCAATACTTATAGGGGAAGATAAACCAATATCTATGGGTGAGGAAAGAAATCTTCAAATTTAAGATGTGCACATAGTGCAAAAATACATTGTTGTATTTCCAGAGAATTTACCTGGACATCCTCCAGATCGGGAAGTTGAGTTCTCTATTGATTTAATTTCTGATGCAAGACCAATATCAAAGACTCCCTATAGAATGGCTACTATGGAATTAGTAAATCTAAAGAAACAACTAGAGGATTTGAGTGAAAAATGATTTATTCGACCTAGTGTTTCTCCATGGGGATCCCATGTCCTCTTTGTCAAGAAGAAAGATGGATCCATGAGGCTTTACATTGATTACAGGGAAATCAATGCTATTACAATAAATATTAAGTATCCTCTGCCCTGTATTAATGATTTATTTGATCAAATTCATGGAGCTCAATAATTTTTGAAGATTGACCTTCGATCTAGATATCATTAGTTGTGTGTAAGGAAGGAATATATTCCTAAGACATCATTTCGAACCAGGTATGGGCATTACGAGTTTATAGTAATGCCTTTTGGATTGAAAAATGTACCCTCTATTTTCATGGATTTAATTAATAGAGTTTTCAAGAAATATATTGATAACTTTGTTGTGGTATTCATCGATGATATCCTCATATAATCAAAAATCTATGAAGACCATGAGAATCACTTGCGGGTCATTTTGAAAACTATTAGAAGCAATAAATTATATGGAAAGTTTAGCAAATGTGTATTATGGATTCAATTAGTTTCTTTTTTAGTCTATATTATCTCTAAGGATGGAATCCTAGTTGATCCTGCGAAGACAAAGGCAATCCAATATTGGCCCACACCAACAAACATAATTGAGGTATGCAATTTTATTGGCTTAGCAGGTTACTATCAGTGTTTCGTTCAAAAAATTTCCCAACTGGCTAACCTGCTAACCAAGCTTACACGTAAAGGATTTAAGTTTGTGTGGAAAAAATAATGTACAGAATTCTTTGAAGAATTGAAAACAATATTGTTTAATGCTCCAATTTTGACTCTTCCATCTGGAAGTGGTGGATTTGTAATATACAGCGATGCATCAAAGAATGGACTGGGTTTCATCCTTATGCTAAATGATAAAGTTATTGCTTATGCATCAAGACAGTTGAATACTCATAAAAAAATTATCCAACTCATGATCTTGAGTTATCAGCCGTAATCTTTGCTATGAAAATATGGAGGCATTATCTCTATGGAGAGAGATGTGAGATTTATACAGACCACAAGAGTTTGAAATACATTTTCACACAAAAATAACTCAACATGAGGCAGAGGAGATGGCTTGAGTTACTCAAATATTATGATTGTTCAATACACTACCACCCGGGAAAGGTGAATAAGGTGACAGATGCATTAAGAAGGAAAGATCATGGACTTCTGACTCAAATGAGGATTGAGAGAGATCCTATATTTTTTGATCTACTAAATATGGATGTGGAAATTGTTAAGGAAAGGGAAACATATTTCCTCTTCCAAATTATTGTTAAACCATCTTTATTAGAGAAGATAAAAAGCTATTAATCTGATGATGAGAACCTGCATAAGAAAATTAATGTTGTCATGGATGGGAGACTGGCTGACTTCATGTATGAATAAGGATTTTTGAAATTTGGGAATAGGTTGTGTGTTCCATCAGTACCTGAGCGAAAAAGGGAACTATTAGATGATTCCCATAGCGCAAATTTCTCTATACACTCGGGTATCACCAAGATGTATAGAGATCTGAAAGAATATTTTTGGTGGGATAATATGAAGCGGGAAATTTATGACTACGTGTCAAGATGTCTAGTTTGTCAACAAGTGAAGGCAGAGAGACAACATCCCAAAGGAGTGATGAAACCTCTACCTATTCCTATATGAAAGTGGGATAACATTAAAACAGATTTTGTCACCAGACTACCAAGGACACCAAGAAGGAATGATGCAATATGGGTAATTGTTGATCGGCTCACAAAATCAGCACATTTTCTTCCTATAAGAGAGGATTTTCCACTTGATTGCTTGGAAAGAATTTATATTAATGAAGTTGTAAGACTTCATGGTGAACCTATATCGATTGTGTCTGATCGAGATCCCTGATTTACATCAAAATTCTGGAAAATTCTCCAGAAGGCTTTGAATACTGAGCTTCGTATGAGTACTGCTTATCACCTCCAAACTGATGGACAGTCTGAAAGGACTATTCAAACTCTAGAAGACATGTCGAGGTCATTCTCTATTGATTTACAAGGTATGTGGGATCAATACTTGCCTTTGGTGAAATTTTCCTACAACAATAGTTTCCATTCTAGTATTCAAATGGCTCCATATGAAGCATTATATGGAAAGTGATGTCAAACTCCAACTTGTTGGGACGAAGTTGGTGAGAGGAAACTTATATGCCCAAAACTTATTGAAGATACCACGATAAAGGTGAAGACAATACAATCCCATATTAAAGTAGCCCAAAGTAGGCAGAAGATTTATGCTGAAAACTGGAGAAAGGACTTGGAATTTCAAGTGGGTGATCATGTATTTCTGAAAGTATCTCCATGGAAGGGTGTCTTAAGGTTCGATAAGAAAGGTAAACTGATCCCCAGGTATATCGGAACATTTGAAATTCTAGAAAGAATCGGAGTAGTAGCTTACCGTTTAGCAATACCACAAAATCTCTCCAAAGTCCATGATGTGTTCCATGTGTCATTGTTGAAGAAATACATGTCAGACTCAATGCATGTACTCACCTATGAAGAAATTGAACTGGAACCTGATTTGTCATACTGTGAAAAGCCTATTGTGATTCTTGATACAAGGGAGAAAGTATTGAGAAATCAGACAACTCGTCTTGTTAAGGTTCTTTGGAGGCACCAAAATATGGAAGAAGCAACATGGGAACCAGAGGATTTCATGAAAAAGAACCACCCACATCTTTTTGGTGAGTTTTATACATAAAATTTTAAGGATGAAATTTCTGAAAGAGAGAATAATGTAGCACCCCAAACATTTTATGGTATGTTTCTCTTAAATAAATTTTAGTTATAGCCTATATTTCAAGAATCACTGAGCCTCTATGGAACAAAACATGGTTACTTATAGGAGATAGTCATAACCTAGCCATAAAACTTAAATATTTCAACTCTATGATTTGAATTTTAAATATCTAACATACACAGTTGTGATCAAGATGATAATTAGAGTCTGATAGAATTAACTTAATTTTTGGTTAATAGTAACCCACCCTTATGAATAGTAACCTACCCTTATGAATAGTAACTTACCCTTATGAATAGTAATATGAATCTTATGAATGGTATTTGTGCCCTTGAATGTATAAATGAATTTAGGCACCTTAAAAATGAAGATGAATATTTTAAGTGTTTATATTTTTCGATTAAATAATTATTTTAATTAAATATTTAATTAATCATATTTATAAAATTATTTTTGAAAAATGGACTTCATTTTTAGATTCTACACATCAAAAAATTGTTAGGGTGAATTTTTGGGATTTTTCTGAAATACTTAAATTTTTTATGAATAGTAAAATCTGATAATTCACAATAAATGCTAAATAATAGATTAATTGAGTCATTGATGATGACTTGCTAATGTAAGCCCAATTGGTTCGAATTCACATGCATATATTACTGTTCTTGGTCATGGAATACTCACTATTGGTTGTCTTGAGAGGAAATAATAAATTAATGATTATAATATTAAGAAAACTCCTCTCCCCTCCACTATATAAAGCACCCCTCACCCCCTCTTCCTCTCACACTGCTCAAGCCTTGTGCCTTGACAATATTCTGCCCAAGTCTCTCCCCATGATCCTCCCCAACGTCCAAAAGCTCCTAGCCTCTTCAAAATACCAAAACCTCTCCCCTTAAGAGGTTCTCAAAGGAGGAAGTCTCAAGAGGTAAATTCCTCTTTCCAATTCCTTCAATTCTTTTAAGTTCTTTTCTTCTTGTTTCTTTCCTCACCATAATAATATGATAAATCCAATAACATACATGTACTGTAATGTTTTCATGTTAATGTTATGTTTCATTACCTTCTCTCTTTTACCCACTATTTATTTGAAAGAAATGAAAGTACTGTTTGAGATGTGCTAATTTAGCACATTCAAGGACAACGGTTTATCAATTTCTATTATAATATTTAATTCTGGTCATAAAACCATTTGTGTTATGGTTGAACCAGATTATTATATATGTAATATATCCTATTTTTAGTTCTATAATCCTTTTGTACAAATGGTATTAAGTTATAAAGCAAAACATGTTTATTGTAATCAAACCCACCGTTTAGCCAAAACGGTTGTCTCTAAGGTTATATATATAATAATTCGAATTCACTCTAAGTAACCAAATTAAATTTAAAACCATGTAATCTTTTAGATGTTCAATAATAGATTATAACTTCATTTCTGTACAACCACATCCATCTTATATATTTATCTGAACTTGAATATAAGTGAACCGATCATTTAAAACCAAGTAAACAAACGATCCCGAACAATGAAATTGAACCTTATAACTAATCAAAAAGGACTTGAATGAACTAAAATGGGTTATAATAAATCATTTACATATATAAGAGGTTATGGAATTATGAATTAATAAGCCTAATTTGTTTTTTCATGTCTTAAATAACAAGTCAAGAACACCTTCAAGCATAAGGTAAGGGATCCTCTCTCTCACTTTTGTTCAAGAATCTCCCCTATATTGTGCTCTTTTATTTTTAATTCCTAATGATGGGGTATGTTTTCACACCTCCACCATACTTCCCATGTGACATATAAATAATGGAATACCCCTTTACCTCTCATTAATCCCTCACAATAACACTCGTTACCATGCCGAAATGTTTGTAAGGGGTTTCTCATCTCACTTTCATTTCTATGAAATTTTCATTATTCGCCATTTATATCTTGTATGTGGTATATGTGTACTTACATTTGATATATAATAATATGATTCTCTTTATATTCATGTTATTAAATTATTCATTTGAGGTTTATTAAGTTCTGGTCATACGATTCGACCAACTACATTGTGGTAAGAAACTTTATCCCAGCTACTTTTTTGTTGTGACTAACTTTGTATTGTGCACCTATTAACCCTTATGTGGCGTACCTACTACCCATTTGAGATCACATTTCATTTGAAATTGTATTTATATTAAATATCCATAAATCACATATCATGGATATGTTTTTTGTCTAAACTATATACCATTTTACATACGGTGTTTATTTGGAAAGTTATTTTAAGTATGGAAATATTGATGAATCTGTATACTCTACTCTATATGGATATTGAAAATGTGTATTGCTCTTGTATTGAATCAATGTATAAAGAATTATTTGGACATACAGTGGAGGGTGGGTCCTGTTATATCCCCTCTATGCATTGGTAGGTCTCATGAGACAAATTAGTTTGGTGACAAACCCTTCGAGTTTGTTTCCAAAAATCAGACGGGTTTCTACCCATAGAACTAAACTGTTTTTATGGTATTATGGTTTCATGTGCCAGATACATGACATCCAATTAATAAGCATTCTCTTTATTCATTATCAGTTATTATTATTATCCATGAGGTTTTCACTATGACAAAATCTATGGATGCAGTTTCATTCTCAGTTTGTTAATGGAATTAGTTATTCATTTTTCACTATGCCATATTGATTATGTCAGATTGATTGTGATTCACTTATTATTGTACTCATGATTCCGCTATTTGTAAACCATACTGAGCATTTGAGCTCACCCCTTTCATTTTTTACTTTCAACGGATGACAAATAGGAGATCGTTTATTGAATTCTTGTGGATGCAGTTTTTAGTTTTGTTATGTATTGTATTTAGTAAACTTTTTCAATGTAATTTGAGTAACATATATGTATCTAGTTTCTTCAATACTACTAAACTGATCGTTCCTTTTGGATTTTCATTCCTTTTAACCATTCCAATATCACAAGTAATGCACCGGCTCCAGTCTAGAGGGTTCGGGGTGCTACAATGTTAATGTAATAACCTATATCCATCTCCTCTTCCATCAAATGGGAAATGAAACCATCGTTTGTGTGTATAGTGGACTACCTCCTCATGAACTGATGTAATTCGTATTCTATCATCACCTCTCATGGCTATTTATGATGATGTATTTAATGTATATATATTATATTCATGATTTATTTATCATTATTTAAAATTAACATATCATATATTTTCTTACCATTCCATTCATTGAAAGATGATAGCGTCGTTCATGCATATGTGTGGATTACCACCTCGATGAAGCGATGTGATTCATTTTTTATTACCACATCACATATATGGTATATATAAGTGTATTCAAAGAAATAATATGATATTTATAATATAATAATCATTTTATAAAGTTAAAACAACACTTACCTTCTTTCCATCATGATCATTGAAAAATGGAAATGTTACTCATCCGTACGTATGGCCTACCGTCTCCATGATTGTAACATAGTTCATTTTTCATAACCATATTTCAAGGATGGTTTTAAAAGAATAATTTATGTATAAAATTTATAATTACATCATTATTATTATTTTTTAGGTGATGGATAAATAACCTATTTGACGTTATTCAACTTACCAACATCATTTTAGACTTATGAACCAAATATCATCAAAAGTCCGACGTGAACTTTTTTTTAATAGGTGGAGGGAAATGACCCATTTTTATTAAGGAAAGAAAACCCTCTTTTAAATTGTGTGAGGTAACCCTTACATGAATCGAAGGCCCAGTGGATCAAAGTCATAATACATTTTGATGGCCCAAAGGCCCTATGGCATGAAAGCTGAAGGAGATGACCTGAAGTCCCAAGCTGAGCAGCCAAACTTAACATCATGATCCTAGTCTTCTCATTACGACCCCCCCCCACCATTAGTTGTTTCATTGAACTAACTCATAATAAATTCATGGAATATCAACCCTCTTAAACCCATGCCTAGGTATAGGGCTAAATGATAGGTTCCAGCACACCCATCGCTCTTTCAAGTTTCCCACCCAGTAATGGATGCATGTCACCATGCCACACTGCCTACCAAGATGTGTCATTTCGCTTATATGGTTGTCACCATTCACATGATATGTTGTCCCATATTCCAAGAACTATTACATTATTCTACACTTTGAAATATTGTGTAATATCACCCTTCAAACCCAAGATGTTAGAGGTCCGGTTGATAGGTGCCAACACACCTATCACTCATTCGAGCTACCCACATGGAAATGTTTCCTGAAACTAAGTTGAACTACCAACTTGATATGTTACACTAATCAGCTAGTCAATCTGCATCACTTTCTGCTCTTTGGTGGCATAGAGGCCTTGTGGCCCAAAGTCCAATGGTGGCCTGAAGTCCCTATAACCCGAAGTCCTAATTTTATGGACCATATGCCCAATTCAGGTGAATAAATTTGTTTCTATAGTAACTCAAAAATCCACCCCTATCCAATTTTAAACCTAGGTCTTTTGGATTCTAAGAAGAATCATATGCCACTCAACTACAGGCTTATTTGTAGTGAACTAAATTGATTAATTAATTGTATATAACATGGTATTAAATAAAATAAAAGGAATAACAAACTTGAAAAATGTACTTAAGTAAGTAAATAATTAACATAAGTTTATTATTCATGATTTAAATAACATATATAATGAATCTTACTTGAGGTAAGGGGTCACTCTAAACCACCCTTTTCTTCAGGTTATGACCATTCTCTCTCTAACTCACTTTATCTCTCTCTTTAATTCTATGGAATGCTTCTAAATTCTATAAATATTTCTCTCAGATATATACCTATATTATTCTACCTTCATTTGATGGGGTAATACATTCTTTATTATCATTTCTCAAAGGCCTTATTTAAGAAATCTCTTTTGATTATTATGTGAGGTAAGATTATAAAACCCATTTTCTTTCCATGGGTAATTCCTATGTTTATGCCTTATGATTTATTTATTTTTTGTGGAACACATAATCATGAATATGTTGTGATGGGTGCACCCAAATAGTGCTCCATTGCATTGGGTAAAGCTTTTGTCCCATGAAACATTATGTATAGGATTAGAGAGTAAACCTAATCCACTATGGGACTCTGTCCACCATATGATGTTGTCTTGGAAGTCATCCTTGACTTATGCTTATATCATTTTTTGTATTGTTTCCACATTTCCTATGTTTCCATTATTTTGTGATACCATATTATTTATGTTATACTCTAATGTGATTACTCATGATCCTTATATTTTATGATATCAAGTTATACCTTTCACTCATGTGTTATGTTTACTTATCATGTTTATTCCCTTATTGGGATTTTTAGCTCACCCCTTTATTCTATGTATTCCCTGAGTTATCCCATATAGTTTTAGGAGCTCAAAGGTAATTATCTCATTATGGATATTAAAATAAATTCATTTTATTTTAGTTTCACTTTGATGTATTATGAAACTAGTCTTCCAAATAAACTAGGCCTTTTCGATCCTTTTCTTTTATTAATGGATATTTATGTTAAAAATCATGTAATAATATGTGTAAAAAATAATGGGTCACTATAGTTAGTATCAAAACAAGGTCTAGTTATTTTGGGGGATTAGGACTAGAGCAATTTAGTAGGAACCCTAAGGATAAGTCTAAGTATAGAAAAGTATCCTGAAATTTTAGTGAAGTATAGAGCGAGTGGTTTCTAAGAAATTACATCTATGCCTAGATACTACAAGTGGATGTGGTTATGAAATAGTTGTACCTAGGGGTAATAACTCTGAAAAGGGCATATTGGGATTTTACTCGATCATCACCTAGTACATGAAAAATAGGCCTTGTTTCACACTTGGTTTAAAACTCCTAGGGGATGTTCTTTATAAATTCACAAACTATTTATGAACCACAATGAAGGACTTGAAAAAATTGTTAGGCTAGGAAACCTAATAGGGAACATTACCATGGATAACATAGATTGAAAGATAGAGACTCATAAGTTAGGATATACTTATCATTTATAAGTTATTACTTCTAAACTTATAAGTTTCCATTTTTTATGTTTATTAGTTAATGTATTCTTATTTTTTTTATTTTTTTTAGTTAATGGAGTAAAATATGAGAAATTATTCCAATAAAAAATGTGATAGGCAATGTGTTGATTTCCCTAATGATATTCCTAATCTTATGGGAGAAAAAGCTAGGAACTTCATGGTAGTATTAACTCAACTGGATCAATTTATGGATAATAACATGAATCATTTGGAACACCCTCCTTCTCTAAAGAAATAGAAAATTATAGTCGAGTATCTTATATGAAACAAGCCTCCCACATTTAGTGGATATTATGATCCCCTCATCATGGAATAATGGATTAACTCTATTGAGAAGATATTTTGTGTCCTACAATGTTCAGAACAAGAGGAAGTTGTGTTGTTCATTTTTCACATGGAGATTGAAATTGATAAATGGTGGATGTTGATCAATAACATGAAGTCCAAAGAGGATATTGATTCTATATAATTGGAAGAATTCAAGAAAATATTTTTCAATAAATATTTTTCTCAAACTCTCCATCTTAAAATGGAGAGGGAGTTCCTCAAACTAAAGCAAAAGTAAGATAATTCTATCAGGGCATATGAGGAAAACTTCATAAGGATTTCATGGTATGCCTATGGCTTTATCATCAACATTGAAATTAAGGTGGACCATTTCTTTAGTGAGTTAAATCTGAGTCTGTGAAAATCTTTAGTGATCCAGGACTTTAACAACTATGAAGATTTTTTTTTGTTCCCTCAAAGTTGAGATAGATATCAGTGAATATTAGTGGTCTCATGGGACTCGAGATAAAAATCATAAAATAAAGTTTTCTTTTGGAGGATCAACAGATAAATCTCATGGGGGAAAGAAAAATCAACATCCCACATACTAAAGGTGTGGGAAGAAACACCCTGAAAACTATCTCAAGGGAACCATAAGATGCTTCAAATGTGGAAAAAAGGGGCATCGGGTTAATCAATGTTGAAAGGATATAAATAATCCCACTAATGCGATAGAGGAAAATAAGGTTCATATCAATACTCGTCTTGAAATATAATGTTTCCATTGCAAGGAATATGGTAACTATGCATTATAATTCACTAATCCAAGGTTTTTAATTGACAATCAATGAAAACAACCTATAAGGCCTTATTGGGTCCTAAAAATCCTACATATAAGAAGAAGATAATTACATGAACTTGGAAAATGGTAGAAATAAATCCAAAAGAATATTTTAAATAAAATATTCAAAGGGGACGAAGCCATGAAGGAATGTTTGTGTTCACATAGTAAAAATCATTATGCAGATCGCCGCACTACATGGCATTCCATTGCCATGAACGAAATCATTCGTGAGACAAAACAGTATCGTCAGTTCCCACAAATTAATATAAGTTTTTTTAGGTCCGGGTGGTGATTCTTTACCCCATGAACGACCATCCCCATGAACAAAATCATTCACAGGATGAGACGGTACCGCCAGCACCAGCAAACAAAACCAAGTCACTTGCAGGGCTAGGAAGTGATTTCTACCCCTGTGAATGACCATCCCCCATGAATGAATTCATTCATGGGATGATACAATACCAATGGAGCTCACAAACGAAACCATGTCATTTTTATGGTCGGACAGTGATTTATGTCCCTACGAACGACTACCCCCCACAAATGAAATCATTTTTAGGTTGAGGATTCCTCCTTGGGATCCCACAAACAAAGCCTCGTAGCCCACCATAGACAACCGTCCATCCCGATACTCGGTCCCTCTATTCCTATATAAAATAACCATGAGGGGAGATGAAAAGGAGGATGATGCAAATACATGAAATCAGAGGCTTGGGGGAGAATTGGGATGGATCCATTGATTCCCAATAGGTGGACCTACCCCATAGCATTAAGGAGAAAATAAAAAAACATTTGGCCATCCACAAACTTAAAACCCCTTTGTGGACACTATTTTGTGAGTCATAAACAGATGGCCCCTTTGCAAACCAGCACCCCTCATGGAAAAAAGCTATGCGGGTGGAACTTTTCCCCACATACCAATATTCTATATGGGGGGAACTTAACCTCGCATAGAAAAATTCTATGCAGGTAGAACCTAGCCCTGTGTAGCAATATGCTATGTAGACAGAACCTAGGTCTACATCGCATAATGCTATGTGAATTGTTGGGACCACTTTTGTGTATAAGTTGTATTTGTTGTCAATAGATGCCAATGAGGTTGTCAATGATGATCAATATGAGGAAGGAGACCTCCAAAGTTAATGGATATTGGTTGAAGTGATGGTGCCTATAGAATTGTTATAGAATCATAGTAGTGAACGATATGCTTGAGAAATTCTCCATGTTGTTAAATCAGATGATTGTTGCACTATTCTTAAAGGTCAAAATACATGTATCAAAGGTGCTACATTGTCTACAAAATTGAAGGTGATTTAAGAATCCTCCACTTTTGGATGAAGAGAGATGATTGGAGTTCTTTGGAATTAACACTCCAAAAGGAATTGAGGATTTGAAGTGAGGATGAAGAATTAATTTGGAATTCATATTCAAAAGAGTATAAGAATAAATAAGGATGGTTATTGAAGATGAAGAGAAGATAGGAAGTAGCGCATGGGCTTGGCACTATGAGAATGGCCAAAATATGACAATGGTTTGCTGGTCTGTATTTCAAAAATATCATAATTTTTTTAGAAAACTTGTGATAAAATCTTTATGAAGGTAATAGGGAGAAAATATATTGTCAATCAACATGGTTGGTTTTGCAGAAGTAGGTGTCTAAGGTGGTGCAGTTTTCCAGTGTTTTCCAAATTTTTGGGGTTCAAAATTTGGAGTTGGGATAGCATTGTGAAAAGTGGGTTTCTTTGAAGATCTCATAAAAATATGGAAAAGGAATGAATTTTGTGAAGATGGGATTCATGAAGGAGATTTCACAAAGACATTAAGAATGTTGATGGTGTTCTCTATGAGTACGATGAGCTTTGCGAATGGTAGAGGAAAAGAGCTTTGCGGGTGAGAATTGCGGCGGTGAAGTTTAAGAGCATTGTGGTGGCACAAAAGAAGTAGGATCATCATGGTGGAGCAAAGGATTTAATGGAATGATTCATGATTATGATGAGCTTTTCGAATCTAGAAAATATACATGGTGCTTTGCAAAACAGCGTGATTTTCAGTGGAAATTTTAGAGATCTGTGATTTGGTATTGATGTGACGTTGAGGTGGATGGAAGGTTCTAGATTTGGTGGGAAACTCATATAAATAGGTCTCCACCCCTAATAGAAATGTAGAGAGACTTTAAGAAAATCTTAGAGCTCTTGAGTTGTGAATCAGGTTCGTGAATAAAGTGAGATCTATGAAGAAAGTGAGCATTGTGAAGGCAGTGAGCTCTGCAAAGGTAATGAGCTTCGAAAAGGTATTCTGCTTTTTGAAGGAAGTGAGCTTCGTAAAGGTAGTTTTCTTTGCAACGACATTGGTTTTCACAAAGGTAGGGGTGTTTTGAGAAGGTGTGTGCTTTGTGAAGGGTTGAGCTCTGCAAAGCAATGTGATCTGCAAAGCAGTGTGCTTCACGAAGGGTTGAGATCTGCGAAGGGTTGAGCTTTGCGAAGGGGCTTCGCAAAGGGAAGTATTGAATACCTGATTTAAGTGAATGAGTGCTTAGAAAGACACCAAATCTCTATTTTATATTATACTATGTCAAAGTGAAAGAAAATAATAAGAAGAATAAGAATAGATTATGCCCAACTGAAGGCTGACAATTATTTAGGGCAGTTTAATTATAATGATGCTAAGATGATATGGTATTCATTGATATGATAATCAAAAAGGGAGTTTGTGATTCTAAAAAGTAGAAGGAGAATTTTTAGTGTAGCTGATTTTTCACTAAAGAAGAAGGATAAGAATATTGTGCAGCTTTCAGGTTTGCTTCTGGGAAGAAGAAGATAGTTACTTGCATGCTTCTAAGCAAGTAATAAGTGAAGAGTGGAAGATCAAACAGTAGTGTGACATCCAACAGGTCTCAATAGGTAGAATACTCTATTGGTGTTGCAAACCCTTATTAAATAAGGAATAATACTGTCTTTAGTGGTAGTATAAAGAACCAGCAAGAAGTTGTAAGTTGGACTAGGTCAACACCAGTTCAGGAAGAGGATTGTTTCTCTTCCCCCTCCAAAGTGTAGGGACTCACAATGGCTAGAGGATTACTTCCCTATACAACCAACTATAACATTTACTACATTATAGTGGATAATCTATGCATTGGTCATTACCATACACGGTAAGGACGTAGCTTCTCTTATTGAATGGTGACCCTTGTAAAAATATCATGTGCTATTTTTACTACTTTCATATTATTTCATGTGACAGTGAAAATAGAACAAGAGAATCAAGATCCTAACAGGTCAATAGGTACAAGGATAAAAAGTTTTAATTGGTTTAAAAAGTCCCCAACACTGATTCACCCCCCCCCCCACCCCCCTCAGTGTTTGGCATATCCCAAACTGGTTCTCTCATGGACGTGTACCCTCACTCACATAAAAACATCCTATGTGGAGAGAACCCCATCCTACATAAGAACATGTTATACATAATGGGGCATCCTAGGTCATTCTACTCTCCACCTCCCATCACTCCCTTTCGTCATATCATCAGGCCCCACTTTAGCCCCTCCACGAACCAATATAACGGTTTCATGCCAAGGCCAATTCTAAATCCACCTGACATGTTGGGCACATCAGCATTTCCTCTCGAGTCTACATACCTATGGTAAGTGGAATCATGTCGGTGGCCTCTGCAACAAAGAGGACCCTCATAATGTCTTTGGGTATACATTCTCATGGTAACAAGGGTTCCGACCTTGGTGCTCACATGAACCTCCCTATTCTAGGGATTGAGGGGAACCATTGGCCTTTCCCTTTGATGAGGGTCGATGTTGTTCACTCCTCTCTTCCTCGGGGACTAGCAGGGAATCCCTCTTAGAGTAAGCCCCTAGTCTTTCATGTGATAGTAAACACTATTGATCCTATTTTCCTCCCCAGTTACCAAAAAAAATAGGATTCGAGCACACTCAAAGACCTCTCCCTCTTCCTTTGGATTCCAATATCCATCCATTAGCAGACAAAGTGGATCATGTGATCTTCAGATCTATTACTTTCTCTTGTTTTTCACATCGAGCATGACTCATGTGGTCTTAGGGTTTAGTGGTGATCATGACATCCACACGATCCCAAACCTCTACATGGTCCTTCTCTATAAATGTAAGCTCCAACCCCTATTCAAATGGGCCTCATCTATAGGAGTAAGTCCCAACCCATACCGAACTATATGGGATTTGATTCCCAACTAACTGGGATATATAGGAAGCCTCCTTGAGGTCTAAGACCAACACCCAAATTAACATAATGTTCTCTAAACCACATTCTCATTAGGTTCATATCCACCTGGGAGAACTCATCTCTTCTAGGTCCCTTGGGTTATCTCAACATAAGTCTCACACCATCCTTGACCGAGCACCTTTCACCTGGACAACCTTATCGCATGAGGTTAAACTTCATTGGTGGGTCCTTTTCACACAGCCTTAAAAGGTGATGTGTCCAGTTAAGAGGCACTGAACTATGTGGGTTTTGATTCCTTTCACAATGATACATAGGAAACCCATCTCATGGGTTCGATCCTAACATCAAAAAAACTTCCATCTACCTGGATGACAGTAAACTCTATAGCACCTCGCTACATGGATTAAAACCAGCACCAACCTAACGAACGACCAAAGAATCTCTGATCCATTTGTAAAATGGTATCATTGATGGAGAACCTCATATATATTCAGATATCCCTAACAATGGATAACATTGGATACATACAGATAGTTCCAAACCCATGCATGTTCATAATTGATTGTTATCTCAAGGTGATCTGCGTATACATACTTGGGAATGAACAAAGGATTCATAAACATATCTTAAATCTATAAGTGTCTCGAAATAGGAAATAGTTCCCCCCAAAAGGGTGTGATGTGCCTGAATTCTCATCCTCTCAACCAATGTGAGTTCTTAAGTGTCGTTTTCCATGTTACCCAATGAACACCTGCCTTAGTTCTATGATTTGTCATGGATGTAAGAGTCGTTGGCTGTTTTCGTAACTACAAAAAAAACTTATTGGAGTCTTTTCAGAGGTAGTAAACCTAGAATAAATGATTGTACAAAACTCGACCCCCTATTATCAATCGCCAGGTGACTAACTTTCATCAGTAATAAGCCTAGAGAGCAAGGAAGAGAATATATTATCATTGCTATTGAGGTGAATCCTAACAATGATGTGGTAACATGTGCACTAGTTATTCATTTAAGAATAAAAATTTACTTTTTTCTGGTTCTACACATTCTTTCATATCTTGAAATTTTAGTAGAACTATTAAAGCACCACCTCAAAACATGGGGGTTGAACCATCTATGAGAATAGTGAATAAAAAAATTGTTGCATCCCAAGTATATAACTTTTCCCCAACAAATGTTTGTAGACTAAATATTCCAAAAAAATGTCATCTTACTTCCTTTAGTGGAGTTTTCTGCTATATTGGTCATGGATTAGCTATCCATATATAAATACAACATCAACTATTGGGAGAGGGATATCACTCTTCACATCCCAATTCATCCTGTGATTTTGTACAAGTGTAAGGATAAGGATGAATCTCCCTTAGAATAATCTACTCAATTTTGATTATAATTGCCTTATAAGAAAGCATATCTAGCTCAAATTATTGAGACAAAGGATAGAATCATGCTTGAAGACATGCCCATTATGAGAGATTATACTGATGTATTCCACAAAGAGTTTCATGGACTTCCTTCTAACAGAGAGGATGATTTCCCAATCGAACTTATACTTGGATTTCTAGCCATATCCAAGACTCCTTACAGAATAGACACTGTTGAGTTAGAGGAACTGAAGAAGAAGTTACAAGAGAATCTATAAAAAGGGTTTTATACACCCGAGTGCTTCACCGTTGGGTACTTTGGTCCTCTTCATCAAGAAAAAAGTATGAGTCAATGCACCTCTATATTGATTATCATGAACTCAAAAAAATCATGATAAAGAACAAGTATCCCCGGTCACAGATAGAAGACTTGTTCGATCAACTACATAGGGCCTAGTATTTCTCTAAGGTGTACCTTGGATTAGGATATCACCAATTAAAGGTGAAGAAGAAAGATATTCCCATAATTGTCTTTCAAACAAGGTATGGACACTATGAGTTCATAGTGATTCATTTCAGACTCACTAATTTTATAGTAATCATTATGGAATTAATAAATTGAGTATTTATATATTACCTTAAAAAATATGTGGTAGTCTTTATTGATGATATTTTGATGTACTCCAAAAGAAAAGAGTAGAATTATGAGCATTTGAATACTAAAGACTTTGTGAAAAGATAATCTATATAAAAAGTATAGTAAATGTGAGTTCTATATGAAGTAAGTATCATTATAAGGGAATTTTATCACTAGAAAAGTTATATTTGTAGACCCTTTTAAGGAAAAGGAAATTGAGGAGTGACCTAGACCATCATCTGTAACATAGATCTGTAGTTTACTTGAACTAGCTAGATATTACCGAAGATTTGTGAGAAAATTATCATGATTGTAAAACCCACTAACCAAGATAAATCAAAAGGGGGTAAAGTTTTTTTGGACCATTGAATGTGAAGAGAGATTTAAGGAGTTAAAAAGAGGCATATCACTACACTAGTCCTCGCACTACCCTCAAATGGGGAACTATTTTTGGTATATAGAGATGCTTCAAATAAAGGTTTTGAATGTGTACTAATGAAAAATGATAAAGCAATAGCCTAAGCCTCAAGAAGTTGAAAGTTAATGAGTAGAACTATCAAACACATGATCTGGAGTTGGCTGTAGTGATCTTTGCATTGAAAATTTGGTAACATAATATATATGTGAATAAGTATGAAATAAATACAGATCATAAGAAACTCAAATATATATTCACATAGAAGGAGATTAATATGTGCTAATGAAGATGGTTAGATATGATCAAGGACTATCATTGTTCAGTCTACTACCATCCTAGGAAAGAAAATAAAGTGTCAAATGCTCAAAGTAGAAAGGATCTAACAACTTTATCAATGAGGATAATTGAGAAGGATCCAATATTCTTAGACTTGAAAAGGATGGACATGGGAGTCATAAAGGAAGGAACGTCAATATTTTTTTCTTAAATGATTTCTCAACCATCCTTTATAGAGAATATAGAGGATACTCAAAGAGATGATGTGGAAATTCAGAAGAAGGTGGAAGCTATAAGAAAAGGGAAATCATTGGAGATAAAAATTAATGAAGAAGGAGTTGTAATATTTGGTTCATGACTATGTTTACCATAAAATCCTAATATAAATAAAGATTTGTTGAATGATACACATAACTTGACCTTCTCCATCCAATCAGGGAGCATGAATATGTACCGAGATCTTTGAGAGCACTACTGGTGGTACAATATGAATAAGGAGATCATAGAATATACATCAAACTATTTGGTATGTAATCAAGTGAAGGTTGAAAGTAAAAATTCTAAGAGGATGATGCAACAATTACCCATACCTATATAGAAATGGAAAAAAATCACCATAGACTTTGTCACTAGTCTTCCAAAGACATCAAGAGAAAATAATTCCATATGGGTTGTGGTGGATCTTCTTACAAATATTGATAACTTTATTACAATTCTAGATGACTTCTCACTCAATAAAATTGCAAGGATATACATCAGAGAGCTGGTGAGGCTATATGGAACACCACTATCAATTGTATCTGATCGAGATTTGAGATTTACCTCCAAGTTCTGGAAGAGTCTCCAACATGCTATAAATACTGAATTCAACTTCAATATGGCTTATCACCCCCAAACTTGTAACACCCCAAGGTTTTGAAAATAAATATAAAATGAAATTTTATAATCTAACCATTAAACATAGCATTGCCTCTTCTATGTTTTAAATTTCAAAAAATGGTCATCTAGAGTTGTGTTCAGTAAGTCATTTGGAGTCTGATAGAACAAACTTGATTTTTGGTGAATAGTAAAATACCCTTATGAATAGTAATATGAATAGTAATATGACCCTTATGAATAGTAAATAATATTATTATTTTATTTTCTTAAGGCAATAAGATAATGAGATCTTAATTAATTTTTCAATGTCACATAAAACTAATTCCACTTCAAGATTGTTATTTTTCGAATTAACTATGACATTATTTAAAAATTAAATTAATAATATTTAGAAAATTATTTTTGAAAAATGGATTTAACTTTTGAATTCTATATGTCAAAAAATGGTAGGGGTGAATTTTTTGTATTTTTCTAAAATACATGAATTTTTCATGAATAGTAAAAATACAGTTTTGAGTTTTCGGTAGTTTAATGACATCATAATGATGTAATAATTAAATATAAAAGTATTGTCTACTTGTATATAGTAACTTATGACATGAGGTGTCCCAAGTGGCTTAAACCATGGGAAAATACCATGGGTCAGCCCATGGTTTGGAAAAAACCACTAATGAGGTGTCCCTTTGAAATTATTAAAAAATTACCTCTCTTTTTCTATAAATACCCACTCATCCATTCGTTTTATTTCATTAAAAATCCATCATCCTCGAATCTATGGTGGTTTTACCTCTCTATTATTCCTCCCAAGGTGTCCCTAATCCCTCAAGGTCCCATCCTTCAAGATCTAGGAGTTATTCTTCAAGGTAAGGAAATCTTTCATTCTCTTCTTTAAGTCGACACTTCTTTTATGTTATGTATTTGAAATTCCTTTATCATATGTTGAGGTTTGATTTTATTCATTATTCTTACTTTCCTTTTGATTTCAATATGATGTGACACCCTTTTGTTCTCATCATTTAATTTTATGAAATTTCAAGTGATGTCGTTAGGCTGCCGAATTTTCATAAGGGAACTCTTAACTTTTCTTTTATTTTCAAGTTCATCTATTTTATTTTTCTCTCCTCACCTCCTCTGTAAAAATGACCTTGATAACTCCAGTAACATGTATATACTGGATTTATATCATGTTAATGGAAGAAAAATCATAAATATTCTTACTCCCTCCCTTTTATTTTTATAAACAAAATCGATGTCCATGAGGTTCTGATTTATAACCTTCGAGGAAAACGAAGTTTTGTTCTTCAATTTCTTCTTAATTACTGGTCATGAAACCATATTCATAGTTGAACCAGACTATAATATATGTATTATAACATAATTAATATTCAGGAACCAGAATATGTACATATAATTAAGTTATATGACAAAACTAGTTCATAATAATCCAAATACCGCCAAATAATCGAAGTGGTTCTCCTCTAATGATTCATCCTCATTCCATATAAACAAATGATAGAAATTACCATTACCAATTCTTTATGTTCATAAATAATATATAATTCCAATCCTGGAGATTTATAACCATTCCACATGAACTTCATTACTTAAAAACAAGTGAACTGAATATGAAAATAAAGGAAACGAACACTCCAGAACGATGAAATTCAATACATTAACTTATCAATAAAGACATAAATGAACTAACCAGAATTATGGTAGAATAAATACATGTCTAATAGGTTCTGAAATAATTTATTAACAAGTATAATTTCATATTCCAGGATCTTAAGTTCGAGAGAAGAACACGTTTGGAGTTAAGGTAAGGGTTTCTTCATCTCACTTCCATTTTCGTGAGATTTTCCATATTCACTACTAATACTTTTGTATGGTGTATATATACTGAACATTGATTTCACATATCATGAATATCTTTTTCTTAATGTTATTAAATCTATAATTTTATATTATTAATTTTGGGGGCATACGAATCGTTTGATTACAAAGTGGTAAGGGTTTTTCCACCCGAACTTCCATTTTCATTCGGGATACTTTCATTGTGTAATTACCCAAATTAAATTCTTATGTATTGTTATGTACTCATCATATATTATGTGTCATTATCATATATGTGTTTAAAAACCATAACCCTTCCTTATTTTATGGATAGTTACACGTTTTAAAAGGAACTTTCAAAATTGTTTCAAAAATACAAGCCCAATTCAAGGGAATTTCTCAAATTCTTACCTATTTTCAAGGGCACTCTATAATCTGTTTTTGAAAACCATTATCTTTATAAAATCACTAATTTTATTATGAAAATACTATCTTACTTCACTTTTGGTTTTATACAAAGATTTTTCCAAAATAACTCTTCTTTTCAAAATAAAAGAGTATTTATCTCCAGAATTGCTTAATGATTTTATAAGAGTGTTTTCATCTAATTCAACACTCTTGTTGACTCCATGGTATTATTGGGTTTAATCATTTATGAAGTCATTTACCATATTTGATTTAATGGTTTATTACTAACTTTATTTTGGATGATCTATCCTAAAACCATTCACCATATTACTCGGAATGGTTAGTGTTTTATGTTTAATGATTGGGGAAAGGTAGTTACATTTCATATGATAGTTTCAATATGAATGTACATGTTGTTTATGTTTATCCCCACTCATATGAGGAATGCATTGGAATTATTATGTGATGGGTGGGGCCTGCTATAGCCCCTCGATGCATCGGTAGGTCTCATGAGACAAACTATGGTCTTGGCACGAGGCCTTAACAAAATGATGGTCCTATCACGAGGCTTGGACGATATAGTTATGATGTCCGGCATATGAACTTCCCTCATTATGAAGCTAGTAATTGAAAGTTCATGTGGTTATTCGACTAGTAGAATACCCATGATTATTTTTTATTATGGAATTATTTATTCAGCTCATATTTCTGCCATAATGTGTTCTAGTTCATTATTAAAGGCATGTATTTTCAATTATTCATCATGTCTGATGTTTATGCTATCTTCCGCTGTATTGCTTACTATTACTGAGTGTTTGAGCTCACCCCTTTATTATGTTTCATTTTCTCAGTACATGAAGAAGTAATTTATGAATGACTTGCAAGCATAATCTAGGAGACGTGATGTTTCTAGTGGATCAAAATAGTGTTTTGATTCCCTTCATGTTGTAATGTTAAACTTATGTATGTAACTTGTTTCCAATAATACTAAACTACTCAATATTTCAGGAATTGTATTCCTTGTATGTATGCCAACGTAATCAAATAAGACACCAGCTCTGGGAAACTGGGGTCAGGTCCTTACAGTTGGTATCAGAGGAAGTTTAGTAGAATACTTGGAAACTAGATTTAGAAAACGTAGAATTAGGGAAGAGTCCCTAAGTTAGTCTTTGTGGATAAACATACAAGAATATCCTGGTATTTTGGTAAGGAATAGATTATGTGGATCATTCAAGCAATACATCCATGTCTGGATATGAGCAGGTAGAGACGGCTCTGGCACAGATATATCTAGGGGTAAAACCCGAAAACACCGCTTTGAGCTATACTCGAAAGGGAACTAGTGCATGAAAACGGTCCTTGCTGCACTCTTGGTTAAGACACTCCTGGGGGATAAGATTAGGATAATTCACATTTTCTTTAAAATCCATTATGAAGGAGATTAATGTAAATATTCCTCAAAGAAACCATTTTTGTGAATATGGGATTAGACATGCGTAGGATCTCAATTTTTCTGAGTATTTTTAAGTTAAGATTATACATTATGATTCATAACCTAATATAGTGTATGCCATTATTTAGATATGGAACCTAGTGGACAGAATTGAAATTGAACGAATGCATGTGTCCCCTATAGGTATTTTCCTCCGACGCAAGATAATTATGTTGGCTCTGGTGTTGTGACTGGTACTGAGCAACTCATAACTATACTGGGACAACTTACTCAGGTTATGAATTATAACCTTACCCATATGGAGCATCTGGATCCACCACATGGAGGAGCCATGCTAGATTGCTTTATACGACAATAGCCACCATCATTCAACGGGACTACAAACCCGTTTGTAGCAGAGTAGTGGATATGTTCCCTTGAGAATATATTTCTCGCTTTGGGATGTAATGAAAGAGAGGAGGTTGTCATGGCAGTCTATCATCTATCGGGAGATGCAAATCAGTGGTGGTCCTTAATCCAAAACACAAAGGAGGAGGAAGAGATAGAAGATATGGAATGGGGGGATTTTAAAGAAATCTTATTAGAAAAATATTTCCCTCGTGAGCAGCGAGCAGATATGGAGAGACAATTATTGAATCTGAGGCAGAAGGAAGATGAGAATGTTGCAAGGTACGAAGCTAACTTCACAAGATTAGCAAGTCTTATAGACTACATACGAAATCCAAGGAGAAAATTTGATCGATTCTTTGATGGCCTAAATCCATTCCTCAGTCAGGCACTGGTCTCCCAATGTTTTTCATCATATGAGGATATAGTTTCATGTGCCATCAAGATAGAAAAATAATTCTCTAAGTCTTATGACTTTAAGGGAAAGCAAGAAAAGAATAGGGCTACTGAAAATCCTGGAAAAGGAAATAAGGAAACGGGGAAGAAAGGAAGAGTTGAATTTCCACCATGTGACAATTGTGGAAAGAAACACCCTGGTGTATGCTTAAGAGGAAAATGGGTATGCTACAAATGTGGTTAGAAGGGTCATCTTGCTGGTGACTACAAAGGGAAGAAGGAATCCAATGATGTTCAATGCTATAGGTGTCGGGAGATGGGACACAATGCTGATGATTATCCAAAACTTCAAGGAAATATGCAACAGAGAAGTCCAAGGGATCAGGTACAAGCTTATGCAATCACAACTGCAGAGGTTGAAGTTCCTAATGACGCGGTGGTTGGTACTTTAATTGTTTCCTCAAGTTTAACCAATGCTTTATTTTATTCTGGATCATAGCATTGTTTCATATCTTCCCAGTTTTCTAAGAAAATTAGATATTTCCAATTTGATTTAACAAGGGAGTTGTCAGTAAAAACTCCTAAGGGAAGTATCATTGCTACAAAGTTCTGTGAATCAGTTCCCATTAGGGAATATAAATGTTCTTTATCTACTGATCTCATCGTCATACCCATGATTGAATTTGATATAATCCTTGGTATGGATTGGCTTTCAGACCATGATGTAAAAATTTATTGTAAGAAGAAGGAGGTTATGATTTTTGATGATGATGATAAAGAACACCTTATCTTTAGAGAAGAATCATCACCACCTGATTCTTATATAGATCCACCCCCAGTAGCTCAGTTAAATTCAATTATTAGGGAGGAAGAGAATGAAATAACTGTGGGTGAGGAAAGGAATATTCAAATAGAGGATGTGCCTATTGTGAGAGAATATGTTGATGTGTTTCCAGAAGATTTACCTAGACATCCTCCAGAACAAGAAATTGAGTTTTCAATTGATTTAATTCCTGGTTCAAGGCCCATATCGAAGACCCCTTATAGAATTTCCATTGTGGAATTAGTGGAACTAAAGAAACAATTAGAGGAATTGAGTAATAATGGATTTATTTTCCCTAGTGTTTCTCCATGGGGATCCCCTGTCCTTTTTGTTAAGAAGAAAGATGGATCTATGAGGTTATGTGTTGACTACAGGGAGATCAATGCTATAACAATAAAGAACAAGTATCCCCTACCTCGCATTGATGATTTATTTGACCAACTACATGGATATCAATACTTTTCAAAGATTGAACTTTGATCTGGATATCATCAGTTGAGTGTGAAGAAGGAAGACATTCTGAAAATAGCGTTTCGAACTAGGTACGGGCATTACGAGTTTACAGTGATGCCTTTTGGATTGACTAATACACCCTCTGTCTTCATGGATCTAATGAACAGAGTTTTCAAGGAATATCTCGATGACTTTGTAGTTGTATTTATTGATGATATCTTGGTATAATCAAAAAGCTATGAAGATCATGAAAATCACTTGCGCATTATCCTGAAGACTCTTAGAAGACATGAATTATATGGTAAGTTTAGCAAGTGTGAATTCTGGCTTCAGGAGATTTCTTTTCTTGGTCATATTGTCTCTAAGGATGGAATCCTAGTTGATCCTGCAAAGACAAAGGCAATCCAAGATTGTCCCATGCCAACAAACATAATTGAGGTACGCAGTTTTATTGGCTTAGCAGGTTATTATCGGCATTTTGTTCAGAATTTTGCCCGACTGGCTAACCCGCTAACGAAGCTCACACCTAAAGGGGTTAAATTTGTTTGGAAAAAAGATTGTGAAGAATTTTTCAAAGAACTGAAGAGAAAATTATTCAATTATCCTATATTGACTCTACCATCGTGGAATGACGAGTTTGTTATTTATAGTGATGCTTCAAAGAAAGGACTTGGTTGTGTCCTTATGCAAAATGACAGGGTTATTGCTTATGCATCACGATAGCTAAAAATTCATGAGAAAAACTATCCTACTCATGATCTTGAGTTAGTTGTTGTTATATTTGCTTTGAAGATATGGAGACATTATCTCAATGGTGAAAAATGTGAGATTTATACTGATCACAAGAGTTTGAAGTATATTTTCTCACAAAAATAACTCAACATGAGGAAAAGGAGATGGATTGAACTACTCAAGGATTATGATTGCATGATACACTACCACCCGGCGAAGGAAAATAAGGTGGAAGGTGCTTTGAGCAGAAAGTATCATGGATTTTTGAACAAGATGAGAGTTGAAAGGGATCCTATTTTCATGGATCTAGTAAAGATGGATATGGGAATAACCACGGAAGGTGAAACGTCAATTCTTTTTCAAATGGTTTCCAAACCATATTTACTAGAAAGGATAAAAAGTTCTCAGGATGATGAGGAGGAGTTTCAAAAGAAGATTAAAGTTGTGAATGATGGGAGATTGAGTGACTTCGTATATGAAGATGGAATTTTGAAATTTGGGAAGAGAATTTGTGTTCCCGATATACTTGATCTAAAAAGGTAATTGTTGAATGATGCTCATAGTTCTAATTTCTCTATACACCCTGGTAGTACTAATATGTATAAAGATTTGAAGGAACATTTTTGGTGGGACAACATGAAGAGGGAGATTGCAGATTTTGTGTCAAGATGTATGGTTTTTCAACAAGTGAAAGCTGGAAGGCAACAGCCTGGAGGAGTATTGCAACCTCTTCCCATACCTGAGTGGAAATGGGATAATATCACGATGGACTTTGTCATGGGACTACCAAATACTCCTATAAGGAATGATGCAATATGGGTCATTGTTGATCATCTTACCAAGTCATCACATTTTCTTGCTATAAGAGAAGATCTACCACTTGAACGTCTAGTAATACTATATATTAATGAAGTTGTGAGACTTCATGGAGTACAACTATCAATTGTTTTTTATCGTGATCCATGTTTTACATCAAGATTCTGGAAAAGTCTTTAGAAGGCCCTAGATACTGATCTTCATTTGAGCACTGCCTACCACCCACAAACTGATGGACAATCAGAACGGACTATTCAAACATTGGAAGACATGTTGAGGTCTTATCTACTTGATTTTCAAGGCATGTGGGATCATTATTTACCTCTCATATAATTTTCCTACAACAATAGCTTCCATTCAAGTATTCAGATGGCACCCTATGAAGCATTATATGGGAGGAGACGTCGTACACCAACTTGCTGGGATGATGTTGGTGAAAGAAAGCTCGTGGGACCATAACTTGTTGAAGAAACAATGGAGAAGGTGAAGATTATCCAGAACCATATCAAAATAGCTCAAAGTAGGCAAAAGATCTATGCAGATAACCGAAGGATTTGGAGTTTTAAGAAGGTGATCACATTTTCTTAAAGGTATCTCCATGGAAGGGTATTATACGATTCGGTAAGAAGGGAAAATTAAGTCCCAGGTACATCGGACCTTTTGAAATTATGGACCAAATTGGAGTCGTATCTTACCGTTTGGCAATGCCGCCAAGTCTCTTCAAGGTTCACAATGTGTTCCACGTGTCAATGTTAAGAAAGTACATGCCAGACCCAACACATGTACTCACTTATGAAGAAGTGGAACTGAGCCTGATCTATCTTACTGTGAAGAGCCTATCAAGATTCTTGATACTAGAGAACAAGTATTGAGAAATCGGATGACTCAACTGGTAAAGGTTCTATGGAGGAACCATAAGATGGAGGAAGCAACATGGGAGTCGGAGGAGCTCATGTTAAATACATACCCGAATCTTTTTAGGTAATATTCTATGAATTTTGAGGAAACAAAATTTTAAGGAGGGGAGAATGTAACACCCCAAGGTTTTGAAAATAAATATAGAATGCAATTTTATAATCTAACCATTAAACACAATTTTGCCTCTTCTATGTTTTGAATTTCGAAAAATGGTCATCTAGAGTTGTGTTCAGTAAGTCATTTGGAGTCTGATAGAATAAACTTGATTTTTGGTGAATAGTAACATACCCTTGTGAATAGTAATATGAATAGTAATATGACCCTTATGAATAGTAAATAATATTATTATTTTATTTTCTTAAGGCAATAAGATAATGAGATCTTAATTAATTTTTCAATGTCACATAAAACTAATTGCACTTCAAGATTGTTATTTTTCGAATTAACTATGACCTTATTTAAAAATTAAATTAATAATATTTAGAAAATTATTTTTGAAAAATGGATTTCACTTTTTAATTATACACGTAAAAAAATGGTAGGGGTGAATTTTTGGGATTTTTCTAAAATACATGAATTTTTCATGAATATTAAAAATACAATTTTGAGTTTTCGGTAGTTTAATGACATCATAATGATGTAATAATTAAATATAAAATTATGTTCTACTTTTTTATAGTAACTTATGACATGAGGTGTCCCAAGTGTCTTAAACCATGGGAAAATACCATGGGCAAGCCCATGGTTTGGCAAAAACCACTAATGAGGTGTCCCTTTGAAATTATTAAAAAAGTACCTCTCTTTTTCTATAAATACCCACTCATCCATTCGTTTTATTTCATTAAAAATCCCTCATCCTAGAATATCTGGTGTTTTTACCTCTCTATGAGTCCTCCCAAGGTGTCCCTAAGCCCCCAAGGTCCCATCCTTCATGATCTAGGAGTTATTCTTCAAGGTAAGGGAATCCTCCATTCCCTTCTTTAAGTAGACACTTCTTTTATGTTATCTATTTGAAAATACTTTCTCATATGTTGAGGTTTTATTTTATTAATTCTTCTTACTGTCCTTTTGATTTCAATATGATGAGATACCCTTTTGTTCTCATCATTTGATTTTATGAAATTTCAAGTGACGTCGTTAGGCTGCCGAATTTTCATAAGGGATCTCTTAACTTTTCTTTTATTTTCAAGTTCATCTATTTTATTTTTCTCTCCTCACCTCCTCTGTCCAAATGACCATGATAACTCCAATAACATGTATATACAAGATTTGTATCATGTTAATGTAATAACAATCATAAATATTCTTACTCCCTCCCTTTTATTTTTATAAACGAAATCGACGTCCATGAGGTTCTGATTTATAACCTTCGAGGACGATGAAGTTTTTTTCTTCAATTTCTTCTTAATTACTGGTCATTAAACCATATTCATGGTTTAACCAGACTATAATATATGTATTATAACATAATTAATATTCATGAACCATAATATGTACATATAATTAAGTTATATGACAAAACTAGTTCATAATAATCCAAATACCGCCAAATAATCGAAGTGGTTCTCATCTAATGATTCATCCTCATTCCATATAAAAAAATTATAGAAATGAACATTACCAATTATTTATGTCCATAAATAATATATAATTCCAATCCTGTAGATTTATAACCATTCCACATGAACTTCATTACTTAAAAACAAGTGAACCGAATATGAAAATAAAGGAAACAAACACTCCAGAATGATGAAATTCAATACATTAACTTATCAATAAAGACATAAATAAACTAACCAGAATTATGGTAGACTAAATACATGTCTAATAGGTTCCAAAATAAGTTATTAACAAGTATAATTTCATATTCTAGGAGCTTAAGTTTGAGATAAGAACACGTTTGGAGTTAAGGTAAGGGTTTCTTTATCTCACTTCCATTTTCGTGAGATTTTCCTTATTCACTACTAATACTTTTGTATGGTGTATATATACTGACCATTGATTTCACATATCATGAATATCTTTATCTTCATGGTATTAAATCTATAATTTTTATATTATTAATTTTGGGGGCATAAGAATCGTTTGATTACAAAGTGGTAAGGGTTTTTCCACCTGAACTTCCATTTTCATTCGAGATACTTTCATTTTCTAATTACCCCAATGAAATTCTTATGTATTGTTATGTACTCATCATATATTATGTGTGAGTATCATATATATGTTTACAAACCAGAACCCTTCCTTACTTTATGGATAGTTACACGTTTTAAAAGGAACTTTCAAAATTGTTTCAAAAATACAAGCCCGATTCAAGGGAATTTCTCAAATTCTTACCTTTTTTCAAGGGCACTCTATAATATATTTTTGGAAACCATTATCTTTATAAAATCACTAATTTTATTATGAAAATACTATCTTACTTCACTTCTGGTTTTATACAAAGATTTTTCCAAAATAACTCTTTTTTCAAAATAAAAGAGTATTTATCTCCAGAATTGCTTAATGATTTTATAAGAGTGTTTTCATCTAATTCAACACTCTTGTTGATTCCATGGTATTATTGGGTTTCATAATTTATGAAGTCATATACCATATTTGATTTAATTTTTTATGACTAACTTTATTGTGGATGATCTATCCTAAAACCATTCATCATATTACTCGGAATGGTTAGTGTTTTATGTTTAATGATTGGGGAAAGATAGTTACATTTCATATGATAGTTTCAATATGAATGTACATGTTGTTTATGTTTATCTCCAATCATATGAGGAATGAATTGGACTTATTATGTGATGGGTGGGGCTATCTATAGCCCCTCGATGCATTGGTAGGTCTCATGATACAAACTATGGTCTTGGCACGAGGCCTTGATAAAATGATGGTCCTAGCACGAGGCTTGAACGATATGGTTATGATGCCCGGCATATGCACTTCCCTCATTATGAAGCTAGTAATTGAAAGCTCATGTGGTTATTAGACTAGTATAATACCCATGATTATGTTTTATTATGGAATTATTTATTCAGCTCATATTTCGGCCATAATGTGTTCTAGTTCATTATTAAAGGCATGTGTTTTCAATTATTCACTATGTCTGATGTTTGGGCTATCTTCCGCTATATTGCTTACTCTTACTGAGCGTTTGAGCTCACCCCTTTCTTATGTTTCATTTTCTCAGTACATGAAGAAGTAATTTATGAATGACTTGCAAGCATAATCTAGGAGACGTGATGTTTCTAGTGGATCAAAATAGTGTTTTGATTCCCTTCATGTTGTAATGTTAAACTTATGTATGTAACTTATTTCCAATAATACTAAACTACTCAGTCTTTCAGGATTCGTATTCCTTGTATGTATGCCAACGTAATCAAATAAGGCACCAGCTTTGGGAAACTGGGGTCAAGTCCTTATAAAACTGATGGACAATCTGAGTGGACTATTCCGATACTGAAATATATTTTTAGAGCATGATTGATATACTTCAAAGGAGGATATGATCAACATCTTCTTTTAATCGAGTTATCATATAATAATAGCTTTCACCCGAGAATCCAAATGGATCCTTATGAAGCCCTTTATGGGAAGATATATAGAACATGTGTGTATTAGGATGAGGTTAGTGAATGAAAACTATTGGGGCCTAAAATGGTTAAGTAAATGGTATAAAAGGTCAAGACCATTCAGTAACAAATCAAGGCTGCTCAGAGTCAATATAAGAGTTATACTGAAAATCATCAACAAGACCTGGAGTTCAGGTTTATAGATAAAATGTTCCTCTATATATCTCTATGGAATAGATTCATGAGATTTGTGAAGAAAAGAGAGCTAAATCTCAGGTATATCGGCCCCTTTTAGATTCATGATCACATAAAAACTGTGGTGTATCAACTATTACTCCCACCAACCCTTTCTCAACTACACGACGTATTTCATGTATCCCACTTGAGGAAGTACATACTTGATCATTCACATGTACTGAATTTAGTGGTGGTGTAATTGAAAAATGATCTCTATTATGAGGAGTAGTTGGTGAAGATCTTGGATCATAAAGATAAACCTCTATAAAACAAGACAAATCACCTAGTCAAAGTACTATGGCGGAACAATAAATATAAAGAGGCAACCTGGGAACTAAAGGAAGCCTTGAAGAAGAAGTACCCTCGTCTGTTTTCACCTTATTATGTAATATAAAATTTCAAGGGAAAAAATTCTTAAGGAGGGAATAATGTAACACCCCTATATTTTAAAAAATAAAATTATGTTTGATAGCATATACGACACGCAACTCCGAGGCTAAATGAATCATGAAATACTATTATTTAAATATGACTGTTATAACCAAGCTATTAAATTTGAGGGTATGAATAGGATTAACCACATTATGAAATATATATAAATTTCTTATTCAATATAAATATATTGATAAATTCTTAGTAAATAATCACTCAATTTTTCAATAAAGGCATTTTATGCTTCAAAAATATGGTTTGTTCAAAATTGATTTTTATTGATTTTTGAGAGAAAATAATATAATTAATTTCTGGAACTTTTAGAAATATAATTTTATAAAAATTATATCATTTTTTAAATCAATATATCAAAATTATATTAGGGTGAAATTTTGGAATTTTTCTGAAGAGATTGATTTTTTAGTGAGTAGAGAAAAATATCGATTTTTGTAAAACTGTCATTTATTATTATGATTTCAATTTGATTTCAAATTAACATAAGTATTATTTATATATATATATAATATATATAATTTATTACATTTTAATCATATTTATATCTGATTCTGGTATAAGTATATTTTTTGGGTTTAAAACGCATTTTTCTGAAAAACTGTTTTTGTCACATTTTGCGAGTTTAATTTTATATTAAATTTTTACACTTATGTGAGTTAAATTTGATAAATATAATTTCATATTTTTAATAAAAAAAATTAATATTAATTAATAAGTTCAACTAATTTCTTTTCCATAATGAATAGTAAAAACATTAAAAAAATGTTGTCACGATTCAGGTTGAAACAGGTTTATTGGGGATTAAACTAAAGATATAAGGATTAAAATGAACCAAATACTTGTCTTATATCTATTTTATATTCATATTTCAACCTTATATCATATAATATTTTTTAATGGTCCAATTGGGATCCATTTTTTGTGAATAATACATTTATATATTTTATTCTTTTCAGAAATTCCATGTGTGTCCTCTCCCCTACTTATAAAAGGACACCCCCTATACTCCCCTATCCACATTTAAAAAGAATTTTGGTTTAGAAAATACCTATTCAAATACCTTAATTACTTAACTTAACAAATCCTAGAGGTGTTTTTTTAACATAAATCCAAACTAGGAAATATTTTGGTGTAAACCTTAAGAGGTTGTCTGAAGAAGAGGTATAGTTTATAACCAAGTGTTTTTGTTTTATTTCTTATTACACCTCATTCAAATATTATTCAACCATAATGATATAAAAACACAATTATCTACCACATAATGAGATATTTTTATGTTAATTTCATAACCTACATCCATCTCATCTTCCATCAAATGGGAAATGAAACCATCGTTCATGTGTACGATGGACTACCGCCTCACGAACCGATGTAATTTGTTTTCCATTATCACCTATCACAAATGTTTATAATGATGGATTTAATGTATATATATATATATTATATTCATGAAATATTTATTATTCTTGAAAATTAATATATCATATATTTTCTTACTTTTCCATTCATTGAAAGATGATAACTTCTTTTGTGCGTACATGATGAAGCAATGTGATTTTTTTTCATTACTGCATCACATAGATGGTATATATAAGTGTATTTAAAGAAATTATATGATATTTATAATATAATTATAATTATTTAAAGATAATATATCACTTACCTTCTTTCTATCATGATCATTGAAAAATAGAAATGTTACTCATGCGTACATACAGCCTACTATCTTCATGATTGTAACATAGTTCATTTTTCATAACCATATTTCAAGGTTGGTTTTAAAAGTATAATTGAGGTATAAAAAATATAATTATGTAATTATTATTATTCTGGAGATAATGGAGCAATAACCTATATGAAATTAGTCATCTTACTAGATTCATTTTAGACTTATGATCCAAATATCGTTAAAAGTTCGACATGAACTTAATTGATTAATTAATTATATATAACATGGTATTAAATAAAAAAATTAATAATTAACTTGAAAATGGTTATTGAGAAATTAAATAATTAACATAATTTTATTATTCAGGATTTAAATCAAGTATGCGATGATTTGGACTCGAAGTAAGGGATCTCTGTAAAACATCATTTTATTCTGGTTATAACCATTCTCTCACTAACTTACTTTATCTCTCTCTTTAATATTATGGAATGATTCTAAATTCTGTAAATATGTCTCTCACATATATACATATCTTATTCTACCTTAATTTAATGGGGTAATACATGTCTTATGATCGTTTCTCATATACCTTCTTTAAGAAATCTCTTTTGATTATGATGTGAGACAATATTATGCAACCCATTTTCTTTTCATGGGTAATTATTATGTTTGTGCCTTATGATTGATTTAATTTTTGTTTCACACATAATTATACTGTCCTGAACCTCCGTTGTCTATTACTTTGTCAAAATCCAATGTTTGGGGTGTTTTGGGAGACAACAGTAGCTCATTTCAAGAGTTTTCCAAATTTCCAGTTTCTCCATCGGTGACTCAGGGAATCGGTGTTGGTGACAAGGAGTGTTAGTGTCAGTGACTCAGGGAATCGGGATCAGTGACTCAAGGTGTTGGTGAGTCAGTGCATGGGTGAGTCAGGGCATCGGTGAGTCGGGGCATCGGTGAGTCAGGGCATTGGTGAGTCAGGGCATTGGTGAGTCAGGGCATTGGTGAGTCAAGGCGTCGGTGAGTTAGGCATTAGTAGGTCACATTGGTGGATCAGCATCGATGACTCAGCATCGGTGACTCATTGTCGGTGGCTTGTTATCGGTGACTCACCCATCGGTGACTCATTTCTGATTTTTCTTGATTTTTCCCAATTTTTTCAGTTTCACCCCTCTTACATTTTATTTGATGTAAACCAAGTTTAAAGCCTTTTTTGGGTGTTTCTAAATGTCTTTCAAAGGATATTAATTATATATTTAATATCCTAACACTCAGGGGACTTTGAGATAGTCAAACCACGTGATCTTGGCCATGATCCGACTATAATGGCCATAGAACTATTTCCTTCCATTGATATAGGATCTGTCTTTTCTAAATATGATGTCCTCTCTTATCTTTTCTCTTGGTGCGTAGAGAAATTTTCTTCCTCATATGAGTCGTGCGCCTGTGTTGTAGCCCCCCCCCCCCTCTTAGGTTTTCCTTGGAGTCTCCTGTTACTCGCACGACCCTCTGTTTTTTACGCAAGGAAGTATTGTTAATTGTATGTTATTCCAGGTAGGGATTTCCTTTGTCTCTATTTTAATTGTGTATCATGCGGGGTGGGCGTAGTAATGTTCTTTTGTGAAAACTGCAAAATCCAACTTTTAGAAAAGATAAATTCTCATACAAACTTGATGACGGGCTGGGAGTGGATCGATGTTTATTGCATATTTTATTTGTTATCTTTGTTTATGATGCGATCTATTGTAGTCATGTGGCCTCTGAAAATCATGGTTGTTGGTGGTCTTTTCCTGCGCATGGGTGATGTTTTATAACCATTGTTGTTTCCTTATAAATAATTTCTATAAATATCAATCTGATTAATCATGTACACTTTGTTAAATAAATGGATGCCCCAGAATGAAAACCCTTGTGTGATCATCATGCTTATCAAAGTGTAATTTAAATAATAGTGTTTGCCAAATATGAATTCACCTGGTTTGATAGGTGTGGCTGTGTGTTGTGTTCTTTTGGGTTTTGTGTCGTGTGTGGGTTTTGGTGGTGGTAGCTATGTGACTGTGTGTATGGGGTGGTACGGCGATGTGATGGTATCTCAAGCTGAGAGATTGATTGATTATGGAATGGATGGACTTGTTATGTAGTGGGACTGCATATGGGTAGTGGTTGGGTAGTGGGGATATAGGACAGGGTTGTGTCATGATTTCATGTTTATGGGTGTGTTGGGTGTGGTGTTGTTGTGCAGCGGGGCTACCGGGTTTAGTTGTAAGAGGATTTTTTAGAGGGATAACTTTGAAGAATGATGGTAAAGGTGCCTAGGAAAGGGGGTGTGTAGTGGGACTACATACTAGTTGTTTTCCATTTACTTTTTTTATGAATGGTTGTTAAAATGGATTCCTTTACCTTGATCCATCTTTCCTTTTTTGGATTTGGTAGTGGTTGGTGTGGTTGATTTACTTTATCACATTTTCAGTTTTTTTTAGTTTTTTGGGTAGGGATGAAAATAAATGAATAAATGAAATTATAATGCAGAATGAAAACTAGTTAAATGAAAGGGGTGGGTTGATGTTTTGGTTGTGGTTGTTGTGTGGTTGTTCATGTAGGGTAAGAAGCAAGGGTAGTTTTTATGTGTGGGATGATTGTTTGTTTGGAAACCCATAGGTTGGGTTGAGTGTTTGTTTACCTATATGTATAAACTTGTAGTTCCTTATGTTTTCTATATGCACCCCACCCATTTTGAGCACTATGTTCTGAACACCCCCATTGTTATGGGGGGGTGTCTTTCCCAAAATATCGATGGGAGGATGGATGACTAGTTACTGGCTTTACCCTACTCCCTATTCTAGGCATTTATCGTCCAGGTGTTTTTAGGCAGGCTATAATGGCTTAAGGTTTATCACCAGATTTATAGATTTTTTTGTGTGAGAGGTGGGTTGTTTCCTAGGTGTCTTTGGGATAAGGCCTGGGTGTTTTCGGGTAGGGTGTGGTATGTGTGAGGCCCAGGTGTCTGCGGGCAGGAATGTGGTGTGGTTTGTGGCCCAGGTGTGTGCGGGCAGGTTGTAACAGTGGGGCTTTTGGAAGAGCATGGTAGAATCAGGACGTTCGTTATTAGGGATTAGCAGTTAACCAGTGGGAAGTGGTGCAGGGTACCCAAATATCGATGTTCTTATTATATTACATTACTTGATTTGCGTTACTTTGTGAGTGTGCCTTAGTGAGGATGGGTGGTTAGTATTCCTCGATAGGTGTTGTTGGTTTCTATTGTTTTCCCATAGGGGAATTAGTATGCTTTTCCTACTTGTGCATAGTTGACTTTGTCTTTTCCTACTAAGTATACTTGTATTCTCACCCTACATATATAAAAAAAATCAGGTTTATAGGGAGATTATGCGGACCATGCTAGACCTTACTAGATCGGACATTAGGGACGGTTGTTGGGTCACTACTTAGTTTTATTTTGGTACTTTGGAGTTTTATTTGTATTTCTATAAGTTTTACTTAAACATGCATGTGGGATGGATTTTGGTTTCCTTATATATCTGTCTTGGAGTTGTTTGAGGTGGATACATATTATATCCCGATCTTGGTTACAATAAAAAGGATAATTCCTCCCACTTTCATGATATTTCTATACCCTTGGTGCTGGTCACCACCTTGGGGCCTATTGGAGGTGGGACTCAGGGTTCATTATCTCTCCTTCATCTTGAGGAAGGAAGGTCTTGGCATCTTGTCATCCCTTCCCTTATCTTAGAGAAGGTGGGTCGTGACATAATGGTATCAAAGGTAGGTTGAGAGATAGGATGGAGTTTAGAGTTAATAACAGTGAGGATTTCATGGGTTGGTAGGGAAACAGTGTTAGGTGATCTTGGTGTGTGACATAGGCCAAGGAAGACCAGCTAGGAAATAGGATTTTAAGGCCCCCCATGATCCGATGCAAGGACTCTAAGCTTACCAAATGATTAGGTGAGGCTACACCTTTTGTGGGGTAGAGGCCCTAGGAAATTTATATGCATCATGATGACTTGTGTTCTTGTTTGTTTTGAGTGTTTTAGGGAAATTAAAATAAAAATTGAGTTAAAATGGATCCTAAATAAATTCTATACTACCCATGATTGGGAGTTCCTTGTTTTCCTTTCAACTATGGTTCCCAGACGTCATCCATGTGTGGTACGAGCAGTGGAAGGTCAGCAGACTGGCCCTATTGACTAGAAAAGGATCAATCCAATGGAGAAGGATTATTATTGGTAGAATGATTTTCATTATTTCCAGTGGAATACTTTGGTAAAGTATGAGGGCAATGTCTCGGACATGGAGATAGAGAGTTGGATCGAGGATCTGGTGATCACTTTTAGCTTGATCTGAGCTCTGAAAGAGTACAGGGTTCCTCTAGTGGTGAGCTAGATGAGGGGAGCAGCGCATCAGTGGTGGATGCTTTACCTCAAGGAGAAGAAGGAGACTGATGTTTTGTGGGCTGACTTTGAGAAGGAGTTTTGGGCTGAATTCTTTTCTTCCATGATGAAAGCTGAGAATAGGCAGGAGCTACTCTCCCTCCAGCAGGGGAGTATGTCGATGAGTTAATTGGGGGTCAAGTTCAAGGATCTCCTATGCTTTTCTCCATATCTCTTTCGAGATAGGGAGTCTTAAGCAAGGCACTTAGAGGAGGCACTTCGTCCTTATCTTCAGTACATGGTTACTCCCTTCACCCTACCGACATACTTAGAGGTTTAGAAGAAGGCTGAGGTAGTGGAAAGGATGCACTCGTGAAGAGGTCTGCTATGTGAGGGAAGTCACTTGAGCTCTTCAAAGGGGGAGGCCATTAGCAGAAAGTCTCTGACATCAGGGCCTTCTAGGTTTCAGCCAACGGGGAGCCGACCCCAATAGTTTCAGTTCTGACCCTTTGGTCCTCACCCTTTTCCCATAGGCCTAGTCTGAGGTGTTTTTATTGTGGAGGTCATGGGCACCACCAGGGACAGTGCCTAATGATAGCTCAGTATGGTGGAGGTGGGAAGGTTCAGCGCCTGCCTCAGTAGTAGTTACCAGCTAGGCCTTTCCAACAGTAGGGACAGCGGGCCCTGCTCCACCAAGGGTGGACTGTGTAGGAGGAGGTCGACCTCAGGGTGCTCCTTAGGTACCTTGAACAGGGCATGTTCGGGGAGGTGGCCTATAGCCAAGGGGTATAGAATCTAGGCATGGTTAGTTACAACCTGTAGAGGCAGCAGTTCTACCAGGATCGGAGATCATTCGAGGTAAGATAGTTTGTTTAGTACGTTTTCTTGCACATTGTTTAATTCGGGAGCTTTGTACTCCTTCGTTGCACCCAATCTGGCCCATGCCTTGGGAATAGACATAAAGAGACTTTTTGTGCCCCTAGTGTTGAGTACACCAGTTAGAGGTCAGACCAGCTTGTTTGATGTTTTTTGGGGATATAGACTGATGTTGGGGCTGTATAAGTCCAGTGGGGATCTCTTTCTGCTACATATGAAGTCATATGATGTCATCCTTGGAATCGACTGGTTGTTTTTTGTGTATGCTATTATCAACTTCTTTCATAGAAGAGTCGTGTTTTCATACGTGAAAGGACAGCGTGTAGCTTTAGTTGGTGAGCGAAGCTGTCAGGTGGGTAGCTGGCATATGGAGCCATTTCTTTCCTTGTTAGCTGAGCTATTAGTGGGATCAATGGATGCTAAGATAGTGGAGGTTCTGAGAGTTGTCGGAGATTTTCTATATTTTTTCCCTGAGGAGGTTGTGACTCTACCCCCTCGATGTGGCGTTGAGTTCAGGATAGACTTACAACCTGATGCTAGTCTGATTTTGATGGATCCTTATCGGATATTGCCTCATGAGTTATGGGATTTGTAGATTCAGGTTAATGATCTGATGAAGAAGGGTTTCATCTGACCCAGTGTGTCTCCATGGGGTGCTTCGGTCTTGTTTTAAAAAAAGGTAGACGGTGGTCTGAGGCTATGCATAGACTACCGGAGACTAAATCAGTTAACTGTCAAGAACTATTACCCTCTCCCAAGGATAGATGATATTTTTGACCAGTTGAGGGGAGTGAGTTAGTTTTAAAAGATCAACCTGTAGTCTGGATATCACCAGTTGAGGGTGAAGGAGGATGACATCTCGAAGACTACTTTCAGGTGCAGGTATGGGTACTTCGAGTTTGTGGTTATGTCGTTTGGTGTTACAAACACACCAACCATGTTTATGGGGCTTATGAACTCCATCTTTCACGAGTTCCTGGATCATTTTGTCATTGTATTTATCGATGACATCCTGATCTACTCGAAGTCATAATAGGAGCATATCGAGCATCTTAGGACTTTCCTAGAGATCCTTTAGCACCACCAGCTCTACAGAAAGCTGTCCAAGTGAAAGTTTTGGACACGAGAGGTCCACTTCCTTGGGAATGTGGTGTCTCAGTAGGGAATAGCAGTGGACCCATCGAAGGTCGAGGCAGTCATTTCTTATGCATCTCCCAAGAATGTGGCATAGGTTTATAGTTTTCTCAGTCTGTAAGGATACTACCGAAGATTCGTACCAGATTTCTCCCAAGTAGTAGCTCTGTTGACGGATCTAACTAGAAAAGGACAAGCTTTTGTGTGGGGTGAGCAGTGCCAGGTAGCGTTAAATTATCTGAAGGGGAAGTTAGTCAGAGCTCCAGTGCTCATGCTTCCAGAGTAAGTGGTGATGTTTGAGGTGTTTTGCGATGATTCTCATCTAGGCTTGGGGTGAGTGATGATGCAGCAATGGGGGTGATCTCCTATGGGTCTAGGAAGTTACGCCCCAATAAAAATAACTATTCCACCCATGATCTGGAACCAGAAGTGGTCATGTTCACACTAAAGTTTTGGTGATATTACCTCATTGGAGAGTGCTTTGTGGTCTTCACAGATCGCAAGAGCTTGAGGTACATCTTTTCCCAGTGAGACCTGAACTTGAGGCAGTAGAGGTGGATAGAGTTTCTCTAGGATTGAAATTTTGAGATCTCCTACACCACAAGAAAGGTGAATTTTGTGACCGATGATTTGAGTAGGAAGTTTTAGAAGGAATTGGTTCAAGAATCTATATATTCTTGGAGGCTGATAGAGGAGTTGGCTGCCTTGCACTTGGGTGCAGGAATAGATGGCAGCAG
This sequence comes from Viscum album, assembly GCA_963277665.1. Taxonomy (NCBI): domain Eukaryota; kingdom Viridiplantae; phylum Streptophyta; class Magnoliopsida; order Santalales; family Viscaceae; genus Viscum; species Viscum album. The sequence goes on along the minus strand of OY728123.1, from coordinate 1,862,901,690 downwards.
AGGATACCTATTTCAGATGACAGTGGAGTCTTATCTGATGCGGTAGGTGGAGGAGTCTCAGTGTGGAGACTCAAAGGTGGAGTTGATGTGTGATCACTTTGGCTAGGGTGATGATTCATAGGGATGGTCGGAGGATGGTCAGAATTAGATGGTGTTTTGTGGAACGTTGTTTGGTTCAGTGGAAATGCTCAAGGAAGTTCTCTGTGAGTTTCATAACTCACCCCTAGCGATACATCTAGGAGTTTCCAAGATGTATTGAGGCTTGAGGGAACATTTTTGGTGGCCCAAGATGAAGCGGACAGTGGAAAATTTTGTGTCGAAGTGCTTAGTGTGCCAAAAAGTGAAGGATAAGCACCGTGTTCCCAGTGGTTTTTTGCAGCCCCTAGATTTCCCTAAGTGGAAATGGGATGACATATCGATGGATTTCATCACAATATTACCCAAGGATTCGGTAGGATGTAATGTTATTTGGGTAGTAGTGGATCGGTTAACGAAATAGGCTCACTTCTTAGCGATCAAGGAGTCGAGCGCATTGGATGCCTTAGCACAAAGGTATGTGGATGAGGTGGTACGGTTGCATGGATTCCCAAAATCCATTATCTCATATCAAGATAAAAGTTCTGCATCATAATTCTAGAGGGGATTGCAGCATATCTTTGGCACTTAGTTATGCCTCATCACTTCTTTCCACCCTTAGATAGATAGAAAAACAGAGCAAACCATCCAGACGTTGGAGGACATGCTACGAGCATGCGTCTTAGATTTTGGTGGGTCTTGGGTGCAACATTTACCCTTGGTAGAGTTTGCTTACAATAATATCTATAACTCTACCATTGGAATGGCTCTGTTTGAGGCCTTGTACGGGATGCCATGTCGTTCACCCTTGTGCTGGATGGAAGTTAGGGAGGTAGTTTTTCTTGGTCCAGACATGGTACGGAGTATGACAGAGAAGGTTCAGCTTGTCCATGAGAGGATGAAGGCAGCACAGGACCGGTAGAGGTCGTACGTCGATCGCAGGAGAAGTCCTTCATAGTTTGAGGTTGGGGATCAGGTATTCTTGAAGGCTTCCCCTCGATGTGGGCAGTATTGGTTCAACAGATGAATTAAACTTTCTCCCAGGTTCATCAAATCTTTTGAGGTGTTGGGATGAGTTGGCAAGGTAGCATATCAGTTGGCGTTGCAACCACAGTTGGGGAGGATCCACAAAATCTTTCATGTATCCCAACTTCATCGGTATCTTCACAATAACTCCCATGTCATTGATTGGGGAGAGTTGGATATCTAGGAGGATGCAACATTCGTGGAGTGACCATTGGAGATTTAGGATCACTGGGAGAAGGTGTTGCATGGACAGACCATTCACTTGGTTCGTGTTTTGTAGAGGCATGGTGGCTTGGAGGAGAGTAATTGGGAGCGAGAGATGCAGATGTGTGCCCAGTACCCAGAGTTTTTTTGAGTTTTTCTTGTGTGTTTTGATCTGTGATGTAGTGATTGAACCTTTTTTGTTATGAAATGGGTTATTTCCTTATTCTCTAATCTATGATAAATTCATAACATGTGGAAATGGGAAACATGATTCCTAATCAAGATGAATTAATATGGATGCGATTAAACTCGTACGAGCGAGTCAGTGTTGCCTAAAGTGGATAGTATCTTGATATGGAGGAAGGAATTCCCTAATTCATGTGTCCGAATATTTGGTTCTTGTGTGGGGTATCCTGTGGATGTTTGGTTTAATAGATGTGGGAGGAGGTGTTCTTGGATGTTGAAGTTTCACTTCTGCTTTTGAATAACACAAGGTGGTTTATCCTTGAGAGGTATCTTACAGGGTGGTTTTTCGGACCCCTCTTTCTTCTGGGTTTGGTTTGGAATTCTTGAGGGAAAGAATAGTTTGAGTGGTATCTTATGTAATGTCTCGGACCTCCATGGTCCATTACTTTTTCAAAATCTAGTATTTGGGGTGTTCTAGGAGACAATGGTGGATCATTTCAAGAGTTTTCCAAATTTCTAGTTTTTCCATCAGTGACTCAGGGTGTTGGTGTCTGTGAATCAGGGCATCAGTGTCGGTGACTCAGGGCGTCGGTGTCGGTGACTCAGAGTGTCGGTATTGGTGACTCAGGGAATCAGTGTTGCTAAGTCAGAGCATCAGTGTCGATGACTCAGGGCATCAGTGAGTCAGGGCGTTAGTGAGTCAGAGCATCAGTGAGTCAGGGCATCATTGAGTTGGGGCATCAGTAAGACAGGGCATCAGTGAGTCATGGCATCGGTGAGTCAAGGTGCCGGTGAGTTAGGGTGTCAGTGAATCGGGGCGTCGGTGAGTCAGGGCATCGGTAATTCAGGGCGTCGGTGAGTCAGGGCATCGGTGAGTCAGGTTTTCGATGAGTTAGGTGTCGGTAGGTCACGTCGGTGGCTCGGAATCGATGACTCAACATCAGTGACTCGATGTTGGTGGATTTTTGTTGATGACTCGCCCATCGGTGACTCATTTCTGGGTTTTCCCAATTTTTCTAATTTCACCCCTCTTATGTTTTATTTGGCGTATACCAAGTTTAAAGCCTTTTTTGGGAATTTATAAAGGTGTTTAAAAGGATATTAATTATATATTTAATATCCTAATGCTCGGGGGACTTTGATCCCTCTTTCCTTGTTTGGAATTATTAGTGGTTGGTGTGGTTGCTTCACCTTATGACGTTTGTAGTGTTTGGTAGTTTCCCGGGTAGGGATGGAAATAAATGAATAAATGAAATTATAATGTAGAATGAAAACTGGTTAAATGAAAGGGGTGGGTTGTTGTTTTGGTTGTGGATGTTGTGTGGTTGTGCATGTAGGGTTAACAGCAAGGGCGGTTTTTATGTGTGGGTTGGTTGTTTGTTTGGAAACCCATAGTTTGGGTTGAGTGTTTGTTTGCCTATATATATAAACTTGTAGTTCTTTATGTTTTCTATATGCACCCCACCCGTGTTGAGCACTATGTGTCAAACACCCCTATTGTTATGGGGGTCTTTCCAAACATCTCGGTGGGAGGATGGATGGTTGGTTACTGACTTTACCTTACTCCCTCTTCTATGAATTTATCACCCAGGTGTTTTCAGGCAGGCTGTAATGGCTTGAGGTTTATCACCAGATTTATGGATTTAACTATGTGAGAGGTGGGTTGTTTCCCAGGTGTCTTCGGGATGAGGCCCAGGTTTTTTCGGGTAGGGTGTGGTATGTGTGAGGCCTAAGTGTCTATAGGCAGGAATATGGTGTGGTTTTTGGACCAAGTATGTGCGGGCAGGTTGTGATAGTGGGGCTTGTGGAAGAGTATGGTAGCGTCAGGACATTCATCGTTAGGGATGAGCAGTTAACCAGTGGGAAGTGGTGCGGGCTACCCAAATACCGATGTGATTAATATATTACATTACTTAATTTTCATTACTTAGTGAGTGTTCCTTTGTGAGGCTGGGTGGTTAGTATTCCTCGATAGGTGTTGTTGGTTTTTGTTGTTTTCTCACAGGGGCATTAGTATGATACTCCTACTTGTGCATGAGTGACTTTGGATTTTCATACTGAGTATACTTGAATACTCACCCTACATATATAAAACTATTTTCAGGTTTCCAAGGAGATTACGCAGACCGTGTTGGACCTTACTAGCTCGGATGTTGGGGATGGTTGTTGTGTCACTACTTAGTTTTATTTTGGTACTTAGTTGGGATTTTTCTTTGTATTTCTAGTAGTTTTACTTAAACATGCATGTGGGATGGATTTTGGTTTCCTTATATATCTATCTTGGAGTTTTTTTAGGTGTATACATCTTATCTCCCAATCTTGGTTACTATAAAAAGGGTACTTCCTCCCACTTTAATGAGATTTCTATACCCTTGGTGTTGGTCACCACCTCGGGGCCTATTGGAGGTGAGACTCGGGGGGTCATTATCTCTCCTTCATCTTGAGGAAGGAAGGTCTCATAATCTTTTTATCCCTTCCCTCATCTTAAAGAATGCGGGTCATGATAATAATCATGAACATGTTATGATGGGTGTTCCCAAATAGCACTCCAATGTATTGGGTAAATCCTTTATCTTCTGAGATGTTATGTATAGAATTATGGAGTAAACCCAATCCACTATGGAACTCTATCCACCATGTGATGTTGTCTTGGCAGTTAGTCTTGACTTATTCTTATGTCATATTTTGTGCTTCTACCATATTTCCAATGTTTCCATGATCTTGGGATACCATGTTCTTTATGTTATGCTCCCATGTGATTACTCTTGAGCCTTCTCTTTTATGATATCATGTTATACTTTTGACTCACATGTTATGTTTCCTTATCATGTTTATTCCATTAATGAGCTTTTTAGCACACCCCTTTTATTTATGTATTCTCTAGGTTATCCCATGAATTTGTGTTTCCTTATCATGTTTATTCCATTAATGAGTTTTTTAGCACACCCCTTTTATCTATGTATTCCCTAGGTCATCCCATGAATTTTTAGGAGCTTGAAGGGACTTAGGATCTCGTTATGAATATTAAAATAAATTCATTTTATTTTAGTTTCACTTTGATGTATTATGAAACTAGTCTTTCAAAGACACTAGGATTTTTCGATACTTGTTTTGTATTGATGGGTATTTATGTTAAAAATCATGTAATAATATGTGTAAAAAAAGTATGGGTCCCTATAATAAATGTGTGTAAGATGAATAAGGATCTTTTTTATTTAAATCAAGCTCCAACAGATTGGTATTTTAAGCTTGATGAATATCTAAGAATCATAAAATTTAAGAAAAGGTAGGTCGATAGAAATTTATATGTGACCAATACAACATCACTATTTATTATCGTGTATGTTGATGACATTATATTTGGTATAAATGAGGAAATTTTGTGTGAATAATTCCCAATACATATCAAATAAATATTTAAAATTTCAATTCTTGGAGAGATGAAATATTTTTTAGGTTTACAGATTACCCAAGAAACTAATTATATTTTTATCTCAAAATAAAAATATGTTAAGAAGATCATAAAGAAGTTTGATATACAATAATATATAGGGGTTTATACATAAATTTAGGTGGGAATAAAAATAAGTAAGGATTATGATGTAAAAACTATTAATGAGAATCAGATTGGAAGTTTAATTGTCAATCTCTTGTAATAGATAGCATTCAGGCCTGTTATTTTCTATTCTATCACCCTTTGTGACAAATATCAATATAATCCTAAAGAATCATATATTTTAGAAGAAAATTTTATTCTGATATACATTTTAAACACATGAAATTAATAAATTTTTTATAGAAAGAATGGTTACATATGTTGATTAGGAAGGTGTTGTAAATGAAAGAAACTCTACATTTAGTGGATTGTTTCTCATTAGTAGAAGTTGTGTTACATGGTATTAAAAGAAGAAAACATTAGTTACCTTAAGTTTTATAGAGGATGGATATGTTGTTTCATCACAAGCAGTAACTCAAATGATTTAGATTAATACATAACTGAAGGATTTGAATGTTGAAGTTGAATACCCTATGTCCATAGACTGTGATAATCAAAGTGTTATTAATTTGTCCAAAATTATAGTGCAACATTTCATATATAAACATAATCACATAAAGTACCATCTTTTAAAAGAAAAGGTATATCAATTCATTATGAAGATGGAATATGTTTCATCTAAGGAACATATTGCTGACATCCCCACAAAGCCCCTTACAATTGAATCTTTTGAGAAACTAAAGTTGCAAAAGGGAGTATAGCCCACTTCTTGTCTCTGAGATATGTTATTACTTGATTTCCCCCCTCCCTTTTATTATTTTTAAATCTTTGTATAAATATGATAAATAATTTTCAGGGGGAGAAAAATTGTTCAATTTTTTGTTGAGCTATTTTAATGTGTTTTTTGAGTGAGTACAGAATAGTGGTTGTGAAATATGTTTTATGTGATTATCTGACTGAGTGCCTTGAATTGCAATTTATAGAACAAATTTCTTAAGGATGTCATTTTTTTCTAAGTTAATATCTCTATATTTATACACTAAGCTATCTCAAGTAGACGTAGAGTTGATTAATTCATGGATCTTTTCTTTAAATAATTTGATTTAAATATTTCAATTATTATATTTGGTTTTATTATTAATTAGGGGTAGAAAAGATGTATGGTATTGACAATAAATTCAAAGGAGGATATTGTTAAATTCAATTGAGGTTGATGTTGTATTTTTTATCAATACCTGTTTACATGTGATAATTTTTTAGATAGTTTGGAATGATTCAATGTCAAGTGATTATGAAAGGTTAATACAGTGATTATAATAGTTTGAATTGAGTTTTAAAGGAAGTTGTCTAAAGGATATATTTAACTATTAATAACTATTATTAAGGAATAAAGGCTTGCTAGAGTGAAAAGGAACCATCCATGGAGCACTAAGTATATAAACCTATGTTTAGATGAATGATATAATTTGGAAAAAAATGAGATCATTTGAGGTTTTTGGAATAGTCCTTTGAAGGGTTTGAGGGATTTATTTTTTTATTCTGAAGTTGTAGAGTTATATAGAATATTGTCTAAGCACTACTTCAAAAAAGTAACTATGGAATTCAAAAGAGTACATGGGGACTTCAAAAGGGTAATCAGGGAATTCAGAAGAGTAATTAGTAGAATCATGGGAAGTTTTTTAGGATGAATTTCCTACTTTGTAAGGATATGGAAAAGATAAAATCGTCATTTATCCTTATGATGATACTCTATAAGGATCAATCAACCTTATGAAGTGGTTGTACTTTAAGAAAATGGTGAAGATAAGTTCTTAGGAAGATATAGAGTTCCAAAATATTTTAATCAGACAATGTTGTGATATGTTCTTTATGGTGATAAACATCACAACCATTCTAAAGAGTTTTGATTCATACTATGAATAAGGAATCAAGTCAATGCTAATTTAAAGAAGATTTATTTCCATGCAGTAAAGGAGGTTATCACGTTGTAAAGCCCCATGAATGTAACATACATGCCAAAGTGGAAGAATTTAAAAATGTCATGAATTTTATAGATCCTTTTAAGAAGAAATTATCTTTAGGCTTTTAGGATATTTAAATGAATATTTTGAATGGGTTTTTTGAATGAAATTTAAATGATAAATAAAACCATGATAATTTTAATTATTATAAGGAATTAAAATATAAGACTTCATGAGAAATTATCAATGGATAATTTAAATTAAAATTGAATATCGAGAATGGTGGAAGGTGCAGAACTTATGGAATTACTTTCCACTTGTGATGTAATGAGTATAAAAGAAGAAATGATAAGAAAGAAATATGATAAACATTATATGAGTATTGAGAATAGCTGGAGAATATTATCATGAAAACAAGAGGATGAATATTAACATCTGTGAAGTCTGTGTGACAGATAGATCATTCATTGGTGATCATTCTTTAAAAGGATCAATTTTATTTTGTTGATGCAAGTTTTTAACTAGTTGAAGCCAATTATTGTAATGGGTTTAAGGTCATACCCTTTCCTATATTCTTCTTGATAATAAGAGTTGATTTATGTTCATGAAATAAAAACCATGACACACCAAGTCCTTATTTATATTTTTAGGAGGTGAACCATGTTAATAAATGAGTTGTGCCCATTTCATTTATGCATCACTATGATTATTGAGAGGATGGTGTTGAACAAGGATGAGAATTAGAGGATTTTTTAAAAACGATATAAGCATCAATTCACCCCCCCCCAGTACTTATCACCCTTCTTGTTATCCTAACATTTATATTTCCCCATGCCTTAGGTTGGATAGATACCTAGCATGAGAGCCTTAATAATTTGATACCTTTATTACACAATATTTGAGGCTTATCTAATCAGGGGGTGTTTCGGTATGTTATTGATCATGTTATCGGTTGAAGCTTAACCTATAAGGGATTTTTCCTCCCATATGAAAAGTATGACATCGGGCCCTCAATTGAGATAAACTATGGAATTTTACGGTCATACCTAGATAAGACATATATTGTGATTATTTATTGAGTGTGGGGTATGTGATGTGGTTATCCATAACTTGTATTCACTGACAGGGTCAGTTTATGCTCAGAGAATCAAGAACATATGAGTACTATATGGGACTGGCATGTTTTGTGTCTCATGGTTACTCAATGTTGTATTAAAATTAATGCTTTCATATGATGAAACTAGTTGACATGGGTATAGAGATATATGTGTTTGATGGAGATCATATAAGATCCCTTTATAACTTGAGTAGCATTGATGTTTTGTTAAAGGATGATCTTTTATTATATTTATAAATTCAGGAATTCATTTTTTTTGTTAATCAAAAAAAGGCTCATGAGGTCACACTTTGTGGTTGTCTAAATAGGAATTGAGTTTGATTCAAAGATTTGTACTAAAAGTGTTTTAGATTTATCCAAAGGGAGTTTTGTATGGATATTCACAAGGTATTTCAAATGATGTCATACAAGGTGAATTTGATGATATCTTTCCAAAAGAGTTTTAGAACGTATCCAAAATGGTTTTTGGATATGGTTTCATAAGTTATGGTATATGATACGATATAAGATTAAATGGAACAAAGTCTGTGAGGCTTTAGGGTAAGTGGAATATTGCATGAGATATCCACTAAATCTATAAAACGTATTATATTCTGGGATATATCATATTGTATGATAAGAACATATCATAAATCAAGGATATTGTAAGGTATGTGTAATGGACTGATTATTCAGAGTGGTAGTTTGGGTCAGATGTCATATTGATCATGTGTGTATGGACCCTATCAAGGTGTCAAGGGTGTTGGTGTAGGTCAGAGATTGAGTCTCGAGAGTGGGCTTGGGCTTGGGGTTGAACTTTTTCTAGTTTGATTTTTTGGAATAAATTTCTATAAATTAGAATTTTGGACATGTTTGAAAGTAATTAGGATAAGTTTGAGATGTTTTGGTGTTGTGCAAGTTGGGGCTGAAAATTTAGTTAAGCTCTCATGCATAAGGATTTCCAGAGTTAGGCTGGAAATTTTTAAAAGTTTTTATACGTAAGGTTTTTCTCTAAAGACCTACATGTTACATATGTGTACTCTGATATGTAATGATTATGAGAATTTTTTGGAATTTGGTTAAGTGTTAAAGCCCATTGCGATACGTGGGTTCTGAATACATATGGTTTTTAATATATAAGATGTTTTCAAAATGAGAAATTGTTTTAGTGTTGGGATGAATTGTAATATATAATGTAAAAACATAAGTTTCAAGTAAGTAACCCTTTATTTATATTTTTTAATAATTTAAAGTAATTGGTTGAAGTTTAGGAGGGTTTGGAGGAGTTTTGGAGTGTTTGGGGGCTTTTCTAGAGGTGCATGGTTTGAGCACGGTTAGTAGAAATCGTGCAACACCTCTAGGAAACCGTGCAAAGTGAGGTGGTGGGATCTGGGTAGGTACATGGTTAAGTGTACGGTTTGGCCAAACCATGTCGACATCCAAGAGTAATCGTGTGTTTGGGGACAAAGTTCTTGTGCATGGTTCTCGCACGGTTTGTCTAATCGTGCACGGCTAAAAGTTAGATCCAAAAATTATGGATCTAACTCATTTTTTCTCCTTAATGGTTTTTTTTCTCTAGTATGACCCTGACTCAAATTCCTCTCTTTTCAAAGGCTATAAAGGCCATTCTTCTTGATCTGGGAGTGATCTATTGGAAAATCTTGGTGCGTTGAAGCCCGGATTCCTTGGTAAGTTCCCTTTCTTGGTTGTTTTTCCTTAGATTCTTCTTCTTACCACTCTTGGTTTCATGAATCTAATATTTTGGGGATTGATTCATGTTGTTGGATTCTAATCATGATGATATATAGTTGTGTTTATGTTAGGGAACAAGGTCTAAGGTGGGTTTTTGGAGTTTCAGCCCAGTTTGTTGGCGTTTTTTCATCGTTCTTCATTTTTGCCTAAGTTTGTGAGGTAGGTGGATTCACTCTCGACTCCTCTTATTAGAACTTTAATTATTGGTTCTAAATTATTGTTATTTCTTGAAATTAATTGTTAAATTGATGTGAAAATCTTAGTATAAACACTCTTTAATGATGGTTTGGAAAAATTGTGGAAATTGGTTATTGTGAAAAGTGATTTGTTTCATGAATTTAAATTGATGTTTTAAAATATGGCTTGGTTTTGATTCATGGAAATGGTTTGATAGAAAAGTTTTCAATAAAAGAAATGTTTTATTGAAATGGATAGAAATGTTTGGTTTGGCATGGAATTTGGATTACTTGGTTGGTGTGTGTTCATTTTCATTGACATGACCCTGTGGAAGGGGCGTGTGCCGTTGGGACGCTTGGTATATGGTTACTTTGTGATGACTTGGTAGATTGAAGAGAAACCACTCATGAGTATGTAACTTTCACTTGGGAATTCATGTTTGGATGTGTGAATGTGTGTAATTGAATGGGTTGTGCCAAATGGATTTGAGAAATGGTTTAAAACACTTGTTTGGTTGCTTTCCATGAAGACCATTATGCTTGAAATGGTTTTGGTTTTGAGATAAACTATTTTAAATTTTTTTATATAAATTGTTTTATATAATGTGCTAACATGTTCTATCCTAGTTTCATGAGTAGGGAAGTCATTTGGGGAAAACCTATTGAGTTTCATTACTCACCCCTTACTTGGGAACCTTGGTGTTCTTGTAGATACTGTGTTTTAGGACACAGGTAAAGGAAAAGTATATCATTTCTTTAGTTATGCATCATGATACTTTGATAATGTATTGTAGAGGGGATATTGAAGCATGTTGGGAGCTATGGATTTGGTGTCTTTGGAGACTTTTAGTTTTGTTGGTCTTGTCTTCCACTTTATACTCTGATATTGGTCTTGGTTTATGCATTGTACTCTAGTATGGTCTGTTGTTGGTTTGATTACTTGAGTTGTATACATTGTTCACATGCATCATTTAGTGGTTGTTTGGTTATGGTTTACTTGGTTGTGGTTGCTTTATTTTTAAAGAGAAATTTTCCCCCACTTGTATTGAATCCCTTGGAATTTATTGTCATCCTTTGGTGTCTTGGGGATGTCACCTAAGTCCAAGTAGCATCTTCACCTCTTCTCAAGACAATGGGGAGGGGAGGGGTGTTGCAAATGGTATCATTGTTGGCTAGTATTTCTTTCAACTTAGGACAAATGGTATTGGTTTTTCAGTTTTGGAGTTGGGATGGTGGAAAGGAGTAGGATCGTTAGGACTTGAAATGTCAAGCATAAAAAGGCATAGCTAACCTATTTATGTTGAACTTCAAGTTACTGAGGAGTTGGGTACATAAGTGTTTTGAGACACTTAAAGGAATTGTTACCTCATTGTCATGGGTTTAGCCAATGAGAAGAGCATGACATACATTGATAGAAATGACTTCACACTAGGAATTTATATTTAATTTTGAGTAATGGTTTGTTTTTTAGCATAAAAGTATTGATTTTTTAAAAAGTGTTGAATTTTTTTCAAATGTGACATTTTGAAAAGGCATGGTTGTGGTATTTTGAAAATGAGTTGATTTTCTAAAGCATGGTGTAATTTTCAAAAAAAATGTTTGGAAGTGGACAAAAGTTGAATTTTGGGAAAGCTTTTTTGTGATGGTTGTGATGTGATAATTTGAAATTGTTAAGCCTTAAGTTTCTAGGGAGTAGGACTAAATAGAATTTTCTTATGGTAATAGAAAATGGAACTGGTTAGGCAAAGAAGAAACCAATCGGAGGAAGCTGATGAAAATGTGGTTACACCTGAGCCACAGGTGAACCAATAGCTGGTTCACAGTATAGTACAATCTTTTCAAGTTGTGGGTAGAGGTAACATAAGGGATGAACCAAGGAAATTGGATCATTCTGTCTATTTCTATAAGTAGAATCCACCCATATTTAGGGGTGATTTGGAACCAGATAAAACAGAGGTGTGGCTGAATAGGATGAATTGAATCTTTGATTTCCTTAGCACACCAGTAGAGCTAAAATCCAAGTTAAAGACATATATTCTAGAGGATATTTCACACCAGTGGTGGGATTTAGCAGTTCAAGCTAAATTAGACCAAGACATTATATGGGAGGATTTTGAAGAATTGTTCAACAAAAAATTCTATCCTCACACGTTCAGGATTGCTAAAATGACGGCCTTTTTTAGCTTGAAGCAGGAGAATCTCTCAGTGACAGGGTATGGCTAAATTCATGAATTTAGTCTTCTTTTCACTTGAAGTTGTTGCAAGTGTGTCCATGAAGGTACACATTTTTGAATTGGGGTTATGGCTAGAGATTCACTTGAAGATTTTCATTCTTTCTATAACAGATTATACGAAGATATTCAATAGAAAAATAGTGGAAGAAAGTGACATCTCAGGTAGTATGGGTGGAGGAAGCATATTGATACCTACGGGAAATGGTGGGAACTCTAATGTTGGGAACAAGCAGAATAGGGACACCTATTGCGAAGATAATGGAATGACTTAGAATCAAATATATGGATTGGTGAATATTCCTCCAAAATCAAAGGGTAAAGCTGGATGATTTTAATGTGGTTCTTTTGATCACATGAAGCGGGATTGTACGACACCACCTAGAGCATGCCACAATTGAAATCATATGGGGAATATTCAGTGCTATTTTTGTAGTGCTCCAAGGTTGGGTGTTCAGGACACATCTCAATTTTTGCAGATATTGTATGCTTCGACGAGACAAGGGCAGCAGAATAGTTCTTATCAGTAGAACCGAGCTATCCATGATGATTCTAGGAATACCATGACTCCTCAACTAGAGAAATCTCAATGGGGAAATAAATAACAAATCGCAGCGAGTAAGCCGTTGTATGGAACTGATCAAGTGGTTACGGATGACCAATCTGGACCATCGATGGTGAGAGGTATGATTCTTTTGAATTCTACCCTTATGCAAGCTTTATTTAATACAGGTGCATATCATTTATTTATTGCTTTTCGTGATGTTGGTCTTCTAGGTTTGAATGTTGAGATGATGTCTTCTATCATGAAACATCAAACTCCTCTTGGTCAAAGAGAATCTCGAGCCTTTATATGCAAATCATGTGCTATAACGATTGATGTAGCTGAGTTGATATGGAATTTATCTATGTTGGAGATGGATGTCTATGAAATAATCATGGGTATGAATTGGTTGAAAATGTTTAAATCTCGCATTGATTTTTATACCTGAAGGGTTAGTTTTACGACTAATGATGGTGTCAAACATCTCTTTAGAGGAGACCAGAATGCAAAGACAGGTGCAGCAGACTTGTTGGCACCAACTTTTAGATCTATCTTTCACCAGTTGGTAGCTTTGAATTTGGAATCGGTGGATGATATTGAGAGTATCAGTTTTTCAGCAGTGGTTGATCAGTTTCTGGATGTTTTTCCTGAGATTTTCTCAAGGTTTCCACCCACAAGAGAAGTGGAGTTTACGATTTATCTCTTATTAGGGACCAATCCTATCTCACTTCTTTCATGTCATATGGAACCAACATGATTAAGGAAATTGAAATTCCAGTTGGAAGAACTTGAAAGAAAAGGGTTCATTCAGCTTAGTACGTCTCTATGAGCAACACCAATCTTGTTTTCCAAAAAGGTGGATGGAACTATTCGGATTTATGTCAATTATCATAATCTTAACCAAGTTATGATAAAGAATCGGTATCTAATTCCATGCATTGATGATCTATTCGATCAATTGAGGGGATCCCAATAGTTCTCTAAGATTTAATTGTGTTCAGGATATCACCAATTGTGGGTTCAGAAGGAGGATATTCCAAAAACAACTTTTAGGAGTAAATATGGACATTACGAGTATGTGGTTATGCCTTTCAGTCTTACGAATGAACCAACTATCTTTATGGAATTGATGAATCAGATATTTCAAAGGTGTTTGGATTCTTTTATGGTGATGTTCTTGGATGACATATTAGCGTATTCAAGGACAAGGGTCGAGTATGAGCAACACTTGGCGATAGTGTTGGGTGTTTTGTAGGATCATCGTCTGTATGCTAAATTATCAAAGTGTGATTTTTGGATACAATAGGTATGTTTCCTTAGTCATGTAATTTCTGAAAAAGGTGTTTATGTGGATTCAAAAAATATAGAGGTTGTAATATTTTGGCAACCTCCAAAGACTATCTTTGAGATACACAGTTTATTTGATCTAGTTGGTTATTATTGATGCTTTATGTGTGACCTTTCACAACTAGTTTCACCTATGAAAGATTTGACAACCTCCAGAGACTGTCTTTGAGATACACAGTTTCTTTGATCTAGCTAGTTATTACTGATGCTTTATGTGTGACCTTTCACGATTAGTTTCACCTATGAAAGATTTGACAAGGAAAAATGTTCCATTATAATGAAACAATGAATGTCAGAAGTCTTTTAAAGAGCTTAAATTTTGCCTTACATCAGTAGCAATCATGATATTTTCATAATCAGGACAAGGGTACGTGGTGTATTGTGATGCTTTGGGATCTGGGTTGGGATGTGATCTCATGTAGGGAGATCGTGTTGTTACTTATGGATCATGGTAGTCATGGTTTCATGATAAGAACTACCCAATACACGATTTGGAGTTAGTTTTGGTAGTTCATGCTTTAAAGACTTGGCGTCATTACCTCTTTGGTGAGAAATTCACAGTGTTTACGGATCATAAGAGCTTGAAACACATTTTATCACAAATGGATTTGAATCTGAGATAAAGAATATGGATGGAGTATCTCAAAATATTTGACTTTGACTTGATGCATACACCAGGTAAAGGAAATTCAGTGGTGGATGCATTAAGAAAAAATTCATATAGACAGTTGGCAGAAAAGGCTTTAGATTAGTGGTAGTTGATGTCGGTGATAGCCGACATGCACTTGGATTGTGAAGATCGAGGTAGTGTTGTAGCTTTCTTTCCAATTTCAGTCATTCCTGATTTGTTTTATACATTTAAAGAGGCACAAACATTTGATTCAAAATGTGTTACGATGAGGTCATAACTCTATAGTGGGGAGACCACTGAGGGATGGAAACTGGATGGGAGTTCAGTTTTGTGGTTTCGAGGTCAGATGGTCGTACCTTTGGCTTGTTAGGAAAAACTTCTTCATGATTACCACCATTCAAGATGGTTTTTTCATCTTGGAATATAAAAAAATGTATAAGTAAATGAAAGCAAAACTTTGGTGGGTTGGCATAAAAAAAGTGGTTGAGTTCGTTATGAGAAGCCTCACCTGTCAACAAGTTAAGGTAGAGCACCAGCGACCAGTGGGTATGTTGCAGTCTTTACCTATTCCTTTTTGGAAATGGGAACAGATAGCCATGAATTTTGTGACATGTCTCCCAAGGAAGGTTCGGAAGCACAATTCCATATGGGTTATAGTGGATCTATTCATAAAGTTTTCCCATTTCATTCCTATTCGTGAATATCATACGATGGAGGACTTGTCTAAAATCTATATCTAAGAAGTGGTAAAGAGGCATGGCGTACCAGTTTCGATAGTATCAGACCGAGATTTGAGGTTTACGTCTCATTTTTGGAAATCTTTACAGCAAGCCTTTGGGACTTAGTTGGCCATGAGTACGGCATATCATCCTCATGTGGATGGACAATCTGAAAGGACAATAAAAACATTAGAAGACATGCTTTGAGCTTGTGTAATGGATTTTGGTGGATTGTGGGAGGATCGTGTATCGTTAGTGGAGTTCTCTTATAACAACAGTTATCAGGCCTCGATACATATGGATCCTTTTGAAGCATTGTATGGGCATCCTTGGCATTCCCCACTTTATGGGGTGGAAACAGGTGAGACTTCACTAGTTGGAACAAGCCTTGTCCAGGAGACAACGGAGAAGATTCAGTTGATCGACAAAAGGATATAGATGGATTAGAGTCATCAGAAATTATATAAGTATAATCGTTGACAGTCATTGTTGTTCATGGTGAGTGATCTTGTGTTCTTGAGAATCTCTCCAAGGCTTGGGCATCATCATTTTGGGAAGAAGTGAAAGTTATTTCCTTGATACATAGGCCCTTTTGAGATACCGGAACATGTTGATGAGGTGTAATATTTGTTGGCTTTGCCACCAAGGTTCGGTTCTGTGCATAATGTAGTTGAAGAAGTATCATCTTGATCCTGACCATGTGATTCGATGGGATCATGTTGACCTAGATCTGGATGCTTAGTTGGTCCATATGTCGGTACGGATTGTGGATAGGAAAGAGAAAGTTTTTTGGGGGGAAAGCATCGGTCTAGTGAGGGTTTTGTGGAAATATGGTTGAATTCAAGAAGAAATGTGGGAACAAGAGAGAAATTTTCGAGCAATGGCCTGAACTCTTTCAGGTCAATAGTGGTTTTCTACTTTCTGAGGATGGAAAGGTCAATGGAGGGGAGAATTTAGCACCCCTTGTTTCAAGTAAGTAACCCTTTAATAATTTTTTTTAAGTATGTAAAGTAATTGGGTTAAGTTTTGGAGGGTTTTGATGAGTTTTGGAGTGTTTTTTAGAATTTTCTGGAGGTTCACAGTTTGAGCGTTGTTAGTAGAAACCGTGCAACACCTCCAAGAAACCATACAAAGTGAGGAAGTGGGCTCTGGGTAGGCGCATGGTTAGGCACACAGTTTATCCAAACCGTGCGGCCACCCAAGAGTAATTTTGTGCTTGGGGATAGAGGGTTTGTGCACGGTTAGCGCACAATTTGCCTAATCGTGCACCCTAACCATGCATGGCTAAAAGTTAGATCCAAAAATTGTGGATCTAGCTCGATTTTTCTCCTTAATGGATCTTTTTTTCCTCTAGTATGACCTTAACTCAAATTCCTCTCTTTCCAAAGGCTGTGGAGACCATTCCTCTTGATTCGGGAGTGATCCATTGGCAAATCTTGGTGCATTGAAACCTAGATTCCTTGGTAAGTGCATGTTCTTGGTTGTTTTTCCTTAAATCCTTCTTATTCCCTATCTTGGTTTCATGAATCTAATTTTTTGGGAATATATTCATGTTTTATGATGCCAATTGTGATGATATGTGGTTGTGTTGATGTTAGGTAACAAGGTCTAAGGTGGGTTTTTTGAGTTTCAACTTGGTTTGTCAGTGTTTTTATGTCGTTCTTCATTTTCACCTAAGTTTGGGAGGTAGGTGGATTCAATCTTGACTCCTCTTATTATAAATTGAATGCTTGGTTCCAAATTGTTGAAATTTCTTGAAATTGATTTTGAAATTGATGTGCAAATCTTGGTAGAAACACTTTTTAGTGATGGTTTGGAAAAATTGTGGAAATCAGTTTTTGCGCAAAGTGCTTTGTTTTATGATTTTAAAATGATGTTTTAAAATATGGATTGGTTTTGATTCATGGAAATGGTTTAATAAAAAGGTTTTCAATAAAATAAATTATTTATTTAAATGGATTGAAATGTTTGGTTTGGCATGGAATTTGGCTTACTTGGTTGGTGTGTCTTCATTTTCATTAATGTAACCTTGTGGAAGGGGTGTGTGCCATTGGGGCACTTCGTATATGGTTACCTTATGACAACTTGGTAGATCAATGAGAGACCACTCATGAGTATGGAACTTTCACTTGGGCATGAATGTGTGGATGTGTGAATGTGTGGAATCGAACAAATTGTGGAAAATGGATTTGAGAAATGGTTTAAAATACTTGTTTGGTTGTTTTCCATGAAAACTATTTTGCTTGAAATGGTTTTGGTTTTGAGATAAACTTTTTTAAATTGTTTTATATAAATTATTTTATATAATGTGTCCTAGTGGCGTGAGTAGGGAGATCATTTGGAGAAAACCTACTGAGTTTCATTACTCACCCCCTGCTTGGGCACCTTGGTGCGTTTGCAAATATTGTGTATCGGGACACATGTAAAGGAAAAGTATCTCATTTCTTTAGTAATGCATTGTGATACTTTGAGCATAGCTTGTAGAGGGGAGCTTGGAGCATGTTGGGAGATATTGAGTTGGTGTCTTTGGAGTCTTTGAGCTTCGTTGGTTTTATCTTCTGCTTTATACTCTGATATTGTTCTTGGTTTCCGCATTGTAATCTAGTATGGTCTATTGTTGGTTTGATTACTTGAGTTGTATACATTGTTCACATGCATCATTTAGTGATTGTTTGGTTATGGTTTACTTGGTTGTGGTTGTTTTATTTTCAAAGGGAAAATTTTCCCCCACTTGTATTGAAGCCCTTGGCATTTATTACTGGTCTTTGATGTCTTGGGGATGTCACCTAAGTCCAAGTAGCACCTCTGCCTCTTCTCAAGCAAATGGGGAGGAGCGGGGTGTTATATATAAGGTATTACTCATATATAAGTAGTTATTTAGAGACGAGAATTTGGTTGCTTGTTGGAATCCTTATGATACGTGAGGTTTTTATATGTAAGATATTATTTAGAATCAGGAAATTAGTAAAGTGTTGAACTACATTGAGATATGTAAGGTTTTCATATGTAACATTTTATATGTCAACGGTGAAAATTGGTAAGTCCTTAAATGTATGGTTTTCATACATGAGGTTTTGCATTCATAATATTTGTCTTTCAGTGGTCTAAAAATGGTAAAGTCCGCAACACATGAGGCTTTCATTCATATTTTTTTATCAGTGGATAGTATAGAAATAGTAAAATCTTGATATGTAAATTTTTTCATATGTAGGATTTTTCTTTGTGTGATACGTGAGGTTTTAACTAGACTTTAACAAAATTTATTATGATAAGTTCTTTTAAAAATAATTAAATTAATTAGTTAAATCAGATATAAATAGAGGGTGAGGTCATTTCATCCAAGAACACAGTGGATAATCCCCAATGTCTCTCTCGTTCTTCACTTTGTCCCCATGTGAGATCTTCATTAAATCTTGTTAATTATTCATGTCGTCTATTGTAGGGAGTATAAGCGGGTAAGGATAGTTGTCCTTGAGTATTTATTTCTGGATTCTCTCATTGTTTCCATGTTTTCTATCAGTTGTTCCCTAAATCGTGGATTTTTTTAGATTACCTAATCTATATCGATCAAAGCTAGATCAACCAAAGTTTCTAGGTGAGTGGAGTCTTGTTAACTCCGGGTGGGTGATGCCTAGATAATCTTTATTCTATATGTGTGATTTTCATCGTATGGTAAACGGTGAGGGTAAGGTTGTGTGTGTGTGACCAGAAACAAAACCATTTATAGTTTTCGTTATTCAGAAGAGATTCTCAGGGTAGTCTGGTGTAAAATGATGGCTTTAACCTAGTATGGTTTGGTTGTGAGGTTCTAGGGTTTGGCGGGCATGATTTCATGTGTTGTGGGTTAAGTTTCTTGGCATGCGATGATTGATGTGGTTATTCAGTATGATGTTGATGGTGTTGACCATTGTTGTGGGTGGCGATGGAGGTTTGCTGAGTTATGGCCTTAGGGATGGTGATAGTCACTCATCATGGGGATGAGGTCATTAGGGTTGTGTAAACATAGGACAGGGCCCATGAGGCGGTTTCGACCATGTTGTTGGGAAAATACTTTGTAGATTGAACGATTTAGGGGTGATGGTGTTGACCATCATTAAAAAGGAGGGATACATCATAGTTGGCCACAGAAGGTGATGGAGATCTCTAAATGGGAGCGGGATGCTCGTCAAGCATGTGAGATTGTTCGGGTTGTTAATTTAGTGATTGGTAAAGGGTTCAAATGACCATGGGACCTTTGATATGGGTTGTGGATGTGTTGTTGGTGTGTCATGGTTAACTTGGGATGGTTATTAGTTATGGGATGGCATGTGATGCCATGTGATATGGAATTTTTTGGAAGGTTGAGGGCACTTCTGGTATGAAAAACCGTGGATGCATCATTCCACTCCAACACTGGTCGAGGTAGGTAAAGGCTCACTTGTGGTTGGTCGAGCATGAGTGGAGCAGGTTGGGGGTGTGCTTAGGTTGTCTTTTATAGCACTTTGCATACATCGGTATATGTATGGATATTGACTAAGGAAACTATTGGTGGTAGCCTACTGAGTTCATATTCACACCTCGCATGAGCCCTTTTAGATGCTTGCGGACTTTATATCTTATAATATTGGTAAGGGTAAGGTCTTAGCATCTAGAGTATAGTGGAGAGAGAAGTGAGAATGGTGCACGAGCTAGGCAATGTGATTTTTCATACAAGCTTGGTGGATCCTCGGTGCCAAGTTGGCAGTTTATTTTGGTTACTTTAGGCTTGAATATATGTGAACAGCCTACTGGCGATCCTATTTACTCTTTTATAACTAACATGGCATTGTAGATATTTATTTTGTTTATTGTATGTATGTTCTGGCTTATTTATGCCTTTTATTTATAACTACTTCAGTTGTTGATGTATTCTTATTATTATTTATCTTCAGAGGGTATAGTCTCCCCACTATCACCTCTTAGACCATCACTGCTATTCGGCAGCTTTTAGCATACAGGGAGGTGTGCCTAAGGTTTGGCGATGCTCTGATCTGGTTGCTATATGATTCATATTAAACACCTATGATTGAGAATGGAAATCCAGCATTAAATGTTAACATTTGAGTTATCTTCCAAATAAGTTGTCATTTATGTTTCATTAAATGAAACGCATGGGAGATATGGTTGGGCAAGGGTTACAATAGTTGTAATTGAAGGCATTCACTCATACATTTCATATCATATGAGTGAATGCATGAACACTCAGGGAACATCCTTGATCACTATATAAACAAGCCAAGATAGTGAGTTTGGATATATGTAATCCTTGAGTGAGTCATTGTCATTTCTCCCTACCTCGAAGCTCTCTTCTTCTTCCTCCTTTACCTCGAGAGGCACGATCATTCCATGGAGAGGAGAGTCTCGCCCGAGTTTCATGCAATTTATCCAACCCATGGATACATCATGGAGGGAGTCTTATGGTTGCCTCTAAGGGGTCTTCATCAAGAACTTGAATGAAGGAGGCTCGACCATTCATCGATGTAAGGTATGCACAGAAGTTTTACCTTTTATTTATACATGGTTTCAATTTCTAGCATGGTAGATATTGGGAATGTGGTTTCTAATTGATTATATTGCTTAGATTAAGTGTTAATTGATCCATAGAAACCCATCGCTAACATCTTATGTTTCAATTAGGGAGATGGACGTTAAGTGTTAACATTCGAATCATCATCCACGTAAGCTATCATTAATAAATGAATCATATAAAGAACTGAGTGCATTTAAATGTTAAGTGCATGGTTTAAGGGTTACAAATCGTTTGTAACTGAAGCAATACTTGTATGTTATGCAACATATGACTAAATGCATGTAAAGGCTCAGGAGTGTCTTGAGGTCTATATAATTCATAGTCTTTGAGATGGTAGTTCATCTAATTGATTCTCTCTATTGAAGCTCTCTTTCTCCTTTTCCCTTTTCCACCGAGAGGTACTAGCATACTGTGGGAGTTTTGGAGAATCTCACCCAAGTGTTGGGTGATTCAGATTAACTCATGGACATACCATGGAGGGAGGAACTTGTTGGTTGCTCGTAATGGATCTTCATCAAACCATAGTGATTGAAGATTGTTGTTGCAGCAAACATCGATGTAAGGTACATGTTTTTCATTCTATTTATACATGGTTTGGATTTTTCATAGCATGGTGATCTTGGGTATGTGGTTTCTAATTTCTTCTGCATTGAATAAGTGTTATTCGATCCTAAGAAACCTTACAACACCCTCATACAACGGGCCAAAGAGAACTGAATATGTGTATGGTTTCTTTAAGTCAAAGAAATTGAGGTCAAAGAAAGAATAAAAGGAAGGCAGAAGCGAACTTGACGATTCAAGAAGCGAGCAACGGAATAGAAAAAAAAATGGTAAAAGAAAACATCATATTTAACGTGATTCAAACTGGTTTTGTCCTACATCCATGATAAAAACACCACCCTACACACTCATATTATTAAGTTCAAAACACAGAACAAGTACAAGAGAGCAGTAGTAAACAAGTAATGAAGATGTTATTGCACCAATGATCTTTTGTGCCCCCTCTGCCTTTGCGATTTTGAATCTTCTTCTTGCGTGATTTTGAATTGCCTTGGAGTTAGAAGAATCTGGCATGCATTGAATGTTAACTTCTAGGAGATTATTGATTTTATTGGTGTTTTTCCATCGAATCTTGTTAAATGGGTTTCAATGCTCCTTGCTGCAATTGTTAATGAACTTTGTGTGATTGCTTGGATGGTCTGGGCTCAGTGGAATAACTTTATTTTCAACCAAGTTGACCAGTTGAATTGCTTCTGGGCTTTTCAAGCAGTTGAATGGTTGTCTGCTTAGAATTCTAATTCTGATTGTTCTAAGATCGAAAGGAATCCCAGTGTAGGCAAATGGACCCCCCCCAACCAATGGGTGTTTTTAAAGTTAATTTGGATGTGTCACTACCTAAGAATAAAAAGGTGGTGGTTAGACTGATTCATTGGAACTGCCATGGACTGATCATTGCAGCTACCCATAAATCTTGAAATGCAAACTGGCGCCCTCCGGTTACAAAGGCCCATGAAATTCTCATACGATCTTAGGTGGAGTGCAATTATTCTTGAATCTGATTGTCAGGTTGTTGTCAACTCTGTTTTGGATCATGATGAAATTTTGCAACCTTTTGGTTTGATTGTTAAGAAGATCAAATTTCTAATTGAGTGTTTTTCCTCTTGCAAGTTTTCATTCATTAGAAGAGAGGGGAATCGTATTGCTCATTGTCCAGCAATTCAAAGCATGGAAAGTGACACTTAGGTTTGTACGAATGACTTTCATGGATGGCTTTTGTCCCTTGTAATGGCTGATTTTCATTTTATTTAAGTGTTTGGATTCTCTCTCCTCTGGAATGCCGAAAGGGTGAATGGCGAAGCAACCACGAAGGAAGCAGTGGAGGTGCAATGATGATGGTGCGGGGGCTGAAGATGCAGTGCAACAAACCTTAGGTGAGGTAAAATAGGTGGACGATCACGATCAGCCCAGTTAAAACCACCTTGCATCCAAGGGCCAACAACAAGGGACACATGGAGACCGTGGATGTCATGGGCGGCAATGGGTGAATGGGTTTACATTAATCAGCAATGTCTTGCGCCATTTCAGCAATAGCATTATAATGAACCAACATCCAAAGATTTGTTTTTCGCGCAACATCCAGGTGATGTTGTCTTGAGTATTGTCATATTTAGCCACATGGTTAACATTCCAATAATTATATTAAAATAAACTTTGGCCATTTTCATTGTTACCCTTTCATCAAGGATTTTCCATGGGCGGATCATGCCCTTATAAATGCTGGGCTAACTCCATTCCTTACATTTCCTTTCTGCCAAACAATAAAAAAAAAATGATTGATTCCATTTCATTTTTACACTCTTGTATCAAACAAGACCTTAAATTCATGTTTCAGTTGCTACTGTAGCTGGCACCAAAGGGATCTCAAACAAAATCTTTGCATATACGGCAGCTCCTACAACCAAAGCTTAGTTCACGTCCAATGATCCTTCAATCAGTCCAATTAAATTATCATTGTTCTGCAAAATCAACAGGAACTGGAAGAGAATTGCTACATGATACAGACACGAATCATCACCCTCACTAAAGATTGAAGTTTTTTATGATGATGTCCAGATGTAAACCTGGCCACCACTTGCTACATGATACAGACACGAATCATCGCCCTCACTAAAGATTGAAGTTTTTTATGATGATGTCCAGATGTAAACCTGGCCACCACTCGTCGCACCAGCAAGCACCCCAACTTGGCAAGGGTGAGCATCAAATCGGCACGGAATTGCAGACATGAGTGGGCTCTCCAGCATCCGGATTACCCTCTTTCGAGCTGAAGATATCACATCAACTCCTCTCTTCATATTGCCCAAGAAGATGTTTGTATCATCCCAGCCCCATATTCCCCTGTTTCCACAAAAATGCAGCAAATGAGTTTGGCTTTATATTTGCAACACCAAAGGGAAACTATGTTTGTCAGGTCAGGCCACTGCCATCGGACCTGGTACCTCAGCCCTTACTGGCTGGCCCAAGGTCTGGAAATTTACATCCATATCTCAACCTCAATAACTAAGCCAGAGCTTGCTTTTGAGAAACAAATGTCTTAAAATTTAGAATGAAAACAACGAAGCATTGTATATCCAAGTGTTTCATTTTTTCTGAGCATGAAAGGAAGTGTTAGTTGAGTCTTCTTTTAAAACCAACAGTACAGTTCTAGCCATCCCCAAAGACATGCCAGGCATATTCTAAATCCACATTTTGCTATTTAAGTGCAAAAGCATGAGAGAGAGAGAGATTAGAGAAACAGGATTGTAGTAAAAGTCGCTACCATTTTTTGCTTTCTTCTCATTCTATACCTCAAGACACCCAGAACAAATTCAAATACAGGTAAATTGACATAATCACATTCATGGATCAGAGTTGGCAATTTTGAACCCAGCACAACACGAATAATCAGACACAAATAAATATTAGGATCAGGTTCAGAATGACCATTCCCGACTGTAACCCGTTTAACCCAATTAAAAATATAATGATAATATAAAATATTAAAAACAAAATAATAATTGATTTCATAATATATTTTATTCTTATAAACAACTTAATTAGAAATAATTTGACATGTTTATAACACGCTAATTATTTCAAATGGTTTAAGAGAATTGAGTTGCAATATTTTTCATGTAATGAGTTCTTTTTAATCTAGATAGGAAAATTTAATTTGATTGGGTCACTGAGTATGTGATTTAAAGATAAAAAGGATGATGGGTCAGGTTATGATTGACATGTTCATAAATGGATTAAGTCAGGTCAACCCATTTAATAAAAGGATCGAGTTAGCATTGAACTTAAATGGGTAAGACAAGTCAACCCAACACTAACTTAACCCGTGAATCCAAATTTTCACCTCTACTAAATCATGGTGTAGCAATTCTAAATTTGCTCCATAAGACTTTGGAATATTTCTAAAAATATTTCTGAAACTAAACACTAAGTTTGCGTGAAATTACAAGACTTGAAGAATCTCAGTGCAATGATATTAAAAATATTAAATATAATATATCACACGCACGCAGTTTTTCAAAAAATGTGGAATAACTCTCAATTGGAGTCTAGAATCAAAAATCTAATACCACAGTTGAGTTCATAACACAAGTTTTACCCTAGACGTGACATAAAGTTTGTCAGCATCGACTACCCAGTTAGAAGCGACCATTGGCAGGACGTCTCCCCCATTGTTTTCCACACACGACAAAAGAGAGGGGAGGCTTCTCCCTCACGCGAGACAAACCGAGGGAGAGGAGGCACCACTGAACTCCATTCATGACGGTGATCACTCCTGAATCATAATGCAACGGCTTCAAGACGCAGATCTGGACCCGAAGCTTAGACGTTTCGCCACAAGGTGGGCAAAATTAAGAGCATTATGTCTTGATCCCTATTTATGTGTTTTTAAGGTTTTAAAGCCTTATTACGATTAATAGAGATCCTTTAGGGGTCAATCTGTGGATTTGGGGTGAAAATCAAAGGTTTCAAGAGGCTTGCAGGGATTTACTATTCAAAAATCCCAATCACACAACATATAGTGCAAAATCACATGTCATGAGTTCTTCTCGTTCAGGAAAGATGGGACTTTGATGACTACACACTGTGTATTGGGCGTACACGCCGTATAGGGGTCCTTAGTCGTGCAATCGAGGACATGGATAGACTCACCATGTCAAGAGACATGGTCATGTGGCAGTACATGGCATAATGACACAAGCACAAGTTAAGATACACAAGCACGGGTCAAAGGACATAGTCATATGCCTCAAGTGCCAGGACACCATGTGCCAAGGGTACATGTCGTGTATGGCAACATAGTCAATCGGGTCGTGTGGGCGGAGTTACACGTCGTGTAACCCCATGTACACATCGTATACTCCCCTCAGTGATTTCTCTCATGCATTTTCATCTTCAAGACTCAAATAGAGGCCCGCAAATAGCCTATATCTTGAGTAGTTAACCACGTAGAACATGATGGTAGTCATGGTTTTGGTGTTAGAGATGCAGCGCAAGGTGATGCTAGTAGGACGGGATCCTCTATGGCATCGTCTTCCTAAGTGGGGCTCGCGACATCGACATGAACCTCATACATGAGCGTTGATCCCCTAATTAGTCGATTGTTCCAATAGGAATCACAATATCATTGTGCATATCATCCCTTGGCAGATAATTCCAAATTGGGTTTGCGGCTTCCTCCAGCAATCCTGAGTGTGATTTTCTGTGTATCGTGTTTCTTAGATTCGATAGGGTTTGTGGTGTCCCCCAATGGTCCTAGGTGTGATCCCCTATCTAAGGGTTATGATCTACAGAGTTCCAAATTAGGTTTGTGGGGCCCCTAACAGTCCTGAGTGATCCCCTATTTGTGAGTTGAAATCTTTTGAGTTCCAATAGGGTTGATGGAGTCCCCCATGAGACATGGGTGAGATCCCCTATCTAAGTATCAAGATCCACTGGGTTACAATGTGACTATCTTCTTGGCTAGACCCAACAGGCATATTCTCTCGATTGTATGTCATTTGGGATAACAGAGATGTGTTATCAGCTTAATGATACCCGATAAGTGAGATCTCTTGAAAAAGTGTCATCAGGAGTTGGCAAAGCTACACCCGATGAGCAAGATCTCTCGAATGGGTGTCATCGAGGATGGCAGGGCTCGTAGAGTGAGTACTTCTGGAAGAGTGATACCTTTGAGCCTCAAGTAGAATCTCATGGCAAGCTGGATGGTTGAGACCATGAAAATTAAAGTTCGATACAAGTATATATGGGTTATTCTGAGAGTCTTTACAATGATATCACCTATCTTGATCAACATATCATGTGGAGATGAGCCAACTAATCATGTATAACCAAGGTGTGGAGATAAAGATTCATATTTTCTCTCATGGGGGTTTTTTGTACCATCTGGCTATAAATCAAACGAATTGTTGTCTTTCAATTGATCCCTTTTATTTTGAATTTTTGAAACGTCTACTGAGTATTATTACACTCACTCCTGCATGAGTTTTACCCACACATGTCATGTTTTATGCAAACAAGAGGCCTTTTAACGAAATCCTGAGAAGACCCGAAACAAGCAAAGCATAGAAAGCTGAACAGACTAAGATGTGTACTGGTGGTTACATTTGACATCAATCTCATACTGAGCAAGTTAGACACTTATTAGTTTTTGATGGGCTTGTATTTTACCCTTTTTATTGTTTTCCAAAAAATTTATTGTACTCTGGTTTTGAGATAGATGTATGCATGCAATTTGGTATCAAATGTATTATCATCTCTACATTGTTACATGGAGATAGATGTGTGCATGTGCATACAAGTACCATAAGTTAAGGCCTCTCATGTGTGTTTTGTTTACTCCGCACTAATCGTAAACCCCTGGTTTATTGAAGGCGAGCTTGGGGTAATCACACTCGGCTCTTCACCAGTCAAGCGAGTCCCGATGGATTGGGTCATGACAGAGTGGTATAAGAGTGGGTTCTACTTTAAAATGGCAAAGTTGAGATTGTCTAACTATGAGCTTTGTTTGGGATTATGGCAACAGTGTTAAGTATTTCAAGTTCAGCTTTTAGACCAAAGACTCCAACGTTGGTGTGGTGGCCAACATATCCATACACCAAGACTCTGCTAACCAACTATATACTCAATACATGTAGGCATTGGTTGCAAAAAAACCTTAATACATGTATCATATAGGACTAAATGCCACCAAAAACAGATAATGTCAAGATGCAGCAAACAAATTCCTTCAACCTATGTGTTTAAGGTAAGTTGGTATGTTGAGATGTCAAAGCATGTCCTGGTTATAGCGAACAGACGAGCAAGGGTAAGGATAAACTTCAGGCAGAATGGGCTTCTAACCTAAAGGCTCGAGGGTGGTTCAAGGTACAACATATGACTTTGATGCTCCATTTGTAATTAACACAAAGTCATGTAACTAAATCCTGTAACTCTATTTGGATCAGTTTGTGGTAGACTTTGTTAGTACCCTCATGTCTTTAATGTCAAAATTGCACACAAGACACTTAAGGATAGATTCTGAACACACTTTGAGATTATCAACTTCTTAGGGAGCTCTCATCGAGTTGATTATGGATTCAAAAGGTCCACTTTTTGTGATATGTCCTCTCAAGCATGAGAGTGATAGTGGACCCAACATAGATTAAGGTTGTGCGAGCTTGAGAACCACCCAAAGGTGTGGCCATAAGTGCAAATGTTCAAAGCAAAGTTTTTATCCATTGTTGTTTAGTAAGTAACGAGCAATTGACCACTTTACAATTAGCCCTTATGGGTGAGGATGATGCAGCGCATCACCAATTGATAGTTGTTACCTCTCTGCTTTTTTAGCAAGTTAAGAAGACACAGCTTGGAGATATTGTTTGCGATGTCTCACGTGACCAAATATGTAGAGGTCGTGTTCTTGATGTATTTTTCAAAGGTGGAGTACACCATCCTTCCAATGATAGATGATGACACTAGTCACACTACCCAAGATGCGTGATTGTTGACAGCACAAAAACCCTCTAGAGGGCTTACTGGTGTGGAAGACTATTAAGAGCTCGATTTTTTCCCCTTGTGCGTAGACTTTCACTTTTCAAAACAAAAAACCTTGAAGATAGAGTATAGTGACTCTAAATTTGCCCTGCAAGGCTTATTTTTAAGAATATTTTTTAAACTAAGCACTAAATAGGTACAAAATTCCAAGGTCCAAAGAGCCTAGGTGCAATGATATTAAAAATATTGAATATATTATATCATGCACAAACAATTTTTCAAAAATATGGAATAATTACTAATTGAAGTCTAGGATTGAAAATCAAAGATCCCTTTATTTTCCACACACAACAAGGGAGACAGGAGGCTTCTCCCTCACATGACAGACAACCTGAGGACAAACCAAGAGAGGAGGCACCAATGAACTCTGTTCTTGAAGACAACCACTCTGAGATCATAGTACAACGGCTTTAGGACACAAATCTAGACTCAAAGCTTCGACATTTCACCACAAAATAAGCAAATTTATGAGCTTTATGTCTCGATCCTTGTTTATGTGTTTTAAAGTTTTAAAACCCTATTACAATTGCTAAAGATCCCGAGGATTGATCTATGGATTTTGAATGAAAATTGAGGGTTTCAAGAGGCTCACAAGAATTTCTCATTCACAAATCCCAATCACACAGCGCATAGTGCACTATCACATGTTGTGTGTTCTTCTCGTTCAAGAAATATGAGACTTGACTACACATCGTGTACTGAAGGTACACACCATGTAATGGTCCTTGGTCATGGTCGAGGACATGCTCATCGTGTCAAAGGACATGGTCGTGTAACAGTACACAACCTAATGACACAAACACAGGTTGAGATACACAGGCACAAGCTGAAAAAACACACCCATAATGCCCCAAGTGCCAAGACATGCCATGTACCAGGAGTACACATGGTGTATGGCAACATGGTCAACCAAGCTATGTGGGCAAGGGTTACACACCCAGGTGGTCCAGGCAGGGTTGGCCAACCAAGCTATGTGGGGCAGGGTTACACACCCAGGTGGCCAGGCGAGGTTGCACGCCATGTAACCCCATGTACACGGGGTCTACTCCCTTTAGCGATTTCTCCCTCACACATCTTCATCTTCAAGACTTAGATGGAGGCTCATGAATAACCTATCTTGAATAGTTTTCCGCATAACACGATGATGGTCATGATTTTGACATTAAAGATGCAGCATAAGGTGATGGTAGCAGGATGCTTATTATAGCAGATGCGTAGATCGACCACCAGGTGGGTGCGCTTCATTGATCTGTCCCTTTGAGGGTACAATGTGGCAATTACGTCCTGAGCATAGGATTATGATCCCTTCGAGAGTACAATGTGCGCTTCATTGATCCGTCCCTTCAATGAGCATGTTATCTCAATTGTATGTCAGAGATGGCAGGGATTTGTCACCAACCTAATGATACCTGATAAGTGAGATCTCTCTAACAAATATCATCAGGGATAAGCAGAGCTGTACCTGATGAGTGAGATCTCCCATATGGGTGTTATCAAAGATTGCAAAGGCTCGTGGAGTAATTACTCCTGGACAAGCAATATCTTTGAGCCTAAGTAGTATCTTGTGGCAAAACTAGATGGTTCAAACCAAAGACTAATCTAAGAAGAGTATATTGGGTTATTCCTAAAAGTCTTTGCAATGATGTCACCTATCTTGATCAACATGTCATATGGAGATGAGCTAACTAGTCGTGTATAGCAAGGTGTGCAAATGGAGATTTCTATTCTATCTCTCGTGGGTTTTTTGAAACCTCTAACTATAGATCAAGTGGACGGTAATCTTTCAATTGCTACCTTTTATACTCACATCTGCATGGACTCCGTCCGCACGTGTCATGTCAACAGACCTTTTGACGAAGTCCCCCGAAACAAGCAGAGCATAAAGAACTTAACAGACCAAAGTATGTACTGATTATTGCATTTGACAGGAGTCTCCTCTTAATGAGGAGGTTAGACGCTTTAATCAATTTTTGATGGGTTTGTATTTTACCCTTTTTATTGTTTTCCAATACCTTGGTTGTACTCTGATTTCAAGATAAATGTATGCATGCATTTTGATATCAAATGTATTATTATCTCTATATTGTCGCATAAAGATAGTGTGTGTGTTGGGGGGCGTACAAATGTCTAGTCGACGCTAATCACCAACCTCTAGCCTGTTAGAGATGTCTTGGGATAGTCACACTCAACTCTTCACTGGCCAGGCAAACCCCGATGGGTCAACTCATGACACATAACCTTTCAAAATGTAAAATCTAGAATTGGATGAAACAAGATTGGGGATAATCAAGTTACAACTAGTATTAATAAGTATAAAGGCACTTGTACAGGTAATAACATTATGGATGAATTTGTTTTGAACAACAAAAACATGCATACCTGAAAGAAGAAATCCACCTGCCCGTCTGATTATTATGTGGAATCATATCGATGTGCTCAAAATCCGTTCCACTTAATAAACCAACATTGTTGTCCATGCTAAATCAATAGGAAAACAAACCTTGAGATAAGAAATGCTATCATAGTAGGAAATTATTGACATAATCATAACCCAGAAAAACCAGTGACCTCTAAAAGATTAGACAAGTGAGAAGATCTCTATGGAAGGACAAAATTACTAAAAAGGTGATATTCGTTCCTAAAGCAACAATTTTGTTTCAAAAGTCAAAACAGGATGTTGAGACATGAATTTCTATTCCAAGATGATATGAAACCAAAAGCTTGAAAAAATCCTTTTACGTGAAATGAAATTTAAATTTAAAACATTTTTTTTTTCACCGCAAGAGGCAAGGATTATGCTGTGGTCCCATAACATACAGGCCGCATAAACTAATTTGGATGGGCATTAAAGTGAAAGACCGTAAACCAAGCACAGTGCCCAAAAGCCTGCAAAACTGTTAAATACTGTTTTAGGTAAGCTATCAGGTTATAATACTGCTAAATTCCAATCTCTGCAGACTACGCAGTATTAAGTAAAAATTCTATCTTGAACTACAGTAAATATTTATACCAGAACAAAAGCAACATGACAGTAGTAGAGCAAGGCTATCATCGTACTTGCTAATATTTCTCAAAAATTGTGTTCACTCAAAGGGGAACAAGGTGTGAATGATAAGAATATGAAGCACGCTGAACAAAAATGAATTGCAAATACCTTGTAGTTGCAACAAATCTTCCAGAGGGTGAAAAGTAAGCAGAATGTACAGCTCTCTTGTGGCTAAAAACCTTCAAAGGCTCGGTTTTCCTGGCATCAATATGCCTCAAATCCCATATTTTTACAGTCCCATCTGTGGAACTGGTGGCCATAATGTTTGGATTGTCTGCCTTGAAATCTATAGAATTGATTCTTGCTTCATGTAACATCCACGAATGGAAAGGTTGCCCAACCCTTTCATCCAAGCAATTCAGCCCCCCAGGACCCTCGCTAAAGTATATGCAATTAACATCAATTAACCTTCTAGAAAGGGTATAGATGGCATAATCACAAGAATAAATCAAATCGAACACCTCCCTCTCAGCATGCATCATTCGAATAAATCCATCATAACTGCTGCTGCATATCTGTACATCCATTTATAAACAAGTCAGCATGCAGTATAGGAAACTGAGTCCCAACTTTTAAATATATGCATATAACCAAAATAACTATGAAGAAGCACTGCATGAAACTGACATGCAGTAGCAGAATATCTAATCATTTACTGTTCAAAGGGGGGGAAAGTCAATCTGGATGGGCAAGTGACTTTTTTGGCTAAAGAAAAAAACCAAAGATGATGATGAGCTTTCAATTGCAGATTAAAACACTGTTATATTCAAAGCACCGAGAAAGGAATCACCTTTGACATAGAGCTTGGGTGAACTGAAATCCCAGAAACAGGCGCTGAGTGAGGGTGGTACAAATAAATACCATCTCCATCGTTCTTGTCAGCATTATAATCCCAAAATCCAATATTGCCGAACTTATTCCCTGCCATAATCATTCTCATATCAGTGGTAGGGAAAAATCTCACTACCAATATCCTACCTGGAACAATGCGTGCAATATTTTCTTGTTTCAGAGTCAGATAGTTCAAATCGATGGAACCCGTTAACTTATAGCCGTCGCACTTAACGTCACAACCGAGCATCTCATTTTAATGACACCTGAAACTTGGTCTTCGCACTTAACCTCGCGACTGAGCACCTCATTTTCACCAACACCTGAGCAGTTTCCATATTTCGAAGTCGGAGGCTTCAAATCCAAAGAATCCGTCAACTGATGGTCCTCGCTTTTAACCACACAGCGGAGCGCTCCATTTTCACCAACACTCGAAATCCGATTACAAGGACCTTCACCGATACCCGATTCTAAATTCTCGAAACCCTTATTTCCGAAGCCATCAGTTTCAGGGCTCGACGGATTCTGCGTCAAAACACCCAAGATTGTTTGAATAAGTGTTCTATCTGAACCATTACCCTGATAAGCATCTCGCATGAGAAAAGGCCCTATATCGCGAGCCGAGGGCATTTTAGTGAGAGGAGAATCGGGTTTTGGAACATCGTCTCGACCCTTGGTGTCGGAAGGATTGGGACTTATCCCTTTCAGACGTGAAGATCTACGAGTTTCCATTTGATGTCCGATTGGAGTACTGGGTTTAGGTTTCTTCTTCGAGTAGTCATCGCGTAAGATTTGGCTTGAACTCTGGATGCACGAGGAATTGACAGATGAAGATAAAGATAAATGGTTTAAAATCAAGGGGAAAACGCTATAACAATAATGAAATGGAGAGGAAAGAGAGACCTGTGTCGCTTAGAGGAAGCAGAGAGTTCTTGGGTTTTAGCATGAATGTTGAGAGCCGCCATCATCTCTTCTCGTCGCCTGATGTTCTCAAGCCTTTGGCGCTCGTAATCTGTCAGTTTACAGCCGCCATTGGAATCTTACTCGGAGAAACAGGGAGACCCGGCGAAAGAGGGAGCGGGAGGGACGGAAGAAATAACTTCAACTATTGAATGCTGTAGGGAAAATAAGTGGGGACGAAGGTTTCGTTTTTTCGTAATTAATATAGGATGGCGTGTCCAGAAAATAACGGAACGCGGCAAGAATCGCCGCGGGAAACAGAAACTAGCGGGAAAATGTGTCATCTATTTTTTGATTTCTTTTTATTATTGTTTTTTATTTATTGTGCATAAGCCCCAGTAGAGGGTTAAGTCACTGATCATGTGATTATAATCTCAAGACACATTACATTTGAATTGAATTTATAAGTTTAACTATCACAGGACGCGTGTATATGTGTGCACATTTTTGTTGTTTATCCCTCTCTTGGAACTATGTGGATTGTTAAAATACGAAGCACGATTCAATGCGTGATCGCGCTTTGCAAATTTTTCACACATACAATCGATAAATGAAAAGAATAAAGTCGGAAGAAATGATGCTCTTTTAACTTCACTCATTGGTGGCCTATGTAAACATCTAATGCAACACAAACCCAACGAAAAAACAACAAAACTATAAACAATACAAGGGGTGTGGTTTGTGAAAAGCCTATAAATGAGGAGCATAAGAAGACTCAAGGGCCTCTTTCATAAATCACACTTCTTTTATGATGTTTGATAAACATCACTTGTCATCGATCAAAACACTTGTGTCTTCTCAAGTGATTCACCAACTATAAAGTCGCGATTCTCAATTGTAAAGCCTTGTGGGTTTTAAAGACATTTAATACAACTAAATGCAGTGGAAGCTGAAAACCCAATGTCAGTATCATCTGATAAAGGGAAGAAGGAAAGCATAGAGAAGGTAAATATGTCATGGTTTTTGCATAGTGATCTTTATCCTAGGTGATTGACATTGATCATTTAGAGACAACTAACATCTTGTTGCCTCCAAAAGTGATCAACCAACAATGGAATTTCAAGACTATTTAGAATGACCTTCGATTTTCAAATGTATATTGATACCCTGTTAGTTAAGGAAGAAAGAAAGAGGATAGTTTTAACAATCGCATCTCACACCCATGTACCTCCAGATGAAGCAATAAACTCCATTTCATATACCTCTCTCATTGATGAATGGGTTGCTTTGAGTTAATGCACTTCATAAACATTGCTCGACCCCCCCAGTCATATATGTTATACATTATATAAAACACTTCATTTAAACCAAACAAACATCAAACGCTTCAACGATCAAATATAAGTTAAACCCTAGTAAAGACATCATCACACGATGTATAAGCTAAAGAACATGATAGTTCACATGGAAGACATACAAATGCGGTACATGTGGTTCCCTATGTCTCATGAACACCACTCTGAGCAATCAACATAATGGTCAATGATATAATCCATATCATATTTTGTGGTATTGATTTTAGTGCATTATAAAGTTCAATCTGCCATTTAAACCAGAATCTCGTGGACTACATGCATATCTCACAACAACTTATAAAACCATGTCCTAAGTTTTTTAGATTATCTTGTAATCCAAGACGCCCTAAGAGGGGGGGGGGGGGCGAATCAAGGTGTTAGTAAAAACAAACCTTTTCACCCCTACTTTTTCCCTTCATATCATGTTCCCTTGTTAGAAGGAACACCTATCCAACCCTTGATTGTCTTCTCTCTATCAATTTCATCCACGTTATATATCATGCATATGTGTATAATGTAAAGCATGTAGTGTCACAAAGATTCTACTTGGTTCACCTGCATTGTGCTGCATCCAAGGGGCATACACTCAACATTACAACCCCCTCCACCGATACCCCTTATAGGCCAACAGTGAAGACATAAGTGACCCTCGAAGCCCACCTTTAATAGGCCACAAGCAAATGACTAGCACCGAGGGTATAAAAATGCATGAAATGGGAGACATTACCCTCAATATATTCCAAAAAATGATAGAAAATCACCAATAAACTCCACAACACAAATAAATAATAATCACAATACATGAAAATGTCATACAATGCATAAACAATAAGAATTAAACCACAAACAATGCCTAAGCAGCAACCACAAACTCCAACAGCTCATGAACAACCACTACAAGCTAGTAACGCCTAGCTTGATCGTCGACCAACCCCTATGTGTTGGTTTAAGGAACAACAGAAGCGTCAATGGTGGACGGTATATTTAAAACTTATTCTAAATAAAATGCCCCGGAACCCCACGAGAGGATCTTTCACATTAAATTTATAATTAATTTATTTAGATATGGAATAAATGATATACATGGGTTTAGGATCTTTCTTTATCAGTGATGTTGATCTTCCAAAAACCATTTCAAATTACCTTCATTGCACTGTAAGGATTCATGTGTAGAATCCCTCTAGTGGTAATCCATATGTGCTGTTTTGATCTTCGAGCAACGCCAATTGATTTTCGGGTGCTAGCGTGGCGAATCAATTGTCTTGCATTGTTTGCATTGATCGCTCCAATATCTTTCGGGCTTGAAGGTGTTCTTCTCGTTCTTGAGAGGAAGAGAGGAGGAAACTTTGAGAGGGAGAAGTTCGTTGCGTGCAAAAATTCTCAGTTATCAATTTTTGATTAATTTCACTACTGGGAAGTTGGGTTTTCCCAACACTTTTATACCAACGGTTCTGCAAAACCATTGGTATAGGGGTCACTTACCAACGGTTTATTCAAACCGTTGGTAAAGGTTGATTTTGTGAAGGATTTCCCAATGGTTTGAAGAAACCGTTGGGAAATCCACAACATTTGCACCCTTTACCAACGGTTTGTACAAACCGTTGGTAAAGGCCATGATTTTCCCAATGGTTTTTAAAAACTGTTGGGAAAGGTCTCCCCAAATACAGCAATCCCGCCCCCGATTACACAGAAGCACAAAACTCATTTCCCCTGATTTCCAGAAGCCCCCACGGGTAGGTGAACCCTGAACTGAGGTATTCCATCTGATCGGTTGCAACTCCCCCATCCAGGTTAGACTCCTTAAACCTCTTCCCAAATACATACATAGAATCCCTCTTCCCCCGATTTCTCCATTTATTTCAATATCCAGAAAGATCACATCATTATTCCCTATTTCTAGGGATTTTGGAAAATTTTATGATTCACACTATTTGATATTGAATCAATGACTAATACTTGATTGGTAGATGTTTGTGAGTATATAGAATATGGTTTATAAACTATCCCTTAAAAGTATCACTGTTTTGTGTTCTTTATGATGTGTATAGTATCATTGACATACTTTATTATTAATCTCAAATTTAAAAATAAATGTTTCTGTCCATACTTTATGAAATTAAACCTCTTTACGATCCATGAACAACATATTAGTATAGAAGCCTAAACTTTATCCAATCATGGGGTGCGCTTGACTTGAGAATGTTTCCCCCAAATACCTAGCGCCCCAGCTCCCAGTAGGTCCGATTGCAGACCTAATCCAGACCTCCTCCCGACGTATTCTCGACCGCGAAATACCTTCCAGCCGAAGATCCTTCTCCAATCAAACAAATTTTTATTTATACACTTCTAATTAGTAAGTGTTATCTTAGTTTTAGTGTTCTTCCTCTTTTTATTTTATGTTTGATGTTTTGATTTCAGTTAAATTAGAGTTATTGCTGTTGGAGTACTGAACCCTTTGTTTGTTTTATGTTTTTTTTGTTCTACACTCCATACATCATAAATGGTATGTTTAGTGGGGTTTGTTTAGTGCAGGGGGTAAAGGGTTTGTTTTATGTTTTTTGTTTAGTGGGGGGTGGGCTGTCCAGGTGGGGGGGTGTTGTCCAAGGGGGGGTGGGGGGTGGGTTGTCCTGGACACCTCGTACCCCCTGGACAACCCCCAATCCTGGAAAGCCCCCCAACCCCCCTGGACCCCCCGACCCCCCTGGACAGCCCCAACCCCCTTAGACAACCTTGCCACCCCTGTGGACAACCCGCCCACCCACCCCGTACCCCCCTGGACAGCCCCGCCCACCCCCTGGACACCCCGTACCCCCTGGACAGCCCTGCCACCTCTGCCACCCCCTGGACAGCCCGCCCACTCCTAGACACCTCGTACCCCCTGGACAACCCCCACCCCTGGAAAGCCCCCACCCCCTGGACACCCCTGACCCCCCTGGAAAGCCCTGCCACCCCTGTGGATAGCCCGCCCACCCCCTGGACAGCCCATACCCCCTGGACAGCCCCCCACCCTTGTTGACAGCCCCACCCCGGACACCCTCCCCCACCCCCCACCCCCCGAACACCCCACCCCCTCAGACGCCCCACCCCCTGGAAAGCCCCCACCCCTTGACACCCCTGACCCCACTGGACAACCTCGCCACCCCCATGGACAGCCCGACCACCCCCCGTAGACAGCCCTCCCACCCCCCTGGACAGCCTTCCCACCCCCCCTAGACACCCCATACCCCCCTGGACAGCCCCGCCACCCCCATGGGCAGACCGCCCACCCCCTGGACATCTCGTACCCCCCAGGCAGCCCCACCCACCCCCTGGACACCCCACTCACCCCCTTGGACAACCCGCCCACCCCCTGGACTCCCCCTACCCCCCTGAACAGCCCGACCACCCCCGTGGAAGACCCGACCACCTGGACACCCTGACCCCCCAAGACATCCCCCACCCCCTGGACACCTCTGACCCCCTTGGACGACCCCCGCCACCCCCTAGACACCCCACACCCCCCTGGACACTCCCCCCCCCCTTGGGCAATGTATGTGATCACTCAAATTATCTACTAAAATATAAAATTTATTCAATCTAAAATTTAGTCAACTCCTGAATAATTCTCCTCCACAAGTGTACACGATCTTATACACTCATGTATAGTTCTTCAAAGATATTTTGTTATAAATATAGTATTTTTTTGTCTTTTATATTATGATTCTCATATAGAGTAGTATGTCAGTTATGGTTTCATATAAAGTGAACAATTCTCATTTACTTAAATATATTTTCAATGAAACTTCAATCTTATTGAATTGCTTTTGACGAAATGACTTAAAACAATTATTTTTTTACAAAATGGATAGAAGTTGTATGTATAAAACCGATCAGATCTCAAGCGAATTTCAAAACAATTTGGAGAGATTTTTAGATTTTTCATTTCACAATGTTTCAGATAGTGGTCACATACACTGCCCATGTTCCATTTGTGTTGGAAGACATTGGTTGAGCCGTGAAGAAGTCAGATACCACATAACCAAATATGGTTTTCAAGCAAACTACTATGTGTGGTATCACAATAGAGAGAAAATGAAATCTCAAATTTCTGATGATCCAAATGAGAGGATTGGAGTGGAGAATTTGTTATATGAATGATTTCCGTTTATTCATCATCGTGAAAAATGTAAAGACCTGTAAAATTCTAGGGAATTTTTTTTCTTAATTTTCTTTGGGATTTTACAAGAACGCAGTTTCTGACGGCACCTGATTCCGAGGCCCGGTGTGCCCGGAATCAATTTCCGAAGTTTGGCTCGGATACGTTCAGTGAACGAACAAGCAAGTTTTTCTAACTTTTGAACTGGTGCTCGGAATCGAATTCCGATGGCACCGATGGAATCGCAACGCCGGTAATTGCTTAAGTACGCCTTTTTCAGAGTTGCGTTTGCTCAGGTGAGTTATTAATTAATTGGGTTAACTAAAGAATAAAAATAAAATATTGTGCTACAATTTTATTTTTATTCTAAGTAATGGTAACCTAGGCATGGTGGTTGGAGTGGGACCCACTAATAATCTAACTCCTAGGTAGGATATTAGTGAGGTGGGGCCCA
This sequence comes from Viscum album, assembly GCA_963277665.1. Taxonomy (NCBI): domain Eukaryota; kingdom Viridiplantae; phylum Streptophyta; class Magnoliopsida; order Santalales; family Viscaceae; genus Viscum; species Viscum album. Next base: position 1,862,862,387 of record OY728123.1, on the reverse strand, counting down.
CACGAGCCCCACCCCCTTTATTTCCTTTTACCTCCCACGTGCATTTAATTTGGTAACTCACCCGCACCCCCCTCTTTAATGCCAAGTCAACTTTCGTGTTTAATTGGATTATTAAACGCCTCATTAATTGGTCAACACTCGATAATTAAATCGTGTTTTAATTTTGAATTTCAAAGGTTGGCATGATTAATAAAATGAGGCGACACCTTATTTTATTATGGTTGTTTCGTTGTGCGAGAAGAATTGGGAGAGGATTTGCTCAAAGCCTTCGAATCTTCATCTTCTTCGTTGGAGAACGCGAAGAACGACGAAGAACGCCGACCTCCGATGAAAGACGACGAAGAACGCAAGTTCCTCGGAGATCGACGACGCGACGCCGTGTACCGCGACGCCGATCCTCTTCTCCGCGACGCCGTGTACCGTGACGCCGATCCTCTTCTCCGCGACGTCGTGTACCGCGATGCCGACGACGCTTACGGAGCCTTCTTCTGCGACGAACCTTCGTTCAACAACGCTTGAGGTAGGGGGTTTGGTTTAATTTAATTTATGTGGATTATACCCTCAACATATAATTAAATTGTTGGAAGTCGTTTGAACCACTAACGCGGTGGGTGCGGACCAATGAACAAGTCCGAACCCACCGTTTCTCTGTTCTTGATGCGTGAAACGTTGGGCGACAATGAAACGAGACCGTTGAGCGATTAGAGGCCGTCACAGTAATCTACGTGTCCCGAGACGACCCTAGGCGCAGACGAGAGTAAGAACGGACCACAGGAGCGGCTTCGGTGGCCCGCGGACTTCACCGGCGGCGGCGTCCCGGCGCGCCGCTAGGAAGGACCGCCGCGGCTGAAGCCGCGACGGCAAGCGGCCGGTCCCGCGGCCGCGCGGGACCCGAGGGAGACGCGGCACTGGGCCGCGTCCGCTGGCAAGAAGCGGCCCCCACGTGGGGGTCATGACTTCAATCAAGGGGGGCAGCTGCCCCCCCTTTCCGCAACGGCACGACCAGCTCGGTGCTGGCCGTGCGGGGCGCACCCGCGCCAGGCCAACCGGCCGCCCCGGGACGGACCGGCCGCACCGGGCCGGGCCGCCCAAGCCGGGCCGGGCCACGCTGGTTGGGCTAGGCCACGCCCTAATGGGCCGGACCCGGACCCAGTTCGGGTCGCCCGGTTCGGGCCGACCCAAGGGGTCTCGGGCCGGGTCGGTCCGGGCCCAAAACCCCCTAAAACCGGACAAGTTCGTTCTTTTGCCCATATCTTGGGCTACGGACCTCCGAATGACGCACCGTCAATTACGATGAGATCCTTGGATCGAGACGGTCATTTCAGTATATTACAATGAAGGTTTCAGAGAACTTTGGGTATGACCGGGTTGGTTCGAACACGAAACCAACCGGGCCCTTGGAGCGGAAACGCTTATAACTTGAGCTCCAGACGTCCGATTGACGTGCCGTCGACCTTGTTGGTTTCCTCTTAGTGAGACGGACCTTCTGGATTACTCCAATCAAGGTTTGGGCGCAGTCGGAGTGCGGTCAGGTTGGTTTTGACTTAAAAACCAACCGGGACCCTGGAACGAAAAAGCCAATAACTCTCAGACCGGGCGTCCGATTGACGTGCCGTCTGTCACGTTGACTTCCTCTTATTGAGACGGAACTTTGAGATACATCAACTCCGGACTACATGTCAGTTGATGTATCGACCCTTTGGCTCGTGGAGCGGACCCTCCCGGAAACGAGCATGTTGTGTGTGAGAACCCTAGAGCTGGCTGCGACTGCGACTGCGATTGTGACGACCGTACTGAAATCCTATGTGGGTTCGACGGCGATGAAGACTGCACTGAAATCCTATGTGGGTTCGGCAGTGATAAAGACTGCACTGAAATCCTATGTGGGTTCGGCAGCGATGAAGACCGTACTGAAATCCTATGTGGGTTCGACGGCGATGAAGACTGCATTGAAATCCTATGTGGGTTCGGCAGCGATGAAGACCGTACTGAAATCCTATGTGGGTTCGACGGCGATGAAGACTGCACTGAAATCCTATGTGGGTTCGGCAGCGATGAAGACCGTACTGAAATCCTCTGTGGGTTCGACGGCAATGAATACTACACTGAAATCCTATGTGGGTTCGGCAGCTTGGCTGGTTTAGTATCCTACGTGGGTCCCAACTTAGATGAATCAGTGGCTATATCTGATCATCTCTATCACCGAAGAAGTATACCTGTGTGAGCTAAGTCTTGACTTTCAATCATTATCTTTGATATGATTGACTTTCTTTCCTATGTGGATTGGTTTGTGTTCTCCTGTGTGGACATGATCGAACTCGGGCTCGGATGTTGGAGCCGAACGAGAATTGATGACTTAGGTATATGTATGGGAATATACCTAAGTAGTGTTGGTTTCTACTTCGTGATTGTATCTTTCCTTTGTGGATTATCCTTTGTGGATTCTGGGAGACCTTCGGAGGTCTCGGGGTCCCTACCGAGTAGCGTATACTCACCCCTGCACGGGCTATGCCCGCACTACGTTGTGTTGGATGCAGACGACGGACAGCGCTGATCGTGGTTGAGGCTTGTGGAGCAAGTCGGTACCTGGAGGTGGACCACATGGCGGAACGTACATAGAGCGGACGGCTGGACCCAAGGGGGGGTGAGGAGACTATCTGTACCCACCCTTCAGGTGGGACTTCCAGTGGATGGCTCGACGTTGCTGCTTTACTTTCAGTTGCTGTACTTTCTTTCCAGTTGTAATTTACTTTCAGTTTGGGTTTGTATTCTGGCCCACTTACTTTTCCGCACTACTTTTGTATCCAGTTTTACTTAGTGTTTACTTCTGATTGCTTACTCTGTGGTGTTTGTTTACTTATAAAGGAAATGCCTTCCCCTTTTTGTCAAGATTTACGCCTTGGTGCTAGTCGCCAACCCATGGCCTATGGGAGGCGGGCTTGGGGTAGTCACGGCACAGGTCCCGAGGACGGGTCGTGACAAATTGGTATCAGAGGAGTTCGGTCCTACCGCAGAACTCAGGACTCTGATATTTCTTCTATGGGAAGCAATAGTGTTAAGGGTATTGAGTGTAGTTATCAGTCCAGGGAGTCTAGTGTTGGTGCGGTGACCGACGTATCCGTACACTAGGACCCTGACTTCTGATTTCCGACTCAATGCACGAAAACATTGATTGCATGTGTGTTTCAAAAGTTTTCTTTGTGATTACTTTGTGTCGGCTCACCAGGTATACTGTTTGACCGTGACACACCTGTTTCTTTTCAGTATGGCCCCACGACAGCAGCCAGCTAGGGTTCCGAGCGTTGTGCGAGACGACAACCCACCGAGCGACAAGGCCTCGGTGCAGGGCCCTTTGACAGCGGAGGCACCGACGGTACCTCTACCCGCCGAGACACCGATGCTACCAGCCCCATCCACTGATAGTGCACGTCGCCTTAGTGCATTGCACGAGTTTCAGCGTCAGAGACCGCCCAGGTTCCGTGGGGAGACGAACCCTCAGGCAGCCGAGGATTGGCTGGAGGCAGTTGTGCGAGTTTTCAGGTTAGTGGGGACACCAGCTGACCTCATGGTGATCCTCACAGCGAGCCTCCTGCACGCGGCAGCAGGAAGATGGTGGAGCTTGATGCTCCAGGTGCACAACGAGGCATCACTCCTCTGGATGGACTTTGAGATCCTCTTCCACTAGGAGTTCGTCCCAACCACCCTCTGTGCAGTGCACATCCAGGAGGTTCTACAGCTGCGGCAGGGCAGCATGACGGTCGCCCAGTACTCAGCGAGATTTACCGATCTCTCGCGCTATTCGACAGACATGGTACGGGACCCATTCTTTCGGGCCCAGACCTTCGAGCAGGGACTGAGGCATGAGATCAGGGCATCGATGATCTCCCTCAGCATTCCGACACAGGCAGGAGTACTAGAGCGAGCTCTTCTCATAGAGAGCTTTCTTGCCGAGCCTACGCCAGCAGCGAGACCTACCGCAGGGCGGCACATAGCAGAGTCGTCTGCCGCTGGCAGTCGATGGATGTCACAGGGGTCCAGGAGGACCAGACCATTAGGCAGACGACCTCAGGACACTGGCTCAGAGGTGCGGGGCACAGGGCACAGAGCCAGCCTTCCGAGGAGCAGACAGTGCTACACATGCGGCGGGCATGACCACATGGATCGTGACTGCCCGACCTGCCGTGCAGAGGAGCAGCAGACAGTTGAGGGGCCACCCAGGCAGAGGCAGAGGGTCGACCGTGGTGGTCTGCCGAGAGCAGGCAGACGAGGCATGGGAGCTGGACGAGAAGCAGGTGGTGGACGATGCTTTGAGGCTTTACCACCACCACCACCAGGAGGTCCACCCTGACCACAGGGAGCTGGCGGGCAGAGACAGGCTCAACTTCAGGCAGTAGAGGCCTACGACCATGGCGCGCCATAGATGATTCTAGGTACTATCTGTGTCTACTCCACCCTTGCTGCAGTTCTTATAGACACAGGAGCGAGTCATTCCTTTATTACCGCTTCCCTTGTTCGGAGCTCGGAGATTCCGACGGAGCCGTTGGCTCGATCCTTACGGCTAGAGACTCCTACGGGAGTAGACTTGACGATTACGCACTGGTGCCAACAGTGTGAGCTTACTCTAAGAGGCGAGAGCTTCAGCTGATATCTTCTTGTAGTGGCGTCGAGGCCTTACGACGTCATCTTGGGAATGGATTGGTTATCTACAGTCCATGCTCAGATTGACTGTATTAGGCGCAAGGTGTGGTGTGTACGCACTGATGGGGGCAGGTTCACCTTCACCGGCGAGAAGGGAGCCTTTGCAGCACAAGATGGACTCTCGCAGAGGAGAGGACAACCCATCACTTATCAGTTGGCTAGCCTCATCCTAGGAGCATTTGACGTGCAGAGTCCTAGTTTTCCTATAGTGGTGGATGAGTATGCAGACGTTTTCCCTGACGACGTTCCAGGACTACCTCCTCGCAGAGAGGTAGAATTTTATATTGACCTGTACCCCGGGACAACCCCGATATCAACTCCAGCATATCGAATGGCCCCCGCTGAGCTTCGAGAGCTATGGGTATAGTTGGAGGACTTGTAGGGAAAGGGATTCATCCGACCCAGTGTGTCACCTTGGGCTTCCCCGATATTGTTCGCCAAGAAGGCGGACGGGATCTTGCGACTGTGTGTCGACTATCGTCGCCTGAACCAGGTGACCGTGAGGAACAAGTATCCGCTGTCGAGGATTGATGACCTCTTCTATCAGCTCAAGGGATCATGGTGGTTCTCAAAGATAGACCTTAGATCAGGTTATCATCAGCTCAGAGTTCGAGACGAGGACATGCAGAAGACGACCTTCAGATGTCGGTATGGCCACTATGAGTTCTTGGTTATGACTTTCAGCGTAACCAACGCTCCATAAGTGTTCATGGGTCTCGTGAATAGGATATTTTAGCCATACCTCGATCGATTTGTCGTGGTCTTCATCGACGACATATTGATATACTCGACCACTGAGGAGGAGCATGCCTACCACTTGCGGGTTGTACTAGACACACTCCGAGAGCACCAGCTTTATGGAAAGCTCTCGAAGTGTTAGTTTTGGTTATGTGAGGTCCACTTCTTGGGACATTTCATATCTGAGGCGGGATTTGCGGTGGATCCTACGAAGATCGAGGCAGTGCTAGCTTGGGAGCCACCCAGGAGCATGACAGAAGTGTGGAGTTTTTTGGGGCTAGCTGGGTACTACTGGAGATTTGTGCCAGACTTTTCCAGAGTTGCGGCACCACTCTCAGCTTTGACGAAGAAGGGGAAACCCTTCATGTGGTCAGAAAGATGTCATCAGAGCTTCCAGGAGCTGAGACAGAGATTGAACAGCGCGCCTATCTTGAGGCTACCAGAGGATGGAGTAGAGTACGTAGTCTAATCCGATGCATCAGGGACCTGACTCAGATGTGTCCTGATGCAGAAGAGGGCCGTGATTGCCTATGGATCACGTCAGTTGAGGCAGCATGAGCAGAACTACGATACCCATGACCTGGAGTTAGCAGCAGTGGTCTTCGCTCTGAAGATGTGGCGACACTATCTGATGGGCGAGCGCTTTACAGTCTACTCTGACCACTAGAGTTTCAGGTAAATCTTCTCGCAGAAGGACCTGAATCTGAGACAGCGGCGATGGCTCGAGTTCCTCTAGGATTATGACTTTGAGATAGTATATACTCCTGGAAAGGGGAACGTGGTAGCCGATGCCCTCAGCAGGAGGACGAGCATTCAGCTACTCGGCAAGGCGACAGAGCAGCTAGCCACTTTGTAGATATCCTTTGTGGATAGAGATGAAGCAGTATTTCTTCAGTCACTCACAGTCACTCCTTCACTACTGCAGTGGGTCAGAGAGGCACAACGTGGGGACGCTGACTGTGAGACGCGGTGTGCGCAGATATCCTCAGGACAGACACCTGATGGATTCTCTGTAGGAGGAGAGCACATCGTCCTTTTCAAAGGACGTACCATGGTACCAGTTGCTTTACAGGAGGAGGTGCTGAGAGAGTTTCACACTTCCCCTTTAGCGGTACATCCAGGAGTTGTGAAGATGTACCGGGATCTCAGACGACAGCACTGGTGGTCGGGTATGAAGAAGGCTGTGGTAGAGTTCGTTTCTCGATGTCTCACCTGCCAGCAGGTGAAGGCAGAGCACCAGGTACCAACAGGCTTAGTACAACCCTTGGAGGTCCTAGAGTGGAAGTGGGATGAGATATCTATGGATTTTGTGACTGTACTTCCACGTACTTCCAGAGGTCACGACTCCATTTGGGTGATTGTCGACCGACTCACCAAGTCGGCTCACTTCTTACCCATCAGAGAGCAGGGCTCAGTGGAGAGCTTGGGATACCTCTACGTTCAGGAGATCATACGGCTTCATGGTGTTCCATCATCTATCGTCTCCGATCGAGATGCTCTTTTTACTTCCCGACTTTGGAAGGGGTTACAGGAGGCATTCGGGACGCAGCTACGTCTGAGCATCGCCTTTCACCCTCAGACGGATGGTCAGACGGAGAGAACCATTCAGACTCTCAAGGACATGCTCCTTGCATGTGTCCTCGACTTTGGTAGCAGCTGGTAGGACCATCTACCCTTGGTGGAGTTTGTGTACAACAACAGCTACCACTCCACCATCGGGATGGCACCATACAAGGAATTGTACGGCCGACCTTGCAGATCACCTCTGTGCTGGACATACCCTAGGGAGTCAGCACTTGTGGGACCGTAGATGGTCTAGGCCACGACAGAGAAGGTCCATGTCATCTAGGAGCGGATGAGGACAACTCAGAGCCGGTAGAAGTCTTATGTTGACAGGAGGCGGAGGCCACTGGAGTTCGAGGATGGCGACCAAGTTTTCTTGCGGGTCTCACCTCGACGTGGATTATGAAGATTTGGCCGGGGCGGCAAGTTATCTTCGCGCTTCATCGAACCGTTCTAGGTTCTCAGAAGGATAGGCGAGGTGTCTTATCGCCTGGCTCTACCACCTCAGTTGCACCGGGTGCACGACGTCTTCCAGGTATCTCAGCTGAGGAGATACTTGCATGACCCGACGCATATCATCGACCATGGGGAGTTGGACATTGACGATGGGGAAACTTTTGTGGAGGTCCCAGTGGAGAATGAGGATCGACAGGAGCGGGTCCTACGTGGACGGTCAATACCTCTAGTGCGCATCAGATGGCATCACGAGAACCTCCAGGAGAGCACTTGGGAGCGGGAGGCTCAGATGCGTGCACAATACCCATTTTTGTTCCCCTAGTTTATGATGTATCTTTACGGGGACGTAAAGCCCTGAGGTGAGAGTAATGTAAAGACCCGTAAAATTCAAGGGAATTTTTCTTCTTCTTAATTTTCTTTGGGATTTTACTAGAATGTAGTTTCTGACGGCACCTGATTCCGAGGCCCGGTGTGCCCGAAATTAATTTCCGAAGTTTGGCTCGGGTACGTTCAGTGAACGAACGAGTGGGTTTTCCTAACTTTTGAACCAATGCTCGGAATCGAATTCCGAGGGCACTGATGGAATCGCAGCGCCGGTAATTGCTTATGTACGACTTTTCTGGAGTTGCGTTTTCTCGGGTGAGTTATTAATTAATTGGGTTAACTAAAGAATAAAAATAAAATATTGTGCTAAAATTTTATTTTTATTATAAGTAATGATAACCTAGGCATGGTGGTTGGAGTGGGACCCACTAATACTCTAACTCCTAGGCAGGATATTAGTGAGGTGGGGCCCACATGATCCCCACCCCCTTTATTTCCTTTTACCTCCCACGTGCATTTAATTTGGTAACTCACCCGCACCCCCCTCTTTAATGCCAAGTCAACTCTCGAGTTTAATTGGATTATTAAATGCCTCATTAATTGGTCAACGCTCGATAATTAAATCGTGTTTTAATTTTGAATTTCAAAGGTTGGCATGAGTAATAAAATAAAGTGACGCCTTATTTTATTATGGTTGTTTCGTTGTGCGAGAAGAATTGGGAGAGGATTTGCTCAAAGCCTTCGAATCTTCATATTCTTCGTTGGAGAATGCGAAGAACGATGAAGAACGCCGGCCTCCGACAAAAGACGATGAAGAACTCAAGTTCCTTAGAGATCGACGATGCGACGCCATGTACCACAATGTCGATCCTCTTCTCTGCGATACCGTGTACCGCGACGTCGATCCTCTTCTCCGCGACGCCGTGTACCGTGACGCCGACGACGCTTACGGAGCCTTCTTCCGCGACGAACCTTCATTAAACAATGCTTGAGGTAGGGGGTTTGGTTTAATTTAATTTATGTGGATTATACCCTCAGTATATAACTAAATTGTTGGAAGTCGTTTGAACCACTAACGCGGTGGGTGCGGACCAACGAACAAGTCTGAACCCACCGTTTCTCTGTTCTTGATGCGCGGAACGTTGGGCGACAATGAAATGGGACTGATGAGCGATTAAAGGCCGTCGCAGTAATCTACGGGTCCCAAGACGACCCCAGGCACAGACGGGAGCAAGAACGGACCACCGGAGCGTCTCCGGTGCCCCGCAGACTTCACTGGCGGCGGCGGCCCGGCGCGCCGCCAGGAAGGACCGCTGCGGATGAAGCCGCGGCGGCAGAAGACCGGTCCCACGATCGCATAGGACCCGAGGGAGACGCGACGCTGGGCCGCGTCCGCTGGCAAGGAGCGTCCCCCACGAGGGGGCTGCGACTTCAATCAAGGGGGGCAGCCGCCCCCCCTTTCCGCAACGGCACAACCACCTCGGTGCGGGCCGTGCGGGGCGCGCCCGCACCGGGCCGCCCAGGCCGGGCCGGGCCACGCCCTAACGGGCTGGACTCCGACCCAGTTCGGGTCGACCTGGTTCGGGCCGACCCAGGGGGTCTCGGGCCGGGTCGGTCCGGGCCCCAAACCCCCTAAAACCGGATAGGTTCGTTATTTTGACCATATCTTGGGCTACGGACCTCAGAACAACGCACCGTTAGTTACGATGTGATACTTGAATTGAGACGGTCGTTTCGGTATATTACACTCAAGGTTTTTGAGAACTTTGGGTATGTCCGGGTTGGTTCAAACACAAAACCAATCGGGCCCTCTGAGCGGAAAAGCTTATAACTTGAGCTCCGGACGTCCGATTGACGTGTCGTCAACCTTGTTGGTTTCCTCTTAGTGATAAGGACCTTTTGGATTACTCCGCTTGAGATTTGGACGTAGTTGGAGTGCAGTAGGGTTGGTTTTGACTTAAAAACCAACTGAGCCCCTGGAACGAAAAAGCCAATAACTCTCAGGCCGGGCGTCCGATTGACGCGCCATCTGTCACGTTGAGTTCCTCTTGTCGAGACGGAACTTTGAGATACATCAACTCTGGACTACGTGTCAGTTGATGTATCGACCCCTTGGCTTGTGGAGCGGACCCTCCCGGAAACGAGCATGCTGTGTGCGGGAACCCTAGAGCTGGCTGCGACTGCAACTGCGACTGTGATGACCGTACTGAAATCCTATATGGGTTCGACGGCGATGAAGACTGCACTGAAATCCTCTGTGGGTTCGACAGCGATAAAGACTGCACTGAAATCCTATGTGGGTTTGGCAGCGATGAAGACTGTACTGAAATCCTATGTGGGTTCGACGGCGATGAAGACGACACTGAAATCCTATGTGGGTTCGACAGTGATGAAGACCGTACTGAAATCCTATGTGGGTTCGACGACGATGAAGACTGCACTGAAATCCTATGTGGGTTTGGCAGCGATGAAGACCATACTGAAATCCTCTGTGGGTTCGACGATAATGAAGACTACACTGAAATCCTATGTGGGTTCGACAGCTTGACTGGTTTAGTATCCTACGTGGGTCCCAGCTTAGATGAATTAGTGGCTATATCTGATCATCTCTATCACCGAAGAAGTATACCTGTGTGAGCTAAGTCTTGACTTTCAATCATTATCTTCGATATGATTGACTTGCTTTCCTATGTGGATTGGTTTGTGTTCTCCTGTGTGGACGTGATCGAACTTGGGCTCGGATGTTGGAGCCGAACGAGAATTGATGACTTAGGTATATGTATGGGCATATAACTAAGTAGTGTTGGTTGCTACTTCGTGATTATATCTTTCCTTTGTGGATTATCCTTTGTGGATTCTGGGAGACTTTCGGGGGTCTCGGGGTCCCTACTGAGTAGCGTATACTCACCCCTGCATGGGCTATGCCCGCACTACGTTGTGTTGGATGCAGACGACGGACAACGCTGATCGTGGTTGAGGCTTGTGGAGCAAGTCGGTACCTGGAGGTGGACCACAGGGTGGAACGTACACAGAGCGGACGACTAGACCCGAGGGGGGATGAGGAGACTATCTGTACCCACCCTTCAGGTGGGACTTCCAGTGGACGACTCGACGTTGCTGCTTTACTTTCAGTTGCTATACTTTCTTTCCAGTTGTACTTTACTTTTAGTTTGAGTTTGTATTCTGGCCCACTTACTTTTCTGCACTACTTTTGTATCCAGTTTTACTTAGTGTTTACTTCTGCTTGCTTACTCTATGGTGTTTTTTTACTTATAAAGGCAATGCCTTCCCCTTTTTGTCGGGATTTACACCTTGGTGCTATTCGCCAACCCCTGGCCTATGGGAGGCGGGCTTGGGGTAGTCATGGCACGAGTCCCGAGGACGGTTCGTGACAAAAAAGAAAGGATTCTGACCCAAGAATACTTCGATATGAGCACACATGATGCATCTAATGAAAATGATGATGTTGTCAGGGTGAAAAGATTGAATGATGCTGCCACGACTCCAGTATATCGACAATGCGATAAAATGAAAAAGCTGGAATTTTTAATCCGATTGTTTCATGTGGAAACTATGTATGGGATTTCTAATACAAAAATCGATTAAATTCTTACCTTATTGATGGATTTACTTCTAGATGATGCAGATATTCCCTCAAACCACTATATGGCATGGAAGTTAGTTGAGGAACTTAGATTTTAAAGAAACAAAATTCATGCTTGCCCGAAAGATTGTAGTTTATTCTGGGAGGAAACCGCTGAACAAAATGATTTTATAAAATGTGGCATATCCCACTAGAAGTCAAAATCTGATGGAACACCATACCTCATGCCACAGAAAGTAATGTGACACTTTCCATTAATCCCCAGACTCTATAATCTTTTTATTTCTGATGAAATATCAATAAAAATGAGATAGCATGATACCGAGATAAAGAAGACTAATGATGAGTTGGTTCACCCTATAGATGGATTTGCATGGTAAAGATTTGATGCTTGAAATTCTAATTTTGCAGCTGACGTGCGTAATGTGAGGTTGGGTATTTCATGCGACAGTTTTAATATGTTTGAAAAAAATGCTTACTTCAAACAATACATGTCCAATTTTTATACACATTTACAATCTTCCCCCATGGTTGTGTATGAAAAAACCTTTCAGTTTCATGAGTATACTCATATCTGGACCTTCTGATCCCAACATTGATATTGACTTACACATGCAAACTTTAATAAAAGAGTTGAAACTTCTTTGGGATGTGGGTGTGCGCACATACGATGCATATTCAAAAGATATATTTCAGATGTGTACTGCACTTATGTGGATAATCAATGATTTTCCAGCTTATGAAATGATGTCTGGATGGAGAAAAAAGGGAAAACTGTCATGTCATGTTTGTATAAAGAATACACGATCCAGAAGACTGAAACATCATTGTAGTTTCAGTTTTATGGGACATCGTCAATTCTTGCCAATGGACCATCTATATAGAAATAATCATCGAAGATTTGATGATACCATAGAGACCGATAATCCACCTCAGTGTATGTCTGGAACTGATGTGCTTAATGAATTGAAAGATTTCAGTTTTTCATTCGGGAAGGGTCAAATGAAATCTATAAAGAGAAATAATGTTTCCACTGAAACCTATTACAATTGAAGGAAGAAGAGTATCTTTTTTGATTTTCCTTATTGGTCAACCAATTTGTTACGTAATTTCTTATACGTAATGCACATTGAAAAGAATATACGTGAAATGTTGCTTTTGATACTTCTAAATGTTAAGGGAAAGACAAAAGATGATTTATAGTCTCGGAGTGACTTGGTGGATTGGGGCATCAGACCAGAATTGCATCTCGTGCGTATCAGTGAAAATAAATGGAAAGTTCCATGTGCTTCTTATGTGATGACACCTACGAAAAAAAAACAATTTCTGGAAGTATTAGAGACTATTAGAGTTCCTGATGTCTATTCAAGCAACATATCTAAACGGGTCAACAAAAGAGAGTTGAAGCTAAAATCATTGAAGACTTATGATTATCACATTCTTCTACATGAGTTGATTCCAATAGAAATATGTCATATTTTTTCCAATAATGTAAGGGTGACTATTATTCAGTTGTGCCATTTGTTTAGAGATTTTTGTGCTAAGAAGTTGTCCAAGTCTTTCTTGCAAAAAATGTTGACAGATACCCCATTAATTTTGTGTGAGTTGGAGAAAATATTTCCTCTATCATTTTTCACATGCATGCTACATCTGACTGTCCATATTCTCACTGAAATACTTCTCAGAGGACCTGTTTCTTTTCTTTGGATATATCCAACTGAAAGAAATATGCACACATTAAAGTCTTATGTCCGAAACATGAATCATCCCGGAGGTTCTATCGTGAATGGTTACTTGGCTCAAGAATGTATGGATTTCTGCTCAATGTATTTGTCTGATCTTACTACAAGAATGAACAGACCAATGAGAAATGAAGAAGAATAGTACGAGAAAATTGAACCCAGTTTTCTATCACTTCCTCAAATAGGAGGAATTCCTGGATCATATACATTGAATACATTAAGCCTTGAAGAGCGAGAGATGACACATCACACAGTTTTGTTCAACTGTGATTTGTTTGATGACTACATTAGGTAACTAAATTGAATATGTATATCTTACATATATATATATATATATATATATATATACATATCTGTTAATCTATTCATATTTTTTATCTACAAGGGATATAAAACAATGATAAATAGAAAGCATCATTCGTTATCTTTGAGAAGGAGGGAGTCTTTGCATAACAAAGAGTTTTCTTCTTGGTTAAAATTGAAGGTAAATATATTACTGTTTAAAATAATTAAATCAATATTTAATTAAGTTTAATATTCATTTATATTTTAGGTATTGAGTTTTCCTGCTGACTCTGTCTCTAAGGAAATAAGAGCTTTGGATTTTGGTCCTAATACCGTGGTTCATGACTGTAAATCAATTGTTATCAATGGGTACAAATTTATTGTTACTAAATGAGAAAAGAACATGAGAACACAACATGATGGTGTTATGGTTACTTCACAACAGATTGTTATGTCAGTGCATCAGATAGTAGACCACAATTTGAAAATGTGGGTTATTAATGGAGTCGTTGAAAAAATAGTAATATTATATTATTACTCTCATAGACGAGTCACGATGATGAAATGTCATTGGTTTGATTCAATTATGAGACATGGCACATTTATTAATGATTGTGGATTTCGAGTAATTAATATGACTCTCACTCTTGCTACCGAAGAACCATATGTATTGGAATCAATGGCTAAACAAGTTTTTTATGTCAAAGACCAACTTCAACCTGAATTTGGTGTCATAGTTGAAGTAATTCCAAGACATATTTTTGATGATGGTGATGATGGAATTGACACTGTCCCTACTGCCATTAAAAGAAATACATTTATTTCTTTTGATGACTATAATAGCTCAATTGTCAGAGTTGATTGTGAACCTGAAGTTGTGGTGGAAAATATATAGAATCATCCATCCATATTCTCAATTCTTTTGGTTTACCTCGAGTTGGGTTGTTAAGGTTGATACTATTCAAATTGATTTAATATTGATTACAAATATGTTGTATCCAATTTGACCGTTATGTGCATTTTCAATGTTTATTGGTTGGAATTTTTATTTGAATTTCATTTTATAATTTGGAATTGAACTGTATTTAAATCTACAAAACCAACATTTCTAACTTGGTGAACATTTCAATGCTTCAACTGTGATTTGTATAAAATTTGTATGACTCTAAGACCTCTCTTTAAAATTTTACTAGGTAATGAACATGATGGTTTGTATTGTTATGCAAAACATGTATTGAAACCTGCATCATCTACCTGAGCTAAAGAAATTAAATTTTCCCTTAATTTTGACAACTGTTTCACCACTTATGAATCTGGTAGAATCAATGTTCCATGATTTTAATAGACTGATGACACTTAGTAAATAATCATCCTACTAAAAATTAAAATTTTCCCTCTCATTTATTTATTTTTTTAGGTTACACGTTAATTATCCATTTCTATTTACTTACATATTTGTTTTCAAATGCAGGAAAATGAAACCAATTGAAGTGAGGCAACAAAAATAGATTATGGACAACAATCATCGCATGGATGAGCCGGGCATTCCACCACTAGTGCCTGTAGTGAGTACTTTATTTCAAATATATTTATTTAAATAATATATAATGTCATGTGATTAATTTTTTTAAACATTTTTTCAGGATCCATCTATTAGGCGATTTTTATTCGATGAGCAACCTAGTAGTGGTCCCAGTACTCGGGGTGTTCGTATGAGGGGGGGGGGGTACAGGAGCTAGACGATCTGGTCGGCATACCCGATTAGACCCTGCCGCTCCCACTGACATACCATCCATCCCACATTCTGATCCCGATGTGCCGTTAGGG
Organism: Viscum album; assembly: GCA_963277665.1. NCBI lineage: Eukaryota > Viridiplantae > Streptophyta > Magnoliopsida > Santalales > Viscaceae > Viscum > Viscum album. The sequence continues at coordinate 1,862,847,150 of OY728123.1, read as the reverse complement.
ACACATGGGATATTTAGACCTCCCATGTTTTCACCACCCTTTACATCCGAGCCTCCTCACCCATTTGTACCATATCTGATGATGATTCCCACTCCCCATTCAGAATTTGGCCAGCCATCCTTGTCATCTTCTTTTACTTCTGCTTCCTTCTCTCCGGGCTTTTATATTCTATCTTCTTCGACTACTACTCTGCCAGAGTCTGTCCCTGCGGAGCATACATTGGGACCCACTCCATCTGTACAGGGTGTTCCTTCAGTTTCTATTGATCCAGCGATGCCCATTAATCAGACTACCACAGGTATACTTATACAACCCTAACAAATTGTCACACCATTATTTATTTTCATTATAACATGTATTGATAAAATATATATATTTTTCTTTCATAATAGATACATCTACTGATAGGAGGTGGGGGCGGGGGTGTACACGCATGCATTCAGTGTGAAACCGCCGCACGCAGTTGATGGTGGAGTATAATGAAGATAGTCAGATGATTGAAAAATCAGGGCAGTAATGTTGGAGTTTTCTGGCGACGCTTGCCAAATACCCCGACATCATTCCTGTTAGCCCGCTCTCATGGAGACAACTGCCAAATAAAGCCAATGATAAAGACTAGGCAGAGATATGGGTAAAAAATCTGTTGTATTTAATGCAATATATTAATTTTTTGTATTTATATGAATTAATATTTTGGTTTTAGTTGCGGTTTAATTTCCCCGATGGTGAGGGTGCACGACCAGCACCTCTAAAGGATTTAGGTGAGCTTTGGAGAGCTTATAAGCATGAGTTGTACATTGGATAGTGTGATAGAGTGGGCACATAGTTATAAGCGGTCCCTATCATGGATGATTGTCCATTAGAACAATACTGACATATTATTACTCATTGGGCGACTAGAAAATTTACAGTGTTAATCAAATTAGAAGTATTTAAATTAAAATTTTCATGTTTTTCGTTAATACTAATTATTAAATTTTATTTAGGATGCATCTAGAAGAAATAAAAAACATCGATGCTAAGAAATACATCCACACATTGGGACGTACTACGATGCTAGATCATGAGAGACAGCTGGTATGACAGTTTATAATCTTTCTTTACGACTTGCACTTTCTATTGCTTCCTCTGTAATTTATTCGATTGCTAAAGTTGTTATATAATTTTAGTTATGAAATTACTGTTTTTTTGATATCCTATTTTTAATTATGGTTTCCTACATTAAATTTTATTATAGAGTCATAAATTGAATATATAAGGATGTGTTCCTCGAGCAAAACTGTTTTGATCGAGTAGAAAGAAGAAAGATGGAAGTGCGGTTAATAAACCGAATCAGTAGTAGATTGTAAGTTTTACTTTGTAGATTTAAAATTTTAATCTCTATTTTGTAACTTAATAATCTATTTATATTTTTAACAAGATGCTTTAGAGTCCCTTGATTCCCAAGAACCTGACAATTTTGGGCCAAATGATCACTTACATCAGGTGTTGGGAGATGAGCACCCTGGTAGAGTACACTGCCATCCTGGGAAGATTATAGTTCTGACAAGGTATTGTCCATCCTTAGGTATGAGTTGTAGTGCCACTGAGTTGTAGCAGATTAAGACATAAGCAGAACAGGATGAAAAAAGGGCCACAGAGACGACATCATAGTCTGATATGGCAAACAATGCATTTATAAAACTAATGGAAGCTTTACATCCAACACTTCCACCAGAGGCCAACACTACTTGTGAGGAATATATGACATCAATTCGTTCTATATATGGTGCACCAGGTGACAGTTCTATTGGTGGTCAAGATTATGGTGAGGAGGAGGCCGAGGCGGAGGAGGAGGAGGACGAGGAGGAGGCCGAGGCGGAGGAGGAGGGTGAGGAGGAGGCCGAGGTGGAGGAGGAGGGCGATAAGGAGGCCGAGGATGAGTACGAGGGCGAGGAGGGAAGGGACAATGATGAGGAAGAGGGTGATGGTGAAGATTATGGTGATGATAGTGATGATGATGAGGGACAAATTGATCCGTTACATTTTTGACTGATATTACTGACCTTTGATGTTTATTGATTTGTTGTGCCTGAATATATGTGTGATTAGGTAGGTCACATTATCTTTATTTTTTCATCTATAAATAATAAAACCTGATTTGATGATTTTCTGTGAAATCCCTCTATTTTATTGAAATTTTAATTTTTTAGTGGACAACCCCCCGGACAGCCCCCCACCCTCCTCCCTGGACCCCGAACAACCCCACCCTCCTCCCTAGACCCCGGACAGACCCCCAGACAGCCCCCCAGATAGCCCCCCGAACAACCCCCCACCCTCATTCCTGGACCCCGAACATACCCCAACCACCTCCCTGGACCCCGGATAGCCCCCCCAGACAGCTCCCCAGACAACCCCCCAGACAGCCCCCCCACCCTCCTCCCTGGACCCCAGACAGCCACCCAGACAACCCCCCACCCTCCTCCCTGGACCCCGGACAGCCCCCCGGATAGCCCCCCACCCTCCTTCCTAGACCCCGGACAGCCCCCCCACCCTCCTCCCTGGACCCCAGACAACCCCCCGGATAGCCCCCTGAACAGCCCCCCCGGACATCCCCCCTCCTCCCTAGACCTCGGACAACCCCCCCACCCTCCTCCCTGGACCCCGGAAAACCCCCCGGACAGCCCCCCCGAACAACCCCCCACCCTCCTTCCTGGACCCCAGACAACCCCCCGGATAGCCCCCGGATAGCCCCCCAGACAGCCCCCCACCCTCCTTCCTGGACCCCGGACAACCCCCCTCCTTCCTGGACCCTGGACAGCCCCCACCCTCCTCCTACCATGCATAACCCCCACCACATATATCCTCATCCTCCACTGGGTACCTCACACAACTGTGTATCACCGACATCATCACACCAATCACTACATCATAAGGTCACTGAGCCCAATCTAATCTCTCTTCAAGATTCACCCTAAATCCCAATCTAATTAACATTCCATTACTATTACTTCAGTACCAAGCACTAACCACCTACCTTGATTCCAGAGACAATCTCACTCTTAATTCAGCGTCTTGGATCCCAATCTAAGCTCTCTTCAAGATTCACCCTAAATCCCAATGTAAAATAGGGGTTTAGAGATTTGGAAGAAGATGAGAGAAGAGTGCAAACCCTAATCGAAAAGAGGAAGCAAGGAGAGGATTTTAAGTAAAAACAACAGACATTCAGAAAACCGACCAAACGCTTTCTGATTGTATTGATACTTTATCACAAGGATCCATGGGTCATTTTTGACGTGTATGAGTCTACCCCGTCTCAATCCAAGGCACGGTGTGGTCAGTACCACTCAAAGTGTCTCACTTTTATTTGAATTGGACACCATTTTAAGTGAAAACAACAACTGACATACAGAAAACTGACCAAACACATTCAAATTCTGTTGATAATTTAAGAAAACGATCCATGGTTCATTTGTGACGTATACGAGTCAACCCTTCCTCAATCCAAGTCACAGTGTGTCCGGTACCACTCAAACTGTCTCACATTTATTTGAAATGGATAAGATTTTAAGTGAAAACAACAACTTGCATACATAAAACCGACCAAACACATTTTTATTCTATTGATACTTTAGGAAAATGATCCATCGGTCATTTGTGACATGTATGAGTCAACTCTTCCTCAATCCAAGTCACGGTGTGGCTGGTACCACTCAAACTGTCTCACTTTTATTTGAAATGGACAGGATTTTAAGTGAGAACAACAACTTGCATACGAAAAACCAACCAAACATTTTTTGATTGTATTGATACTTCAGGAAAAAAATCCATAGGTCATTTGTGACATGTACGAGTCAACCCCACCTTAATCCGAGGCACGGTGTGGCCGGTATCACTCAAAGTGTCTCTCTTTGGTTTAAAATGGACACTGTTTTAAGTAAAAACAACAGACATTCGAAAAACTGACCAAATGTATTCTGATTGTGTTGATACTTTAGAAAAAGGATCCATGGGTCATTTATAACGTGTATGAGTCAACCCCATCTCAATCCGAGGGACAATGTGGCCATTACCACTCAAACTGTCTCACATTTATTTGAAATGGACAAGATTTTAAGTGAAAACAACAACTTGAATACAGAAAACTGACCAAACACATTTTCATTCTATTGATACTTTAGAAAAACGATCCATGGGTCATTTGTGATGTTTAAGAGTCAATCCCACCTCAATCCGAGGCACGGTGTGTCCAGTACCACTCAAACTGTCTCACTTTTATTTGAAATGGATAGGATTTTAAGTGAAAACAACAACTTGCATACGGAAAACTGACCAAATGATTTTTGATTGTATTGATACTTCAGGAAAATGATTCATGGGTCATTTTTGACATGTAAGAGTCAACTACGTCTCAATCTGAGGGATTTTGTGGCTGGTACCACTCAAAGTGTCTCACTTTTATTTGAAATGGACAACATTTTAAGTGAAAAAAACAACCGACATATGGAAAAATGACCAAACACATTCATATTCTATTTATACTTTAGGAAAAATATCCATGGGTCATTTTTGGCGTTTAAGAGTCAACCCCACCTCAATCCGAGGCACGGTGTGGCCGATAACACTCAAACTATCTCACTTTTATTTGAAATGGGCAGGATTTTAAGTGAAAACAACAACTTGCATATGGAAAACTGACCAAATGTATTCAGATTGTGTTGATAATTCATTAAAACAATCCACGGGTGATTTTTGACATGTATGAGTTAACCCCGCCTCAATATGAGGCACGGTGTGACTGGTATCACTCAAAGTGTCTCTCTTTGGTTTAAAATGGACACTATTTTAAGTAAAAACAACAAACATTCGGAAAACTGACCAAACGTATTCTGATTGTGTTGATACTTTAGAACAAGGATCCATGGGTCATTTTTGATGTGTACGGGTCAACCTTGTCTCAATACGAGGGACAGTGTGACCATTACCACTCAAAATGTCTCACATTTATTTGAAATGAACAAGATTTTAAGTGAAAACAACAACTTGCATACATAAAACCAACCAAACGCATTCATATTCTATTGATACTTTAGGAAAATGATCCATGGGTAATTTTTAATGTGTTCAAGTCAACCCCACCTCAATCCAAGGCACAGTGTGGCTGATACCACTCAAACTATCTCACTTTTATTTGAAATGGAAAGATTTTAAGTGAAAACAACAACTTGCATACGGAAAACCGACCAAAAGCTTTATGATTGTATTTATACTTCAGTAAAATGATTCATGGGTCATTTTTTACATGTATGAGTCAACCTCGCCTCAATCTGAGTCACGGTGTGGCCAGTACCACTCAAAGTGTCTCACATTTATTTGAAATGGACAAAATTTTAAGTGAAAACAACAACTTGCATATAGAAAACTGACCAAACACATTCGGATTCTATTGATACTTTAGGAAAATGATACATGGGTAATTTTTGAAGTTTAAGAGTCAACCCCACCTAAATCCGAGGCACAGTGTGGCTGGTACCACTCAAACTATCTCACTTTTATTTGAAATGGATAGGATTTTAAGTGAAAACAACAACTTGTATAAGGAAAACTGACCAAACGCTTTCTGATTATATTGATACTTCAGGAAAACGATCCATGGGTCATTTTTGACATGTAATATTCAACCCCGCCTCAATAAAAAGCATGGTGTGGCCGGTATCACTCAAAGTGTCTCTCTTTGGTTTAAAATGGACACTGTTTTAAGTAAAAACAACAGACATTCAGAAAACCGACCAAACGTATTATGATTGTATTTATATTTCAGGAAAACGATCCATGGGTCATTTGTGACGTGTATGAGTCAACACAATCTCAATCCAAGGGACGGTGTGGCCGTTACCACTCAAACTATCTCACATTTATTTGAAATGGACAAAATTTTAAGTGAAAACAATAACTTGCATACAGAAAACCAACAAAAATCATTCGGATTCTATTGATACTTTAGGAAAATGATCCATGGGTCATTTTTGATGTGTAAGAGTCAACACCACCTCAATTAGAGGCACTGTGTAGCCTGTATCACTCAAAGTGTCTCTCTTTTGTTTAAAATGGACACTGTTTTAAGTAAAAACAATAGACATTTGGAAAACTGACCAAATGTATTTTGATTATGTTGATAATTTAGAACAAGGATCCATGGGTCATTTTTGATGTGTAGGAGTCAACCCCGTCTCAATATGAGGGATGGTGTGGCCGGTACCACTCAAAGTGTCTCACTTTTATTTGAAATGGAAAACATTTTAAGTGAAAACAACACCTGACATACGGAAAACTGACCAAACGCATTCATATTCTATTGATACTTTAGGAAAACGATCCATGGGTTATTTGTGACGTGTACGAGTCAACCCCACCTCAATCAGAGGCATGGTGTGGCCGGTACAACTCAAAATGTCTCACTTTTATTTGAAATGGACAGGATTTTAAGTGAAAACAACAACTTGCATACGGAAAACCGACCAAACGTATTCAGATTGTGTTGATGCTTTAGCACAAGGATCCCTGGTCCATCCTCACACAATCCACTTCTCATGTGAGGAACTCCTACCCCTATTCTAAAACACATGAAATTTAATACGCCAATCTCATCCTCAAATAGTGGGTTCTAGGACCAAACCAAAGTCTCTTTGGGAACCCAATACCAAATACATAATTGAATATTCATACCCACTACCCAAAATAGGGATTCATATCACATAACACCCAGGAGAACAAATTAAAATTATCCACATACCCCCTTATTCCAATTGAAAAGTCTATGAAAAATATGTAGCCTATTCTGGTAACCCATCTCATATGTCGAGATTGGCCAATGTTTTCCACTAACACATTAGGAACCATTTATACATGGATAAATAGTCATTAGAGGAATATAAACATCCCATGCGCTTCCTATAACTCATCCTAGGTCTAATCACATGACCACTACCATTGTCTATCTTATGGGTATCACGATCCTTGTCCACTCTACCCAAGTTTTTCTGTTGGTTTTAAGATAGTCAACCCAAGACCATGAGTAAACATCTCATGTGCTTCCTATAACATGTAGGTTTTTTATCTTGTGTGTATTAGTGTTGTGGTTTGAGTGAGGAGTGAATTCTAAATTTTGAATACTGTTATGGGTGTTATTTCTTTTCAATTCTAAATTTCTGAATTCTGGATGTATTGGATTCTGGCTGTATTGGTAATGAATTCTAAAATTTGAATACTATTATGTGTATTAGATTCTGGATGTATTGGATTTTAATTTTGTATTGGTGTTATGGGTGTTATTGCATTTCAATTCTGGATGTATTGGATTGTGGATGTATTGGATTCTGGATTTTTCTCATGGTGTGGTTTGAGTGAGGAATGGAATTTAAATTTCTAAATTTCTGAATTCAGGATGAATTTTAAATATCCCATGTAGCCTTTTGGATTCTGGGTGTATGTGTTCTTGCAGGTATGGAGAGCAGGTTGGAGGTGGCTGCTGGCTGCTGCTGCTGTGGAGCTACAACATATGTATACTAACGGTTTTCAAAACCGTTGGTATATCCTTTTGATATATATTATACCAACGGTTTGTTATAACTGTTGGTATAAACTTCTACCAACAGTTTTCAAAACCGTTGGTATACCCTTTTCAGGTATATTGTACACTATATACCAACGGTTCTAAACCATTGGTATAAGGGTAACATATACCAATGGTTTGTGAAACCATTGGTATATTTATTCCTTTAACACATATACCAAAAATTTACACAGAACCGTTGGTATAAGGCTATACAAATGGATTACTTGGCCACGGTTTGGGAAACCGTTGGTATATAATATACCAACGGTTTCTAGGCCTTTACCAACGGTTCTGAACTGTTGGTAAAGAGTAGAATTCCAGTAGTGTTTTACACAATAAACATAGCCATCTATTTATAGACCTAGGGTTTAAGTTAAAATATTATTTAATTCCATGTTGGCTCATATATGATATAATGATCTTTATTAAACCCCATGCCAAAATAATAAAAATATTATTATTATTATTTGATGACACGTGTCACCGTACGTAATGATAAATAATATTTGTCGGGTTGTAAATAAATATTTATCAATGGACACAGTATTGGTCCATTTACCCTCCTCTACATTTATTTAATACCCAAATAAATATTTAATTTAAATATTTCATTCATTAATAAATATTTTTGATCGATAAAACATGAATAAAAATATTATTTGGTCTTGAGAATAATATTTATTTTGTTGAATTGAGCTCCTGCATGTTGAATTTAAATTACTTTAAGCATGGATTTATATGAGTTCTTCATATTATGTTTAAGGTATTTAGTTTTTCATGGGATTATATATGTTTCATGGTGCATAGACACTTTTAACATGGATTTTATTCATTTACCCATTATTTTGGATCCTGTGTTTGGATTCCTTACTTATTTAGCAGCCCGTGATCTTGATCATTAATAAGCCCCGATCCAACAACCCAATGTTTCTCTAGGTGTGTTTCTTCATTCGACCTCGATCCCTTGTGTCGCCACTGTGCCTATCCAGCTGTGCCACCTATCTTGTGCGTTGTCCTGCCAATTGTTACGTGAACCGTCGCACTGATCTGAACCATCCACACGGCTGACATCTTGCATATTCGTCTGAACCTGTTGACGTCCTTTGGCTTGCCATAATTGTTCCTCACCTATTTGGGTTTGCACGACGTCATTCGAGTGAGGCGTGGTCTCTTTGGTTCTCAGGGTTTCTCACCTAGTTCATCAAGGGTTCCTCCATATGTGAGGTGTTGCTTCGATTTCACAGAGAAGAAGGATGATATATGAGGATTCCGACCACCCGCACTCCCCTCTACTGAGTTTGTGCCAACTTCTGTAACCAAAGCACTTCTCCGGCGGAGTCTCAGTGGGGAATCGACTTGGTTTTGGGTTCCGAATGACTATTATTCAAGAAGGTTTTAGATCTTAACCCATATTTAATCATAACCAAGCTTCAATATATATTCTTGGCTCTGTAGAGATTTAATTTCTTTTTTCATGTATTATTTTGTATCCTTTTTGGGTGTCTGTGTGAGTCTGTCCAGGAGTGGATGAGGCTGAGTCTACGTGACAAGCATCACCAATGCCACCTAGTTCAGCAAGTACAACCTCCTCAGATAGTTTTTGTGGTCCTTTGTTTTACTTTCGAGTTTGTAATTTCCTTGTGCATTTTCTTGATTCTTAATAAAGCTATTACCTGAGTGGTGTTCTCTCCACGCATGTAGGTCCCAAAGGGACCGAAGCACATTACATTTGTTGTCTCTTTTATTTTTCTGCATTCACTGCTTTGTTATTCCAGTAATCTGATTTTTGAATTTGTATTAATCTGTTCATTTATAATCAACTAATTAATCAAACTCATCATATAATTAATCCATCATACGTGACAGTGGGTCTTTGGTATTTTAGGGTTTAAGTGTTTAACCCCAACAAGTGGTATCAAAGCCTACTGTAATGTTATTCATGGGTTCTACTAAATTCGATATTGATAAGTTCGATGGTTAAAATGACTTTAATCTCTGGTGAATTAAAATGATAGCCTTACTGGACCATTATGACTTAATAGATGCCCTTGTTGGTTCCAGAAAGAAAATAACCACCACTACCCCTGATGGACAGATTTCCATCACTTATGCTGATGTCCCTGAGGAAACCCTTAGGAAAGCCCATAGCTTAATACTTTTATCTTTAGGAGATAGAGTGTTAAGATAAGTTTCATATGAGTCCTTTACTGATGGAATATGGTCTAGGATTGAATCCCTTTATATGACCAAGTCCCTTGTTAGATGATTATATAAGAAAATGAGATTATACAATTTTAAAATGCACCCTGGAACTGCAGTCAAGGTTCATATTGACGAGTTTAATAAAATTTTGTTAGATTTATCAAACATAGACATTAAGTTGGATGATGAAGACTAGACCATTATACTGTTAACATCTTTAGATGATTCCTTTAATTTTTTTAAATACTCTATGATGTATGGAAAAGACATACTTACTCTTGAATAAGTCAAATATGCTTTACTCTATAAAGACCTTCAAAGGAATGGTAGTGTTGAGACTGAGGTTGGGGGTTTAAATGTTAGGGACATAAGCGAGTCTAAAGGAAGAACTGAGTCAAGAGGTAGAAAAAAAGAAAGGGGTCAGTCCAAGAAGCAAAGATACAAGTCTAAAAACAAATTTATCAAATGTTTTTAATGAAAACAACCTGAACATATTAAGAGAAACTGTGCTAATAGGAAAGGTGACTATAAGGACAATAATAATGACCATTCCCAATTAGTTGAGAAGGAATTTAATGATACTGCTGATGTGTTAAATGTTTCTGACATTTCCATATTTGATGAATGGTTCCTAGATTTAGGATGCTCATTCCACATGTGTCCTAGGAAGGAATTCATTATTGAGTTGAGGGAAATATAATCTGGTGAGGTATTTCTAGAGAATAACAAGAGCTTTCACATTATGGTCATAGGCTCTATCGTGTTAGAGCTTCATGATGGGACTGTTAAATACATTGAGGAAGTTAGGTGGGTACTCGAATTAAAAAGAAACATAATATCCCTAGGAATCCTTGACCAAAAGGGGTACAACTTTAAGTATGATTCTAGAATTCTTAGAGTTTTGTAAGGATCCCTCATGATTATGAAAGGAACAATTTACAATGGTCTTTATGTGTTATATGGTAAGGTTCATAGAAGTCAGTTGAACACGTCTTCTAATTTAGAACTTGATTCCACCACTATTTGGCATAAAATACTAGGGCATGTTAGTTCCAAGGGACTTAGTGAACTCAAAAAATGGTATTTTGAGTAATATCACTCCTAGTAGTCTCCCATTTTGTGAGGATTGTGTATATGGGAAATCTAGAAGAGTTAGCTTCAGTAGGTCTATGTATAAGGCTAAAGAACCCCTTGAATGTGTACATTCTGACTTGTGGGGTCCTTCCAGGGTTACCTCCCATGGTGGAGGCTTATACTTCATAACATTCATTGATGATTTATCTAGAAAAGTATAGATTTATATACTCAAACACAAGTCTGATAATTTTCATACCTTTAAAAAATGGAAAGATGGGGTAGAGAGTGAGTCTGGTAGAAAACTTAAAGCCTTAAGAACCGATAACATTTTAGAGTATCTATCCACCGAATTTATTCAATTTTGTGAATATGAGGGAATAAAGAGATGCCCGACTATTGTGGAACCCCCACAACAGAATGGGTTAGTAGAGAGAATGAATAAGACTATTCTTTAGAGGGTGAGGTGTATGTTTTCCCACTCAAAACTCCCCAGGTCCTTCTAGGTCGAAGCTACTTCGACAACATTGTACCTTATCAACCATTTACTATCTTCTGCTAATTTATTTAAGACACTTGAGAAACTTTGGAAAGGTATACCCCCGATTCCATCACACCTTAGGACCTTTGGATCCATAACTTATTCCCATACACATACTGATAATCTAGCTCCCAGGGATGCTAAATGTATATTTGTGGGTTATCTAGAGGGTGTTAAGGGGTATCATTTATGGGTGGACAAACCGGGTTATCAAAAATGTACCATTAGCCGTGATGCAACATTTCATGAATCTGGTCAGTCTAAAGATAAGGGACCTAAACCTATAGAGACTTCTGATGACACTGTAAGACCTTCAACAACACCAAGTCCTCTTGGTGTTGAAGTCCCCTTTGAATCCATTGACCACTCCCAGTCTACGACTGGTCATGCACCCCCCATTGTTCAGACCTAACTTGAATCCGATTCCAATTCAGATTCTAAACCTAAAACCGAGGAACCTGATGATCTGAGTAATTATCAGCTTATCTCGGGATATAAAGAGGAGAGTTATTAGACCTCCATCCCATTTCAATTAGGTAGACATTTCTGCCTATTCATTTAATGTAGCACAATATTTTTTTAGTGGTGAACCTCAAACATATAAGCAAGCTATTAAATCCAAGGAATCCACTAGATGGATGGGTAAAATGCAAGAAGAGATGAATTCTCTTCTTAAAATAAATACTTAGGTTGTTGTCCCTAGACATAATAACTAAAAGTTCAGAGGTTCTAAATGGATTTATAAGAATGAAGAAAACAATGTAGGAGAAACTAAAATCAAGTTCAAAGCCTGAATGGTTACTAAAGTCTTTCTTCAATTAACAGTCATTGATTATAGTGAAATCTTATCCCCAGTTGTTAATCATTCATCTATTAGAATTATTCTTTCTTTTGATACTAAATTTTATTTTTATGTTGAACAATTAGATGTAAAAACTAATTTTTTACATGGTACTCTCAATGAAACAATTTATATGACTCCTTCTAAAGGATTTTTGAAACTGTTCAAACCTAATCAAGTTCTTCTTCTTAGGAAGTCTTTATATGGGCTTAAAAAATCTTCAAGACAATGGTATAAAAGGTTTGATTCGTTTATGATTGAAAATCGATTTTCCAGAAGTAAATTTGATGCATGTGTATATTATAAAACTGTTAAACGCGAGTCTGTTTGTCTATTATCATATGTTGATGACAAGCTTATAATCTGTAAAAACATGAGGATTATAAATTCTGTCAAGAATCAATTAAATTTTCTCTTTGAAATGAAATACCTAGGGCATGATAATCAAATTTTAGGCATGGATATAATAAGAGATAGGAAGGCCAGAACCTTGTACCTATCTCAATCGACTTATATTAAAAAGGTATTAAAAAGATACTTTTTTTGAGCATGTTAACCCAGTTAGCATTCCTTTAGGACAACACCTTAGGTTTTCCTTGAACTAATCCCCTATAAATGATGATGAGGCCATCTTCACGAGTAAGATTCCTTATTCTAATATAGTAGGAAGTCTTATGTATATAATGGTTTGTTCTAGGCCAAATATTGTCTTTTCTATTTGTATTTTGAGTAGTTTTATGGGGAAACTTGGTAATCCTCATTGGCATACATTGAAATGGATCCTCAGGTATGTTTCTATGTATGCTAAATTGTGCATTCGATATGGATTAAATAGTAGTTTTAATAATGATATAGTTGGATTTGTTGACTTTGATTATGCTGTAAACATTGACAATTTAAAGTCTATCAATGGTTTTGTATTTCTTGCATATGGAGGATCAATCTCCTGGAAGTGAAATATGAAATCAATGGTTTCACTCTCCACTACTGGGGTAGAGTATATTGCATTGAAAAAATCCATAAAAGAGGATATATGGCTGAAAGGTTTGATTTCTAAGTTTTCATTATCTACTGATAGCATAGTAGTCTACTGTGATAACTAATCCACTTGACATTTATCTAAAAACTATGTATTTCATGGTAGAATTAATCACATTGATATTAGAAATCATTTTGTTAGGGATATTTTAGAATCTAGGATAGTGAGTGTCCCATAGATACCCACTGGAGATAATTTGATCGATAGTTTGACTAAGGTCGTGCCATTTTATAAATTCATGCATTGCCTTAAACTAATGAATTTAGTCCCAATTCTATAACTTAGGTTGCGAGAAAAACATCCTTAAATTTCATTTAATTGCAAGGTGGAGATTTGTTGAATTGATCTCTTGCACGTTGCATTTAAATTCCTTTAAGCATGGATTTATATGAGTTATTCGTATTATGTTTAAGGTATTTAGTTTTTCATGGGATTATATACGTTGAATGGTGCATGGGAACTATTAACAAGGATTTTATTAATTTACCCAATTATTTTTTGGATCCTGTGTTTGGATTCCTTACTTATTTAGTGGACCATAATCTAAACCATTGATAAGCCCTGATCTAATGACCCAGCATTGCTCTGGGTGCGTTTCTTCATTCGGCCTCGATCCCTTATGTCGTTGCCATGCCTATCCAGTTGTGACACTTGTCCCATGTGTTATCCTGCTGATTATTATGTGAACCATCACACTGATCTAAACCATCCACATAGTTAACATACCATGTCTCCATCTGAACCTCCTGATGCCCTCTGGCTTTCCATCATTGATACTCCCCTATTTGTTTTTGTGAGGCATCATTTGAGTGAGGCGCAATATCTCTGGTTTTAGGGGATGATCACCTGGTTCGTCAAGGGTTCCTCCATATGTGAGGCACTGATTCGATTTTACAGAGAAGAAGGAAGAGATCTAGGGATTTTGGCCACCCGCACTCCCCTCTTCTGAGTTTGTACCACCTCCTGTAACTAGAGTACTTCTCCGGTGGATACTCAGTGGGGAATAAGCTTGGTTCTAGGTTCTGGATGACTACGCTTCAAGAAGGTTTCTGATCTTGACCCATATTTAATCATAACCAAGCTTCTAGATTCTTGGATCTATAGTAATTTAATTTCTTTTATCATGTATTCTTCTATATCTTTTTTGGGTGTGTGTGTGATTCCATCTAGGAGTGGATGATGCTAACTCTACATGACAAGTTTCACCTCTGCCACCTAGTTCAGCAAGCTCGGCCTCCTTAGATAGTTTATGTAGTCCTTCTTTGTTTTAATTTTGAGTTTGTAATTGCCTTGTGTGTTTTATTTCTTCTTAATAATGTTGTTACCCAGGTGGTGTTCTCACCGTGCACGTAGGTCCCAAAGATACCAAAGCACGTTACATCTACTATCTCTTTTATTTTTCCACATTCATTGCTTTGTTATTCCAGTAATCTGATTTGAGAAATTTTATTCATATGTTCATTTGTAATCAACTGGTTAATCAAACTCATCATATAATTAATCCATCATATGCGATAGTGGGTCTTGGGTATTTTAGGGTTTAAGTGTTTAACCCCAACATATTCTATTAATTAAACTCAAATCGAATTTAATCGAGATCAATGGAAACACTTAGTGTGTGACCCTCTTGGATTATTTCTCATTAGAATTAGGAAAGATCATCTAAAGTCCAAGATTATTGTCTAGCAACAGGTGAAGGAACCCAAGATAAATAACTTTATATCTCAATGAAAACAACCACATATGAATTCTCACTATGTAATATAATCCATATGTCACAATATCTCATCAAGCAGGTTGTACATTCACATCATTAACCTATGTGATCGATATGTCTTTATCTGACTATCTAAAATAAACACGTTGATAAAGCATTGCCATGGAATTTATGGCGACAATTCGATTCCAATCAAAGGGTAAATAGATACACTTCCATAAAAATGGAAAGGAAAAATCATTCCTCGACTTATCCATCAATAACATGTCATTTGCGACACACCCAACGTACCCTACCTCGCTGCGAACATATATCTGTTGGAGTTGGTTCCCTAGAACCAACTTTTGTGTACTTTATGATAATTGAAATTCATAGTTTTGAATATTAATAAACTCATTATCACATCATGATTGTTATTCTATGTAACATAGTATGTGATAATTTCTTAAGATTAGCTGTTGCGCTAAAAGGTCGTAGTAGTTCCCTATTATGATGAGAACCCAGAAGTGTTATGAAATTATTCTTAAATATAGGTTCTATAGTCAGATGATATCATTTGAGGGACACAAATGATACAGGCTATCAGGGGTGGATACTCATAGGACTTTTAGGTACATTCTCATGGTGTACATCCTTGGTAATATTCAATGTAGGATATTATGGGAATGAGACTCGCTAGTAGGAAATCCATATTTATATGTTTAATTGGATGTTTCCTATATACAGAAGTGTGTATTAATCCTTAGGCTTTAAGATTATTATTGATGAGTAATATAATTTATGAACTTTGATGTATTGATGAAAACTGTGACGACATATGCTCACAGTGAGGTAGGATACGTTGGGTACGTCACGGGTAACATTGAATTAATGGGTAATGAGAGAAAGGATTTTTCCCTTTTGTTATTTAACAGAAGTTGATATCTTATGCCCTTTGATAGAAATTATATAGCCTAAATTTTGGGGGGCTACGTTGTGCAAGACAGTACCCATTCGACTAGCCAAGGTCCATTGGGTATAAAATTGGTTTACAAACTCAAAATAAGGAATATAAAACCTATGTTCATTATTATGGTTTTATTAACATAAACTAATAAACCAAAATATATTCATTAATTTTTTTTTCAACATATGTAATTAATGAATGATTAATAGTAGTGAACACATCACATGGAAATGGCTAATACAAAAACATATTCAATCTTTCAATATTCTCATAAAATAGAAACATAATTTTTCACATGTAGATTCATCAAAATAGAATATAAAACATGAGAATTGAAAATCCCGAATCATTTATACATTTTAGAACATACATGTTCAAGTATAAAGATTCAAACAACAAGAAAAAAAACATAGGCAGTAGCAGCAACATTGAAACCAAGCATAATAGAATATATTTATAACAAAATAAACAACTCAAGATTTGAAAAAAAGAGCACATATTCAAGATTCTCAACATGGTTAATAATAGAAAATGATTTCGATAAAATTAAAGAAATTGAAACTGAACCAAAATGAAATAAGTGTTCATAAATTCCAATTCAAAGAAACAAAAAAAGTGGAAAATAGTAAATGAACGTAGAGATTTACATGCTTCGACCAATTGGCCTACATGCATGGGGCAAAGTCACCATGAGTTTTCACTATGCAAAGAACAAAGGAGTACAAGAGATGTGAAATAGAAATAACATGAAATCACTTGAAACCTGCAACAAAAATCAAAATCAATGAAGGTACACAACTCAAGAACTGACAAAGCAGATAAAGAACAGACCGATACCCCCTTACCAGGGCTTGGTATCACCTTCATCATCACCAAATAGCCTCTAAGGTTTGATATAGATCATTTCAGTTGAGTCACCATTGTCCAGTCCTCAAGATCACGCTGCTATCTGAGTTCAACATCCTCCACATTCGCAATCCATGAACTAGGCTTAGCTCCAGAATATGTGCGAAGAGGATGAGCACAACCACTCTATTCTGAACACCAGTGAACCATAAAACCCCTTACTGGGTCCCTTCTTCATTTGATCTCCATCACAGTCTAAGGGAATCACCAAATTAGGGATCTCTCACCAGAAACCCCAAGCACCAATCTACTATCCCTCCCGACGAAGCCAAACCACCTATGAAACAAGGCCTCCTGGTGGTGGGGATCGTCAAAGCCTAGAGCTTGTGTAGCTCCCTCTCGGAATAGCTGATCCCTTAAATCCAAAGCCATGCACAACCAGAACCCTAGCCTCATGAAAAACCCGACACCCTTCTAAAAAATACTTCTCAAGATTGAGGATCCCCTTATGAAATAATGGAAAAGGAGGGGCATCATTGGATACATGCATACAGTGGAGGAGAATTGGGCGGTTCCCACTTTCCAGCAACATAATTAAATCTTAACAGAATGAAGCATATTAAATAAATGTAATTTAATTAACAAAAAACATGAAACTAAATTTCACAATCCTCCACATTATAAATTAAGATGCATAAACAAATTTAATATGAAAAAATACTACTAATCTCCACCTTGCAAATTAAAATCCAAACACATGATGATTATGCACCATCCACCACCATTAATTCAAGCATCACATTCTAAACATGAAATCACCTACAGTGTATGAACCAAATATCCCCCCATTATGATTCAACGTGACACACACCTCACAAATTAATGACATTATAAAGCTTCTAAACATGCTCAAAATTTAAACAATTCTAAACATAAAAAGAACACATACCTACACTTACCTGATTCGAGCTCTGAGATCATACCATCGAGGAAGTCTTGAACTGGTCACCAATACTTGCAACACAAGGTAGAACACAATAGTTCCCATCCTCTAACCATAAAAAACATGGATAAAAAAATTCATAAAGAATATAACTCAAAAAAATAGTACAGTCATGAAAATAAAAACAATAAAATAAAAACTGATAAATCAAGCATAAAAAAAGCAAAATCAGTCTCTATATGAACCCATCACATACTCAGAAAATATCCACCTAAAGGGAATACATTACCCATAACCCAAATAACATGTGAAGTGCATCAATAATCAGGTACCACTGTAAATCTCATGCATCCCCAAGGGTCATATGGACAAACTCTAAACCCACCAGAACACTAAAGATCCAAGGGAATCCAGCTACCAACTAAGAAATTTCATCCTAGTATAGCTTCCTAAAAGTAACTAGGAACTATCTAACATAACTAAAGAGATACCAACAGAACCACCATGAAGCTCGATCATCATCAAACCTATTCACATGACACTATCACTCTAAACACTACCTAGACCCAATCTTCCCTCGTAACTGTTCAACACCTAGAGACAAAAACCCTAACCAAGAAACACACTAGAGGAACAAACCCGAGCTAATTAACAACTCACTCTCCTAAGGTAAAAGGTAGAACCAGGAGACCAAAACAACCAAACACACAACACCACACACTTCACTGCTAACCGATATACTCTCACCCAGGCTAACCTTGCACAAACCCCTCCTACCCTGGAACCCGAGAAACAAACCAGACAACTCTAAGCTGCCTAAGATCACTACCAGGGCATGAAAAATAGGGATACAATAAGAGAAACCACAATCAATAGCATATTACATAATTAAATCCAAAGAGAGTAACCAATCTAGCTGAACGAAAACAATCAAAGAATGTTGAAGAGTAAAATCCACTAACAAAATCATTTAAAGCAATGAATAATTTGATTCCAAATTTTAATTACACAAAATTATACCCAATTTGGATTTGATACCACTTGTTGGGGGGCTGCGCTGGGCAAGACAGTCCCCATTCTACTATCCAGGGTCCATTAGGTATAAAATTGGTTTTCAAACTCAAAATACAGAATCTAAAACCTATGTTTACTATTCTAGTCTTATTAACATAAGCTAATAAACAGAAATATATTTGTTAAACAAAATTTCAATACATGGAATTAATAATTTATTAACAATAGTGAACACATCACATGGAAATGTCTAATAAAAAAACATATTCAAGCTTGAAATATTCTCATAAAACAAAGACATAATTTTGCACATGTTGATTTATCAAAACAGAATCGAAAACATGAGAATTTAAAATTATGAATCATCTATACATTTCAGAACAAACATGTTCAAGTATAAATATTCAAACAACAAGTAAAAAAAATAGGCAGCAGTAGCAGCATTAAAACCAAGAATAATAAAATCTATTTATAACAAAAAAACAACTTCATATTTAAAAACAAGGGAAAAATTTAATATTCTCAACATAGTTAATAATAGAAAATGGTTTCGATACAATTAAAGAAACTGAAACAGAACCAAAATCAAAGTAGTGCTCATTAATTCCAAGTCAAAGAAACAAAAAAGTGGAAAGTAGTAAATGGACACATAGATTTACGTGCTCTAACCAATTTTCCTATGTGCACGAGGCTGAGTCACTATGGGTTTTCACTATGCAAAGAAAAAAAGAGTATAATATATGTGAAATAAAAATAGAAAGAACTCACTCGACACATGCAACATACATCAAAATCAATGAAGGTACAATACTCAAGAATCGACAAAGCAGGTAAAGAAAAAATCGAGACCCCATTACCAGGGCTCACTCTCAACTTAATCCACTAAAAAATATTTCACTTTTTTCATTAGGGGCATATCTGTTGGTAAAATCACATTTTCTATTGGAAAAGCGTTTTACCAAAAAATATGTCCCTATCACTAAATTATAGGTAAAAACTCTATCGCTAAATATTATTGCAACATATAAAATGCTTTTGTTGTAATTATAATAATACCAATAGATAATATATATGTTGGTCAAAATGTTTAAAAATATATTTATCTTTTAATAATAGTATTACCAACACATTATTTTTGTTGGTAATATCATCAACCATAACAATTTATTAGTTATTTTGAGAAATACCAACAATTATATATGTTTATAAAGTATTTTTTTATATAAAGAAAATATTTGTATTATAATATGTGTTATTAAAATAATATATTATATCTATTAATATAATTATATCACATATAATTATTATATAATAATTACAAAATTATTTTCATTGAGAAAAAATAAATATGAACATTTTTTCTCCACCATCATTTCCATTAATTTGTACTATGAAAATAAAAAAAAATGACCAGAACACTTAAAAAATACATTTCCACCAATTTCAAGTTGAAATATTAACATGACACACGGAAGTGTGGAATCTTGACACAACATACAATACGAAGGACAAGATCATAGTACAATATTTGACAAAAATGTATAAACAAGGGGAACACTCATAGAGCCCATCATGACTCTTGAATTTATTTACATTGCCATCCACCCTAGCTAATAAGAGGATGTCTTTCTAATTTCTCAGTTAAGATAATGAAAGATATGACATCAATGAAGACATCAACAAAATTCCCTGCAAAACAAATATAAGGACATTATCAATTTTTTAAAAAAACTACATATAATTACTTCTATGGTTTCTTAAAAAAACCAAAATTTCCAAATATATAAAATTTTTCATATGCATACCACCAATTATCAAAGAGAAATAAATCTAATTATTGTTATTGGACACCAAAGGACTAAAAATAACGATCCTTTACAATTTTAATTACACAAAATCACAAAACAAAACTTGTTTCTCAAATAAATTTCAAAATTAAACAAGAAAAAATTATTAGTACTCCAGAACAAGTTCAAATAATAACAAATTGACAACATTTGATTCAATATTTTGAAGCTTACTATGATAAAAAAATAAACAGAAAACAAAATTAAAATAAGAAATAAACACATACATTTTATGTTGTTTCCTCAAATGATTGCATGGAATAAGAATAAAATTCAGTGATTAAGAAAGTTTTTATAATCCATGATAAAACATTAAAAACATCACAATTAATCATTGACTTCCCTTGCACTCAAATACAATAATTTCAACAAGAAATGGATGTCATAAAGGATAAAACCATGCAGTTGAAGGTAAAAAATATAGAAATTTGGAATTCTTCACTCACCTAGATCGCCTTCCACTCAAGATCCTCTTTTTTTGGAAAATCTTGAGCACATGAAATAAGTGCACTGCACCTAAATAAAATTGCCTTAACCCATGAAAAGAATGATAGTGAATCAATTCCCATTGAATTCACACATGTTTGTGTTTATTTTTTCTAGAGACCTGATAATCAGGTAAATAATAAAGGAATAAATTAGATCAAAGGGTCGATGAGAGAGGGGTGAAACCTTAAATAACTTTTAATACAATAATACTTGAAGAATTTAATTACAAAAGATTATAAAACAAAACGTTTTCCTTGAATAATTTCCAAAATTAAGAAAGAATATAATACTATAATAACATGGAACAAAAAAAATCATAGAATTATATAATAAGATCATTGAATAAAAAGTAAAAATACACAAGGTTTGACTATAAGGGAGTAGGTTTAGGTGAACAAGCTTCAAGAAAGCTTGTGTTATAGTAAGTTTTACACAAAACCTTATTTCTCATTAAGATATAAATATCCATGTCCCTATAAATTTAATCCTAGAAAAGATTGATAAATGGTAAAAATAACTCATTGATATCATTTTAGTAAAAAATTCTCATCCATCAGTGATACTAAACCTCTCCAATGGAACAATTTATTTGATACAAGATTCACATGTACATGTAAGCATATTAAACTCATTACAATATTCACAGTTTTTTAGGGTTGTATGAAATTGTAAATCAAGTGCATCGTCTTCTCTCATGGATAATGATTTCTAGGATTGAACAAAATCTTTGCCAATCTGTTCCCCTATTTTAATTTTTTTTGTAAAATATTTTTAGGATATGAATATAAATTTTTTATAGTGCACACAAAAATTCATATGGAAACCACATCATACCATTTGATCTTGTATAAATAAAGAAATAAATTGACTCAAATGATTAAATAATTTATTCTTTGATATTCACTTACAAACCTATGTTAGGACCAAGTTGATAAAGGTGTTCATTTTCAAGTATTGCCTTTTGTTCTAAATAAATTTTTATAAAGAAGCAAGGAAGTTTTAGAATAAAGGGAAATGACCTCAATTTTTATTTGAATTGGGATGATAATCATATTCGGAGAATCAAGCTCACAATGCTTGAAAAGGACATCATATTTAGGAGAAGCTGGCTCATCAGATTTACACTGAATCTAGAATAAAAGGATCAATTTTATTAAGGGAAAATCTTACTGTAAGTAAAGTCCCATCATATTCACTTTGAATCCGGTATGAAAGATTTGATTGAATTGGAGTCTACATGAATACGATAAAACAAATATGATAATGCTTTGTTGATCTTGGAGTTC
Organism: Viscum album; assembly: GCA_963277665.1. NCBI lineage: Eukaryota > Viridiplantae > Streptophyta > Magnoliopsida > Santalales > Viscaceae > Viscum > Viscum album. Next base: position 1,862,824,771 of record OY728123.1, on the reverse strand, counting down.
TCATAAATCACGAGTATTTGGAAAACCTGTGATACAATATTGGTGAAAGAAAGAGGCAGCAAAATAAATGCTATCAATCATAGTAAGATTGATCAGATTAGGATGAATAAAGAAAATATGTTGTAGATCATATTCAGTATGATAATAATCATGCTAATCATATTCATATCTATCTTATTTAGGACAGTTGAATTATGGACAATCATACTCAGGCTGAATTGAAAAAGAAAAATGGTTGTTGGAAAGGATGGGAAGTTAGAATACCTTCTATTGGAAGTTAGATGATGTTAAATATGGCCTTAAATGTTTTCAAAGTCATGAAGGAAGTCATGATATAAGAGAAAGTTTGTGATTGAATAAAGTTGCTGAAGTTGAAACTACTGACACCAGTCCATCGTATTCAGCATACCATTGTATTTGAGAAGAATTATTTTCAACAAGACTGATGGTAAGGGAATTGATTTGAAGTCGATAATGACAGAGACTGATCAAAAATGTATTCAACCATTTAAGATGGATGAATGAGTTGTCGAAGGGGAGTTTGAAATTCTTAGAAGATGTTTTGATTCTTCAATTGATGAAGAGCAATGTGTTGAAGCAATAATATTGGAAATTGGGAGGAAGAATCAAAATAGAGTTTGTGAAAAGGTGAAAGATGCCTATTTCTTCATACATCTATGTTTAACTGGTTCAGAGCATCGTATTGAAGAAATCAGATTGATCTAATTGGAATGGGAAATTGAAATTAGACAGGTGATTGAAAAGAAAAATATGAAGGTGAACCAAATTCATGAAGAAGATTCGATAAGAATTGAGAAGCATTGAAGAAGTCATAGATGCACCTGAAATTCAAGGAATCATGCAAATTTTGGTGAATTTGGTTGAGCAGGAAAGTTTTGGGGATTCCCACCAAAACCATCCTTAGGTCGCCTATAAAAGGGAGAAGTAATTTGTATTTTATTTTACTACTTTAGAAGGGTGTACTATTTACATGAAGAGAGAGAAGCTCTAACTTTCTAGGGAGATAAATAAGTTTTCATGTTGTGTTGTTTTGAATTGGTTTCTATGGATTGAAGTGAAAGGAGAAGAGGCTAGATCACAACATTATTCAACTAATCATCATATTCAGATGACTATCGTATTTTTCTTATCATCATATTCAACTGGTCATCATATTGGTCTGGATAATCATATTAAGATTTCTATATTGGTATTTATAGATTTAGGAAGAAGGAGTTCTGAATTATCTTGATCGTATTCTGGCAGAATCATATTTATCGTATTGGGACATAAGATTTGAAAATTGGACTGGGAGAATCGTATTGGAAGATTAGAATTGGTAATCAGATCAAATTCTATATCAAAGTCCTTGAAGTTTTTACCATCTTATGGGTAAGAAATTGAAGAATTTTTTCCAAATAATACATTTGTGGAAGTTGGAAATAAGCACAGGTAACATGAGTTATTACAAAAACATTGTTTTACCCTACTCATTCTAATAGGGTGCACACACACTATTGGATTGTCTTATTAGTGATACACAATTGGAAGGGTATATCCTACTCATTTTATTCCACAAAAGGATTGATTTCTAGTGGATTGTGTGGTATTAGATCATTTCCAAACCATACCAAGGATGTAGCTATTCTTATTGAATAATGAACCTTGTAAATACTTTCATTTCTATGGATGTGTGTTTGAATTGTTTTCAGTAGGGATTGAAATCTTTAACAGGAGGTGAATGTTGTTTCAAGGAAACATAAAAGAAAAAGTATCACTGATTCAACCCCTCCCCTCCCAGTAATACAATTATCTTGATTGGACTCATTCAACTGGTATCAGAGCGTAGGTTCCCTTCACTTATTCTTTGCTGATGTTTTGAAAAGAAGATCATGGAGAATTTTAATTGTGTGAACAATAAAGGTATTTTGGTTTCTGATGGAAATATAAAATTCTACCTTATCTTATGTCTATTGGATATGATGTTCTTAAATCTACAACATATGGGTTTCCTCCTATTTATTATAAATCCCCTCTTACATTTGTTGATAATAAGAATATTGACAATGATGAAAGGGCTTGGAATGCTTTATTATCATCACTTTATGAAAGTGAATTCCTAAGGGTGAAAGGGGTTTTCACAACCAAAGGTATATGAGATAAATTGAAAAACATATACGAAGGCAATACAAAAGTGAAAAAGCTAAAGCTAAAAATATAGATATTGAAGTATGAAGATTTGAAGATGGGTGAATATGAATCTGTTGGGGACTTCTTTACCTGGGTGAATGACATTTTTAGGACTATCAAATGTCTTGATAAAAAGTTATATTATTCTACAGTTGTTGAAAATATTTGCAGAATCCTTACCAATAAGTTTGATGCAAAAGTTTCTTCATTGGAAGATAGATATACTAAAACATTATCTCTGGATGATTTGTATAACACCCTCATTATTTATGAAATTAGAATAGATAAAGCTATGAGAATAAAAAAAAGGTTAATAGAGAAATTTATTTCAAGGATTCTAAGAAAGAAAAGTTAAAGAAGATTCTTATTGAAAATGAAGTTGGTGAACCCAATTCTAAAAATTAGGTATGTAAAATTTTTGAAGATATTTTATCCTTGTTTTATAAAAACGTAAAAGAGGTACAGATAAATACAAATGGAAACTTCACTTTAAATGTTTTGAATGTGGAGTCGTTGGGAATTTTGTGGCTAATTGTCCTCAAATAAAGAAAGAAGAGGATAAAGATGAAGAATAAAGAAGGCCAAGAAGATCATGGAAGAAACCAAGAGATAAAGGAAAATCATATTCCATAGGGAAATATATAAAATTATTTAAATCCAAAAGTTTCTTATCTAAAGATGAAGATGAAGAAGACAATGATGTTGAATCAAAAAAAAAAAAAAATTGAGTATGGTTTTGAGAATACTTTTATTTCAACCGTGAATGATGAATAATTTGGAAGAATTAGTTCCAAGGAAGAAGAAACTCAACTTGAATTTTATTTGAAAGAAGAGTTAAAATAATGCATGAGAAAGATCAGATGGCTTGAAAAGTAAAACAAAAATTTGGAAGATGAATGTTCTTGAACAAGGAATCAAGAATGTTTTGCTGATGAGAAGGTGAAGTTGGTAAAATAAATTAATGAATTGAATAAATCTATTAAGGAAGAAAATAACTGTAATGAGCATCTGGAGGTGAAGCCGAATGCGAAAGAATAAGATTTGGAACTTATCCAAAAAAAACTTTCTAAAGCTGAAGAGAAAGTTACAAACTTCAAAAACTCTATCTCCAAAGTTGGTTAAAGTTATCATATTGAGAAACCTAATAAGGTTCAACAAAAATCACCTTAAAATGTTGATAAGAAAGATGAAATTATTTATGAAAATAAGAAAGTTGGTAAAGTTATGTATGCGGACAAGACCAACAAAGTTAGGGATCCAAAAGTTTCAAAATACCCTGAGTCTGAAAATGTTTTATCTGGATCCAAAAAAGGCTCAAATACTTCCAATTCTATTAAGGATGAAAAGAAAAATAAGACTCTGATTGATAATAGAAAGGTCGATGGCTCATAAAATAAGGTCAAGAAGGTTTCTGAGAAATGTATTCACAATTCTGGACAGTATGGAAGTTTTAGAGTAAAATACTCTTTCTATGGATACTGTTGGTATTGTGGTGGATTTAGAAATATAGAAAACATGTGTTGGTTCAACCAACAACATTACTATTATTCTATAGGTTATGAAATAGAAATTTTGAGGGGGATTCAATTCCCTTAAAAGAAGAAGTAAAAGAAGGTTGTTTTAAAGAAACTTGAGAAGGTTGGTGTGAAAGTTAAAAATAGGTTCCAATATTTGGAAACTATCTGTGAAACATTTGAACAACTTGGACACCTTTAAAAAGGTTATCTTTCATTTTTACCGACTTAAAAAAAATTTCTTAACAATTCCCAAAGACCGAAAGTGAAGAATGAAAATGAAAAAGAAAAACATCTTGTTGTTGAAACTTCATTGAAGGCTACAAAAGGAGAACGACCTTGGATTCTTGACAGCATGAGTTCTTCTCATATGATAGGAGATTTTAAATTATCAAATAATTTGAAATATTTTAAATAAGGAACAATGAAATTTGGCAATGATGAATCCTTGAAAATCAAAGGTTTTGGATCATCCATCATTGGTAAGGAAAATGTAAAATCTAAGAAAGGTTTGTATGTTGATAGTTTGAAACACAACTTTCTAAGTGTTTAACAATTGTGTGATGAGGGTAACAAATTTATCTTCAAAAAATATGGATTTGTTGTGAAAAGTTAAGAAGATGAAAAAATAGTTACAAGAGGCCAACACACAAAAGGAAACTTATTTTAGGTTGGTGAAATAAAAAACTCTTGTTACTTGAGTATGGTATAAGAGAATAAATTGTGGCATAAGAGGCTGGGACACATGTGTCAAAGAAACATGAGTAAGTTATAAAAGAGAGATAGTGTTTGAGATATTCCTAATTTTCCAAGAAGAATATATTAGTGTTGCACTATTTTCTAGAAAGGAAAGATTAAAATTCATTGTACAAGAAATTTGAGATTTATTTAAAATAACACATAGAGTTGATTCATTCTGATATATGTGGGTCAATGATCAAACAATCAACAAATAGAGATAAGTACTTAATCACTTTCATTAATTATTTTACTCACATTACTTGTGTTATGTATATGAAACATAAATCAGATGTTTTGAAATTTTTTAAAAGTTTCAAAAGGAAAGCTAAGAAGGAATGTGAGTATTCGATGAAGAAGTTGAGAACTGATAATAGTGGTCAATATAGAAGTGAAGAATTCTAAATTTTTCTTACAAATCATGGAATTTGGCATGAGTATAGTTCCCCATACACTCTTAAAAAAAATGGGGTTTCTGAAATAAATAATAGAAGTTTGGTGGAAATGGGAAGAACTATGTCACTTGAACATGGTCTTTCTCATTACTATTGGAGTCAAGCCATGATTACTACTGTTTATATTCAAAACCGATGTTTCTACATGCCAAGATTGGGTATGAATCCATATGAATTTTTTATGGAAAAAATCCAAGTTTGAAACACTTTAGAGTTTTTTTGAGTCCATGTATTATAAAGAAGAAAGGTGGAAACTATGGTAAGTTTGAGAAGAAAGGTGAAGATGGAATTTTTATTGGATAAACTCTAGAAGGAATAGGATATAGATGTTTCAAAAAATAAACATGAAGATTTGTTGATTATTTTGATGTTAAAGTAATTGAAAGATCTGAGGAAAATAAACGTACTTAGACTGATAAAGAAGTTGAACAGGATAAGGAAAACAATTATAATAAGGATACAGACAATTGTAATCCTACTCAAGAAGAAGAATTAAAATAAGCTATTTCCAGTGATGAGAAATATACTCAAAAATCTCATCCTAGACTGAGTAAAAAAGTGAAATCTTATAATATAATTGGGGATCAAGTGAATGTGACCCAAAGAGAATAGGGTTGATTTTCAGTGTTGGGTTTGAACCTCATGGAGGATTCCTACATATCCCACTTGAATGGGAATCAAAGACCACATAGTTCGGTAAGTTTCATAGGGAAATATAACCCTTTGAGATAAATAGGTTGGGGCCTACTCCTAAAGAGGATTCCCTCATAACAGGGTCCATGAGAGATTTATTAACTCATGGAGATTTATGGAGAATTAATTCAGTGCTTACTTCTAAAGAGGATGACCAGATTAAGGGAATTAGGATTGGACTTCCGAGGAGGATTTCCAGTGAGCTCAGGCCCTAGGTGAAGGATTCCTATGTATCCTAGTTAGGGTGGGAATCTGAGTTATCATATTTCATTCCTTTAAGTGTACTGTGAGGGTGTTACAATCATTAAAAACCTCTAAGCCCATGTGAGTCATGATCAGTGTGAGAAACAAGAGGATGTGAAAGATTCAACAAACCACACATGATTTGTCCTCCGCTAATGGAAGAGGCCGAGACTATGGTGGAAGAGGTTAGGGCGATGGTGGGAAAGGCCATGACTACGAAAAAAGAGGTCGAAGCAATAAACCTCCCCTCTCTTCACTTTACATTAGACGAGGGTACAATGTAAGGAAGGAGTTAAGGTGAAGGGTGTAAAGAGGAGCGAGACTGCATCCTCCTACATGAAAGACTAGGGGCTTACACCAGGATGGATTCCCTTAAATGGGTTTTTTTTTGGGGATTAATCCTAAGGAGGATGCCCATTTTAGGATTGGTTGGGGCTTACTCCTAAAGAGGATGACCATTTGAGGATTGGTTGGGGATTAATCCTAAGGAGGATTCCCATTTGAGGATTGGTTGGGGATTACTCCTAAGGAGGATTCCCATTTGAGGATTGGTTGGGGCTTAATCCTAATGGGGATGCCCATTTTAGGATTGGTTGGGGATTACTCCTAAGGGGAATGCCCATTTGAGGATTGGTTGGGGCTTACTCCTAAGGGGGATTCCCATTTTAGGATTGGTTGGGGATTACTCCTAAGGAGGATGGCCATTTGAGGTTTGTTCCTTGGCTTAGATCCTTGGCTCATGTCCTTAGCACAGGTTCTTAGTGCAGGTTCTTAGAATAGGTCCTTAGAGTAAGTGCTAAGAGTAGGTGCTAAGAGAAGGTCCTTATTGCAGGTTCATACTGTATGTCCTTAGTGCAGGTCTATAGTACAAGTCCTTAGCATAGGTCCACAATGCAGGTCCTTGGCACAGGTCCACAATGTTGTTCCTCGGTGCAGGTCCACAACGCAGGTCCACCGCACAGGTCCACCACGCAGGTCCACAGTGCAGGTCCACAACACAAGTCCACAACGCAGGTCCATGTGTTTTATACCCTGATGGGACTTTGAACCACTTGTCCCATTTAATTATCTCTTCTCTCGTGTTTTAGAGAATTACTTGAGAGTTTTTTAGGACCTGGGTGAAGGGGGGCTCCACAATGAGAGCTCTGGGGCTTCTTTTGAACTTTCAACCTTTCAAATGGGGAGCCCAAGGGTCCTATGCAAATAGGGAACCTTGGGTGGAGGATTTACTCTGCGCAGGTCCTCCATGAAGGTCCTCTACATAGGTCTTGTGCATTGGTCCTTGGTGTAAGTCCTCTGCATAGGTACTCTGTGCAGGTCCTTAGCGTAGGTCCTTCGCGTAGGTGAGGCAAATCCCTTTATAAAATTTATCTGTCTTTCGAGTGCCATAACTTTTGATCCGTAAGACCATTTGGGATCCACGACCAGTCAAATCAAATCTCTCGAAGAGATATACACTTATTGAGATGGTTAATACACTAAGTCTTCTTATAAGAAACTTGGAAATTAAATTTTGATGCATCAACACCTTTTTATCGTTGATCTTGGAAATCCACAACCTACTCCTAGAGAGGGGGGTCTTTCTGCTTATCCGCCATTATAGAGAAGCCTCATAGAAAATGGAAACCTAAACATGAATTCTATGAAAAAGTGAATGAAACACATTCTGTGGTTTCAATAATTACACATACTTATTTGTATTCAAAAGTGGATGCAAATGATGTGAAATAATATTTTGAGCATCCAGAATGGGTTCAGGCCATGAATAAAGAATTGGACCAGATTAAAAATAATGATACATGGGAACTCATACCCAAGCTAGAAAATAAATACATCATTTGCACAAAGTGGGTCTTCTGTAACAATCTAAATAAATAAGTTGAAGTTATAAGAAAAAAAAATCAAGATTAGTGCACAAAGGTTATTCACAAATTGAAGGTATTGATTTTGATAAAAACTTTCCTCTAGTGGCAAGATTAGAAACAATCATATATTTTTTTCTATTGCTACATAGTGACATTTCAAGATCTTTCAAATGGATGTTAAATTTTTATTCTTGAATGGTGATCTTGATGAGGAATTTTACATTGAACAACCTTGTGGCTTTGTTGTTGGGAAAGATGAAACTTATGTGTGAAGATTGAAGAAGGAATTCTATGGACTAAAATAAGCTCTAAGAGCATGGTATTACAAATTGGATACTCTCTTAAGGAAAATGAGTTTCAATAAAGGAAGAGTTGATAGAAATAGTTATGCCAAAGAAAGTCAAGAGTATTCCCTCATCGTAATTGTTTATGTTGATGGCATTATCTTTGCTGGTAATGATGAAAGAAGTTGTGAAATATTTGATAAATATATGAAAAAGGTTTTTGAAATGTCCATGCTGGGGGAAATGAAATACTTTCTTGGGTTAAAAATTCTACAAAAGAAGAAATACATTTTTATTTCCCAAGAAAAGTATGACAAGGAACTTCTGAAGAAGTTTGGCATTGAAAACTCAAAACCTGTTTCCACACTGATTTCAGTGGGAACAAAGTTGAAAAAAGAAGGATAAGGAAAAGAAGTTGATCAGAAAGAATTTGAGAAACTTATTATAAGTTTATTGCATTTGAATGACTCAAGATCTAAAATTGTTGATGTTGTTACTTTATGTTCTATATTTTAGATTTCTCCAAAAGAATCACATTTACTTTCTAGAAAAATAATTCTCAGATACATCAAAGGCAAATTTTTTTTTGGAATTATGTATGACAACTCATAAAGTATTGATTTTTTTGGGTATTTAGATGCTGATTGGGAAGGAAATATTGATGATAGAAGATCCACATCTGGTGGAGTATTATTTATGGGAAATAATTATGTTAGTTTGCATTCAAAGAAACACAATTCAGTAACTCTCTGTACAAATGAAGCTGAGTATGTTTTTTCCACTCAATCCACTACTCAACTTATGTGGATGAAAAATAAATTAGAATACTTACTTGTTGAAGTGAAGTTACCCTTGATCTTGAGTTGTGATAATCAAAGTACAATCAATCTCACCAGGAATCTAGTTCAACATTCCTATTCAAAACATATTGATATCAAATATCATTTTATCAAAGAGCATGTGGAGAAGAATGAATTAAAGATGGAGTATGTTCCAACATCGAAACAAGTTGATGACGTTTTCACAAAACCTTTATCGAAAGAATCCTTTTCTAAATTGAGGTTGAACATGGGTGTCCAACCTCTTTCTCTTCAAGGTTAAGGTGTGTGTAACTTTTCTCTCTCTCATGTTACCTTTGGATAGTGCTATTAAGGGGAATAATCAAATTGTTTCATAGATCCATCCTTTTGTATGCATGTAAAAAGGGGGAGTTTTGGGTGAGCTGTGAATTCAACATTGTATTATGTGTGAACTATTCTAAATATTTTTTGGAGTGGTTGTAGGAAAAAATATTTTTATTCCAGGAAATTTGAAGAAATAAAAACAAGTTAAGAAAGAAAAGTCAGAAGGATTTTCATAATCACTACTCTTGGAAAACATGATTTTGTTGTCAATAATTCTTGTTTCCTACAATGAGTTATCTCACATAGGCTTAGAATTGTTGATAAGTGATCCATTTATTGAGAACAAAAAGTTCAGTGATTTATGAAACTTGGATGACAACAAAATCCAAAGGGGTAGATTGTTAGGACTAAGATGATAAATGTGTTCATTTTCAGGTATTATCTTTTGCTGTAAAGAAAGTTTTATAAAGAAGCAAGGAAGTTTGAGAAGAATGGAAAATCACCTCACTTTGTATTTGGATCAGACTGGATATTGTATTTGGAGAATTGGGATCACAATTCTTGAAAAGGCCATCATATTTAGGAGAAGTCAGCTCATCATATTCACACTGAATCTAGACTAAAAGGATCGATCGTATTAAGGGAAAATATTGTTGGAAGTAAATAGTCATTGGATTCACTTTGAATCCGGTATGGAAGATTTTATCTAATTAGAGTCTTTATGACTACGATAAAATAAATGTGATGATGCTTTGTTGATCTTGGAGTTCTAATAAAACATGAGTATTTGGAAAATTTATGATGCAAGCTTGATAAAAGAAAGGGGGAGTGAAAGAGATGCTGTCAATCATATTAAGATTTATCAGATCTGGATGAAGAAAGAAAAGGAGATGAAGATCGTATTTAGTCTGATCATAATCATGCAGATCATATTCATGTCTATCATATTTAGGATAGTTGAATTCTGGACAATCGTACTCAGGATGAATTGGAAAAGAAAGTTGGTTGGTGGAAATTATGGGAAGTTACAATACATTACATTGGAAGTAAGATGATGCTAAATTTGGTCTTTAATGTTTTTAATGTAATGAAGGAAGTCATGATACAAGAACAAGTTTGTGATTGAAGTAAGTTACTGAAGTTGAAACTGCTGACACTGGTCCATCATATTCAGCATACTATCACATTCAAGCATAATTATTTTCAAAAATACTGATGGTAAGGGAATTTATTTGAATTCGATAATGACAGAGATTTATCAACAATGTAGTCAACCATTTAAGATGATTGAATGTGTTTCCAAAGGGTATTTTGAAATTCATAGAATATGTTTTGATTCTTCCATTAATGCAGAGAAATGTGACGAAGAAATCATATTATAAATTGGGAATAAGAATCAGAATAGAGTTTGTAAAGAAGATGAAAGCTTCCCATTTCTTCATACATTTATGTTTAACTGGTATGGAGAATCGTATTGAGATAATCATAATGGGAAATCAAAATTGGACTGGTGATTAAAAATGAAAATATTAAGGTGAACTGAAGTCATGAAGAAGATTCGAGAAGAATCGAGAAGTGTTGATGAAGTTAGAGATTCACCCAAAATTCAAGGAACCATGAAAATTTTGGTGAATTTGGATGAGTGATAAAGTTTTGGGGATTCCCTCTAAAACCATCCTTAGGTTGCCTATAAAAGGGATAAGTACTTTGTACTTTCTCTGACTACTTTAGAAGGGTGTACTATTCACAGGAATAGAGAGAAGCTTTAACTTTCTATGGAGAGAAAGAATTTTTGGTATTGTGATGTGTTGAAGAAGTCTCGACAGATTTAAGTGAAAGAAGAAATGACAAGATCACAATGTTATTCAGTTGACTATCATATTCTTCTTATCATCGTATTCATCTAGTCAATGGATTGGGATGGATAATAAAATTGGGATTTATGTATTGGGATTTTTGGACTAAGGAAGAAGGAGTTCTAAATTATCTTGATCGTATTCTGGCAGAATCATGTTTATCAGATTGGGAAATCAGATTTGAAAATCAGATTGGGAGAATCGTATTGAAAGATCAGACTTGGAAATTAGATCGAATTCTATATCAAAGTCCTTGATTTTTTACCATCTTCTGGTTAAGAAATTAAAGAATTGTTTTACAAATAATACATTTGTGGAAGCTGAAAAGATTCACATGTAACATGAGTTGTTACACAAACACTGTTTTACCCTATTTGTGCCAAGAGGGTGCACATTCACTATTGGATTGTCTTCTCAGTGCTACACGAGTGAAATGGTATATCCTACTCATTGTATTCCACCAATAGGATTTATTTCTATTGGTATTGGATCATTTCCAAACCATACTGAGGAGGTAACTATTCTTATTGAATAGTGAACCATGTAAATAATTGTGTTTCTATATACATGTGTTTGAATTGTTTTTAGTAGGGATTGAAATCCTTAACCAGAGGAAAATATTATTTCAAGGAAATATAAAAGAAAAAAGTATCAATGATTCACCCCTACCCCTCTAAGTGATACAATTATCTTGACTGGGAACTTTTAACCTCAAATCATTACCTAAGAAAAACTATCTGGAAAACTGTTTAGAAAATTGAAAAAATAGAGTGAAAATTATTATGGAAAACAGGGGAAAACAATTTTGAAAAAAATCATTCCAACACCTTAAACCAAAAATATCATGTGGGCCATAGCTATTACACACACTCCATGACCAGCTGTTGATAAAGTAACAACTGTCATCTATTCATGATACACATTATCAAGGAATAAATATTGTAAGAGGATGTGAGTCCCACATAAAAAATGGAATGTTTTATGTCATCGTAAACATATTTGATGACATTCTTCTTCTTATATGAATATATATGTAAAAACACTGGTAAAAACACCTCATTCCTATATCATTATTTTCATCACTAGACACATTGAATAGAGGATTAGTAAAACATTAATTTTTTTTCTATGTGCATAGAACCATCCTTCTAATTTTACAGGTAAAAATTAAATTGAATTCAAAGTGCAGCAGGGGAAACTTTTTAGTGGCTGGGTCCTTGATAAGAATCTTATACATTACACATGATGATAAATTTAATAATATAACCGTATCACCATAAATAAAATTTAACTAAACCATGATTTATAATTAAATCTACCTGAGGCATTGAATATAATTAGAGGATATGACCTATAAAATAAATTTCACTATCAAACCATGGAAACTTTAGCAATAATATCACATTCTATAAAAATATAATTATATTATCCATCAAGTGGTCACAATATACTCCATGGTTTTTTGTTTGAATTTACCAATATTGTTACAAGTGACTAGTGAGTAACCCAATGTAAGTTTCTGATTTTTTATTTTGTTTCAAATTATTTAAACACTTCCATGCACTTGACATATGTTAAAAAAACTAGTAACTGTAGAAGCATATATAATTATCTAGTTTTTCCTCTATTTCTCCATTGAAATCTTCTTATGACACTTATCACTTATAATAAGTGTTTATGAATACATATCTGTTTGTAGAAACATAATAAAAAACTACTTATAAACACATACCACCAATAATAAGTGTTTATGAATAAGGATTAGTTTGACAAAACTTAGATAATTCTGATTATAACATTGATCACTTTTGATAAGAGCATATGTACATGTGTTTTCATATTTATTTCTAATACCAAACAAAAAGAAATGATTTAATATCATGAAATGATGAACAACCAATCCTACACCACTTTCCATAGGTCATATAAAGTCATAAAATCATTGACTTTGAAGTAGTAGATGAGAATAAAAAAGTAGGAATCATGGTTAATGAAATAAAATGCATCAACACATTACATCATCCATTTTAGTTTTGGAATCACAAATAGTTTCTTTGGTTTACTCCCCTTATTAGATCTATTTTTAGGAATTGAGGGGGTATTCCCATAACTAATTAACATTGGAATCCTGAGTTCTCAATATTTTTTTCCTATTTTCCCTTGATGCACTACACACATCACCACTAGAATATGTTGTCTAAATTTATCCATTATCAATGCCATCGATGGTGAAGTCATAATCTTGATTTTGTCTCTTTATGACCATTTTTATGGTTTGATTCAAGTCCCTAAATATAGAACTATTTATCACCTTTTTCTCATATCACTTATTGTTTGTCATTATCCACACCTTCTATGTGTAACTAGATTTCTTATTGAATAAGTGATTTTTTGAAACTTAATTAAGTAATTTTTATTTGGAATTTAAATTGTTTCATCATAAATAGAATTAAGACCAATAATTTTTTAGCATACTAATTACAAGTGATATTTGATTCATCTCGTGAACAGTTATATATAGGATGATTATCCATTTTAGAACAATTAGAAACAATTAAATATGATGAGTAGGTTCATTTAAACAAGAAACAAGTTGCTCATGCAATAATAGGTTTTATAGAAACTTTCCTCCTATCAATATATAAATTGATATCATAAAAAAAAATTGCTTCTTGAGGGATAAATGGGCTTATAAATGAACATATTAACATATAGATATTGTGATCAAAAAAATAACAAGCAGATATTCTCCACCCTTTCTCTATGAATCGTGTGATCTATTCCTTGAATTAGAGGCTATAATGTGCTATCCAATAGTTTAAGAAAATTTTGTGCAATATTATTTCATGGGAATAGCAGTAAAATAAATAGATAGTTGTCTTGTATCAATTTTTTTGATCTAGTAACAACACCTTCGATTGAGAATGGTGACTAATTTAAAAGTTGAGATATCATTTAGTATAAAGAGAGAATTAGGTATACAAGAGAGAGTTTATAATCAAGTCTTAAAGTAGCATTTAATATTTTATTAATATAATTTAGAACTTCTTGATAATTATAATTATCAGATACTTTTAGATGATGTTTTTATTACAAAAAATAAGAGAGACAGAACTAGAAAAATAGATGTTATGGGGAACTTTTCTTCCAATCCCAACTCCAAAAGATCACGTTCTAGTGATATATATGACCAAATTTAATCAATATCGCATAAATCGAGATTTATTAATTGTTTATATGATGTGAAAATTGTTTCTCAGTAGATATATAATCACATTAAAATAATACAAACAATTATAGACCTTGGTGTGCATGAAGTGAAGTTTAATGGATTTTCATATTCACCTAGTTTGATTTATTATCAGTAAGAGCCATTATCTCCAAATGAAAAGTGGTCCTTTCAAAAGACTAGTGACATACTAAAGGGTTCGAAAATTGTTAAAATTTTATTATTAAATGGAATTGGTTATATGTGCTTGGATAATTTTTTTATATATCCTAAAATACAATCTACTAGAATTCATATTTACCTTTCACTTTAGCATGGGATGGTGATGATGATTGATGCCCAATTTGTAATGGATATTGTCTTTAATTTCCAATTCATTGTTCATGTGCACATGAAATGATAAAATACTTTTTCTTATACTCAATAGGGTATTTTGAGAGAATAATTCCTAAGAGATTATATTTCCATGAGTCAAAGACCACAAAACACTCACTACTTCTATTGATAAAACATCCTGTTGTAGAGGTCTTGTGAGGAAAAATTTCTAGGACCATGAAAGGTCTATCTAATGAGAAAATTTATCAATTAGTTTCATAGAAAAGTGTGGATGAAACATGTAATATGAAAATTTATTTTTGTAGAGAGACATCACATACAATTTTTAGATGTTCTGCACTAAGTAAATGGACAATGTTATCATGGGAAAAAACATTTTCAATATTTTAAAGGAAAAAATCTAAATTCTTGAATATAGTAGTTTGAATACATATTTCTATTAATAGTGGCCATTAGAGTTCTAAAAACAAAGAGCTTGTGCCTAAAAAATTCAGTCATAGAACCATATTAACACTAACAAAAATTTAAGTAACATCATATATACATTTAAATGGGTTTTACAATAGAAATAAATGCATCTACAAATATAACTCTAAATGATTTTTTCTGAGAAATGGTTGAAGATTTTTAATTTTTTTAAAATATTAATCTTCATGAATGAAACATAAAAAATCGTAACCAAATCACCTGTAAGATAGTCTATTCTCTTAATTTTTATTTGTTATCCTACAAAAAGATGAATCAAACTAACCAATCTATATTTTGGATATGGAAATAGTAATGAAAATAATTCAATAAAGTATTATAGTATCCCATCAATTGAGTTATTTACCCATCTATCTATATTTTTAGCACCATTTGGACAGTGTAAATAAAACATGTCATAGATAATGAACTAAAAAAGTAGGAAATTTTGAGATAAAATTATATAATGCATATAGTGGGATGAATTAGTGATTTCAATGATTGAATCCTTTGGTTTAGAATTGTATTTCTTTGAAAATTAAATAAAATGTAAAATCATGCAAAGAGAATTTATGGGTACAAGGGCAGAGGACTGGATCAAATAAATAGAGTGTCTTTAAATAACCACATAATTAGAAAAATAAAATTACTAAAAAAATAAACAAAAATTAGAAATGAATGAATCTGAACTACTTCAGTTAGAGAGTATGATTGTAAATCCATATTAAATAACCAAAATTTTCACCAACACCTTTGAGGATGGATGGGTTTTGGGAGGAAATCCTTAGTCTAGGAAGACAATACCACACACTTTCAAGCATGACCTCTACCAAAATCGATCATCCAACAAAATAAAAGGATGCCTCGATTTTCACACCGGAATGACTCAGATGACCAGGCATAGGATAAATCATCATTTGTAAAGTAATCAATGCTATGATTCTTGTGATCCATAATCCCCAAAGATTGCTGAAAGTAAGCCCCAAGTCGAGTTGAATAAACCCATAGTTCCACCGAAGGTCGATCCAAACTGAAATTATCCACAAGGGTCTGACCATGGAAGTAAAAAGTATCTTGAAACTCAGATATAGAAAGAAAAATCTCTAGGTATCCCTTGAATGAGGCTATCTTCTTCAGTGAGATATAATTAATGGAAAAAATAGAGAAGGGACAGAGGTGGGAGATAAAGGTCCCCTCCAAATCTAAATCATTTTAAATATAATATATATTGAATCTAATTTTCAATTTTTTCCAAATATTGGAAATATATTATTGTTAATACCAACATGAATTTTTGAAATTATATTATAAATGAGTCTCATAATAATTTTTAATTTTGTAAATAATAATTAATTTTTTTTATAAATAGTTAACTAATAGTTGTGAACATTTTTTTCATTAAATCATTTAATTTTATCGAATAAATAATATCCACAAAATTATATATTGAAGAAAATTCCTCAAAATAATGATTATAATAACATATTGATTTATTGGTAAAAAAACTATTGGTAATAATATGATAAAGTAACAAATTTTATTGTTGGTAAAGTTTTTGTCAGTATTAATCAATTATTAACAATAAATATATATGATGGTAAAAATAAATGTTGGTATTTAAATTTAATATCAACAAAACATAATATCTATTGGATTTTTTCATTTTTACCAATATATATATTATTTGTGACTGAATTTCTGTTAGTAAAAGTCATTTTTTGTAGCGATCATCAGCATAGAGCCTCCAAGGTTTGATGTAGATCATTGTAGTCGAGTCACAATTGTGTGGTCCTCAAGATCACACTGCTATCCAAGTTTGGCATGCTCCATGTTTGCAATCCACAAACTGGGATCAACTCCAAAATATGCATGAAGAGGATGAGCACAACCACTCTGTTCTGAACACTAGTGAACTAGAAAACCCCTTACTGGGTCCCTTATTCCTCTGATCTCCCTCATGGTCAAACCAAATATCCAAAGCAGGGAGCTCTCACCAGAAACCCCAGGTGATAATGCACTCTCTCTCTCTCTCAAAAAATCCAACCCACCTACAAAACAAATGTAAATCGCTAGAACCCATGCAGATCCCTCTCGACATAGATGATCCCTTAAAGTCAAATCCGTGCATAGTTGGAACCCTAGCCTCACACAAAACTTGACAACCTTTTGAAAATCGCTTCTCAAGATCGAGGATCCCCTTATAAAATGATGGAAAAAGAGGGGCATCATTAGAGACATGCATACAATGGAGGATCAGTGGGCGGTTCCCAATTTATAGCTGCGTAACAGACTCTTAATAGGATAACACATATTAAATAAATGTAATTTAATTAACAAAAAACATGAAACTAAATTTCAAACTAAATAAATCCATGACCATGGTGTTCTACAGGAAAGTTTGATTTCCAGAAAGTCAAAGAAAGAGATATCATACACATAGGTTGATGACACCAGCATGCAACCTTCTTGATTAGAGATATCACATTAAAGAGATTATATTATAAAATAAGAGTTTGTATTAGGTATTATGTCATTGCAACATTAAATTCTTTCTCTATGGGTGCTTTGGTGTGTTGCTAGATGATAACATTGGACTTTAGGTTGCTTTATCTAATTCCATTGAGAAATAGGCCTAAAGGGTTATACACCAAGTGTATCTAGAATCTCAATTAAATAATATATTATTATTTATTATTTAACAAGTTGAATAAATATTATTCCCGCACACGGTTTAATAACTATTCATGTATTTTTGATTTCATATATTCTGTCACTAGTTATTTTAAAGAATATTATGTTATAGGAATACTTAATAAATATTTATTTACTATTTAGAGAATATAATATTTATTTATTTATTAGTGAATAATGCAGTGATATTTATTTATTAAAGAAATAGTCATTATTCAATGCCCGATAAATATTGTAGAGGAATGGCGGACTGAGTTTTTAGGTTCTGTGAGAAATAATATATATTGAATATTATTTGATTAAATAATATTTAATTTAATTTTTATGTTAAGAACATATTGAGGAAATAATAATAATATTATTATTTTAAGACATGAGGTTCTGCAATAGATTAAATAAATATTAAAGGTAACTTATACAAATATTTATTTCTAAACCCTAGCGGTATTTAAACCCAATTATATTATTTTCTTAGAGAAGAAATTCATTTGTGTTGTGTACAACAATAGATGGAGAGAATCCTCTCAAGCCTTATAGATCTCCTTCTCCAAGAACTCTCCAAATAATGGAGAATGATCTTTCTCCACCTCCCACTCTCAAATCTAGAGAGATCCAGGAGAATTATTTGGAAGCAATTTTAATGGTGATCAAAGGTGAATGGCGTAAGCAATAGGATCTAACATGATAACACCCAAAGATTCCTACGACGACTTTTGGAGATTTTTGGAACACGTGTGGATCACTACTAGATAGAATATTCTCTTGATTCCTACAATTCAATGAATGTACAATGCAGATCTTTTGTCAGATCCATCAACGAATAAGGAATTCATGCAAGTCATTTCTTTAATTAATTAAATTAATTATAAATAATATGTGATGATCCTCATCTTGGTTCTGGCATTATATCACTTACCTCTTTTCTTTGATTTAATTCTGTTGATTATGATGTTCACCGTCATGTAAAATTCAGATTGATCATCGATCATGAGAAAAAGAAAAGTTAGGAACGACCCATCACATGCTTCCATTATGCCAAGAACCTAAAACTAGTATTAGAGCAGTCACATAATTATTTATAATTATTTAAAGATCATTGATTTATTTACACATTTTTTATTTAGTTTTCAATTCAAATTTAATCATTATTTAACTGAATTGAGATATCTGCTTCTTTCTATTTCGTTTCTTGTAGATCTAATCAAAATGATTAATTTTATGAATGAAATAAAATAAAATATCTCATTCAGAGGTTCCGAGGATTCTAATTGGATAACACAAGATTACACACCATGTAACCAGATTTACACACTGTGTACTAGTGTTCAATGCACCGGGAATTAATTCAAAATTAATTCAAACCGTGTGCATTGAATACACGTGGTGGATTTAATTTCTTACACCGTGTTTTGACTAGGATATCTTGGAGCATGGTCAGCTGGAGTACATGCCGTGTAGCCCACGTACATGGCATGTAGTCCTTTAATTCACAGACAGGCCGTGTATTTTCATACATGTACTACCCGACCGGTGACCATGTAACTCAGAGACCACACACCATGTATCCCTTGTACACATCATGTAATCTAATTTTTCTGAGGCACAATTTACTTGGAGAGTCCCTAGGTGTGTGACTCATATATATGGTGAGAGATGTACATGCCATGTAGATCACTTTTACATGTTGTGTACTTATACCAAATTACACAAATTAAAATCAATTTATTATATTGTGTAAACCTTATCAACATGTCCTTTCATGTGGTCATTAAGTTGATATGACACACCATGTGATGGGTTTTAATATATATATATATATATGTATATATATGTATATATATGTATATATATGTATATATATGTATAAATGTTTAATTAATTTTTGTGTAATGTTTAGATCTTCATATCATGTGTGATTCGTATGACAAATATTTCTCTACGTACATTGAAGCATAACACGTTATAGAAAAATCATGTATTTCATGTAATAATTAACTTGATAGTACACGTTATAAAAGTACATGATAAGTCATGTATTCCATACATCACAATAGTAAACAATATTCAAGTATAATACATGTTGGGTAGATTCAAATAGGTATTCACCATGTTTCCTCAAAGGTAAATTTATGTACATAGTTAGTTTTAAATAAATTTATTTAATTAGTTTACAACTATGATAGATGAAAATCTCAAGTAAATTTAGATGAGAATTAAGATAAAATAATTAATTAATTAAATAAAATAATTAATTGATTCGAGCACAATTTATTTTAAATAATAATGATTAAGAATTTAATGCTAGTTTTATTTTAAATGTGTAATTATTTGCAAGAATGTGGATGATCATTAGCATAGACCAGACCTTTGTATGTGATTGGTTTCATTTAATTTATTATTAAATTAAATTGTTGGTATGTGTGTCTTCTCTCCTCTTATTATGTAAGGGCCTACATGCCCATGGTTTCTTTTTTGTAAAACCTCTTCCCTTACCTATGTGTGAGTGAAATAATATGTAATGGATGGATCTCCCAATCTAGTGGAGGTGGTTCAAGTTTGGAGTCGAGAAAAAACTCATCTAAGATAGATACTTAGGTGGACAGGTGGAAAGATATAACAAAAACCTTAATTGGTTCATGGTGTTTTCCCCTAGGTCAATAGTTAATTTATCAACTGCTAGATAAACTAACCATTAGTAATAACTCATGATCATACCACTTTTTTATTTTATTTCTATCAAGTTGTGTGGTTATTTCATTATGGATGTTTTGTTGCGATCACATGAATTAATGAATTAACAAACATGTAAGATAAAACTAAAATAAATTGTCTTATGCGTAAATATTATCTAAGACATAGTCAATCACTTAAGTAAATCCAATTAATATTAAAAAGCATGTAATAAATATAATAATTGTAAATTTACACATAAAATATAAAATCCCCCAATTATATATATTAAGTTGGTATAGCCTTCCACTACTTCAGTTAAAATTAAACCATAGTTCAAAGTGCTTGACCAACCAAATTTGGGGTGTTTTCAATTATCAGGGAATTTTAGCATGAAGTTTTCAGCTAACTTAACTTAGTTCACATCAAGGGTTGACTGCCAAAGCATGACTTAGAGTACTAAGAGTAAAGGGTTGAGGAAATACAATTTAATAATTTCAGGATTGGGGATCCCACTCAATAGATCAAGGAAATGTGAGTTAATTCAGTTGGAATTTTTAATACCTACCTAAAACCATTTAAGTTGATTGACCAACCAAAGTTGGGGTAATTAGAAGGGGAATATGGATCCTTTCCACTAGAATTTACAAGCAGTAAGATATTACAAATCTAATGGTGATGGATATTAGGTTTCAATAAAATAGTGGGATATTAATAAATATAATATATATATATTTTTCTAAATTTTATCAGATAAAGTACTAAAATTATGCTCATCTTATTTGTAGAAAAAACAATAAAATGAAATCAAACATATCACTGTGATCCATACTTGAGAAGGATAACCTTATCACTGTCATAAATTTACAAGAGTTGAAAAGGCACTTACGTGTTATCCTTCACAATAAAGGGAAATTGTATGTGCTGGAAGAACCATTTCTTGATGTGCTATGAGGTACTGCAACAACGGTAGTATTGTAGCAGGCGCTGTAGCAGCATGGGTACTGTAGCAGCACTATTCACTGAGGGGTCCTTTGGGTAAAAAAATGGGTTTTTAAGTATTATATTTAGACCACTTGGCCTTGGGCATTCAGGCTTTGTAATGGGTCTCCCTATACCCACACTAAAGAGGTCTTTTATTTAAATAATAAATTGAGGCTTCAGCCCCAACCTTTAAAAAAATGATAAGAGTCTTTAAGAACTTCTTACTTTGATTTTCCAAATAGATTAAGACATGGGGCATGATAAACTCTTGGTACTTATAGTGAATAAGAAAAGGCAGAACATGTACAAGGGGACCAAGACTCATAATAAGTCTAAATCTCCCAAGCACCGTCCTTCCAAAAAGAGAAAGATCCATAGGTAGGGAAAGGAAAAGGAGGTAATATGTTTTGCATGTGGCAAACCAGGCCACTAGAAGAGGAACTGCACCTAAAAGCATGGGGAAGCTAAAGGTTCATTTGTTATCGAGCGTAATTTTTCAATATATACACATTGGGTATTAGATACATCTTATGGTGATCACATCTGTATCTAAATATAGAAACCAAGTAGATTCAGCAATATTTCTAGAGGAGAAGAGGATTTGAGAGCTATTAATGGTGCGAGAATGACTGCTCTATCCATTAGTGACTACCACCTTTTATTTCCAATGGGAATGATTTTGGTTTTAAAAGATTATTATTATGTACCAACAGTTACCAAGAACATAATTTCTATATCATGCATAGATATATATGAGTTTATTTTTAAGTTTGGAAATAAAAGTTATTTATTTTATAAAGACAATATATGTTATGGTATGACACATTTAAATAATAGTCTTTATGTATTAAATTATGAAAACCAAGTATTGGAAATAGATAATGAATCATGTTCACATGATTCATATAACACCCAACTATGGCATCACCATCTTGGTCATGTAAATGAGAAGCATTTTATAAAGATCTATCAAGATGGTTATTTAGACTCTTTTGAGCTAAAACCACTTGAAAGATATCATGCTTGTTTATAAGAAAAAATAAACAAACCACCATTCGATGGATAGGGTGAAAAGGCCATAAAGATTCTAGGATCAGTACACATTGATTTGTGTGGAACATTTCTCAGAGAAGCTAGAGGTGGGTATTTTTACTTCATAACTTTTACTGATGACTTGAGTAGATATGGCTATTTCTACCTGATGAGGTATCCGTCCAATTCCTTTAAAAAATTCAAGGAATTTAATAATTAAGTAGATAATCAACTTGAAAAAAGATAAAGAAGATTCTATTGGATCGAGGTGGTGAATAACTTAACCAATAGTTTATCTACTTTCTATGGGAGTTTAGGATTCTATCTCAACTCACTCCACCTTACACACCACAGTATAATGATGTTAGTGAAAGGAGGAAATATACCTTATTAGACATGGTAAGGTCAATAACAAGTCATGCAGATCTTCCATTATCCTTTTGGGGATATTCATTACAAATTGAAACATACACATTCAACTGAGTACCAAATAAAGTGGAAAATTGAATTCCCTTCGAGTTATGGAGTGAAAAGAAACCCGTTTTTTCACATACACATGTATGGGGTTGCGAGGCATTTTTAAGGCCTTCTTAGACAACAAAGTTTCACCCCAAGACACAAAGTGTATATTTATAGGGTATCCTAAGGAAACAAAATGATACTTTCTATAAAAACCCTCATAAAATAAAGTGACCATCACCAAACAAGTTGTATTTCTTGAGAGGGAGAACGTCATCAAAAAGGATAGTGGGAGAAAGATTGAATTAGATGAAGTTGATGATCAAGATACACAAGAGTTGATATAGGAAAAGGTTCCATAGGTCCCTGTAGAAGAATTAGTTCTTTGAACACAAGTAATTCATGGGAGCATAAGAGAGGTAAGAGAACCATAGAGATACATTTTTCTAGTCACCAAAGATAATGACTCATTATTAGTTGACAATGATAAACCACTCTCATACAAAGAGGCGGTAGAGAGATTAAAATCTACAATATAGAAATAATCAATGAATTATGAAATGGAATTCATGTATCTGACCCAATTTTGGGTTCTGGTCGATGCGCCATTTGATGTAGAGCCCATAGGGTAAAAATGAGTATTCAAGAGAAAACTAGATATGGAAGGTAAAGAAAATACCTATAAAGCATGGATAGTGGATAAAGGGTTTAAACAAAATTAAAGGATTGAATATGATGAAATTTTTTCACCAGTTTACATGTTTAAGTCCATTATATTTTTACTTGCTATAACAGCTTACCATGACTATGATATTTGGTAGATGGATGTCAAAACTGCATTCCTTAATGGGAACCTTTAGGAAGATGTCTATATGATACAACAGGAAGGTTTTGTGACTCTAGGTGATGCAAAAAATATTTTCAAGTTGAAAAGATTCATTTATGGACTAAAGAAAGCATCTAGTCCATGTAACATTTGATTCGATGAAGCTATAAAATAATTTGGTTTCATTAAGAACTAATGTGAGCCATGTGTTTAAAATAGGTTTAGTGGAAATGCAGTCATTATCCTAGTAGTATATGTTGATAACATATTACTTATTAGGAATGACATACCAATCTTATAGTCTATTGAGGATTAGTTAAACAAATGTTTCTCCATGAAGGACTTAGGTGAATAATCCTATATTCTAGGGGTAAAGATCATTAGTGATAGATCCAAGAGGATTCTTAGACTAAGTCAAAGTACATATATTGACTAGATACTAAAGAGATTAAGTATGGAACAATCCAAGGGGGTATTGGTTCTAGTGTCACATGGTCAACATCTTTCTAAGAAAACGTGTCCTCGGGCACAACAAGAGAAAGAGATAATGAGTAAGATACCATACTCTTCAGTGATAGGATCAATTGTTTATGTCATGTTATGTATTATATTTTATGTTTCCTATGAATTGATCATGGTAGGTAGATATCAATATGATCTAGGAGAACAACATCGGTATATTTTTAAGTCCATCCTTAAGTATCTACGAAGAACTAAGGATATGTTCCTGGTGTATAAAGGAGATGAGAAGTTGGTCATTAGGGGTTAAAATGATGCTAGTTTTCAGAAAGATCAAAATGATATGAAGTCATAGTTAGGATATTTTTTTTGTCACAATGGAGGAGCTGTGAACTGGAAGAGTTCAAAGAATCCAGTTTTTTTCTGATTCTATAATGGAGTCTGAGTATATAGAGACTTCTGATATAGACAAGGAATAAATTTGGATATGAATCTTTGTCTAGGATATTGATGTGGTACCTAGCAGTAAAGACCCTATAACATTGTATTATGATAATACTATGACTGTGGATCTTGTAAAACAGCCAAGGTCACACCAAAAGATAAAGAATATACACCAGAAGTATCAATTATTGAGGAATTTTTATTATAGGGGTGAAGTTACAGTAAGAAAAGTACCTAAAAAAGATAATGTGGTGGATCCCTTAAATAAAGGCATATCCTAGAAGAATCATGAGTATCATGTGAGAGTTAGTGGAATGAAAGTTATTAGCAGTTGGCTCTAGTGCATGTGGGAGTCTGTTAGAGTTGGTTCCCTAGAACCAACTTCCGTGTAATTTATGATAACCTGTATTCATATTTTTGAATATTAAAAAACTCTTTATCACATCATTATTGTTCTTATATATAAAATAGTATGTGATAATGTCCTAAGAGTATCTATCGCACTAAAAGGTCATAGTAGTCCCCTACTATGATGAGAACTCAAAAGTGCTACAACACTATTCTTAAATATATATCCTATAGACGGATGATATAATTTGAGGGACACAAATGATACAATCTATCAGGGGTGGATACTCATAGGAATTTGAGGCACCTTATCATGGTGTACACCCTTGGTAATATCCCGTGTAAGATATTTTGAGAATGAGACCCACCAATAGGAAATCCACATTTATATGTGTCATCAGATGTTACTATCAGCAGATGTGTGTATTGATACTTACTCTTTAATAATATTATTATTTATGAGTACTATAAGTTGTGTACTTTGATGTATCGACAAAATCTGTGATGAAATATGTTTACGGTTAGGTAGGATATGATGGGTGCATCATGAGAAATATTGCATTAATGATTAACGCGAGAAATAATTTTACCTTATGTTGTTTAAAATTATTTGATATATCAGGTCATTTGATGGAAATTATATAGCCTAAATAATTCCACAACCATGGTGTTCTATAGGCAAGTTTGATTTCTGGAAAGTCAAATAAAGAGACATCAAGCACATAGGTAGATGCCACCGACATGAAACCTGATTGATTAGAGATACCGTGTTAAAGTGATTATATTACACAATAAGAATTTGTATGAGGTATTACGTCATTGCAACATTTACTTATTTCTCTATGAGTGCCTTGATTCATTTCTAGATGATAACCTTGGAATTTAGACTGTTTCACCTAATCCCACTGAGAAAGAGGTCTAGAGGCTCACACACTAAGTGTATCTCGAATCTCAGTTAAATAATATATTATTATTTAACAAGTTGAATAAATATTATTCCCACACATGGTTTAATAATTATTCATGTATGCTTGATCACATATATTCCATCACTAGTTATTTGAGAGAATATTACATAAGCGGAATATTTAATGAATATTTATTTGCTATTTAGTGAATACAATATTTATAAATTTATTGGCGAATAATACAGTGATATTTATTTATTAAATAAATAATCATTATTAAAGGCCTAATAAATATTATGGAGGAATGACAGACTAAGTTTTTAGGTCCGGTGAGAAATAAAATATATTGAATATTATTTGATTAAATAATATTTAATTTAATTCGTAAGCTAAGTGCATGTTGAGGAAATAATAATAATATTATTATTTTAAGACATGGGGTTCATAAAGGGATTAAATAAATATTAAAGGGCACTTGTGAAAATATTAATTTCTAAACCCTATCGATATTTAAACCAAATTATATTATTTTCTTAAATATCCAATTCATTTGTGTTGTGCACAATGACAATCAGGGAGAATCCTCTCAATCCCTATAGAGATCCCTCTCCAAGAACACTCCTAATAATGAAGAGAAATCTTCCTCCACCCCCCACTCTTGAGTCTAGAGTGATCAAGGAGAACACTTTGGAAGTGATTATCATGGAGATCAAAGGCAAACAACTCAAGAGATATGATCTATCATGCTAGCATCTAAATATTCCTCTGGTGATGTTCGGAACACATGTGGATCGCCGATAGAGAGAATTTTATCTTGATTCCTATAACACAATGATGACACAACTTAGATCTATTATTAGATCCATCAAAAAAGAAAGAATTTTCACAAAGTAATTCTTTAATTAATTAAATTAATTATAAATAATATGTGATGATCCTGTGCTTGGTTTTGAAATTCTATCCATTATCTATTTTCTTTGATTCAATTCTATTGATTACGACGTTCACTATCATGTAAATCTCAAATTTATCATCAATCATAATAAAAATCAAAGTTGGGCATGACCCATCGCATGTTTTCGCTACACCCAAAACCTACAATATCGTCGCAATTTCATCAGTAATTCTAAGTGCATGAGTCATGACATGAATCAATGATAATATTAAATTCTAAGAACCATTACATTGTCTTCCATGGATATACTACTCACTAAAACCTCACCTTTCTGAGAAAAATACCTCAATAGATGATACTTTTAAAGTTTTTTATTCATCCAATGATGTGATCTTAGCTCATTTTCGAGATCCATCACTAAAATATAATCACAATAGAGTGTGATACAATCTTTAATTCTAGGTACCACATCAAGATCTTGAACAAAGTTGTGTATCCAAATTGCTTCTTTATCTATCGTAAAATCCACAATATAATCAAACTCTACTATAGAATCTATGACCACAACCTACTTTGAGCTCTTCCAACTCACACCACCTCCATTTAAAGTGAATATATATCTCTTTTGTGATTTCATATCATCTTGATCTATTTGGAAACTAGAATCTGTATATCATCTGATGTCTGGTTTCTCATATCCTCCATAAACCATAAACATATCCTTAGTATGCCTCAGATAATTAAGAATAGTCTTGATTTCCTGCCATCCAATGGAGGTCACCTGGGTCATCTTGATATCTACCGACTATACTCAATACGTAGGTCACATCTAGCCTCATACATAACATAACATACATGTCTGAGCCAATAACCAATGCATATATTATCCTTTCCATTCTCTATCTTTCATCATGTGTCTAAGGACACATTTTCTTGGAAAAATTAATGTCATGTGACATTGGTAACAATACCCTCTTGGATTGTTCCATACTGAAAATCTTCAGCATCTTGTCAATATAAGTACTTTGAAAAATTTATCACAATGGATCTTGATCCCAAGAATATATGTTTCCTTTTTTATGTCCTTCATGGAGAAGCATTTATTCAACCAGGCATTAATAGACTATAAGACCGGTATCTCATTTCCAATAAGTAATATGTCATTAAAATATACTATTAAGAAAATGACCACACTCCCACTAAACTATTTATATATACAAGGATCACATTTGTTCTTTATGAAATAAAAATTATACCATAGCTTCATCAAATTAAACGTTCCATGACCTAGATGCTTTCTTTAATACATACATGATTTTTTTTAATTTTAATATCTTGCTGACATCCTTTGGAGTCACAAAACCTTAGGGTTGTTTCATATAGGAATCTTACTAAAGTTTTATTTTAATGAAGGTTTTTTTAACATCCATTTTCCAAATCTTATTGTCATGGAAGGCTGTAATGACAAGTGGAATTCTGATGGATTTTAACATTGCATCTAGTGAAAATGTTTCATTATAGTCAATGCCTTGATGTTGTTTAAACCCTTTTAAAACCAGTTATGACTTATATTTACTAATTTGTCCTTCCATTTCCATTTTATTCTTGAATACATATTTTTAACCAATGGGTTTTACATCCACTAAAGGATCTATTAAAATCCAGACCTTGTTTTGGTACATGGAATCTATTTTAGAATTTATGGATTCTTTCCACTTGGAAACATTTATGAAACTTACTAATTCCTTCTAGGTTATAGGATCATTATTATCTACTAATAATGTTTCACCATAATTGGTGACTAGAAAACCATAATGTTCTGGTTCTCTAACCTCTCTTGTACTCCTACATAGTACTTATGTCCCTAGAACAACTTCTTATTTCATAGGGGACTATGGAATCTATTCCTATGCCAACTCTTGTGTATCTTGAGCCTGAACTTCATCTAAGTCTATATCACTCCCACTATCTCTTTTGGATATATTATCCTTCTCAATGAATTTGGGATTCCTGTTAACCACTACCTTTTTACCTGAAGAATTTTATAGGTAGTATTCATTTGTTTCCTTGGGATATCCTATAAACATACACTTTGTGCCTTAGGGTGCAAGTTTGTTACCTAAAGTGGCCTTAAATACACTTCACATCCCAACACATATAAGTACTACAACACATGCTTCTTTATATTCAACAATTGTTATAGAATATTTTCTACTGCTTTAGTTGGAACTCAATTTAGTATGCATGCTGATGTTTGTAATGTGTATCCCCAAAAGCATAATGGAGGGTTCATATGACTGATCATTGATCTTACCATGTCTAACAAGGTGTGGTTCCCCCTTTTACTTACTCTATTAAATTGAGGTTTATAAGGAGGAGTTAGTTGGGATAGAATCCAAAACTTCTATAAGTAATCAATGAAGTATTGATTAAGATATTCTCCACCATAGTCTAAGAGAAGTTTCTTAATCTTCTTACTAAGTTGGTTCTCAACTTCATTCTTATATTCTTTGAATTTATCAAAAGAATTTTATTTATAACTCATTAATTATATATATAGATATCCACTAAAATCATCAGTAGAAGTTATGAAATACGAGTACCCACCCCTCGCTTCAATATGAAATGGTCCACACACATTGGTATGAATTAATTTTTTTATCGATTTCCATTACTTGGTTTATGTAATCCAACACATAAAGACTGTTATTTAAATGTTACTTACCATAAAAAATTATATATTTGTAAAAGAAACAACATTTATTCTAAAAATTGAAAATAAATCCATATATATCTACTTTGTATATAAAAAAAATGTTTTTTGGTAATTAATTTCACATAATAACAACATTTTAAAACCAATATCATTCCAATTTTCAACATGAGGTGGTAGTCATTGATAGATACAGTAGAAAGTTTAGCTCCATTAGATGATCGTAGATCTACCTCCCCTCATTAAATATTTTTGAATCAACTTGGTTCCTATATTTTAATACATTTGTGAGAACCACAAGTTATATCCAATACACAACTTGTATAAATAGATAAATTGCACTTGATAACAAACACACTTGAAGATTCCCCCTATTTCTTAGCATGGGTGAATTTTTTCTTCCTGTGACCCTTCTTTCCACATGCGAAACAAATAAAATCTCATTCCCTTTCTTGCCTCTCGATCTTACTCTTCTTTGAAGGGCATGAATAATCTTTGGGATTAGATCCCTTCACTTTCCATTTTTGTTTGTTCACCATAAGAAAAAAAGGATTTTCACAATTCATCTCCTTATCTACTTGGATAAGAAGAGTGAGGAGATCTAAGAGATACTTCTCAATGTTTTTCATATTAAAATTTATAACAAAGCCATAGAATCTATGAGGGAGTGATGTAATAATGATATTGGTGCATAGTTCTTTAGGGATTTTAAACCCTAGAACCTCTAGGTGCTCAATTTAGCTAATGAGATTGACCATGTGAGGCCCAACTAGCACACCCTTTATTTAGTGGACAATAAATCAACCTATGTCCTAGTAGAATAACTCTTTTTTTCAGTATTGGCATGAGTTTCAACATTCCTCCTATCCACTTTTGTATCACCTGAGTTGGCATCATTATGGTTCTATCTTGAACCGCCTCTAAACACCTTGGGATTATCCATTTATTACATCATTTATAACTCATACACGGGTGAGGGGAACCAAAGGATTGGTTAATGGGATTACATAAATAAACTTGGACATGTAGGTCCTACATAACAATAGAGGGAGGGATGACTCACAGACCATCAATTTAATTTAATAATTAGTAATTGTAAACCGATGCAATAAATTAAATTAAATAGATTCCAACACATAAATTGGTCTTGTTCAAGCTCATGATAAATCAAACATTCAATTAATATGAAAAAGTAACTAGATAACATTCATTTATTATTCATTCTTTAGTATTAAGATAAATGTTTTTGCATTAATTAATTAATCAATCAATTAATCAATCCCATTTCATCTTAATGTCCATCTAAATTCATTTAGAGATACCCATCATTAACAGAATTCATATAAAATAAATATAAAAACCAATTATTACATATTTATTACAATAAATTAATTGATTATTTAAAATTATTTAAATCCATTATTAAATTGTCAAACACAAAAAGTGCCAATCAATAAATTAAGGTTTTAATGTTGTAATTGTCAATTTAATGTAATTTAATTCAACCATTAATTGGGATACTACACTGTGTGTACTCTCCATCTACATGTCATGTACCTCAGTTTCCCTATATCTAGGGTACACACATGAGGCTTCAACATGTACCACAACCAAACTACATGGTGTGTACGAACCAGCAACACGCCGTGTGTTCCGCTTGTTGGGTGTTCAGGATACACACTTGGAACTTCAGTGTGTATATCAACGAATCACATAATGTGTACATGATATCTACACACTGTGTGGTCTGAATACCATGTTCCCATGCAACCCAATGAAAGTCTTAGCATGTTCTCAGACGAGAGACTACACGACGTGTGCAGTCTAGATACACATCATGTATCTCTTATGTCGCGTGTCTTCTTTGATTAACGAATGGCTCGATGTGTTTTTTTGGATGTAGGAAATGGTGAACTACACACTGTGTACATTGCATACAAGTTGTATATGTCATTAATGTTCTAACATGTCAGTCTCACACAGTTTTACCATGTATAATAACCACACATATTGTACAAATTTTACCACCAACCCATGTAGACTACACGACATGTATGCCACCTACATGCCATGTAATTTGACATTTCATGTGTAAGGTTGTCCTGGTCTACACGTGGTGTCCAATTAATGAACCATGCATAATTAACTACTCGGTGTTTCATGTATCCTATGACACGACCAAATACAGTGAACTTGGATACACGATGTGTACTCCGGCTACACGCCATGTAGTCCCATGATATTCGTCCAGATTCCTCAGCACATCTCAATGGAATCTCTAGTCATTCTTCATCTGTTCTTAGACCTCTAAGAAAATGAAATATTGAACAAATATGATTAATATTTAGATAACATGTTAATTCAAATTATATTAAATAATGAATAATATTAAATGAAAATATAACCAATATCGTGTATATATCAACAATAAAATAAATAATTATAAATTTGAAACATGACCGCTCTGATACCACTTATTAGTTCTAGGTGTAGAGGAAGCGCTGGTGGTGGGAGATATATTTAAAATTTCTTTTAAATAAAATGTATTGGAACCCCATGATAGGATCTTTCATGTTAAATTTATAATTAATTTATTTAGATCTGGAAGAAATGATATACTTGGGATTAGGATATTTCTTTACTGATGATGTTGATCTTCAAAAAACCCTTTTAGATTACCTTCATTGCACTATAAGGATTTAAATGTTGAATCCCTCTAGTATTGATCCATATGTGCCCCATTTACCTATGAGAAAAAGTAATTGATTTCTAGGTTTTAGCGTGGTGAATCAATTATATTGAATTGTTAGTCTTGATCACTCCAATACCATTTAGACTTGAAGTTTTTCATCTCATTATTGAGAGGAAGAGAGGAGGAAAATTTGAGAGGGAGAATTTTTTCATGTGCAACGATTCCCAATTCTCATTTTTTGATTAATTCTACACAATAGACATAACCATATATTTATAGAGCTAAGGTTTAAGTTAAAATATTATTTAATTGAATTAAGTCCCTTGAATAATATAATAATATTTATTAAACCCCATTCCATAATAATAATAATAATAATATTATTTTTTGGCATGCGCTAGCATGCGCAATGATAAATAATATTTACCTCATTGTAAATAAATATTTATCAACAGATGTGGTCTTAGTCCATTTATCCCCCTCAACATTTATTAAATACCTAAATAAATATTTAATTTAATTATTTAACTCATTAATAAATATTTGATATTGATAAAACATGAATAATATTATTCCCCAGTCTTTTAAAAAATATTTATTCTACTAATTAAATTCAAATAAAATTTAATCAAGATCAACGGAAACACTTAGCGAGTGACCCTCTGGGATTCTTTCTCACTGTCATTAGGTGAGATCACATAAAGTCCCACATTACTATCTAGAAATAGGTCAAGGAACTCAAGATAAATAACTTAATGTCACAATGATGACAACCATATACGAACAATCACTATGTAATATAATCCTTTTATCACAATATCTCATCAAATAGGCTACGGATCCGTGTCATCAACCTATGTGCTTTATATGTATTTATTTGACTATCTAAAATAAACTGGTTGATACACCATGAACATGAAATTTATGGAAATAGTTTTATTAAAATAAAATTGCCAAGATATAAGATTCTATAAATTTGTAAGTGAAAAATACTTCCTCAACTTATCCATTAATATCATGTCATTCGTGACACACCCAACATACCCTACCTTGCTGCAAACATATGTCATCACAATTTTCGTTAGCGAATCTAAGTTTGAAAGTCACGACATTCATTAATGACAATAATAAATTTTAAGGACCATGACACATGCTCGTAAATAGTAATATCTTATGACACCAAAACATGTGAAATTTCTACTGGTGGATCTATTCTCATAATCTCTCATCTTGGAGATTACCAAGTGTGAACTTTATGAGAAGAAGTCTCATCCACTTATGAGTACTCACACCCAAAAATCTATATACTATGTGTCCCATCATAGTAAATTATCTAACCATAGAACTATATTTAAGAATATTTTCATAGAATTTAAAGGTTCTCATCATAGTAGAGAACTACTACAACCTTATCAATGTGACTGATACTATGGGACATTATTACATTAAATTTATACAGAACAATGAACATATGTAATAAGATGTTATTAATATTCAAATCATAGAATATACATGTAATAAAAGTAAAAATAGTTGGTCCTAGGACACCAAATCCAACTCCATGGGCCTGAAAAATAGTTTATATATACAAGGGTGAGCATACAAGCATACTCAATAGGATCCTCCCTGAAACCTCTCTTGCAAATATGAAATAAGCATACTAAATACCAATGAATAAACATATAAAACCAAATCATAACCTAAACCAAGTGAACTACATCCCAATATCACTAGGTCTCACTCAATTGGTAATGTAAGAAAAGATATAACATAATAACAGAAACATGTATATAATAAAGGTTCCCCACATCCACTTCCCCACTAGTTTTTCACTCTCATTCCCCAACACCAAACGCAATGTGTTTAAATCCCTTCCATACCCATTAAATCATTTTATATATCAAGTCACATATTATATTGGTCAAGACTCGTCCCTACCCACCCCAACCTCTCATTGGATCCAACATTCTTTTTGGTATCAGTTTGTAACAGCCATACCAAAATCATAACCAAGTCCATCTTCCATCACCTCCCATAACTATGTAGTAAGAATAAAAGCCATCGTAGTTTGTATATCATGAACTATACTGTTAGGTCCACAAGGCTGAATACCCTGAGAGGGGGGGGGGTGAATCAGGGTATGACTAATTTAAAATTAAAGCCCGTTCTGATCTTGTTTCGCTGTTAAGAAAAACACTCTTCTCCATCTTTCCCATTGCACAATATAAACTGAAAGTAAAGAAAGCACATGACACAACAATTTTACTTGGTTCACCGCTAAGGGATACGTCCAAGGAGCATACGCCGACAGGTTGCCCGTCGTACCAAATTCCACTATACTTCACTAGCTGTGGATTACAATGTTCGGGCTAGATCACTTCTATGCCCAGGCTCACTGCCTTTACAATGTTTAGGGTCAGCTCACTGCTTCCCAAGGGTCACTCCCTATTTCTCTCTCTCTGGCTCACTGCCGGTGGAGAGGATCACCTTTTTCCTCTTCCTATGCTCACTGCACTTGGAAGGGAATCCAATCACAGTTTATAGACCTATAGGTCTTTTCATTTGCATGAAATAATGCATCTTTAACTGTTTATAGATGCTCTGTTGAAGTCAAAATTTCATCCACTGATGAATACCCCTTTTGCCTCTTAACCACTGGGCAATTCCTTTTGGAAACATGTTCGCAAAGCACCCTACTTCGCGAGGCTTCCAATTTCGCGAATCTCCTGCCTTTTCGCGAATCTCTCTTGCGAAGAAACACCACGAAGCACTATCGCAAAGCTCAAGTCATTGCAGAGCAACTTCCCTCGCGAAGCTCACTGAGCCAACGCGGAGCTCACGGGTTTCGCGGAGCTACAATAGTCGCCGCGAAGCTCTTCTTTCGCGAAGCTCACTGGCTCCGCGAACCACCTTCGCAATACGAGAGCAAAAGATTTTCTCTGAAAATTTTCTCTGCTTTGCTCGAGGGGGTCGACCTCTATTTATAGGTGATTTCACTGACCCTCCAAATTTCCACGCGAAGTCAACGCCACGTCAGCTCAAATCGCGAAGCTCCGAAGTTTCCTCCAGAATTATGTCAAAATCACGAAGCTCCACGCCAATTTTCCGATCGCGGAGCTCATCGTAATTGCGGTGAATCCCGTCAATTCCTTCACACCTTAGCCATGAATCTCCCTCGAAAAGCCCTTACTCGCCGCGAAGCTCCTTCGCAAATCCCTTCACCGCCGCGATGCGCTTCAGCCTCTGCCATTCGCGAAGCTTGACGTAATCGCAAAGAATCACCGCCTCCGTTCTTCTGGTCTTCGCGAAATCCAAACCATGAAGATTATCTTCACGAAATTCATGCCTTTTCCATATTAAATTATGATCTTCTTGGAAATCCTATTTTCACGATGCTCATCAACTTCCAAATTTTGGACCCCAAAAATTTGGCAAACACTAGAAAACGGCGCCACCTTGTACTGCTCTTTTTGTACCGCCTCTAGATCGTCCATTCCTTTGTCATTGTACTTTGTCAACATGGATTGTCAACAACTTCTCTGGAACTCGACAATTCTCCATGGAAACCTTCTTTGTCAACAAACACAATCAACCCAAAAAGTACTGCAATGTTACCTTGAGGGATTTTTTCCCAACAATCTCCCCCTTTGGGTTTGTTGAAAACTCTTCACAATTCTGCTCAGAATGATTTTCTGCACTTTGATACCTCACTGAGTCTTCTTCCAGCCGCTACCACCATTCGCCTCTTGCGATTCTGATAGCGTTCAAGAATTCACTTAACACGTACTCTAAGCCCACATGAGCAATGCTCGGCGTGAGAAACAAGAGTAGTATGAAAAGTTCATCAATGAATCACATCATGTCAGACAACAATTGTCGATTCCAAACTGATAACAATTGTAAAACTGATACCAATTATTGAACCACACTGATACCAATTGGCGATAGCTGGAAACCTTATCTTACCATTCCAACATCACTGTTCTGCTGTTATCACGATCCTCAGCTGTCGTGATATCTATTCTTTGATCGGTCACTTCTAGCATCGTCAAATTTAAAAAACTCCCCCTTTCTCATTGCTCCCCCTATCTGGATGCTCCACTGGTCAACTTCTCCCCATATCATTCATGATTTATCAAATCTCCACACTGTATCCCCCTTGAACAATCACTATTTTCTCCCCCTTTGTCAACGAACCCAAAGGTCACTCCTTTGCAGTCTGTAACAGAGTAGAGAACACATCATCACATTAGGGAAAAACACATCATACCTCGGGGAGAGGGGGGGGGGGGGTGGTTCCACATCTACACTATTTCAAGTGCAGGGAATCGACTGAACTCCCAGATCCAGTCGATGCCTTTCAAACGCTTCTTTGGGTAAGACCTTTGTTAGAATGTCTGCAACCTATAGCTCTGTAGGCACATACTCTAACTTCACGATTCCCTTCTCAACTTTCTCCTTGATAAAATGATACTTTATCTCAATGTGCTTCGTCCTTGAGTGATGGGCGGGATTTTTTATGAGATTTATAGCACTTGAGTTATCACACTGGATTCCGATCGGAGACTTCACTTCAACTCCCATATCTTCAAGCTGCTGCTTCATCCACAATAACTGTGTGCATGCTTGAGTGGCTGCAATATATTCAGCTTCTGCGGTGCTCAATGAAATGCAATCTTGCTTCTTGATAAGACAAGAAATACACAATCCACCAAGATATAATGCACCACCTGGCATTGATTTTCTATCATCTGCTGAACCGGCCCAGTCTGCATTAGTGTATCCCAATAACTCTATCTGAGATTTGTCAGAATATGTTAGGCCGAAATCCACTGTGCCATGGATATACCGAGGTATTCTTTTCACTGAAATCATGTGGCTTTACTTGGGATTACTATGATATCTTACTTCTTGGCATGTGGCGAAAACAATATCAGGCCTTGTTGTGGTCAAGTACAGCAAGCTCCCAATAATTTGCCTGTATTCGGTAATATTAACTGCCTTGCCATCCTCGTATTTTGATAATTTCATCCGGTTAGCAACCAGAGTCTTCATATCCTTGGAATTATCCATTCCAAACCTTCTCAGGACCTCCTTGGCATATTTAGATTGAGAAATTAATGTTCCATTCCCTCATTGTGTCACCTGTAGACCAAGGAAAAATGTTAGCTCTCCAATCATTGACATTTCAAACTCATTTTTCATGAATTCGGAAAACTGTCTGCACTGAGCTTCATCTGATCCACCAAATATTATTTCGTCAACATAAACCAGCACCGTCATCCTTTGATTACTGTCGTTGCTGAAATAAAGATTGTAATCAACTCCCCCACGCTGGAAACCAAGCTTCTTCAAGTACTAATCGAGCCTTGAGTACCATGCTCTCGGTGCTTGTTTCAGCCCATACAACGCCTTCTTCAGCCTACAAACTTTGTTCTCATCCTCATGAATGAGAAAACCATATGGCTGTTCAATATAAACCTCCTCTTCCAGAACACCATTCAAGAATGCAGATTTGACATCCATCTGAAACACTTTGAACTTTCTTTGCACTGCTATGGACAAAAATAATCTAATTGTCTCCAGCCTTGCAACCGGTGCAAATGTATCATCTACATCTATTCCCTCTATCTGGGAGTATCCCTCGCACACTATCCATGCTTTGTTTCAAATCACAGATCCATATTCATTCATCTTGTTGCAATAGAACCATTTAGTCCCAATGACATTCTTTTCTGCTGGCCTCGAAACAATCTCCCACGTCTGGTTCTTCTCAATCTGATCAAGCTCTTCATTCATAGCTTGAACCCAGTTTTCATCTTCAGCTGCATCAGAATTTTTTTTTGGCTCCACCTGATATAAAAACGATATTTGTTGTAATGACTTCATTCTTCAAGTCTGAACTGGAGCTGTTTGATCACCAATGATATTCTG
Organism: Viscum album; assembly: GCA_963277665.1. NCBI lineage: Eukaryota > Viridiplantae > Streptophyta > Magnoliopsida > Santalales > Viscaceae > Viscum > Viscum album. The sequence continues at coordinate 1,862,786,724 of OY728123.1, read as the reverse complement.
CCTATCAATTTCAGCTCGACTCTTTGGCTTCCTTGTAGACACATACTTGACACTTTCTTGTTCATCATCAGTATCTTCTTCTGAGTCTACCTCTGCCACTTCTTCTCCCCCTGTGTTGCTTACCTCATCATCACTTTCATCCAGGAACTGTTCACTAGATCGTTGAGTATTCTGTTCATTTTCAACTATAGTGACATCATTGCTCTCAACAATTTTTCCCAGCCTCTTGTTGAAGCATTTATATGCTTTGCTTTTCCCTGAGTAGCCAAGGAATATCCCCTCATCTCGTCGTGCCTCAAACTTCTTGTGATTTTCTTTGTTGAGAATGAAACACTTACTTCCAAATATTCGAAAGTATTTTAACGTTGGCTTCTTTCCGTACCACAGTTCATATGGAGTCTTTCCTTGCTTCGAACACAACAGAGACCTGTTCGAAACATAGACCGATGTCAAAACTGCTTCCTTCCAAAATTTCTCTGGTAGGTCCTTATCAATAAGCATTGTTCTGGACATGTTATTGATGATCCGATTTCTCCTTTCAACCACTCCATTCTGTTGGGGAGTTCTCACTGATGAAACTTGATGCCTTATCCTGTGTTTCTCGAGATATTATTCCACTTGTCTGTTTGTGAATTCTATACCGTTATCTGTACGGAACTTCAAAAGTTTCTTCCCAAGCATCCTTTATGATTCCCTCCTGTAATGTTTTATGAAACTGAACACCTCTTTCTTATGGGTAATGACAAATACCCAGACCATTCTTCTATAATCATCAATGAAAAGAACATAATACCTTTGCCCATTTATAGCTCGTGGTGAGATAGGTCCACATACATCAGCATGAACCAATTTGATCACTCTAGTTGATTTCTGTTCCTTTGGCATGTATGTCTTTCTGATGATCTTACCTTGTTGACAAGCATCACACGTATGAGTGCGATCACGTGATAGTTTGGGAAGGTCTCTAGCAGCATCACACTTTACCAGATCTTCCATAGATGGTTGGCATAGATAACCAAGTCGCTTATTCCACAACTGGTTTTCTTCTTCTCTGGATAAAAAGCACAGATCTTCTTCCCCACCTACAAGATAAAGATTTCCATTTTTCCATTTTCCCTACAGAACAACTGCTCTATCTTTTCCTTTCACAACACACATATTCTTGGTAAATCGGATAGAATACCCAGAGTCACACAGTTGACTGACACTGAGCAAGTTATGACTAAGACCCTCTACTACCAAGACATCAGCATGTTTCATTTCTTTGCCCCCAAACTTGGATTTTCCTGAGCCAAAAATCTTCAGGACTTCATCGTTTCCAAATTTTACAACTCCTTCTTTGTCATATTTTATGCCTGTAACAAGATCCTTATTGCCTATCATGTGTGATGTGCAACCACTGTCAAGGATCCATACACCAGAACGATCTGATGCTTTAAGGGAAATCTCCGCCACCACAACCTTCTCATTTTTCTTCTTCTTGGTCTATACTTTTTCTTTCACACTGGGCATATATTGAGACTTCTGTTCTTTCTTAGAGTATGATGGACCAGCCTCATCTTGCAAAGCGGCAAATCTATTCTGCATTTTTAACTCACCTGTCAGTTTATTGATCAGCTGCTTGCGAATGTTTTGATTCTGTTTTGGCACATTTCTCTGAATGGTCGAAGTATAATACCTAGCCATGTGACCAAATCCTCAACACCAAAAATAGTGTCCTTCAAAATATGTTCTGGAAAACCGTTCTCTATTTGGCTGCCACCACTATTCTTGTTCCCTTTGATTTCTCTTGGCTATGGAACACACATACTATGAATGTCCAATCTTCCCACAACAATAACATCTGATATATGGTGCATTCCTTCGTGACACTTCAACACTCCGAGTTTCCCCTTGGGATCTATGAATATTCTGATTATGATCTATGCCCAAATCAATCTTTAATCTCGGGACAAGTGCTTGGGGTCTGACTTCAACTGCCACAGATTTTTCTTTATGATCAAGCCCTGAATCAGCCTTAAAAATTGAGCTCAATATATGCTTCTTTCCTGCTGAACTACTGGGATCCTCTTTTATCTTTTCAGTATTTGGAATGATATACTTTCCCAAGAATGTATTGGGAATCAGAAGCTTTTCCTGGTCTTTAACTTTTCTCCGTAGACTGACAACTTCTTCTTCAAGCTCTTTGATATGCTTGACGTGATCTTTCACTTTTCTATTCAAGCCATTGATCTCCCTTTTCTGTTCTTCAATCTTGAGATTATACTCACAAACTGATTTTGAGTTCTCCGGTGTTGATAACTTGAGTTTTTCAATTTCTTCCATCAACTCAGACTTCTCATCATCCTGCTGATGCATATAGAGTTTGGAATCACAAACAACTTTATTGGATTTCTTCGTTTTTTCTCTCCAAACATCTATCTCCTCAAGAGATGCTTCCAATTCAGCTTCCATATCAACTCTTCCTTCAACTTCTTCTTCCTCTTCTCCAACATCAGCTTCTTCCTTTTCCTGAGAGCTATCAACGACCGCTACCATAGCATTTTGTCTATGATCTTTACAATTTTCAAACTCCTCAACCTCTTCATCCTCAGACTCATCTGAACTGTCTATTTCTTATGAAAGAAGATTCTTCTTCTTGAATAAATTTCTCTTGAAATGCTTCTTCCCTTTCACATAGGCTAAAGATTTCTTCTTGGGATTTTCAACTTCATCTTCATCATTTTCTTCTTGAAACTTTTTGGGGCATCTTGTAGAAAGATGACCAACCTTTCCACATCGAAAGCATGCTAGTGTAAGTTTCCCTTTGAAATTTACTTTTCCTCTTTGAAGATTTGAGGAGAGGAATGACATTAACTCATCTGTCTCTTCTTATTCCTAAGAATATTCAATGGTACGCTTCTTCATGGACTTAAATGCCACCTCTTTGGACTTCCCTTTTTCCACATCCTCATTATCATCGTTCCTCATTTCATATGCAACCAAGGTACTGTAAAAATTGTCCAGTGTCATCTCTTTTGGATCTTTATCTTCTAGTACTGAAACTTTCGGATTGAACCGAGGTGGAAGTTTCCTCAAGATGTGCTTTTTGATCTTTATGTCTTCAATGACTTCTCCAAGACCTCGCATATCTTCCACAACAATGTTTATCCTGTCAAAGAATGCGTCAACAGACTCATTCGGGTTCATTTTCAGATCTTCATATTTGTTCCACAACACCTGCAACTTTGCCTCTCTAACCTTTGTATCCCCTTTATATATATTCAAAAGCTTTTCTGACATGGCATGTGATGTTTTTCATGACATCACCTTCGTGTAGATGGGATTGGAAAGGGCTCCCCCTAAGGAATTGATTTCCTTGGAATCAGCATCCAACTCTCTATGCTCAGCTTCTGATAATGCACCAATATTAATATCAGTTGTGATACCATGCATAGTTGCTGAAAACACATCCATTCCCAAGGATCGGAAATAGTGTTACATTCGATTCTTCCATATCTAAAAATTACATCCGTCAAAGATCGGAATCCCTTTATGATTAGTGACCTCCATTGAGAGAAGACCTAATATCAACCTTTCCCTCTTATACCAATTGTTAGGTCCACAAGGCTGAATACCCTGAGAGGGGGGGTGAATCAGGGTATGACTAATTTAAAATTAAAGCCTGTTCTGATCTTGTTTTGCTGTTAATAAAACACTCTTCTCTCTCTTTCCTGTTGCACAATATAAACTGAAAGTAAAGAAAGCACAAGACACAACAATTTTACTTGGTTCACCGCTAAGGGCTATGTCCAAGGAGAATACACCGACAGGTTGCCGGTCGTACCAAATTCCACTATACTTCACTAGCTGTGGATTACAATGTTCGGGCTAGATCAATTCTATGCCCAGGATCACTGCCTTTACAATGTTTAGGGTCAGCTCACTGCTTCCCAAGGGTCACTCCCTGTTTCTCTCTCTCTGGATCACTACCGGTAGAGAGGATCACCTTTTTCCTCTTCCTATGCTCACTGAACTTGGAAGGGAATCCACTCACAGTTTATAGACCTATAGGTCTTTTCATTTGCATGAAATAATGCATCTTCAACTGTTGATAGATGCTCTGTTGAAGTCAAACTTTCATCCACTGACGAATACCCCTTTTGCCTCTTAACCACTGGGCAATTCCTTTTGGAAACACCTTCGCAAAGCACCCTACTTCGCGAGGCTTCCAATTTCGCGAAGCTCAAACAAGCCTTCGTGAAGATCCTGCCTTTTCACGAAGCTCTCTTGCGAAGAAACACTGTGAAGCACTACTACGAAGCTCAAGTTGTTGCAGAGAAACTTCCCTCGCGAAGTTCACTGAGCCAACGCGGAGCTCGCAGGTTTCGCGGAGCTACAATAGCCGCCGAGAAGCTCTTTTTTCGTGAAGCTCACTGGCTCCGTGAACTACCTTCGCAATACGAGAGCAAAAGATTTTCTCTGAAAATTTTCTCTAGTTCGCTCGAGGGGGTCGACCTATATTTATAGGCGATTTCACCGACCCTCCAAATTTCCATGCGAAGTCAACGCCACGTCAACTCAAATCGCGAAGCTCCGAAGTTTCCGCCGAAATTATGTCAAAATCGCGAAGCTCTACGCCAATTTTCCGATCGCGGAGCTCATCGTAATCATGGTGCATCCCATCAATTCCTTCGCGCCTTCGCTGTGAAGCTCCCTCGCAAATCCTTTCCTCACCGCGAAGCTCCTTCGCAAATCCCTTCACTGCCGCGATGCGCTTCAGCCTCTTCCGTTCGCGAAGCTTGATGTAATCACGAAGAATCACTGCCTCCGTTCTTCTGGTCTTCACGAAATCCAAACCATGAAGCTTCTCTTCGCGAAATTCATGCCTTTGCCATATTAAATTATGATCTTCTTGGAAATCCTATTTTCGCGATGCTCATCAACTTCCAAATTTTGGACCCCAAAAATTTGGCAAACACTGGAAAACGGCGCCACCTTGTACTGCTCTTTTTGTACCACCTCCAGATCGTCCATTCCTTTGTCATTGTCCTTTGTCAACATGGATTGTCAACAACTTCTCTGGAACTCGACAATTCTCCATGGAAACCTGCTTTGTCAACAAACACAATTAACCCAAAAAGTACTGCAATGTTACCTTGAGGGATTTTTCACAACATATACCTAAAGCCATAAAATCTTGTGCATAGTACACCTATATTAACCTTAGTCACTATAATAAAGATACATGTATATGCTATAACCTTGAGTCTCTAGAGTTTGCACATACATGAATGATACAACTAAGAGCCATCACAACCTATGTGAGCACATACCATATACCTTAAGTCATCACAACCCAGACATTCCCACACACCATGATATATTTTAAGGGAGAGTAGGGAATAGGGAATAATCATCTATCCATTCTCTCACCAATCAGGATGTTAGGGAAAACACCCAGAACCCAAAATATTTGGGTGTCAGTATGAATACTTGACTCAGGTGGGGTGTATATAAAATCATAAAACATAATGATAGTTTAATATGCAACCATTATAAAAGCCATTATCCTACCCAGACTCATACTGTAGCTAATGTCACTACTAAAAAATTATCCTATACCCACAGTTTCAAATTGTGGGTATAGCCCTTGAAACCTTGGATATAGGCTATACCCACGGTTTCAAGGAAACGTGCGAAACCAAGGCGTCAGTATAGCCTCAAGATATACCCACAGGTTTGGAAACTATGGGTATAGGTCCACTCCACCATTTCATTAACCTATACCCATAGTTTGTAAAACTGTGGGTATATCTTTGACAAAATACACAGCTGTGGGATTCGATCCCTGGACCACCCCTTTACACTTCCAATGCTTAACCACTAACCTATTTTTATTATTGGTATATAATTATATATTTACTTATATATATTTATATAAATTGTGGATATAGGTAGAAAAATATGCGAATAGGTGTTCCCACAATTTTTTTTGTGTCCCGCTAAATTTGTTTCCTGCCATAACGTGAGAAATCTATACCCACTGTTTTGGAAAACCATGGGTATAGGTCCTCAAAAGACAACCCTATACCTACGGTTTAGGGAAAAACGTGGGTATGGGTCTTGAAAAACAACCTATACCCACATTTTTCCAAAACTGTGGGTATAGGATCCCATACTATAATTATACCCACAGTTTTGGGAAAACCATGGGTATAGGGCCATTTTCCAGTAGTACATCCCTCCTAAAAAACCGATAGCCATCTATAAAACTAGATAGTTAATGATAAACTAAACATAAAATCTTATTAGTCAATCATCATGAATCACACATTGATTTAATAATTACCATTTACTTATACAATCCATTCATAAATTCTATATTAACCACTTACATTAACCACCAAAATCCATGGTGATTTTATAATTCATATTTCAATTCCAGATTTCAAGCCATGCTCTTTGAGAATTTATCCCAACCAAGTCCATGGTTTTTAATTAATGAATAATCACCATAATCAACACTCATTCCCATAAATTCTTTGATAATTTATTTACCATCCATATTCTCAGGTATTCTATGACTCAACATGAACTACCAAATGAAATATGCATTCCCAATACATTAGGGAAATTGTAGCAAGAAGAAATGTAACACGATAGCCAACCAATGATCAAAAAAACTATAAAAAAGGGAAATCCCAAATCTCAACATGCACTAATCATCCCGATGTCATCCTAAACACCTTTCCACATCATCCATTCCATTCCACCATCACTAGCACCAAGCCACCACCACAAACTAGGAAAAATATCTCATCTCTCACCAAACCATCTGACCATACCAAGTTTCACATATCAAAATGAAATAAGGGATCTACCAAACTAAGGTACATATGACAGATAAACATATTTATAGCACAAAAAATTCAATGGTAAACCAAGGACATATAATTTCAATCATACAAGATTTAAACAAACAAGGTGAATATTTAAAACACCCAGAAATATTTAATTCCATCAAACAACATTCTCCTTTACTATCTCGAATTAACCGATTCATTATGAGTAGGATTAAATAACAATAAACCTAATAATCAATAGATAATAGCAGGTATAATAAACTAATGAGCTATCTCAAACAACACTCTTCATGTTAATTAGTTTAAGGAAGACTAATAAACTCAATTAATGCACCCGGTTCATTACTCCCTTTATATTACTATATTTATGTTGTTATCCATATTTTAAGCATGTAAAATATGCTAAGGAACAACGATTATCACAAAAATGATAAATCACACTATTTAGAAAATTATATGATTCACCCATCATGGTTAAATCAGAACATAATTTTCATGCGATCACAACACCCTTTTCAATTCTTCAAATCCCTTTCTTCTTACTAATTATATTTGTTAAGGCCAATCTCAACCATTTACCCACTGAAGATAAAGCATGATAATTCTATATCATCACTTAAAATAAGGAGAAGTTTATAAATACCCTAACTTGATATGAATATTTGAGGAAAATTTCACAATAAAGAAGGAACATGGAATCAACCATTGAGACACCCTAGACCTGTACTCCCAAATTTAGTGCTAAAAACATATTCTTTAAAAAATGGATTTGATAAAAACTGAAGTGACCCAAACATAAACATATATAATTACAATATCAATAATCAATATTAATTCACTCACATACCTAATACCTTTTAGGTTTAGAGTTTTAGAGAAATAAAAAAACTATTAACTAACAAAACCCATATATTTCCCATTCAATGATCATTTTCCCACAAAACTAAGGATTCCTTATTTTATATTAAGTATTCAACATCTCCCAAACAATTATCCACACATTAAAACCATATAGAAATATTATGCAAAATAATATTCTTTAAAACCCAAGGAAATGGAAACATAAGAAGGGTGAGCACAAAGATCACAAGTGAGCATACGATAAGCATATAGGTATAAGAACATAATCAAGGTCCAAGAATACATCATAAGGAAATCATAACTGATAAAACATGGATTATAATTCATGAATCATAAAATAAGTCCATTGAAATAAATAAGTAGATAACATGGTATCATGATATTATAAAAATTTGGAAATAACATAAAACATGGCATCATAAGCATAAGTCGAGGATCATTTCCAAGCAAACATAACACAGTGGACAAATTCCCAAAGTGGGATGGGTTTACTATCTATTCCCTTACATATCATCTCATGAGATATAAAACATTACCCAAAGCATTATAGGGATATATAATTCTCATCCACTCAACAAATTATAATATGTACATGCATATTTATTCCACACAAGGAAACCATACATAAATCCATCAATAATCATAACATGATAAACCTATGGAAAGTAAATGGGTATCTAATGAAATTAAGTAACTCTTTAGGTAAATAAACTTCAATTAATATAATTAAGTATAAGGTATTTACATCATATAGGTAAAAGTTATGAGATTTAGTCAATAATTTTTCTGATTTATGGGTATATAGGTGAACACATGTGTTCCACATAAGGAAAACATACATAAATCCATTAATAATCACAACATGACACACCTATAAAAATTAAATGGGAATATAATGAAATTAAGTAACTCTATAGGTAAATACCCTTTAATTAAGATAATTAAGTATAATATATTTACACCGTATAGGTAAAGGGTATGTAGTTCAGTCAACAATTTCCTTAGTCAATCAATGTATGAGTATCTAGGTGAACACCTTTTAATTTAAAGAATGAAATACATGGTATTCATTAAGTAAAGACATTGGAAGAAAGGTTATGTTTATAGACAATATATGATTAGGAAATAAAAAGGAAGTGATGGGTAATTTCTCTTATAGATATTTCATTTCCACTACACTAAACATATGTAAGAACATGGATAAAGAATCAAAGGATTGTGTTTATATAGACGAAAACACCTTTAGAAGTATATTATAAAATCACTTTGAAAAACAGGAAAAAATAACATTTTATTTTGATATATTTTAAGAATAAAAAATTAATAGAATAATGGGAATAAAATATGATTTATAAAACCATAAAAACTTGTAAAGTAGACCTGATAATAAATAATAGACATAAAAGTGAGAAAATGTGCTTATGAGGAAAACATTAAAAAGAATATTTTTTTCACACTTTTGTAAAGAAAGTCAAAAATGACTCATGTGAAAAATGTTAAAAATATTTACTTTAATCATTTTAAATAAAGTAAAAGATAATAGAAAATAAAATTAAACATTCATTTAAGTATAGAGAAGAAAAATCATGAAACAATATAAAAAATATGGACATGGAAGAGAAATATTTCCAATTGTTAAGAAGGGATAAGGTCGAGTCCATATACAGAAAACCGTTTGGTTGAATTGTGAACCAAAGGTAAGTAAAATGTTAATAACACTTTTAACCCCCATAAAATAAATAGGTAATACAATATAATACAACCACATGGTATGAGAAACCAGACTTATAATGATGAAGTTAAAGAATAAAGTTTATAACTTAATGAAAGTAAGTCAAGTTAACAACAACACTTATGACTTAGGTAATGTATGAATCAAAGGAAAATGGATAGGGTGAGATTAAATTAAAGTGAAACAACCAATAATAAAAGATTATTTAATATATAAGAGGTTTATAGGTCATTATTTACACTATATAAAAGTAAATTGGTGCATAATAAGAAACAAGTTTCACTGAATTGAAATTGAGAGAAAGAACATTTGCCTTGGATTCTTGCTTAGTTGGACACAATACAACCTCATGTATAATAAAAAAATACTAATTAATCATCTATTTCCAAACCTTATTCATATATATTTTATTTTAAGGTATATTTGTTATCATATGTCATTCATTTATTACACAGTCTTTTCTCTCATTGACCAATTGGTGGTTTTCAGTCAATTTCTCCAAAACTGTTTTGAAACACCGAACATAATAAAAGGTGTTATATAATAGTTCCATAATCTCTATAATTATAGAGTTATATATTTTTATCATTCTAATAGCTCATAAGTTATAAAATTTAATATATTGTATAAAATATATTCGAATTGTAAAATATGTCTCGGTATGCTCATTTTGGGTGATAAAAATTATGATGATAATTTATTTTGTAATATCATTAATATAATGATAAATTTATCTTTCTATAATATTAATCATGTAAAAACTAACATATTTATCCCTTAAATCCATTTTTAGATCCATCCACATATGGTGGTGATGAAAAATGAAATATGTTGTCCATGGAGGTGGTGAATCAACCATAACATGAGTGACACTTATTTTTTTAATGGATAAGAGGATGGTAGATAATTTTTATTCCATATATTATACCTAGGGTTTTTTATAATTCCCTTGATTATTTTTGAACTAGCCTAACCAACATGTCATGTGTCAGGTACTGTGCATTGTCCTGAACATGACCACATGTGGTGCCATACATCCTGAGTACCATATGGGGTGTGGAGGAATCACATGAATGGAATATAAGCCCTATGATTTTGTCTCCAAATACGAGGCCTTTTACTTATGTTTGTGATTCATAAGAAAAAAACCATACAGGTGGAACCCTAGAGTGAACAATATTGTGGATATTGGGGGTGGGCACAAATCCTAATGTGGAATCATAGAAAGGTTCCTTATAAAGATCCAAAAGAAGTTTATGAGAAATAGAGAACCTAAATTATGTGAACAACCAATGAATACCTACCTTCAATGATACAAACTACCATAGTTGGAGGAATATGATCTACCCTACCTCGTTTCACTTGGACTAGAAGTTAGAGATGCTGCTACAGAGGGTTTTCCACCCATTACTGAAGGTGATACTATGACCCAAGCTAATAAGAGTAATATGGAGTTATATGGAAATTATTAAAATTACATCTTGATGTTCCTCTAACAAAACATGTACACAAAGGTAATGGGACTTTAAACAACATAGTATATATGAGAAAAAATGAGAAGCAACTATAAAGGCAATGTCAAGGTGAATGAATCTAAACTACAAGTATAGAGGAATGAATTTAAAGATATTAAAATGAATGATGATAGGAATATAAATAACTATTTCACTAGGGTTAATGATAAATTAAACAAAAATATATTATTTGGTGAAAATCTGTAAGATTCCATAATTGTTAAGAAAATGATGAGAAACTTTCCAAACAAATTTGTTTCCAAGGTCTTAGATTTAGAAGAAAGGGAAGATTTATCCTTATATGAACTTCACAATATTATCATAGAATAAAAAATGATAAATGTAAAAAATTATAAGAATAAGGTAAAAGATGATATGGCCTTTGAATCTATAAGAAAAAGAAAAGTCAGAGAGGAATAGATTATATAATCCAATGACTCAGATACTAAGGATGATGAAGACATCAATCAAATTGTTGTTATTTTATCAAAGATATTCAAGAAATGAAAATGGAAAGGCAAAGGTAAGAAATTGCTGATATATTATAATTATGATGATATTGTTCATATTGAAAAGTGTGACACCCCATGCCCAGTTCACTCATAAGTAACCCGACCTAGTTAGCCACGTGGAATTAAGCATGCCTCCCTGTACACTAGAGGCTCCTGACTAACTATGACGATCTGTGATGGTACGGTGGGGAGACTATAACCTCATGATTAGGGTGGATCAAAATAGTATAATAAATGAAAAAATGGAATAAATAGATAATAATTATAAATAGAAACAAAACCAATCATCTAGATAAATAATAAAGGTGGAAGCTACAATAACCAAAGTCATATATATAATGATGTCATGTATGTATGCTATGAAAAAATAAAATTAAGAATACACGGTATCATATGTACAATAAAATACATGTATAAAAAAGAGATGAGAAGACTAAAAACTACCCCATGAGCATCCCTAGAACTGGATCAGTCATCAGCTACCAAGATCTCATCCTAATAGATAATCAGGTGTCTATGGTTAAACACTTTCCATTATCCCTACCTATATCCATGAGATATGTTCGAGTACCAATTGTTGGACTGAACATGGTGTGAGTAAAACTCAGTAGGCCACCACCAATGATGTCTAGTATAATAAAACTAGTGTATGTAACATGAGAAGTGTGCATGTATAATGAATGTAAAGTAGTAAGGTGAATTGTAACCAAGTTATCTCGGGTTCCTAGAGGGAACTCGTCCAACTGTACCTGCTTCAGCCTAAGATGATATATCTCTAAGAAAGTGTCACCATATATATTTAAGTATGTGTGTATATATATTAATATATATGTACATGCATATATAGTAATATATATAGATATGTAATACTATTTAGGACCTAAGGTGTAACCAAGGCATCCATTCATAGCCACAAGAGTCTCATATTGTAGATAAGGGAACCAGACCAAGAATTTTATTTGAGATATAGATATAATCATATCCATCATCCCAATGAGAAATGTGAAATTCCATATCCAACATCTTCTAGGGGAATTTGAAGCACATTTCCAACCTCCAAATAAATGATGTGAAACGTCATGTCCAACATCACATGTCAAGGGAGCGTGAAGTGTCATGTCCAACACTAGAATTAACCATGTCTCAGAAACCATCATAAGGTTTCACAATAGTTAAAATCAATCATTCATGAAATTATTTAACATAATCTAAAGGATAGTTCTTAACCACTCAACATTTCATTATCAAAGGTAACAATGCACAATTTATACAAGGGTCACGTGACATGGTCACACCATTCAATTTAATTTAAATTATATCAAGAAAAATACACTTAAATGGTGGTTTGGTCCAAATGATCATTTTTAAAGTAATGACATAGGTGATAACACCTGAAGGGGTGGAACTAGTCAAGGCAGATGACCTCTTACAACAACAAGGGCATATGGACAAATTTCTAACCCGACTAACAATTTAAATTAAGGTAAAACACATTTTTAAAGCAATGCATAGAAGGTTCGGAATGTGGTATCATGAAATATGATATGAAAAAACTATGATTTTAGATAAAATTACTAGACCACCTACCATATGGTGGTAGATGACTCATTGTCTAGTATTGACCTCTATTTTAGGCTAGAATGGTAGAAAATGAAAGAACAAATGAATCCACTAAAAATAGAACATATTAGCTTATATGGATTTAACATTCCATAATGTGAGATAAATGAATAAATATAGGAAGATGAATTAAGGGCTTACCAATATAGATCTAATGCAATCAATGATGATTGATTCAGATGTCATATGAGGGAGGAGGCTCAAAGCCTATGGAAGGAGGAGGAGATGAGCTTTAGATGTGTAGAGATGCTATGTGTGGAGAGTAAAATAAAAGGGATGAAAAAGTTAAATAAAAGGAGGGGAAAAGGTTTAATTTCACCTAATTTTAAAGAGTGCACGGTTTGGCCACATGTTTGAAAAAATCATGCTCAAACTGTGTGCCAACAATTTCCGGGTGTCACCCCTCACACAGGCTAGGCACAAGATTTGAAAAATTGTGTGACACCCATGAGGCTCCTCTATAGTTTTCTATAGCATTCCCAAACAACCATGTGGCTTCCTTGCACAGTTTGAAAAACGGTGCATCACCCTTATAGGGCCACATGGTTTGAGGTGCACGGTTAGCACTAATTGTGCGATAACCGTGCGCCTCATCCATTTTTATCAAAACCTGAATCTTTGGGCTTCGAACATGCCCCAAACACTCTTAAACCCTTCCTCAAACCTTTAGGAATTTTTATTAGAGTAAAATAATATGTTTAAATAATAAATTATAAGGGTATTTACCTCTATTAAAATATGAGATATTATAACCTACCCTACTTAAAAATAACTCATCCTCAAGTTTCCCCTTTTAGGGTGGTTGATCAACATCTAAGAATAACTCCAGCCACTGATCACGTAAGTCTGCTTCTCACTCCTAGGTCTCATCCTATACATGTTTGTTATACCATAACACATGTACCAGATGAACTAACCTACCTCAAAGAGCCTCTGTGCTATAATCAATAATATGTATAGGATGATTCTCTAAATAATCATCAATATCCAACTCAATTTCATCAGGATCAAAAGAATGAGACAGGTTGGAATGATAACGACATATATGACATACATGGAAAACATCATGCATGGATCGATACCTATGAGTAAGAACTATCTGATAGGATACTAACCTTACTCACTCCATGATCTCAAAATCCCCTACATAACATACTGATAACTTACACTATCTCTAAATCCATTTATGCCTCATCCTAGGTGAAACACATAAGAAAACTTGATCTCTAACCTCAAACTCAAAAGGTCAGTAGAGATGATCAACATAAGACTTATTCCTAGAATAATTTGCAGCTATACGCTTCTTGATCAGCTATACTTTCTCTAAAGTCTCTTGAATTAGATGAGGTCCTAGTAGCATTGCCTCTCCTAACTCTAACTAGCGCAGGGGTGAATGACACAACCTACCATATAATGCCTCATAAGGATCCATATGTATGTTCTCTTGGAAGTTTTTATTATAATAACATTAAGAAAGAGGTATATTCTTCTCCCAAGAACAAATAAAATCAAGGACACATGCACGAATCATGTCCTCTAACACATGGATTGTATGCTTAGAAAGACCATCAATCTGTGGGTGATAGGTTGTTCTCAAAAGTACATGTGAACCCAATGCCTTCTGTAACCCCTTCTAGAATCCCAATGTAAATCGAGAATCTTTTTCCGATATTATAGTATGAGGGATCCCATAAAGTATGAAAATATCATGGTTGTAGATTCTACCTAGTTCATCCACTAAAAAGGTCTCTTTGATAGGTAGATTGTGGGTGACCTTTATCATTCGGTCAATGATAACCCATACTGCATCACTGGATCAAGAGGAACTAGGTAAAACCATCAAAAAATCTATAGTAACTTCATCCCATTCCCACTCAGGAATGGGTAATGGATGTAAAATACCTTCCAGTCACTAGTGTTCTAACTTCACCCACTAATAGGTGGAACACCAAGTAATAAAGCCAACCATAGCTCTTTTTATCCTTGGACACCAGTACTGGCAGCGTAAGTCATGGTACATCTTGGTAAGAAAAGGATTTACCATCCAAGTAGAGGTGTGATAATCTCACTTAAATTCCTCCCAGATGTCTATAGGAACCCAGATGTGTGCATTAATGCATAATATCTCATCCCTTTCAATGACCCAACCAGGCGGTGGGTCCTTGCTTGAAATTCTCTCCCAAAGGACCAATCCTTGTGGGTCAGAAAGCTGCATCATCTTCACACTATAAAGAAGTGAAGAGGTCACTGATAAATCTATAAGAATAGGTAGTTTGTGGCATTCATGAACTTCCATATGCATCTCAGAAAAGAGCACCATCAACTGCCATTATCCACTAGCCTCCTGAACCACTTGTATCTGGGTCTTCCGACACAGAGTGTCAACCATAGAATTGCCTTTCCCAGGAATATAATAAATCTTAAAATTAAACAACCATAGGTATTCAAACCATCTCCATTAACTTAGATTCAAATCATGCTACATGAATATTTATTTGAGTCTTTTTCTGATTCGTGTATACAATAATGTTTCCAACAAAAAAGTGTCACCCAAAGGTCGATTGCAGGGATTTGAATTTCATGAAATAATTCATGTTGGGTTCAATATTTCTGAATGTATTCCAATGGGTTTATTCATGGAACTAAAAATACCCAATGGTTCTATATTCATGAGGGACCTTCTTTCCAAAGGAAGGTACTCGTTGGGGAGTTTGGCCAACGATACTTAAGAACTCGCATTGGTCAAGAGGATGGGAGGTTAAGCTCATAAAACCCTTTTTGGGGGAATTTTTACCTACTTTAGGACTCTCTTATATATTTAATATATTTCCATGAATCCTTCATTAATTCTCAAGTATGATGTGGGTCACCCTTAAATTAACAATCAATTATTATCATGCATAGAATTTAGAATCATCTATATGTATCTGAGGTTTTTTATTAATGGATATATTTTTATGTATCTAAGGTTATCTATCAATGGTATACTATTATATACTAATTAGATATTCTTTTGTAATTAATGCGATGATGATGGTTTTTAGCCATACAGTGGGGTACTCTGAATTGTATCATCATCCAGGAAGATGAGAGTTGTTTTGATGTTCAGATCAGACCCATGGATTAGATTCTTACATATCCTTATGAAAGGAATCAAAACCCACATAGTTCCATGACACTTAAAGGGTCACATCATACCTTTTAAGGTTATGTGATCAGGACTAAACCACGCAGTTCAATGTCATGCAGTGAGGGCGTCTAGGTGGAAGGTGCCTAACCAAAGTTTGGTGTGGAACATATGCTGAAATAGCATAGGGAACTTGTAAGGGATATGGATTCCCAGTTTGAATAATACCCTATTGGGGACATGGCTCAGAGAGAATAAATTTGATTTGGGGGTTTTGGGTTTGAACCTCAGAGAGGGTTCCTATATATCCCATTTGTATGAGGATCAAAGACCACTTTGTTTGGCTGTGAGGACCCATGCCTATGGAGGCCCTTTGAAAGTTTGTATCATAGGGGAGTATATCCCTTTGAGAGGATTAATTTGGGGTTTATTTCTGAAGAGGATGCCTTGGTGATTTAAGGTTTAGTTGGGGATTACTCCTGAGGAGGATTCCCTGGTGGATGAGTATGGATGAGGTTTGGTTATGATTGGGTCTTATATCGAATAGGAGGCCCAAAAGGTTTGATTTTAGGGCTTATACCATATAGGATTATTCCCTTTTGTGAGATGTTGTGTCTTATACCAAGTATAAGGCCCATAGGTTTGGTTGGGACTTACAATTTGAATGATGCCTAGGGGCTAGGGATCATGTGAATGTCATGATCACCACTAACTTCTAATCCCACATGAGTCATGATCAGTTTGAGAAACAATAGGAAGAGATAGATCTAAAAAACCACACAATCTACTCTATCCACTGATGGAAAGATTCTGGTAGGGATAAGGACTTATTCCTAAAGAGGATGACTTTGTACTAGTTAGGGATTATTCTAAAGGAGGATTACCTTGTACTGGTTGGGGATTATTCCTAAGGAGAATTCCCATGTGAGTTGGTAGGTTTGGTTGGGGATTATTCCTAAAGAGGATCCACCTATTTAGGAACCATGAGGAATTTCTCGAGTCATGGTGATTTGGAATGATAGGTTGGGCTGTATGTGTCGTAACCCAAAATGTTTTGGTCCAGGGAAAAAAATTTCATAGTGCGACTCTTCATTTTTCACGGGGGTCAGGGATGATAGTGAAGGAACTAATCCAGAGAGCCATGACTGTAGCCTGACACTGATCCCGAGTGGGGGTGTAGGGGCGAAACCCCCACGGAATGGACTAGTGGGTTCGCCCAAGTGGGTCGCCCTGGTATGGGTCACCCAAGTTTGGGTCACCTAGGTGGGTCTTTCCTAGGTATGAGTCACCCAAATGTGGGTTTCCTAAGTGGGTCTTCCCCAGGTATGGGTTGCCGAAGTGTGGGTTTTCCAGGTATGGGTTTCCCAAGCGTGGGTCGCCTAGGTATGGGTCACCCCAAGTATGGGTTGCCCAAGTATGGGTATCCCAGGTATGGGTCACCTTAGTATGGGTTTCCCACATCTGGGTTGCCTAGGTGGGTCCCACCCAGGTATGGGTCTCCTAAGTATGGGTCGCCCAAGTATTGGGTTGGGGGCCTTTCCCTAGTGAGGGAGAGCCATGGTAGGTTTCTCAAGTAGGGATAGACTACTTGGGTGAAGAAGTTGCATGACCAGAGCCCTCTCCTAGATTCGTTATTTGGAAGTTTGTTCATCCTCCTAAAATTTGATGTGGATGGGTATATTTATAGACCCATTGGTGGGACTTCAAGAATGGGTATGCATGAATGGGTCTACACGAATGATCCTGTGTGAATGGCCTGCGTGGTGATGCAAATTCCTTTACAAATTTTTTATAAATTTTAAGAGCCATAACTTTTGACCCATGAGTATATTTGGGATCTATGATCAGTAAAATAAAACATTTTTAAGAGATATACACTTATTTATATGGTAAATAAACAAAAGTTTCTTGAAAGAAATATAGAAATTTCATTTTAATGCATCAACACCTTTTTTATCAATGATATTAGAAATTCACACACTACTCCTAGAGGGGGTTCTTTAAACTTATGCCTCATTATGGAGTAGTCTTATAACACATGGAAATCCAACTTGTATCTTCTTATGGAATAGAGACACATATCTACTCAAACTCTACATTTGTTGTCTAAGTGAGGTTTACATCATGAATTCTGTGGAAAAGTGTATGAAACATATTTTTCAATGTAGACAAACAAATTGTTCTCATAATAAATAGTTCCTACAATAATATAAGGCATGAAAAAAAGTTACTATCTCTGATTCTTGCATCAGGTAGTTTTGATCATGAGATCTCAACTGAAGAGACCCATACACCACAACTCGGTCTCCCTACATCAGAACGACTCCCGGTCTGATTCTTAATGCATCACAATAAGCTGTATAACTTCTGCCCAACTTTGGAATAATCAAGATTAGTGCTGAATTCCACAATCCTTTCAACTCCTAAAATGCCTTATCACATGCTTCATACCATAAGTTTCTGAGTCCCTTGTTGGTCAATCCCATGATAGGTGATTCAAGGTGTAATAAATCCTGTATAAAGTTCTTGTAATAGCTTGCTAACCCTAATAAACTTTTAATATCAAAGACATTCTTAGGATACTCCTAGGAAACCATGCTTCTCAACTTCACTGGATCCATGGATACTCCTACCTCTAAGATGATGTGACCCAGGAAGTAAACTTTATTAATCAAAAAGTGTCACTTTGTGAGCTTATAATACAACTAGTTCTCTCTTAGTGTGCTCCAAATGATATTAATATGTTTTTCATGTTCGTGTTGAGTATGTGAGTAAACAAAGATGTCATCCATAAAGACTGCTACAAATGAATCAAGATAAGTGTGAAAAACCTAATTAATTAAGGCTATAAAAATAACATGTGCATTCATGAGACTAAATGACATTACCAAATACTCGTACACACCATATCTACTTTGGAATGCTATAAGTGGTATATCCGAAGGTTCAATGCATACCTGATGTTAGACTAACCCCAAACCAATATTTTAGAATACCCTATATCCTTGGATCTATTCAAAGAGTTTGTTTATTTGAGGTAATAGATACTGGTTCTTGATCATAAGTTGATTCAATCATCTATAATCCTTGCTAATTCTGAGGGTCCCATCCTCTTTCTTGGAAAAAATCATGGGTGAACTCCAAGGGGATGTACTAGGTCATATAAAACACATATCTTCCAAATCCTATAACTACCTATTGATATCCTGAAACTCAGTAATATCCATCCTATAAGGAGGAATGAATATTAGTGATACTATTGACATTAGTTCAATTTTAAACTCTACCTCTCTCTTAGGAGGTAGTCTATAAAAGTCATCTGGGAAGATGTCCTTGAAATGTTCCACTATAGGAGGAAAATATGTACATCATATTCCCTATTCATACATAAAGATTCTAGAAATATGGGATGCCACTCCGCCTATCCCATGATGATTTGGTCCAACTCGACTCACTTAGACATCCCATTCTCCCTTGTGAATATAGGTACCACCCTCAGGTGATGTGAAAGACACCCTCTGATGATAGAAATTGACATAGGATCGATAAGGGACTAACCAGTCCATCCCAATAATTACATAAAATATTATCATGTTGAGAAAATAAATATTCTAAATGAAAAGATAACTACCTATATTAAGGAGACATTCCTTACACCAGCGTACACTTTGAGATCATATCCCCAACGAAGTATCAAGAGTAATTACACCACAAAAGTACTCTATCTCAAGGCCCAAAATTTTAATAATAGATTCAAATATGAAAGAATGTGAAATAACCATGTCAAATAAAACAAACACCAAAGTAGATGCTACTAAAATTGTACCTTGCATAGTAGATGTACTGGTGATATGCTCCTTAGGTGCTGGTTGTACTACATGTAACTGTCCTAGACTGCAACCCTGATATGCAACCTGGCTACCTAGAGCAGACCCACATTACTAACGTTGTAAATTAGAAGTATGGATTCCACAGCCTCAACCAACTTCTCAGCCCGAATGACTGGTAGTACTCTAGCTACCCGCCTGGATAGGAGCTACTGATCCCACTCCCGAGGGAGAATCTAGTGAAGATCCTCTCCTGCTAGATATATATGGGAAGGTCTAGTAAAAACACTGAAGATTACCAATACTTCCATAATACTAGGACTGAAACGGGTCTCTATTGCACTAGGGTTTCATGTGTCCTAAATTCTCACCCCGATGACATATCATATAGACATTAGTGTGAGATTTCTGACTACTGCTGCCCCTATGACTAGACTCCAAGCATCAATTCCTATCGCCAGATGACTACCCCCTATCTAAGTGTTGAACCACCCTGGTCCACACCTTTATATTCCCTCAAATTATACTCAGCGACGAGGTCCCAGTTCACTATACCTAAAATGGTAGTCAATCATAAGATATCTAACTGAGATCAGATGGTGTATACGAGCTCATCCTCAAACCATCTCACTACCATCATCTCATCACCAATGAGATTCAGTGAAAAAAACTAGAGCTCAGTGAAATGATCTTAATACTCAATCACAATCATAACACCCTATTGTAAGTGCATAAATTCCTTTTCCCATTCGGACTATCTAGAAGTCCCTCTATACTATATCCCAATGCTGACTAGCCTAAGTAAAAAAATCCCACCTTTTCTTGGTATAATCCCAGAGTATATATGTTGCGAGCTTGACCCTCCTTTCTGAAGTCATCTCTAGGTTCTCGAATATAGATAACATGGCTTCAAACCACGATTCAGCAACCTAAGGGCCATAATATCCCAAAAATTTAGGTTGATGATGTTTCTGAAACTCTCACATCAACACGAACATAATAGGGGTAGGTCATGGATCTCCCTAAATGGGATATATAAATCATAGGAAGCTCTCTTGGAACTGAGAATCAACGACCAACTTAGGGATAACAGGAGGTGACACAAGTGGCACTACAAGAGGTAATAACAGTTTCTCAGGGTCCACCACCTCTAGATCATGGTTTTCGTCACCCTCCTGGTGTATGACCCAAGGTCTTCATGGTGGAATAATTATACAATTCCAAACACACACCTCCAAATGATATTTGATATAAAAATGATCACAAAAAAACAAATAGGTCATATACAATCCTTCCTATGTAAAGAGTCAATACCCCATTTCTTGCTCCTAGATCCAAGTCTAGGTGATATAAAAGATCATAAAGGATCACATGAGAAAATTCTTATTTCCCACTATTGAGGCTGGGTTAGGGTCAAGGTCTCACATCACATAGCAGAGGTCACGATGTATAGAGTGTCAATTGCAAGGTATAAAGGAAAACACCCTCTACGATGCAATTGACATATTCATTTAATGAAAACTATTTCATTTGAGAAATTAAATTTATTCAAGTCCATACCCATTTATATGTATATATATCATGGTCCAGTTACATGAGTCACCATTCCCAAGTTATAAAATCACAAGCTTTATAAGTTTCAATTGACATGTTATATAACTACAACCAGACTCTTACATCTAGTATCAAGATGTAACAATCCGTATGATGATTTGATTAGATGAATCACCATTCCCAATTTATAAAAGTACATGCTTTATAAATTACAATTGGCATTAATGTAATCAAAATCAACTAAAATTTCATCTCTTGTAACCTCATTTACATAGCTCAAACATGTGATAATGGGTTAATTAAGTCGACACCATCAATCTATATGGGAAAACACCATTTAGGTTGATGTAGACACTTTAATTAATCAAATTATTTTATCCCTGTAAGAAATGTTAGCACATTTTCTAAATATAACAGTCAAGTAACCAACAAAATGTAGAATAAAATGCATATAGTAATATAAATTTATCATGTAATATGCATGACATAAATCCTCAAGTTCCTAATATATTGCATGAGACTATACTTCCTTTCCATACCTGAATAAGGTAAAAATACATACTAATAATTATAACTACCACACAACATGTGAATCACCATACGATGAAATCAATACAACTGTAATTGGCATGATTCTATAATAACAATCCCATCCCAAGTAATTTGATCTTTTCCCTATATGCAGATTAGATACTCCCAGACACAAGCTCATTACCAAATTTTGACACATCCTAATATACTTTCTACCAACCCCAAAATAATAAATCAAAGAAAATAAATCCTTTTATTATAATTTGTGATTTTCTAGGCCAAGTTCACTAATAAGTAACCTGATATGGTTGGTCACATTTTCTCAAGCGTGCCTCCCCATACGCCAGAGGCTGTCAACTAGCAGTGAGGGTCTGTGATGGTACAGTGGGGAGACTATATCCTCATGATCATATTGGATCATAGTGATATAAAAAATAGATAAATATCTAAAAATAATAATAATGATTAAGGGAAACAAAATCAATCATCAAATAAATAATACAGGTTGAAGTTACAATAATGAGAGTCATATATATAATGGTTTCATGTATGTTTGTTATAAAAAACGAAAATCAGACATACATGGAAGCATATGTACAATACAATATATGTACAAAAAAATAGATAAAAAGACAAAAAACTATCCCATGAACATCCCGAGCATAGGCTCAGTAATATGCTACCAAGATCCCAACCTAATAGATAACTAGGTATCTATAGTTGGACACTTTCCTTTGTCCCTACCCAAATCCATGAGATCTATTCGAGTACCAATTGGTGGCCCAAATAAGGTGTGATTAAAATTCAGTAGGTCACCACCAATTAAACACATGTTTTAAACATTTGTTTACTTGACATCTAAGTTTACCCATTTTAACCATTTTGGGTTTTCACTAAGGTAATAAGTTTTCTAACCTAGGTAATTTATCCACCAAGAATAAATTAAAGTGATAATTAATAGATAATTTAGACCAAATGATTATAAATTTTATATCTAATTTATAAAATAAAAATCCTTTGTGTGTTGGAAATTAATTTTGACAGAAGCGCACGTAACCCGCAAAAACACTGATTTAACCCTAGCCACACTAACAAAGTTTTTACTATTTAGGGGTCAATATGTTAATTATAAAAGATAAATTGGTCCATTAATGGACCATATTTTATATTTATTTACATTTAAAAATCACTTGGTGGAGTATATGCTTTTTCTTAATTTTATTTTTTTTAATAAAATATCATTTATTATAAAATAACATTAATGTCAATTTTGACATTATTTATTTAATTTAAATTTAATAATATAAGTAAAATAATAGAATTTAAATATATTAAGTTAAAATATATGTAAAATGATATATTGATCTACAAAAATAATGAGACATAATAATTCATTCAATTAATTTCACTTTTAATGTGTTTAATATCATTTATTTTATTTAATTATTAACTAAATAATTACTATGTTAAAATTTATTAATAATTACAAGTAATTATATTATCTATTAAAAATTAAAATAAATTATTATGAAAAAAACTCATTTATATTTTAAAATAATATTTATAACCTAACCTATGTTGTTTTTTCCCTTTCCTAAAGATTTTTAGAAATTAAAAGTAAGAAAAGTATCATTTTTTTCTTTACTTAACTTATTATATGAGTCAATTTCATGAAAAAGTGTCCCAAAAACTAATAAAATTTTATCCTAAGTTCATAAGGGTCTAAATATTTCCATTAAATGGGTGTTGATGATTTTTTAGGTCATTTGGCCCCTTATGTTAAAGCTTAATCTCTTGGTAAATTCATTTTTACCTTAATTGTTATAATTAATTTTAAATGTTTTCACTAATCACTTTGGTCAAAAACTAATCAGTACTTATTATAAATTATAAATTTTTCTGATTCCAAATATGAAATCCATTTTTCCAAATTCAATCCACCGAAGTAGGAAAAATTAATTTTAAATTAATCCCACAGATGTGACAAGAGAGCGGGTTTTTAAAGTAATAATGTTTAAAATTTACAAAATTTTTATATCTAAATTCAATATAAAAATGATTCCAATAACCTAAATTGAATTAATATATGTAAAATTTAACTTATTTTACTTTTAAACCAATTTAAAATATAATTTAACATTGTAAATTATTTAAATGAAAAGGTATTTTTCAATTAAAATCCATTTTTTTCATTATTCATAAAAAAATGAAGCTTCTCAGAAAAATAAAAAAAAATTAATCCAAGATAATTTTGATATTATGATTTAAAAAATTAAATTTATTTTGTAAAATAAAATTTCTAACAGTTTTAAAAATTAAATTTAAATTAAGTGTTCAAATCATGACTTAATAGTGTTTTATTCACAGTCGGTGTTTCATGCATCACAAGCTATCAATGAAATTAAATTCATTCTAAAATAAATATATTGTAAAGTATTGGGGTGTTAAATTCCCCCAAACTTAAATAATTTTTGTCCTCTAAATTTAAACTTGATCTTGTTAATCAAGATTTTGATATTTGAACATTCTTTTGTTGAAAACCCCTATACTGTTAATACCTTTCACAAGATGGTTTAACATACTACTATCAAGATCTTTCACAAGACAATTTAAAACTGATTGGTTACAACACAAAGGGTTTATGGCCAACATATTTCATCTCATGAGACTACTAATGCATCTAGGAGCTTAATTTAAATAGTCTCAAACCCCTATATTTCATTTCCAAATAATTCTTCATATATCAAATAATTAATTTAATTCATAACAAAGTGCCTTATCAAATATCCATATTGAGTAAAAGATATGGATTTATCAATATTTCCCCATTCAATACAAATAACTTTCAAAGTAAAACACCATATGTAGAAATAATATATAGTTTATGAAATTAACATATCAATGATATATAATATGGATATTTAGGGTAAATTTAATGTCTATTGATCACAAGAAAGTGAATATTTCAAGGGGAATTTAATGACTAGAAAAATGAATTAAGGAAGTGAATGTTAATACTTTCCTTGGTCAAAATGATCATAAACCATACAAATGAAGAATAAGGATGGTAATAATACAACATATCCCAATTGGAGTATGTATAATGGGTTGTTTTCATTTAGGAATATAAATATAACAAAAATATATTTAAAAACATTCTTGGGGAAAATATCCTTTTCATTTTGAAAAACATTTTGAAAAAAATTTTCTTTGAAAATCCCTTTTAAAAACATTTTCTTTAAAAAGTAACCTTATAAAATTAAAAATTAATATCCAAATAAATTATGATGGTAAATCCTTACATGGAATACAAGATAAAAAGAACTTTCACTGGAAAAAGGTTAGAAATGTACCTTGTTTAGAAAACAACAAGAAGGGTCCTTTCACATTTTTAATAAAAGCCAAATAGAAATTATTTAAAAAATTCATAAAGATTACTTTGTTTTTTTGTAAAATATTGGGTGAAAATTCCTTTTATAAATCATTTTTAAAAAATAAAAAAAATTGAAAACATTTTTAGAAAACATGATTTTGGAAGAAAATAGATTTCCGACTGAAGAGAGAAATGAAGTCTTATTTTCTTACCAAAAAATTTCTAAAACATTTTACATACCAAAGAGTGAAAAAATGGTATTATTACTTGAAAAGGATCATGAATAACCATATGATAATAAAATTAAATGGTTTATTAAACAATTATCAAATAATTTCCTTCAATGGAAATTAAAGTGTAAACAATCCTAAATAAAATGCGATTATGAAGTAAACCGGTTCAAAGATTATAACATTGAAGTAAGAATAAACCATTGAATCGATTACGTGTATAAAATGTAAATACACATAAAATAAGTGTAAATATAACATAATATAATCAAAATTCATTATACACATAATCTTATATTATGAACGACAATAAGGAAATAATATAACCCAACAAAAAAGAAGTTGAGTTGTGCAATTTTTTACCACTTGGTAACTTTTAATGAAAACCCCATTATATGAAATAATTAAAATTAAAACTTAAAATACCATGAATAATAAATAATTTATGTCATTATATGTTAAAGTGGAATTATATACACCAAATAAAATGAATTAGGTGTATAACATTACAATATGCCTCAATGAAATGAAATTGAGACGAAATCCATTACCTTGCGTTTCTTTTTGGGTGAACGTTCTTTAACATCCTGTATAGTGGTTTTAAACATGAAATTAACTTAAAACAGAACCATATTAATATTTATAATTTCATATATGATCCTTTTATAACATCTTATCACCCGTTCATTAATGATCTTTCATAATTTTCAATGTTTTAGGTAATAACTGCTTTGTTTCTCGAGTATGTTTTAACTTGTTTTTTTGTTCATATTACTTAGATCATGATTTAATTATATAAAGAATTTAAACCATTATATAAATATCATATATTTTTAGTACATATGTATTTATAGTAATCCAAAAAGTTTAGTGATAGAAAACGAAATACACCATTCATGGAGATGGTAGGCCGTACATATGCATGAACGCTGTTTCCATTTTCTAATCATGTTGAAAGAAGGAAAAGTAAATGATATATATATATAATATAATTCAAGTATTTTTTATATCATATAAATCACATATTTTTATTAAACCCATTCTTAATACATTCTATGTAGAGCGTGAATGAATCACATCGCTTTGCGAGGCGGTAGTTCGCCGTACACACGAACAATGTTATCTTATTCCCAAAAAATATGTGTAATATAATAATTATAAAAGTATAATAATATCATAAATATAATAAATATCATATATAAAAAATATTTCCATCATCATTCCCAACCTTCAAAGGTGGTAATGGAAAAACGAATGACATCAGTTCGTGAGGTGGTAGTTCGTCGTATGCACGAACAATGATTTTGTAACCAATTTGATGGAAGTGTTTGTAGTTTTAGGTTGAAACCTTAACATAATTATATATAAGTATATGGAATATACTTCAGTTATTATATAATCATGATATAATATAAATTTAATTAGGTGGATAAGGAAATAAAATAAAAATGCTTTTAGAAGAACATTACCTCTTCCTTGGGTATCCTCCTTAGGTTTGCACTAAAACCTTAAAAGGATTAATTTATACCAAAATTAAGGATTATAGGATGCGGTTAGAGAATTTGGGAATTTATTTTGGAATGTATTTTCTGGACACGAGTGTTTTGAAGGTGTGAAGAATGGGGGAGAGCGAGTGCCCTTTTATAGTTGAGGAGGAGTAACATTCTTGTAAATAATCAAAAGTATTCACTATTAGAAGGTATCCCTTACCTCATGTGGATCAAACATTTGGGTTTTTAGGGATGATATAGTTAAGAAAAACCTCTACCACACAATAAAAAAAATATTTTAATCATTTTTTTCCTTAACATCTAAGTTTCCCTATTTTAACCATTTTAGTTTTTCACTAAGGTAATGAGTTTTCTAACCTAGGTAATATATCTATTAAGACTAAATTAAAGTGTTATATATTATATAATTTATAAGAAATTATTTTAAATATTATATATAATTTATAAATTAAAAATATTATGTGTTTTGGAAATTAATTTTGATAGAAGCGCACGTAACGTGCAAAACACTGCTTTAACCCTAACCGCGCTAACAATTTTTTTTTACTATTTAGAGGTCAATATGTTAATTATAAAAGTTCAATTAATAAATTAATGGGCCATATTTTATATTTATTAAAATTTAAAAATCACTTGGAAGACTATATGATTTTTAGTAATTTTAAATTATTTAATAATATATCATTTATTATAAAATAACATTAATGTCAATTTTGACATTATTTATTTAATTTAAATTTAATAATATCAATAAAATAATAGAATTTGAATATATTAAATAAAAAATAACATAACAATATATATTCATCTACAAAAATAAAGGGACACAATAATTCACTTCACTTTTAATGTTTTTAGTATCATTTATTTTATTTTATTGTTAACTAAATAATTACTATGTTGGCGCTTCTTAAGCATTAAAAGTAATAATATTATATATAAAAAATTAAAATAAATTATTATGATAAAAAAACTCATTTTTCTTTCAAAATAATATTTATTACCGAACCTATGTTGTTTTTCCCTTTCCCAAATCTTTATAGAAATTAAAAGTAAGAAAAGTATCTTTTTTTGTATTTTCTTTACTTAACTTATTTTATGGGTCAATTTCATAGAACAGTGTCCAAAAAACTCATAAAATTCTAGAATAAGGTCATAAGGGTCAAAATATGACCAGTAAATAGGTTTTTGACAAGTTTCTTTATCATTTGGCCCCTTAAGTTTAAAGTTTAATCCCTTGATAAACTCATTTTTACCTTAATTAATTAATTATTTTTTAACAGTTTTTACTAATAACTTTAATTAAAATCTAAATTGGAATTATTATAAATTATAAATTATGATTATTCTAACTTAAACCCATAAAAATGGAAAAAATTAATTTAAAATTAATAAGGCAGACGTGATGAGAGAGTGAGTTTTCAAAGTTAAAATGTTCAAAAGTTTACAAAGTTTTTATATCTAAATTTAATATGATAATGATTATAATGACCTAAATTGAACTAATACATGTAAAATTTAAATAATTTTACATTAAAACTAATTCAAAATATAATTTAACATTATAAATTATTTAAATAAAATTTTTATTTTCAATTAAAATCCATTATTTTTCACTATTCTTAAAAAATGAAAATTTTCAAAAAAATCATAAAAATTTAACCTAATATAATTTTGATATTATTATTTGAAAATGAATTTTATTTTTTCAAATAAAATCTCTAAAAGTGTTAAAAAATAAATTTAAATTAACTGTGAAAAGCATGACTAAATAGTGTTTTGTTCAAACCCAGTGTTGCATGCATTGCAAGCTATCAGCATAATTAAATTTATTCTAAAATAAATATATTGTAAATTATTAGGGTGTTTCATTATACCCACCTTAAATTAATTATATCCTCAAAATTTAAACATAATCTTAGTAATCAAGGGTTTGATATTTGAAAATTATTTTGTTGAAAACCCACATCATAAAAAGAGTTAAAAAAAATCTTCTTAATAAGTGAAAAGGTCATATAGAATAACACATAACTAGATTTATAAGTATGAGAATTTTTTTGGAAAGTGAAAAAATGGTCATATAATAGAAAACTAACACAAAAATATTGATGGAGAGTGATAGAGGATATGGATCATAAGAAATTAGGTCATCCAAAGAAGGTTACTAACCACAAATCCTTAAACAAAAGAGGGATGAAAAAGGACATTGATATCATCAGAAATGATGGTAATTAGAATAAAATTTTATTTCATGATATTTTTTATTAATTTTTGGTAATTCCTTTTCTATCTAAATTGAGAACATTTGAAAATGTACATACTTGATATATTTTTATTTCATAAGAAAAATTTCACATTTTGGTTTTGCTTCAATCACTTTGCACTTCATTTATTACTATAAGAAATGAATATCCATGAATGAATTTTTATTCCAAAAGTACTAAAATTCACTTTTAACGGATCATAAAGTCCATAATAGATTGATAAGTCATTCCTTCAATATGTAGTTATTATTATAAAAAAATGGTTAATATAGGTTATCCAGTATGAATAAACCTTCACATAGTGAAGTGATACATTAATCTCTAAAACCTCACCCAATGTTCAACTTAAACCATTTCATAAATGGTTAACTTTATGACCCTTCCAAAATATCAGGTTCCAAAACTTTATAAAAAAGGTTACTAAATTTCTAAAAATAAAATTATCATAAAAAACATGAAGTAGTTCTTAATCATCACGTACCAAATATATAGATACATTCAAATGTATTCTCTTTAAACATGGTAATAACCATAATTACCATAAAACATTATTAAAAACATGCATGCTTCATTATTCCTCAAGTAAAACATAGATTATTGGATATATTACTTAAATAAAAAAATGTTGTAAACTCCATCAATGATAGCATAAACCACTTTTTCAACATATGAACTCAAATCCTTAATGAAATAGTACTGCAATACAATCCTTATACATTTCATAATTCTTATAATGATAATATCACCAATAAAATACTTTCACAACATATTTTATAGATATAAATATACAAAAATAGTAATCATTTTACTTGCATAAATTTCATAAGCTTGAACTTGATCTCTTAGATTCTTCTAAGTTATATTCCCTTGATGCTTGGGGTATTCATTTGTATAGTTCCCCATCTTCTTAAAATAGAATCATTTCACATTGGAATTTTTTTCTTTCCCTTTCAATCAAAAGTCTGGTGAAATTTTTCTCCACACTGATAGCGAACTCCCATTCCCTTCAAGAAAGTACAATGGTGTGTCTTTCCAAAATTATCACATGTGGGAAAATCCTTCTTCCTCTTCTTCACCTTATCCATTTTTTGATTCGTTCTCCTCTTCTTCTCTAGATTCCTTTAAAATCCATAGTACTTAGAGAATTATTTCTCTATTTTGATAGCACATAAAAATATTTCATTATATGATGAAAAAGTTTGAGAGACCAATGCCCTTCAGAGACTTGGCTTAAGACCTTAAAATAAGTGGTCAATTGTAAAGACCTAGATTTTCCATGTAATTTTTTTAACTATATGGAATTATTATGAGTCTGCGAAAATTGAGGATGCGTGATTTCGAGGCCTGGTGTGCCCGAAATGAATTTCCGAACTTTTTTTAAAGCACATTTAGTAAACGCATGAGCGACGTTTTCTAACTTTTGAACCAGTGCTTGGATTAAAAATCCAAGGGCAACGTTGAATCTGTAGCGCCAAGATTCACTTAAGGGAGGCTTCACTTCGACCATAGTAGGTATGGAGAAAAAGTTTGATTTTGGAATTTTAAAAGAATAAATAAAATAACCTTGTTATTTTATTTTATTTCTTTATTTTCCTCCAATGGACAAGCGACAATGTGGAACCAGCGACGTGTCAAGCCATTTATTGTCTTAACCCTTCAAATATTATGTAACCATGCTGTTAGAATTTAGGAAGGTTCTTATTAATGAACCCTTATAAATTCTATGAGAGTTAGAAACCCTCCCCCTCTCCTATTTATATGGAGCTTAGGGAGAGGTGTCGACACTGCTTCACCAAGAAAAAAAGTGCGAGTAAAGTGCCACGAAACCAAACCCTTGGAGGACAGAGCTGGTTCCGGTGAATAGTAACGAGTGACACTGAAACCCCGAACCGAAGATCGATAATTGAGCTACGTCGTTGGATGATAGTTGCGGGGGACAGTGAGCACCGAACCACTTCCTCAATCGTGGGCATTCTCCATCATTCTTGAAGTAGGGTTTAATCTTTATTTTTTTGTCAAGAGTTATTTGAATCCTTCCTACCCTCTTGCTATCAACCTAATGTGGAGGGCATAGGCCAAACAAACAAGGCCCTGTCCCTCCGCCCTTTTTGTTGAAAGTTGGTGTGTTCTTCGCTAGCTTTACATTTGGGTTGGACGAGCCCTGGGGTGACAAAGGATGGTGGCGGTCGGCACCGGCCGACCATAGAGGAGGTGCGGCGCGCTGCAGCGCGCCGCTGGTGAGCAAGGGGCTGCGACCGAAGTTGTGGCAGATGAAGGTGGTGGCCGACACACTAGTTGGCTGTGAGGAAGGTGGCAGCACACCCATGCCAATGGAGGAACTGGTCGTAGCTCTTCAACCGCTGCATTCAGAAGAGGTGGTCGGCACACCGGATGATCGTGGAAGCGGAGGGCGGCGCGATCAGCGCACCGATGAAGGAGCCGCGACACCGATGATATGGCAGCAGGACTCACAGCAGGACCCGCGGATGACCTGCCAGTGCCAAAAGGCATTTCCACTTCACCTTACGAATGGGACCCCCCCCCCCCCCCCCCCCACGCTAGCTCAGGTGGACCCCGCTCTGCCTCGGGCTGGGCCACCGGAGGACCGCGCTCCGTGCTCCACCGCGGACCGGGCCGCCCGCCCAGTGGGCCACGCGCCTAGCGGTCCGCCCCCTTGTGGGCTGGGCTGGACCTCGGCCCAGTGGGCTAAGCCCACAGCGGCGCAGCCCAGCTGGGTCGAGCCGACCAGGTTGGACCGGACCCAGGCCCAACCGGACCCAGAAACACTTAAAGGGCCATATCTTGAGAACCGGACGTCCGTTTGACAAACCGTCTACAACACTGAGATATTTAGATCGAGACGATCCTTTTGGTACAATTAAATTGAATTTTGGAAATATTTGGAGTACGAACAAGTTAGATCAAACCCGAATCCAAGAGGGCCCTCAAAAATAAAATGCTTATAACTCACAGATCGAACATCCGATTGACGCGCCGTCTGTCGCGTTTGGACCCTTACGACATGGAAGTCCTTTGGGTTAATCCTTTGTGGATATTATTGGAATTTAAGGTACGATCGATATCTCGATGTGTAGATTCTACGAAACTCGAGCGCACCAGGTGTGAGGAATCCTTTGGCAGGCTGTAACGTGAAGAAAGACCATCGATCCTGTGTGGGTCAGCATCTATCGATCCCGTGTGGGTCAGCTTCTATTAGATTATGTGTGGGTCAGTGCTCAGCGATCCTGTGCGGGTCAGCGCATACCAATCCTGTGTGGGTCAGTGGGGGTTAGTACCTATCGATCCTGTGTGGGTCAGCAGAAGTGATTATTAACAGAATAAGATGATCTAACTTATGACTAATCATCTGTACTTCTGTATTTAAGTTATATTTGATTGTGATCTGAGAATTTTCACCTTTGTGGTGTTATCTTCATGGTGTTACTTGTGTGGTACTTCTATCTTCGTGGTTTTTCCTGTGTGGTACTTATATCTTCGTGGTGTTACTTATGTGGTACTTCTACCTTTGTGGTGTTGTCTTCGTGGTGTTACTTGTGTGGTACTTCTATCTCAGTGGTGTTACCAGTGTGTTATTTCTACCCTTGTGGTGTTACCTTTGTGGTATTCTTCCCCCATGTATGAGATGAGTATATCTTGATAACTTAGGTATATGTATGGGCATATACCTAAGTAGAGTTGATGTATTGCTTGTGGTTTATCCTTTGTAGAACTCTAGGAGACCTATGGGGTCTCGGGGTCCCTACTGAGTATCATTATACTCACCCCTGCACGAGCTATGCCCAAACCTTGTTGTGTCTTGTGCAGATGACAGACAACATTGATCGAGGCTAAGGGAGCCAGGACTGGACAGTGCCCGGAGGTGGACCATTTGGCGTGACGTGACACATGGACTACTGTTTGTGAGATACACCTACCCTTCAGGTAGAATCCTCAGTGGATTATCCATGAGCTATTTTTCACTTTTTAGTTGTATTTTTACTTTTTATTTGTACTTTTACTTTTCAGTTGGGCTCGTATTTCGGCCCCTTTACTTTCAGAACACTTTTACTACAGTAGTTCACTTCGTGGTTTCTTCTTCTTTTGTTCTTGGACTGTGTGTCTATACAGGTTAAAAGGAAACACCTTATCATTTTAGGGATATGTCTTTCCGGTGCTATTTTCCAGCCCCTGGCCTATGAAAGGAGAGATTAGGTTAGTCATGGAGCTGGCCCCGAGGGACGAGTCGTGACAAAGTGGTATCAGAGGAGTCAGTTCTACTGAAGAACTAGGACTCTGAACTTTTCTACGTGGCAATAGTGTTAAGTGTTATGAGTGTGGTTTTTAGTTTGGGGAATCTAGTGTTGGTGAGGCAGTCGATATATCCATACACCAGGACCCCGAATTCTAATTTCTGACTCAGTGCACGGAAATACTGATTGCGTGTGTTTTTGAAAAGTTTTTCTTATTATCTCTTCGAGTCAGCTCAACAGGAATAACTTATGGACTGTGGCACACCTGTCCTATTTTAGGATGCCGCCACATTGAAATCCATCCAAGATTCACAAGAGGGTATGTGATGATGGACCACAGAGTAATGAGGCCTCAGTGTAGGGCCCTCTTATAGTGTTAGCACCTTCGGGTGGTGTACCAGTAGCACCACTACCCGCTATGCAACCGTTTCCACTAGCCCCACCAACAGAGGATGCACGCCGACTAAGAACATTTCATGAGTTTAAGCAGTAGAGGACTTCGAGGTTTCGAGTCAAGATAGACCTACAGGTGGATGAGGACTAGATGGAGGCTGTAGTCAGAGTTTTCTTCTTGGTTAGGACACCAGCTGACCTTATGGTGATCCTAGCAGCTAGTCTTTTTCAGGAAGCAGTAGGGAGATGGTGGAGCTTGATGCTCCAGATACACGATGAGGTGACCCTCATCTAGGAAGACCTTGAGATCCCTTTTAGGTAAGAGTTCATCCCAGCAACCTTACGCTCTATGTGTATACAGGAGCTGCTGCACTTACAGCAGGTAAACATGATTGTGGCCCAGTACTCGGCGAGGTTCACTGATCTCTACCGCTACTCCACCAACATGGTACAAGACCCTTTCTTTAGGGCCCTGACCTTAGAGTAGGGTCTCTAATGAGATATCAGAGCATCGATGATATCAATTAGCATACCGACACAAGATGGGGTACTAGAGTGAGCACTTTTGGTGGAGAGATTCCTAATTGAGCTGGTACTGGCGGCGAGAGCCACCACCGGACGTCAGGTAGAAGAGTCATCTATAGAAGGTAGTAGAAGTATGAAACAGGGGCCCAAGCAAGCCAGTCCTTCTGGTGGAAAACCTCAGGATACATAGTCAGTGGTGTGGGGCTCACAGGACAGAGGAGGACAGCTGAGGAGTAGGCAGTGCTACTCGTGCAACGGGCATGGTCACCTAGCTTGCGATTACCCGAACCACCGTACGAACGACCAATAGAAGATTGAGGGACCACTGAGGTAGAGATTTGATCAGGGAGGTCTGCAGGCAGTAGGCGGATGTGGCAGAGGAGCTGGTCGCGCAGCAGGCAATGGGAAACGATTCGGGGTTCTACCGCCACCACCTCTAGGTGGTCCATCTCGAGCACATGGAGAAGGTGGACAAGGACGAGCTGAGCTCTAGGCAACTAAGGCCTACAACCATGGAAATATAGAGATGATTAGAGGTATGATATGTGTCTACTCCATCTTAGCTGCAGTACTTATAGATACAGGTTCCAGTTACTCTTTTATTGCCATGACCCTCGTTCGGAGCTCGAAGATTCCAGTGGAGTCATTAGCTCGATCCTTACGGCTAGAGACTCCTACGGGAGAGGATTTGATGATTAAAAACTGGTGCTGGCAATATGAGCTTACTATAGGAGACAAGAGTTTTGGATGAGATCTTCTAGTAGCTGCGTTAAGGCCTTACGATGTCATCTTGGGAATGGACTGGTTATCCACAGTTCATGCCCAGATTGACTGTATTAGGAAAAAAGTTTGGTGTGTCCATAAGGATGGGACCTGGTTTTCCTTCACTGATAAGAATGGAACCTTTTCAGCATAGGATGGACTTACCCGGAGGAGGGTGCAGCTGATCACACATTAGTTGGCTAGCCTTACCCTCAGAGTAGTAGATGTTGAGAGTCCGAGCTATCCTATAGTGGTGGACCTGTATGCCAATGTATTTCCTGATGATGTTCTAGGACTACCTCCATGCAGAGAGTTAGAATTTTACATCGAACTGTACCCTGGGATGGCATCGATATCTACACCAGCATATCAGATGGCTCCCACAGAGCTTTGTGAGTTACGGGTACAATTAGAGGACTTGTAGAGGAAGGGGTTCATAATGCCCAGTGTGTATCCATGGGAAACCCCGTTTTTGTTCGCCAAGAAGGTAGATGAGAGTTTGAGGCTCTGTGTAGATTATCGGTGCCTGAACTAGGTGACCATGAAGAACAAGTATCCACTTCAGAGGATTGATGATCTTTTCGATCAGCTGAAGGGAGATCGTTGATTTTTGAAGATAGATCTCAGATTAGGATATCATCAGCTCAGAGTATGAGATGAGGATGTGTAGAAGACGACATTAAAATGTCATTATGACCACTATGAGTTCTTGGTTATGCCATTTGGCATGAACAATTCCCAAACAGTGTTCATGGGACTCATGAACAGGATATTTCAGCCTTACCTTGATTGATTTTTGGAAGTCTTCATCGATGACATCTTGATATACTCAGTGATGGAGGAAGATCATGCCTATCATCTGCAGATAGTTCTGGATACACTCTGAGAGCATCAACTTTATGGTAAGCTCTCGAAGTGCCAGTTCTAGATACGAGAGGTCCACTTTCTGGGACACGTTATCTCAAAGGCTATAGTTGCAGTGGATCCAGCGAAGATAGAGGTTTTAATTTATTGGGAGCCACCCAGGAGTGTGACTGAGGTGCAGAGTTTCTTGGGGTTGGCTGAATACTACTGGAGATTCGTGCCTAACTTTTCCAGAGTTGCGGCACTCTTGTTAGCATTTAATAAGAAGTGATATCCCTTTGCATGGATAAAGAGATTCCATCAAAGTTTTCAGGATCTGAGGTAGAGACTAATGGGTGCCCCCATCTTGAGGGTACCATAAGAGGGCGTTGGGTATGTAGTCTACTATGATGCATCGGGGACCGGACATGGATGTGTCCTAATGTAGGAGCAAGTAGTGATCACTTATGGTTTGTGACAACTGAGATAGAATGACCAGAACTATTCTACCCATGACCTGGAGTTAGCAGCAGTGGTATTCACCTTGAAGATTAAGCGACATTACTTGATGGGAAAACGTTTTATAGTCTACTCTAATCACAAGAGTCTCAGGTATATCTTCTATCAGAAGAACCTGAACCTGAGACAACGAAAATGGCTGCAGTTTCTCCAGAACTATGACTTTGAGATATTCTATACACCTGGGAAGGGGAACTTGGTAGCCGATGCACTCAGCAGGAGGTCTGGTCTACAGTTGTTGAGTGAGGTGACAGAGCAACTAGTCATGATGTAGATATCCTTCATGGATAGAGTTGGAGTAGCTTACCTCCAGTCTATGACTGTCACTCCCCCACTCCTTCAGTGAGTTTGAGAGGCACAACTTGAGGACATTGACTGCGAGGCTTGACATGATCAGATATCCTCAGGACAAGAACCTGATAGATTTTTTGAAGGTGGGAAGCATATCATTCTCTTCAGAGGACGTACCATGGTACTAGTGGAGCTATGGGAGGAGGTGTTGAGGGAGTTTTATACATACCCTTTGGAAGTACATCTTGGGGTAGCGAAGATGTACCGGGACCTCCAACTTCAGAACTAGTAGCTAGGGATGAAGAAGGCAGTGGTAGAGTTTGTTTCATAATGCCTCACTTGTTAGCAAGTGAAGGCTGAGCATCAGGTTCCAACAGGCTTAGTGAAACCATTAAAGGTGCCAGAGTGGAAGTGGGATGATATCTCCATAGACTTTGTGACAGGGCTTCCACGTACGTCTAGGGGACATGATTCCATACGGGTGATCATTGAACGACTCACCAAGTCGTCCCACTTTATACCTATAAAAGAGAAGGTATAATTAGAGGGTATAGGATGCCTCTACATACAGGAGATTGTGTGACTTCATGGGGTGCCATCGACGATCGTCTCTAACCATGACACAAGTTTTAATTTCTGGTTGTGGAAGGGATTTTAGGAGGCATTCGAGACTCATCTACATTTGAGAACCACCTTTTATCCTTAGACAAATGGTCATATGGAGCGGACCATTTAAACGCTAGAGGACATGATTTGTGCATGCATCCTAGATTTTGGCCATAGTTGGGAGGATCACTTTCCCTTGGTGGAGTTTGCATACAACAAAAGTTATCACTCCACCATTGGTATGAAAACATTTTAGGCCTTGTACGGTCGACCATGCAGATCACCTCTATGCTGGACAGACCTTGGGGAGTCAGCACTTATGGGACCAGAGTTGGTACGGGTTATCACTGAGAAGGTGCAAATCATCTAGGAGCGGATAAAGACTGCATAGAGTAGACATAAGTCATATGCTGACAGGAGGCAGAGATCTTTGGAGTTCGAGGAGGGAGACCATGTCTTCCTACGGGTCTCACCTCTATGAGGTTTATGGAGATTTGGATGAGGCAGCAAACTCTCACCGAGGTTTATCGGACCATTTCTGATACTTTGGAGGATTGACGAGGTGGAATACCACTTGGAACTACCACTGTAGTTAGAGAGGGTGCACGACGTCTTCCATGTATCCCAGCCGAGAAGATACGTGCATGACCTATCTCACATCATCGACCACGACGAGCTGGACTTTGATGATGGGGTGGAATTTACGAAGGTTCTCGTAGAGATTGAGGATCAACAAGAGCGGGTACTTTGTGGGCGGTTGATACCTTTGGTGTGTGTTCGCTGGTAGCACGAGAACCTCCAGGAGAGAACTTGGGATCGAGAGGCTCAGATTCGTGCTCAGTACCCCCATTTGTTTTTTTAGTCTGTGTTGTGTCTTTCAGGGATGAAAATCCCTAAGGTGAAGAGAATGTAAAGACCCAGATTTTCTATGTATTTTTTTAATTATATAGAATTTTTATGAGTCTGCGAAAATTGATGGTGTGTGATTCCGAGGCCTGGTGTGCCCAGAATGAATTTCTGAATTTTTTTAAAGTACGTTTAGTAAACGCGTGAATGGAATTTTATAACTTTTGAATCGGTGCTCAGATTAAAAATCCGAGGGCACTGTTGAATCTGCAGTGCCAAGATTCGCTTAAGGGAGGCTTCAATTTGATTGCAGTAGGTCTGGAGAAAAAGTTAGATTTTGAGACTTTTAAAAGAATAAATAAAATAACCTTGTTATTTTATTTTATTTCTTTCTTTTCCTCCAATGGACAAGTAGCAACGCGGGACCAACAACGTGTCAAGACATTTATTGGATTGACCTTTCAAATCCTATATAACCATGTTGTTAGAATTTAGGAAGGTTCATATTAATTAACCCTTATAAATTTTATGAGCGTTAGACACCCTCCCCCTCTCCTATTTATATGGAGCTCAGGGAGAGGTGTTGCCACTGCTTCACCAAGCAACAAAGTGCTGGTAAAGTGCCGCAACACCAAACCCTTGGAGGATGGAGCCGGTTCCGGCGAGCGGTGACAAGTGACACCGAAACCCCAAACCAAAGATCCATGATCGAGCGACATCGTTGGAAGCTAGTTGCGGGGGACTGCGAACACCCACCCCCTTCCTCAATCACGGGTGTTCTCCATCATTCTTGAGGTAGGGTTTAATCTTGATTTGTTTTTTAGGATTTATTTGAATCCTTCCTACCCTCTTACTATTAACCTAACGCAGAGGGCATGGGCCAAATGAACAAGGTCCAGTCCCTCCTCCTTTTTTTGTTGAAAATTGGTGCATTCTTCGCTAGCTTTGCCTTTGGGTTGGACGAGCCCCGGGGCGACAAAGGATGGTAGAGGCCGTCACTGGCCGACCATGATGGAGGTGCAGCGTGCCATAGCGTGCTGTCGATGAACAAGGGGTTGCAGCCGAATCCACAGAAGATAAAGGGGGTGGCCGGCACACCGGACGACTGTAAGGAAAGAGGCAACACACCTGTGCCACTGGAAGAACCAGCCATGGCTCGTTAGTTGTAGCGGTTGGAAGAGGCAGCCAACACACCAGACATCCGAGATAGTGGAGGGCGGCACGATCAGCGTACCGCCGAAGGAGCCGCGACTACGACGCCACGACAACGGGACCCACAGTGGGTCCCATTGGTGACCTGGTAGTGCTAAAAGGTGCTTCTGCTTCACCTTACGAATGCGGGAAAACCACCCCATGCCAGTTCAGGTGGACCCCGCTCCGCCCTGGGCCACGCCACCTGCGGATCACACTCCGCCATAGGCCGCGCTCCACCGCGGATGAGGCCGCCTGCCTAGCGGGCCGTGCAGTGGGTGGGCCGGGCCGGACCTCATCCTAGCGGGCCGAGCCACTGCGACCCAGCCTAGCCGGGTCGGCCCAGATCGGGTTGGGCTGGGTCGGTTCAACCGGGTTGGATCGGACCCAGGCCCAACCGGACCCAGAAACACTTAAAGGGCCATATCTTGAGAACCGTACATCTGTTTGACGAACCTTCTATGAAGATGGGAACCATGGATCGAGACAGTCCTTTTGGTATACTCCACTTGATTTTTGGAAACAGTTGGAGTATGACTGGGTTGGATCGAACTTGAATCCAACCAGACCCTCATAACTAAAACGCTTATAACTCACAGACCGAGCGTCCTATTGACACACCGT
The DNA here is from genome assembly GCA_963277665.1 of Viscum album. Lineage (NCBI taxonomy): Eukaryota > Viridiplantae > Streptophyta > Magnoliopsida > Santalales > Viscaceae > Viscum > Viscum album. Next base: position 1,862,746,373 of record OY728123.1, on the reverse strand, counting down.
CTATCGCGTTTGGACCCTTACAACATATAGATCATTTGGGTCACTCAATTGTGGATATTAGTGGAGTTTTAGGTATGACCGATATCTTGAGGGGAAGATTCTACGGAACTCGAGCGCACCGGGTGCAAGGAATCCTATGGAAGGCTGTAACATGAAGAAAGAACATCGATCCTGTGTGGGTTAGCATATATCGATCCTATGTGGGTAAAATTATATCAGATCCTATGTGGGTTAGCACTTAGCGATCCTGTATGGGTTAGCGCATACTGATCTTTTGTGGGTCAGATCTTATGTGGGTCAGATCTTATGTTGGTCAGTGGGCGTTAGTACCTATCGATCATGTGTGGGTCCGCAACAGTGCTTCTTAATAGAATAAGATGATATAATTTATGAATAATCATCTATACTTCTGTAGTTAAGTTATACCTGATTGTGAGCTGAGTCTTTTCACTTTTGTGGTGTTATCTTCGTGGTGTTACCTGTGCAGTACTTCTATCTTCGTGGTGTTGCCTGTGTGGTACTTCTATCTTCGTGGTGTTACCTATGTGATACTTCTAACTTTGCGGTGTTGTCTTCGTGGTGTTACCTGTGTGGTACTTCTATCTCAATGGTGTTACCTTTGTGGTATTTTAACCTTTGTGGTGTTACCTTTGTAGTATTCTTCCCTCATGTATGAGATGAGTATATCTTGATAACTTATGTATATGTATGAGAATATACCTAAGTAGAGTTGATGTCTTGCTTGTGGTTTATCCTTTGTGTAACTCTAGGAGACCTACAGTGTCTTGAGGTCCCTATTGAGTATCGTTATACTCACCCCTGCATGGAATATGACCACACCTTGTTGTGTCTTGTGCAGATGACAAATAGCATTGATCGAGGCTGAGGGAGATAGGAATGTACGATTACCAGAGGTGGACCATTTAGTGTGATTTAACACAAGAACTACTATTTGTGAGCTTCACCTACCCTTCAGGTAGGATCCTCAGTGGACGATCCAGGAGTTGTGTTTCACTTTTCAGTTGTATTTGTACTTTTCAATTGTAGTTGTACTTTTCAGTTGGGCTTGTATTCCGGCCCGTTTACATTCAACACACTTTTACTACAGCGGTTCACTTTGTGGTTGCTTCTTTTTATGTTCTTGGACTATGTGTTTGTACATGTTAAAAGGAAATTCCTTCCCGTTTTAGGGATACACCTTTCCGTGCTAGTTGCCAACCCCTGGCCTATGGAAGGAGGGCTTGGGGTAGTCACAGAATGGGCCCTAAGGGATGGGTCATGACATCAATCTTACACTCTGTGTTGAATAATTAATACTTAGCATACCTGGATAACCTTCTAAAGGAAGCCTCATACCCAGCAACACTTTATTCTTCCTTTTTCTTTAAGTTAAGGAACTTTATCTTCATTTTAGTTTGTTGTTCATGAGGGAAATATTTATCAAAGAATGTATCTTTATAATATTTCCATTATATGAGTTTTATTTACCCATCCTCTATAGTATTCCGGATCAAGGACCACCATTGATCTACATTTCCTTTGAGACAATACACTGAAAGTGTAACCTTTTCCTTTTCACTACATCCCAATGCTATAAATATCTTCTACAAATACTTAATCTGTTTCTCAGCTACCAATTTATTAGTAGTACCACTAAATGATGGAGGATTCTATCACATAAAGTGATACAACATAGAAGAATATCACTGCAGAACAAGTTTCTTCATTCGGGCAAGGTTATTTGTTATAACTTGATTAAGATGCCCTAATTTATCCATAATTTTCTATGTTCCAAAACAAGTTGTATTAGTTTCCTCAGGAGGGATTTATCTACATTTTCTATGAGTATTGATACCCTTATTCATTCCATGAAACATTTTTAAATAATGGTATATAATATATTAAATCATAAAATTATGAACTTTTTATAATTCTAAATATGGCATAAAACTTAACATAAATTGAAAAATTTATGCATTTCTAATCTCATAATCATAAATACGGTTTATTTGTAGATATCTTTGTTTTCAAATCCTCCATAATTTTTTTTAAATAAAATGTGAATTATTCTAATCATATCCCCTAGGAGTGTCAAACCAGGTATGAATCAAGGCCCATTGTTGTACACTAATTCTCAATTGAGTCTAGCTTAATATGGTGTTTTCGGGGTTGTTACCCCTTAGTACATATGTTCTAGAGCCACATCGACTTGTAGTATCTAAACATAGAAGTATTGATAGGAATACCCACATAATATATTCCTTACCAAAACTTTAGTATTTTATTCTATACTAATCCTCAAAGTCTATCATAGGTTTTCCCCCTAATCTATGTTTTCCTTAATCTAGTTTCTAAGGTTTCTTTTAAACTTCATCTGATACCAAATATAGTGACTCTGATCCCTACAGCTCAGATCCAGTGTCTTATTACATTATATTGGAATAGATACAAGGAGTCACATATTGAAGGATATTTTTTTTTGGAAAACTAGATACATACATGATACCCATTTTACATTAGGAAAAGAAAACAAATCATAAAAAAAAGTAAAGCTAAAAATCCTTGATACTCATTCCCAGAATTCATCTTTATATCCTGGGGAAAGGAAAAAAAATAAGGGTGGTCTCAAATAATTAGTAAGGGTTAAGTATAGTGGAAGCTATAAATAAGAACAGTTAATATAGAAAGTTAAATAACTAAGCACACATTCCATTTAAATAACCAGATAAGGAATAATGAATATGGCAAGGTAAATAAATTAACATACATTCCATTTAATCAAAAATATGAAATGAATCTTGAGATAATATCATTGAAAAAATCTCTTGGATTATAATAAATATGGAAAGGTAAATAACTAAAAATACATGTCATTTATTCAATTACATGACTATCATAACTGGATAAGGCATAATCTATATGACAAGGTGAATAACTAAAAAAACATTCCATTTAATCAATAAACTGAGAATGAAATGTATCCAAAAATTTTTTATAGTGAAAATATCATGGATAATAATAATAATTGAAATGAAGGTAATGCACAATTATTAGAAATCATGTTTCCTAGGCACATGAAACCTTTACCATCAATACCTTTCATAAGATATTTTAACACACTACTATCAAGACCTTTCACAAGATAATTTAAAACTACTTGGTTACCACGTGAAGGGTTTATGGCCAACCGATTTCGTCTCATGAGACTACTATTTCATCCAGGGGATTTCTTTAAATGTCCCCCAACCCATGTATTTGATATCCAAAGCATTCCTCATATATTAAATAATCTATTTACTTCATAACAAACCGCCTTATCCAATATTCGTATTGAGTAAAAGATATATATTAATCAATATCTCCCTAGTCAATACAAATATCTTTCAAAGTAAAATACCGTATGTAGAAATGAGATAAAGTTTAAGAAATTGAGATATCCATGATATATAATATGGATATTCAGGGGAAATTTAATGTCCAATGATCATAGGGAAGTGAATAATTCAAGAGGAAGTTAATGACTGCAAAAATGAATCAAGGAAGTGAATGCCAATACTTTCCTTAGTCAAAATAATAATTATCCATCCAAAGTAATAATAAGGATGGGAGCAATAAAAAATATACCAAGTGGAGTAAGCATAAATGGTTATTGTATTTTATGAATATAAATACCAAAAAATGATTTTTAAAAACATTCTTGAGGAAAATATCCTTTTAATTTTGAAAAAAATTTTAAAAATCCTTTTCTTTAAAAATCACTTTTACAAACATTTTATTTAAAAATAAACCTTATAAACTTGAAAATAAATCTTCAAAGAAATGATGGTGGTAAATATGTACATTCATTACAAGATAAAAAAACATTCCCTTTTCATTGTAAAATTTTAAAAATGCTTCTTGTTTGAAAAACCACAAGAAGGTTCCTTTCACATTTTTAGTAAAATCCAAATGGGAATTGTTTTTCAAAAGATATAAAGATTCATTTAAAAAAATTTGTAAAAAAACGTGTGAAAATGAATTTGATATATAATTTTGAAATGTTTTAAAACATTTTTGAAAACATTTTTAGAAAACATGGTTTTGGAAGACAACATATTTCCGACCGAAGAGATAAATGAAGTCGAATTTTCTTAAAAAAGTTATAAAACATTTTATGTTCCAAAGAGTGAAAAAATTATACTATTTATTGAAAATTATCATGAATAACCATAGGATAAGTAAATTAAAGGGTTTATTAAACAATTATCAAATAATTTTCTTCAATGAAAATTCAATTGTAAACAACCTTGAATAAAATGAGATTGTGAAGTAAACCCTTGCAAAGATTATAAAGTTTAAGTGAGAATCAACCAATGAATAAATTATGTGTATCAAATATAAATACAAATAAAATAAGTGTAAATAAATAATAATATAATTAAAATTAATTATACACATAATATTATATTATTAATTACAATGAGGAAATAAAATAAACCAACAAAAAAGATATCGAGTTATGCAATTCTTTACCACTTGGTAACTTTTAATGAAAATTACCTTAGATTAAATAATTCTCATTGAAACTTAAAATTACATGAAGAATAAATTATTCATGATATTACATGTAAAAGGGTCATAATATACACCAAATAAAATTAATTTGGTGCATAACATTATAATATTCCTTAATGAAATGAAATTGAGACAAAATCCATTACCTTGAGTTTCCTTTTGAGTGAAAGTTTTTTTCCTCTTGTATAGTGGTTATAAAAATTTAATTAACTTAAAAAAATAACCATATTAATATTTATAACATCATATATGATCCTTTTATAACATCTTATCACCCTTTTATCAATGATCTCCCATAATTTTCTTTGTTTCGGGTAATAAATGATTTGTTTTTCAAGTATGTTTTGACTTGTTATTTTTTGTTCCTATTAATTAGATCTTGATTTAATCATATAAAAAATTTAATGCATGATATAAATATCATATATATATATTATACATATATTTAGTTTAATCCATAAATTTTAGTGATGGAAAATGAAATATATCATTCATGGAGATGGTAGGTCATACGTACGCATGAACACTGTTTCCATTTTCATATCATATTGAAAGAAGGAAAATTAAATGATATATATATATATTATCATTAAATTATATTTTTTATATAATATATATCACATATTTTTATTAAAACCATCCTTAATACATTCCATATAGAGCGTGAACGAATCACCTTGCTTCGTGAGGTGGTAGTCATCCGTACACACGAACAATGTTATCATATTCCAAAAAAATGGAAAGAATGAAGTTATGTGTGATATAATAATTAAAGAATTATAATAATATCATAAATATAATAAAAATAATATATAAATAGTATTTCCATCATTATTCCCAACTTTTAAAGGTGGCAATTGAAAAACGAACAACATCGGTTCACGAGACAATGGTATGTCGTACATACAAATAATGATTTCGTAACCCATTGGATGGAGTTGTGTGTAGTTTTAGGTCACACCATTAACATAAAAATATATTAGTATATTTAAGATACTGTATTTATTATATAAGAATGATATAATAAAAATTTAAGTAGGTGGAGAGGGAAATAAAATAAAAATGCTTTTAGAAGAACATTACCTCTTCCTCGGGTATCCTCCTTAGGTTTTCACTAAAACCTTCAAAGGTTTGATTTATGCCAAAAATAAGTATCCTAGGATGAGGGTATGGAAGTGGGGAAGTTATTTGGGTATATATTTTCTAAACCCAAGTGGTTTGAAGGTGTAAAGAATGGGGGAGAGTGAGTGCCCTTTTATAGTTGAGGAGGAGTGACATTCTTGTAAATACTCAAAAGTATTCACTCTTGATAGGTCTTCCTTACCTCATGTGGATCCAATATTGATAATTAAATTTGGGCATGTATTATATGTTCTATAAAAATCTCAACCACAAAATTAAACACATGTTTTAAACATGTCTTTTCTTAATATCTAAGTTTCCCTATTTTAACCATTTTGGTTTTTCACTAAGGTAACGAGTTTTCTAACCTAGGTAATTTATCCATTAAGGATAAATTAAAGTGATACTTGTTAGATAATTTATAAAAAATTGTTATAATTATGATATATAATTTATAAAATAAAAATCTTATGTGTGTTGGAAATTAATTTTGACAGAAGTGCACGTAACGTGTAAAAATACTAATTTAATCCTAACCGCGCTAACAAATTTTTTACTATTTAGGGGTCGATATGTTAATTATAAAAGATTAATTGGTCAATTAATGGACCATATTTTATATTTATTAAAATTTAAAAAGCACTTGGCATATGATAATATTTTTATTAATTTTAAATTATTTAATAAGATATAACTTATTATAAAATAACATTAATGTCAATTTTGACATTATTTATTTAATTTAAATTTAACAATATAAATATAATAATATAATTTGAATATATTATTTTCAGATATATATAACATGATATATTCATTTAAAAAATATCTAGACATAATAATTCATTCAATTCACCTCGCTTTTAATGTTTTTATTATTATTTATTTTATTTAATTATTAATTAAATAATTAATGAGTTGGTATTTCTTAAGCATTAAAAGTAATTATATTATCTATAAAAAATTAAAATAAATTATCATGATAAAAATAACTCATTTATATTTCAAAATAATATTTATAACTAAACCTATGTTGTTGCTTTCCCTTTCCCAAAGCTTTATAGAAATTAAAAGTTAGAAAAGCATCATTTTTTTGTCTTTTTCTTTACTTAACTTATTATATGAGTCAATTTCATGGAAAAGTGTCCCAAAAACTCATAAAATTTTATCCTAATGTCATAAGGATATAAATATGTCCATTAAATGTGTTTTGGAGAAGTTTTATGTCATTCCCCCCTTAAGATTAAAGTTTAACCCCTCGATAAACTCATTTTACCTTAATCACTATAATTAATTTTAACTATTTTCACTAACAACTTTCGTAAAAAACTAATTTATAATTACTAGATGTTATAAATTATGATGATTCCAAATATGGAATCAATTTATCCAAATTCAATCCAAATAAGTTCCAAATATTAATTTAAAATTAATCCCACAGACACGATGAGAGAGAAAGTTTTTAAAGTGTAAATGTTAAAAAATTTACAAAGTTTTTATATCTAAATTCAATATAAAAATGATTCTAATGAACTAAATTGTATTAATATATTTACAATTTAACTATTTTTACTTGAAAACCAATTCAAAATATAATTTAACATTATAAATTATTTAAATGAAATGACAATTTTCAATTAAAATTCAATATGTTTCACCATTCATAAAAAAATATAAATTTTCAGAAAAATCCCAAAAAATTTAACCTAAGCTTATTTTTTTATTCCAATTAAAAAATAAAGTTTATTTTTTTCAAATAAAATTCATAATTTTTTTGAAAATAAAATTTAAATTAAGTGTACAAAGTGTGACTAAACAATGTTTTATTTAAACTTGGTGTTGTGTGCAACCCAAGCTATCGATGGAATTAAATTTATTATAAAATAAATATATTATAAATTATTGGGGGTGTTACATTCTCTCCAACTTAAATAAATTTCATTTTCATAATTTAAATTTAATCTTGGTAATCAAGGGTTTGATATTTGAAAATTATTTTGTTGAAAACCCACATCGTAAGAAGAGTTAATAAAATATATTCTTAATAAGTACAAAGGTCATATAGACTAACACATAACTTGGTTTCTAAGTAGGTGAAAATTAGTGGAAAGTTAAAACATGGTCATAGAAGAGAAAAATAACACCCAAATACTAATGGAGAGTGATAGAGAATATGAATCACGAGAAAGTGGGTGATCCAGAGAAGGTTAATGACCACAAATTCATAAACCAAAGAGGAATGAAAAAGGTTATTAATATCATAAAAAATGTTGGTAATTAGGACAAAATTTTATTTTAATATCTTTTTTCTTAATGTTTAGGAATTAATTTTCCAACTAAATTGAGAACATATGAAAATGTACATACTTTATATATTTATATTTCATAATAAAAATTTCATATTTTGGATATGCTTAGATCATTTTCCACTTCATTTATTACTATAATAAATTAATATCCATGAATGAATTTTTATGTTTGAAGTATTAAAATTCACTTTTAATGGATCATAAAATACATAATATAATTATAAGTCATTCCTCAGATCTCTAGTTATTATTATAACAAAAAGGTTAGTATAGGTTATCCAATTTGCATAAACCTTCATATGGTGAAGTAATACATTAATCTCTAAAACCTTTTCCAAAGTTCAACTTAAACCATTTCATAAAGGTTAACCTTATGACCCTTCCAAAAGATAAAGATCCAAAAATTTAGAAAAAAGGCCATTGAACTTCCAAAATGAACTTATCATAAAAAAATTAAGTGGATATTAATTGTTACATACCAAACATATTAATACCTCTATCATGTATTCTCTTGAAACATGGTGATAATCAGAATTACCATAAAACCTTATTGAAAACATGCATTCTTCCTTATTCCTTAAGTAAAACACAGATTATGGGATATATTTCTTAAATCCAAAAATGTTTTAAACTCCCTCAATAATAGAATAAACTATTTTTTCATAAAATCATTAATCATTTTCAAGGTATTCATTACTATTTAGTTTAATTTATCCATATCAATCATCTCTTTATCCCAACATCATTATCTCAACATGAGGGACATATTAAGGGTTGTCTTTACCTTAATCATGTGTTTTTATAAAACAAAATTTTATTGAGTATTTTATTGATAATAAATGATATAACTTCCTCAAATTGTGTTAAATATGTTTATTTATAAAATATTTAGGATTAGATCATTCATTTGAAAAGCTGATGAAAATTACAGTTTTACCCTTTAAAGTGCACTGTAGTAATTTAGACATAAATATTTTAATTTGAGTTATTTCAACTTAAGAGTTTTTAGACTTATTTCTAACTTAATAGGATAAAACTTTTATTTAGTACATTGGAGCAAAATCGTGCATTTGGTTGGAGTAAAAGGGCCATGAAGTCAAAGATGTGATGAACCCGCTAGATTGGACACCACTTTAGTATTTGGGCCATAACTTCTTCATCCGTGCATGGATTTGGCCCAACATTGGAGAGGGTATTGAGAACCCAATTTTGAACAACTAATAGTCCTGGAATGATAGATAATTCATGTTTTTTGGTGGACAAGAAAGTGGTGAAAGTTGGGTTAAAATATTTGGATGAATTTCCCCGTTCACACTTGAAACCACTTATAACCTAGCCTCCACTCCAATATATAAATAAGTATTTTTTCATTTATAATGGTTGGGATGTTCATTGGGAGATTGGGAGTATATTATAAGTGGTTCCATACTATTTCAATTCACAATTGGAGGATGGAATCTACCAAGCTAGGATCTCCTCCAAAATGCTCCTATCTTTATCTTCTTTGTTGTAATATTGTTGTGCTTTCAATAAACTATTAGTTTCTCTTCCATTTCTTATGTTATTTTCAATTTTATTATTATCTTAATCTTACTCTTTAGTTTGGAAATCAAGAGTATAAATGATATTGGGTTCTACCCTTTCTAAACCTTTTCACATGCAAAACGTTTCTACGATGACTACACTGCCCATGGAAGAGTAGTTCTTTTTAGTAATCTATCTACCTATAAACCTATTCATTCATTTTTTTGAATAAATGGGATAATTTAATTCACTTAATATAGTATATTAATTGAGTTATTAAATTAAATGAAACTAAGAAAGCAATTGAATAATAAACACAAAGCACACGAGGTCGAGAATTGTGTGAATTGTGAGAGCATGATCTTAATCAGTAATACAAGACCACACACGATCAATTTGTAGAGTTAAAATATAATACTAAACTCAATTAATCCTAATTTATAGAGTGGATATTTTCCTTAATTTATCACTGACCATAATCTATCCTTATAACATCAATCAAAGTAGGGTGTTCGATTGCATGTTTCGAAGCTAGCCTAGGGTTTAATTCACTTCATCATTGTGGTAAAGTTAATTCACATAGGTTTTGGGGGTTAAAAAATCAGGGGATCATAATTAAGTGGATATTAATTTAAATGGTAATGATTAATAAGTGAAGAGGTAGAGTTATAACTATTACGCCTTCTAAAAATATTTTCTAAAAAACATCTTATCGTTGTGTTTTATTAATGAAATTTCATTCCAAAAAAAATATAATCTTCTTCCAGCATAATTCTTATAGATTTATAAAACCCCCCATACTTTTAATTAGTGTTATTCTTACCTTTTATTTTATTTTAAAAATACCTTTAATACGTTGTTAAATTTACTTCTTCCTTTGAGAGACGACCTTGGCCAACCACTCTGCTGCACCTAAGTACCCAAAAATCACACTTCATTTGAGAGCACCCACGAGAGTGCCTTTCAGTTTTCTAAGAATATCAACTTGCCACCAAGAAATTTTTATTGATCATCGGCACCATTTCACATATTCTATAAAATACTTAATGGAGTAGTACTATAGTACAATCCTTATACAATTCACAATTATTATAATGATAATATCATAAATAAATTAATTTTACAACATATTTATTGGATCCAAATATAAAAAAACCGTAGTCATTCCACTTAGGTTTTATCAATATCATAATCTTGACCTTGATCCCTTATCTTCTTCTGAGGCATATTCCCTTGAAGCTTGGGGAATTCATTTGCATAGTTCCCCATCTCCTTATAGTGGAATCATTGTACACTGGAATTTTCTTTCTTTCCCTTGAGATCACGAGCTTGGTTACCTTTTTCTCTATACTTATAGTAAAATCCTATTTCCTTCAAGAAAGTACCAAGGTTTTTCTTTCCATAATTATCACATGTGGGAAAATACTTCTTCCTATTCTTCCCCTTATCCATTTTTTGACATTTCGTCCCCTTATTCACTGGCATCACTTCAAAGAAATAATACTTAGATAATTATTTCTCTATCTTAATATCACACAAAACTATTTCATCACAAGATGAAAAGTTTTTAGATACCCACTCCCTTTAGAGAATTGGATTAATACCTTCAAATAAGTGGTAAATCTTGGAATCCATATTGTGTGTGTAATCCATATCAGACCTAGTTAACCTTGTAAATCTATCCTCATACTCAGCAACACTTTCTTCTTCATTTTTCTTTAAGCCATGGAAATTTCTCTTCATTTATTTTTATTGCTCATGAGGGAAATATTTGTTTAAGAATATCACCTTAAAATATTTCCATTCCATGATTTATATTTCTTTTTCCTCTCTAGTATTTTAGATCAATGACCACCATTGATCGACATCACATTTTAGACAATACAATGCAAGTGTAACCTTTTCCTTTTCACTATATCCCAATTCCAAAAATATATTATCCAAAGACTTAATCCATTACTCAAATACCATTGGATTAATATTTCCACTAAATGATGGGAGATTCTATCACATAAAGTTATCCAATATAGGATAATCTCAATGTGGATAATGTTTATCCATACGAGAAAGATTATTTGTCACAACTTGATTAAGCTACCCTAATATATATATAAATTTCTCTATTCCAATACCAGTTGTATTGGTTTCCTTATTAGGGAAATATCTCTAATATCCATGAGTATTGATAACCTTCTTTCTTCCAGGATCCATTTCTAAATAATGGCATATACTTGATTAAGTCATAATATTTTGAACTTTGTATAATTCTAAATATGGCGTAACACTTAACATAAATTGAAAAATTTATGCATAGCTAATCTCATAATCATAAATGCAGTTTTTATGGATATATTTGTTTTAAAATCCTTTATAATGGTTTGTAAATAAAATGTAAATTATACTAATCATATCCCCTAAGAGTGTCAAACCAGGTGTTTAGAAAGGCTTGCTATCATGCACTAGTTCCTGATTGAGTCTAGCTCAATACGGTGTATTCAGGGTTTTTACCCCTAGGTACATCTATGCTAGAGCCACATCCACTTATAGTATCTAGATAAGGATGTATTTCTAGGAAGACCCACATAATCTCTTCCTTACCAAAAATTTAGGTTATTATTTTATACTAATACTCAATGTTTATCATAGGTTTTTGTTCCCTAATATATGTTTTTCTTTATCTAGTTTCCAAGGTTTCAATTAAACTTTCTCTAATACCAATTGTAAAGACCGTGACCCTAACAACCCAAAGCTATTGTCTTACTGCTTTACATTGGTATAAATATAAGGACTCACATCCCGTAGGACTGAATAGTTTATAAGTTTTGGAAAACTAGATACATATATGTTACCGTTTTACATTGGGAAAATAAAATAAAGCACAACAAAAGTAATGCTCAACATACTTGAAACTCATTCCAAGAATTTGTCTTCATATCCCAGGGAAAGGAAACAAAATAAGGGTGAGATCAAATGCTTAGTAAGGGTTAAGTATAGTGGAATCTATCAATAAGAATAATTAATATGGAAAGGTAAATAACTAAGTACATATTCCATTTAAATAACTAGATATGGAATAAATAATATAGAAAGGTAAATAAATGAACACACATGCCATTTAATCGAAAATTTGAAATGCATTCATAGATAATATCATAGTGAAAATATCTTGGATAATAATCAATATGGAAAGATAAATAATTGAAAAGACATTAAATTTAATCAATTACATGATTATTATAATTGGATAAGGTATAATAAATATGACAAGGTAAATAACTGAAAATACATCCCATTTAATCAATAAACTCAAAATGAAATGAATTCTTATATTTTTTCATAGTAAAAATATCATGGATAATAATAATAACTGAAATGAAGGTAATGATTAATTATCAGATGTCATATTTCCTAGGAACATGAAACCTTTACCATCAAGACATTTCACAAGACAATTTAGCATACTAATATCAATACCTTTCACAATACAATTTGAAACTACTTGGTTACAACATGAAGGGTTTATGGCCAATTGATTTTGTAATGTCTCAAAAATTCCGTGTATTTTTTTTTAAATTATATGGAATTATTTTGAGACTACATGCTCTGATGGCATGCGAGTTTGAGGCCTGATGATCCCAGAACAGAATTTTGAACTTTTTTTAAGGTACGTTTAGTAAACGTGTGAGTGAGTTTTTCTAACTTTTGAACCGATGCTCGGATCGAAAATATGAGTGCACCATTGAACTCAGAATTCTAGGATTTTCCTAGAAAGGAATTAACTTCGGATAACAAGGGCCGAATGGAAAAGTTAATTTTCAGACTTTTCGAGAAAAATAATAAAATCCACATCTATAGAGGATCTGCTAAAGACTGAGACCACTCTAGAGGGTGAACTGCAATGTGATCCATCGGATTCTCTCCCACTTGGCTCGATCTACTGGGAGATTACAATGCTCGAGATACTCGATAAAGGGGGTCCTCCAGTTAGGAGTCACCTCCATCACTGTGGAAAGGGGATCTGGTGGTCCTAATGTGGAGGCTTCAATGGTAAAGTCACTTACCTGTGGGCTATCACCATCATTCGGAGTGATGTGAGTGATGAATCTCCCATGCGCCACATGAATAATCAAATTGTCCTGGTCAAGTTCTGTAAGAGATGAATCCAATCTAGCCAAGGCGTCGACTCGACCATTCTATGAATGAGGGACATGAGTGACTTCTGGATGATATGGGAACTGGGCCATCAACTGGGAGGTACGATCCAACAGTGGTATGAGCTCTGGATTCCTGTCAACATAATCAACATTGATTTGTTTGATGACTAGTTTTGAGTCCCCCTTCACATGTAAGTGGGGAACATCAACATCAAGGGCCAGCAAACGACCAATAATGAGACCCTAATACTCTACCTCATTGTTGATAAAACCTTATCACAACATGAATTAATACGAAAGAACATATTGTGTTGGTGTGATGAAGATGATACCCAGGAACAATCTGTTGAGTCTGGGGTTATTTAGTATTCTGCCGGTAGGGATTCGGGATGCACCATAAAAGTGCATTTTCCAATATGGAATGGCTTGGTCTACCGATAAGATTTCCTCATAAAAAAATCAAGATCCAGAGATTGGTCCATAGAAGCTGGATGGGCGGAAAGGAAGTCTACCAATGTATGTCCCTTAATAGACTTATGGGGGACAAACCTAATATCGATCTGGTGGAGGATCACCGCCCACTAATCTATATGGCCTATTAACATGGGGTGGTTTAGAATTTACTTCAGTGGATCCACTCAGGACACTAGTTGTATCTCATGATGCTGTAAGTAGTGTCACAATTTCTGCACTGTGAATACCAGTGCAAGGCATCTTTTATCAATAGAGGAATATATGGTCTGTGTAACGAGGAACATGTGGTTGAGATAGTATAAACTGTTCTATGTTCCCTCATTGTTCTTTTGGGTGAGAAGGTCACTGAGAGAACGTTCCAGATAGGTCACATGAAGGACAAGTGGATTTCCAAAAATAGGTGGCACCAAGACAGGAGGTTGTAATAGGTACTGCTTAATTTCCTCAAAAGTAGTCTGACACTCCTCATCCCACTAATAATCGACACCTATATTCATGAGATAGGAAAAGGGATTACACTTTCCAACTATATTTGTGATGAATCAACATATATAGGCTAATTGGCCTCGAAAACCACGCATCTCCAGAATGTTGCACGTGGGAGACATTTGACTGATGGTATTTATCTTCTCTAGATCGATTTTGATGCCTCTGTATCTAACAACGAATCCAAGAAACATTCCGGAGGTGACCCCAAAGGCGCACTTCAAGGGGTTCATCATTAGATGGTAGGATCATAGGATTCCAAACACTTTCTAGAAATCATTGAGATAGTCCTGACACTAGAAAGATTTGACCACCAGATCGTCCATGTATCATTCCACCAATTTCCCAAGGATCAGTATGAATATGTGATGCATGGCATGCTGATAGGTGGAACCTTCATTCTTTAGACTGAAGGGAATTACCCAGTAGAAAAAAGTACATTGTGGTGCCCTGAAGGTTTTATAATCTTCATCCTTAGGGGCCATTCAGATTTGATTATACCCGGAATACCCATCCATGAAGGACAGATCCTGGAATCCAACGATGGAATCAATCAATTGTTTTTTCGTGGGAAGGGGAAAATCATCATTTGGACAATGATGGTTGAGATCCTGAATGTCTATGTAGACTCAGATCTACCCATTATTTTTCCAAAGGGGCACAATGTTGGCTAACCATATGGGGTACTAGACCTCCCTGAAAAGGATGGCTCTTACGAGCTTATCAGCCTAAGAATCGACAGTGGAACTGTTAGAAGGGTGCATATTTATAGGTGGCTGTTTGAACCTACGATGATTTGCTAGAAGGTTGAGGCAGTGGAAGGTGACCCGAGGATCTAGTCCTAGAATCTCATTATAACTCCATGAAAATACATCATTATGTTGTTTTAGGAAGTCCATGTATTGTTTTTTCTCTTAGACATGCATAGAGGTGCTGATCAATTTGGGTTTTGGATCCATCTCACTACCGATGTTCACCTGTACCAATTCATCGACTGTGGTGGAGACAACCTCTTCGAATGCAGGGGGAGCATACTCAAAATATTTTTCTTTATTCAAGGTGGTGGGATCCTTAATAGGAGGCGATTCTTCTGAGTCAACAAACCCTGATGGGACACTAGTGCTAGCCTGAGCGGCGATAGACACTGTATCGGGGGACTCTTGTACTACTGAAACCATAACGATGAAATTTTTCGACCCGATCCCATCTAGCCTTCGAACCAAGGGACCACGCTTAATGATATAAAAGAAATAGTGGCACATTGTCTTGATCCGGTTTATTGCAGACCGAGAGAATAAGAAAGTATGATGTATGGTGGTTTCCATGGGGTGGACACCCCGATACCATATGGGAGTATGAGGCTCTGGGATCACATGATCCTGATTTGTATAGGAATATGAAGCGATCATCTGGAGTCCCTTAGAATAGGTAATTTACTTCCCCCTCATTATAGAAATATCAAAGCATTACCCCAAGTCTAGGGTCATGGAATCCAATTGGTGGATCAGAATAATTTAATCATCATCCAGGTCTGTCCATGGGTCGATCGTAGCCATAGCATGTTCAACCTCATTAGCCTGAATATTCTTTTCTTTGATCTTTTAATAGTTAGTATCTAGGTAGAGGGATTCATAACCTTGTATTATGCCCACTCGACGATTAAGGGAGTACTTAAGGCATTGGTGATACGAAGAAGGGACCTCTGCATGTAGGTGGAGCTATGACCTACCCATCAACGCATTGTATGCAGTGTCCTGCGAGACAACCATGAACACGGTTCTAGCCACCAGGCCACCAAATTGGGTCATTATGTGATTCATTATGACTAAATTCTTTTCATTCCTACCATATCCTTAAATTTTCACATTATAGGGACTTAGATCATCCTCAGACAACCCCGTTTTTTAGAGTGCCCAAGTCGGGATAAGGTTGATCCCTGACCCTATGTCGACAAGATAGTGGTGAAAATCCATGTCGTTGAAATGTCCAGTTATGTACAATGGGAGAATATTCCCTTGTATCAGATATCCTTCATCTTATCTACAGAAAGAGATAATGTCCTGACATTCTGCGTGCTCGGCTGCCTCAGCATGGAAGGCTTCTGCGACTGGTACCTCCATCTCAAACTCAAGGGGGCTTCCTAAAGCCTCAGTAGAGGATTCACACATATCTACTAATAGAATAAGGTCCTAAAGGATAGAGATCCTCCCAAGAATGTTGGAAATATTTTTAAGGATATCATACTTTCGTGCCAAGCGTGAACTTCAGTTGACATGAGGCCGTTCTGTTATAGGAGGTATGACGGGCCCTTCTGGCTGAACCGATGACAAATTAGTGTTGGGAATGTCCCGATGATCGCTTGTCAAAACTCGTGGAGAGACTACTGGATGAGGGATAGATGATTGAGGCTACTCCATAACAGAATGTGGCTGATTGTAGCATGGTCTTGGTGGTTCCTCCTGATCAAGTAGCATAAACGGCGATGAAGGCGGGTCTTGTCACATAAGATGAGAAGGATGTGGGCGTTAAGCTTCACGCCGGGCCTATTGTCTAGGTTTGGTGGCATGAACAGACTGGCCGGATGTGTTGACCGAGGAATTTCAAGGACAAATATAGCCATAGCTCCGTCAACACTGGCGACAGTAGAAGATATTGGGAAGATCTGTGTGGCACTCCTCATCATTGGGAATCACATAGGGGATTATTAGCTCCACGGTGATAATAGAAGCATACCAATGGTTGTCAAATAAAGAATACTCTAGCACTAGATGGATTCTAGGGGTAATTTTCATCTCTATAAGCATGAAATTACCAAGTGTACAAGATGATGATGACATTGGTGGGGGGATTTGACTTCCATTGCACCGCTGATGCTTTCCCTTCTGGGAAGAGGAAGGTTGGGACGTCGACACAGAAGTAGTGGATGTGGGTGACGCGATGACTTCTGAAGGATCAGTTCAATTCAAATGTTCATGGTCAATACCATGGGAACAGGTTACTTCCTTATGGGCCATCCAATCTTCATATTTTTTGGACCCACGGTTAGGATCCTGCTCCCACTAACCTTTGTTGTCGCTGTCGCTGTAAGGTTGTATGACTACACATGCCCTCTACACTGGGTCTCGGCCTAACCTGACTATGTTGTTACCAACTTGGTCTTGAAGCCAGTATTTATACACAAATAACTTCTTGAGGATGTGACTCAGAATCTAATGATAGGGGCAGTAGTTGGGGAAATTAGTGAGATCTACCTCTTCAGGTCTCCTGCATTCTGGAAACCGTAGAATCCCCTATTCCAAGGAACTTCAGAAATAACCGGGGACCTGAGCCTCATTAAATGAGTAGTTATGGTTCCTTCTATGTGGGAAGGGGGATCTGGGAGCCTGACCCAGATGAGGGGTTGGAGGATCCTACTGAGGAGGGGGAACCTGGTTATCTTGCTTAGGTGGTGGTGGTGTGTTACGTGAGGAACCTTACGATTATGAGGTGGTCATTGCTGGGCTGGAGGATATTACTGAGGTAGCAGGCCTCTGTGAGGTTGTGGAGATGGCTTCACTGGAAATAACTCCAGCTATATATGGGCCTCTATTTGGGAAACCATAGCAGGCTCAACCTTGGTGGCCCTTCTCACAGGAACTACAGGAGGAAACAAATGTGCTTGTTTGGCCTACTGCAAGGCTTCCTCTAGATGCGGGGCCTTATCATAGATACCCTAGAATCCCTTGGGGTAATTCTACATGATGAGGGAGGGGACCGATTAAATTTTGAAATTTTCCACATAAATCATTAGCAGCTGTTCCTCAGTCAGTGGAATATCAAGGGAGTAGGTGAGGCATTTTCACCGGGCAAGAATTTCCGTGACGCACTCGTTAGACTGCTGCTTGCACTTGAAGAGGTCTGCAATACTCATATTCCTGGTGGTAGATACAAACTGGTAATGAAACTGTCTAAAAAGATCCTTCAAGCAGGATACTAAACCAATGGGTAACTGGTTATACCAGAAAAATGTAGGCCCTTCCAATTTTTATAAGAAACGTTGGATTTTGGCAGCCACTTGCTGCGCTGGAGTTACCATCATGGGTCCACACCTTGAGATGAAGTGGGATAAATGTTACAGCAGATTGAATATACCATTAAAGGTTGAAAAGGTAGGGTTTCTAAAACTAGGGGTGCTATCATATCATCCACCCATGTCGGATATGGCATGCCATTAGGTAGAATGGCCAGCTATCGAGTTTCCAAAGCCTCGAGGTGGGAAATGAGTGCTGCCATTGGATCATCAGGATGCAGATTCCTATCTTATAGAGGTTCACTAACCACCAGTGCGTTGGAATGTTCTTTAACATGATAAGCAGGTCTAGTGGCACATGGAGTGGCTCGTGGGATGACCTGCGGGACTGCTAGGGGAATGACTTGTGGAGCAGCTGGGGGAGCATGAGCTGGGTCTGGAAGATTATTTCACCACTTAGGTGGATTTGGTGATACATACCATGCCCTCTTTCCACAAGCTCTAGATTCTACCCTATCCATGTGGGAAGGGAGGTCAGGTTCACCCAGAGGCAACTCGCGCGGGGGGTGGGGGGGGGGTGTACCTTCCCCAATCAAGGATCACCGTAGTCTAGTATCCGCTCCACAACACATTCAGCAAAGAGGTCATCAACCATCTTTTTATGCTCTGTGAGCTGATGATGCAATGAGGCCTTTTCAGGATCATCTTCAGTCTTCTGTACTGATCTAGATGGTTCAGAGGGTTTGACGGACCCAAGATGCTCTTTTCCCTTATTGGGATTCTAGATGAGGGATAATGACTCAGTATGTACAGGAAGACCTAGTAAATTTGTTTTCTAGAGAGTAATACTTCCTAATGGATCCAATAGGCATTGCACTCCCTCAGGGGTAAGTTATTTTCAAGGATCTCTATATCGTTCTCTCCCTCTGATAGGTCGACCTTGTTAACCACAACTCTTATTGAAGGCATATCCTCAATATCACCTGGAAAGTCAGGCTGGCACCAGATAGAACTGAAATGAAGGGCAGCATACTACCCCCAAAAACGAACCTAAATGTGGGGGGGATCCTCCTTGATAATTTGTGGAGCACTTTAATACTATGGATACACCACTGCTGGATACTCTAATGGAGATCGGGCGAGTCAGGACGCTAGGCCCTAGGGTGTGTAGCCAAGTCGATCATGCAACATTACTGGCCAATATCTTCAATGTGTTCCTAATTCTTAGGGTAAGCCACTCGTTGATAATGGAGATGGAAGTTCATCGCCCATAGGGTTTGGTGAAAACACGCGACTGCCTCCTAGGTAAGCTATTCTGGTGCACTAAAGTTTTTGGTTACAATTGGATAGAACATACCTGGAAAATGGTACTCTACAAGGATGTCCCACAATCTCCTTGGCTCAGACTCAGGATCCATCCCTCGATTATCCCATTCATCAACTGGGAGTGGTTGAGGGAATGATAATGGAACTGAAGAAAACCATTAAGATGGTAGGCTGTCCATTGGGGAATAAAAAAAATAGGATGACTGGCCACTGCATCTTGGGATTTCTTGTGAAGAAGGCAACGACGGAGCCACCACATCCCAGTAAGACGGACTGGCAACCACTATCTTCTGCACATGGGCTATGGTTACTAATGGTGGTTCATGCTATTTCTTGTCCCCCATCGGTCCCCAGAATCACTCTCTATGATCTCTGGTTGAGGTAGAGAATGACCCTATTAATGATAGGGTGGATTTCACGGCCATGCCCTGAAAAGGGGCCAAATAATCCTCTTCTTGTATATATCTTTAGAGGGAGGTGAGAATTCAGTGGACCTCGCATTCCATAAGGATGAGGATTATATGCCTTGTTCCTACCCCAACCATTTCCCTAGAAGATCAGGTGAGGGTTCCATTATCAAATCTCATTCCGCCTCAGAATCTGAGAAGTAGACTAATATAATCGCTGTTTGAAACTTCTCGATATTCATTCTTTGGCATCAGAAACTCATCCTCCTACCCCAGGATGGTTATTTGGGATAGGTTAGGCTTTCTACATTAGGAGTACCATCAGATGAACTGATTTTGTGGCAAAGAGGACATCCTCTTGGGTGAGATGGGGTGCAAGGAGCACCCAGAAAAATGCTAGAGGCAACACGGTGTGGACCTCCGTGTCCGCTGGCTGGCGCGCAGAGGGAATCTCCACAGAAAGTGTTAGAGTGGGTAGGACATCTGATAGAGATGATGGAAACATGGTAAGTAATTCCATGTTTGTTTCCCCTAGTAGTGACGATACAAGGGGTGCCTTTGTATTGGTCAAACTGAACGCTGAGAAGACCTCTGCACAGGGTGTCAATGAAGCGAGGAAAACCTCTGCTTCTCTGATTTCTATGATAAGGAGGACCTTTTTTGGTTACTATAATAACTTGGGAAAGATCCCCACACTGATGGTTGACTAGAAAAGGATAATCTTCACATTGAAGACCTATTATAGGAGGAACGACTCCATACCTGGGGTCATGGGTGCAGACGAAACTTTTGTGATGGATGTCAGTGTGGTGGGGATAACCTTCTCTCGGACTGATGGTGGCATGGGAAGGACCTCCACATTGATATTGGGAGTGTGGAGGACCTGCAATCTCATTGGTGGTGGCACAAGGGGGACCTTCATACTGGATTTCATCATCGTGGGTCGGCCTGCAATAGATGCCACCTGTGTCGGTGACCAAGAGAGTCGTCCCAACTTTCCTGTGGTGTGGTTGGGGCCTCGTTTCGGGTCATATGTATAAGTGCCCATGTTTAGTATAAACGAGGAATTGAGGATATATATTGGTGGTGGTGCATTCCACTATAGTTGTTGATGATGAAGACCCCTAGTGGGTGCCCTCCTCAGATTCCACCCGACATTGGCGCCGGGTTAACCAGACCAGGTCTGGTGGTCCAGGTGTATAACATTTATGCTCCTCAGCCTGTGGGGCCGGGTGGTAGAACTGATGAAACTTGGTGGGAGCCCTCCATGGTGACCCTCTGGATGGGATTATAGATGGGTTGGCATGGACATCCCTCACCTCATTGGTGTAGGGGAGGGAGTCGTCAAACCGATCTAGGGAGGGGCTCCCAAAATGATTGTAGGTTAGAGTGGGGAGAAGTGGCTCCCTATGCAACCCTTTGGTGTAGTAGTGATGATGAGGCCTAGAAGCCTCTATGTCCTATCAATCCATATCCCAGGTTGGGATAACACCCTCTTCCTCGTATCGTCGAATGAGGTCATTAATCACACTCTTCTGAATGGGTTTAGATGGGGAGATGGGGCGTGGACACCCAGGAGCCATGGATATGTAGGCCATCACAGAGGAGATGAGGCTTCATGGGATTGATGCCATTATTTTTCCCTTTCCCCTATATTGGTGGGTGGGTGGTGATCAATTTCCTATCATGGCAGCTTGGGTCCTTCAAAGCAGGGAGATCTAACCATTAGTGCCGAAAGAAGGAAGGCGACGTCTAGTGCCCCAACGCCATAACATATCCAATTGTTGGTAATAAGGATCCACACTGAAAACATCACAGACCGGGATGTCAAACCTTCAATTGCCCCAATATTTGGAGAGTTTCACGACAGGCCCACAATTTTCTTGGCAGGACCTGGCGCCACATAGCCAAATCTGGTGACATGCATATCCTCTGATGTCTCAAATTCTACTAATCACCACATTGAGGAGAATAATTTCATGTCGGGTTCACCATTTTTGTTTTTGACACTTTCTATGGGGAGTGTATCCGTCCGTCAAGGACGTGATGGCTGTTTCCTTACATTCTCTCTTTCTAAAGGTGGGAAGAATCCATCACTTATTTAGGGATGTTTTCTCCTTGGTCGAAATGGGATGATGGGATTTCAGTTCCTCCTTCCATGGATTCCTCCTCAGAACTCTTATCCTAGTCTGGTCTCCCTTAAAGATTAAGACGTTGTTCATAAACTCTTCCTGGTGCCATATCATTGTGGAAAATGGTTAATTACATTGCTTCTATTAGGAAATTCCAAGGGTTCAAGTCACGACAGTAACCTTTGGTTGGGCGAGTAGTCACGTTGGACATTTCTGGCATGTTTGGATGCTGAAAAACTAATGCGTATGGGTTTATTCACCTTATGACAGGGCTTATCGAGGGAACATAATCCGGAGGCATCCCACGTTGAGTGCGGAGAATTATATTCCGTATGCATGTCTCTGAGGTTTTCCTCAGCTTCCCATGTCTAACACAAGGTATGCCTCTAGTTTAACATCTTAAGGAGATGATCGGACGAATACGAACACTGATAGGAGTGTATTAGATGGGTGCATCCCCAAGAGAGAGCACCAAGGGGGTTACTAGATTGTATGGGGATTATTCATGGTTAGATTCCTGGGTACCATAAGGAACGATGGTGGGATGGATGACATGATCTCACTAGGATGTGGCGGCCCAGGTAAGAATCAAGATGGATGATGGATGGTTTAGTGGAGAGTATGGGAGGAATGGGATGGAACCAACATGTAGATGATGGTTATGTTGGTCTTATACCCCGGATAGGCTTCATACATATCCCCGTGGTGGGGAATCAAATTCCGCGTAGTTCGGTGGGGCGATGGGACACCCGAGGAGGAGGCCGGTGATGATGGATGCATAGATGGGACCTAGAGGGAGTATAATATCTAGGTTGGGTCATGAACTTCCCGAAACACAAAGGCTCAAGGGAGAAACCAGGATGAGATATGAGTGATTGAATTAAACCTTAGGGAGGATTCCAACATATCCCCATGTTATGGAATCAATGTACTAGTAGTTTATGGTGGGGGCATAGAATCAGGGTGTACACAGAGGACAGCGACCCGACGACATGTGGGTACTTATGTATGGTTAGAAACCCAAGGGTTGGTCTGAAACCACTGGGACAGACCGAAGATGTGGTCCCAATAAAGGAGGCTACCACTGCTTACCATTGGTTGGGGTTTAAAACTTCTTATCATTGTTTGGGATTAATATGGATTATCGTTGGTTGGGGTTTACAACGGCTTACCATTGGTTGGGATTAAAATGGATTACCATTGTTTGGGGTTTAAAATGTCTTAACATTGGTTGGGATTACAATAGCTTACCATTGGTTGGGGTTTAAAACAACTTACTATTAGTTGGGATTTACAATGGATTACCATTGTTTGGGATTAAAACGGCTTACTGTTGGTTGGGGTTGAACCTCATGGAGGCTTCCTATGTACCCTGTCTAAGTGGCAGGGATCAAAACTTCTGTAGTTCGAATGCATATAGTTTAACATCATGTGGGATGAAAATGGGAGTACAGTTTAACGTCATGTAGGATGGGATGAACTTACATGAAGTGGTCATGTCCGATGGGTGTTGGGATTGAACCTTAGGGAGGCTTCCTACGTACCTTTGTTAGAAAGGGAAAGGATAGAATTCCACATAGTTTGGAAGAAGTGTGGGGCTTACACACTAAGGCGGGTTGAGGAGGGTGTTATATTCGATGCTTACTCTAAGCCCACGTGAGTCATGCTCAGTGCAAGAAACAATAGGCAACAAATACTAGATGATTACATTAAGAAAGGTACATCCAAGAAGGGAAAGAGTAGGGCTTACGCATGGTTAGCATCCCAATGAGGAAATAGGGGCTTATGCTTGGTTAGAGTCCCAAAGAGGAAACATGGTCTTATACTTGGTTATAGGACCAGGGAGATGGGAATGGTGTGGGGATTACACAATAAGGTGGCCCGAGGGAGACAAGGCCAAGAGGGAGAGAGACAGGGCAATGAAGTTCCATGTGCTCATATCTCCTCTAGTCATTGGGCACAAAATAAGGGAGGAGGAGTAGAGATGATACCTCCCGCAAAAAAGGTTAGGGGATTACACTAGGGTTTTTTTCTTCCCCATGGAAAGATTTCGTTCCAGCAAAGAGGATCTCATTCCACAGAAAGAAGATCTCACTCTAGTGGAGACCAGTGGGCATGGAGAATGTCTGAGATGGGGCACCCCGATTATATTGCATGGGGAAAGTCCACAGTTTAACATCATGTGCTGAGGAAGATGGTTCTTAGTAGTTTAACATCCTACAGCTCGGATGAGGTAGGTTCACTCCGCACCCCTAGGACTTACCTAACTGATACCCACCCACCCTTTTGTATGGGGAGGCATCATCAATTCCATAACAATATGGGGTTGTGAGGTGATCCATTAAGGGGCTCACCTTATCTTGTCTATGCGGAGAACCAATATCCGTTAGCATGTCCATGCAAAGAAGCATGAGGCTAAACAACAGAATATGAAGGACCACCCAAGAGGACCTTGAAATCCCATTGCATGAGCTTAGAGGGATGTACGGGAAAGGGGTGAGTAAAGAATTCGATCTTGGAAATCGGTGCTTTGCAAAGAGGATGGGTTTTGTGAAGGATGGATGCTTCATGAAGAGGATGGACCTCATGAAGGGAAAGGGATTCCCAAAGAGGATTGGCTTCACAAATCTAAAGTGCTTTGCAAATATGACCCTTTTTTGGAGAAGATATTTGCCTTATCAAATCCCTATTTCTTTAGAGAGAGTTTCACGATGGCTATATGCTTCACGAAATCTCGAGCACCCCAAATGGGACCCTTCCTCTATGAAGGGAATATGACTTTGTGAAGAGAATCTACACCATAGGGGGAGACTAAAAAGAATGCTAAGCAGTACAACTCGTAGAGGCCAAGCACCTTGGAGATCCATTTGAGGGTTTCATGATGGTCTGTGTGAAATGGGAGCTTGGAATTTGAAAGGATAGAGTCACAGTGGTTTGGAAGAAGGGGTGATCTTTCTATTAATAGGTAACCATGGGTAGTGAGGTCGTGGATCTCACCGTAGAGACGGGGACGCCATGGAGATGATCCCATCCGTCACTTGCATCGACCTAGAAAAGGGTTCTAGACGTCGTGCAGAGGTTCGTCGATGTGGCCATGATGGATCAAGCCGCAGAGGAGAGGACACCATGGAGGGACTTCAGGTTGGTGTTAGACTCGCATCAGGACGAGATGCCGCAGAGCCTCTCGCAGAGGCATCCATGCGCAAACATGGCCTCTAGGAAAATATTTTTGTGAAGGGGCCATTTTGGGATGGATTATAGGAACTTAGACCCTTTCGGCATGATGATTCCCTTGAACAAATTGTTGTGTCTACAGACTGAGTGGGACCCATTTTTCGGCACCAACAAATTCATTGATACAAAAACTCTTCAACTTCTTTATTAGTGGACAAAAAACTGTCATCAGAGGTGTTGGTACATCATTTCCACACCTAGATGTACCAATAAAATGGGATGTATAAAACTCCACAAGAAACTCCTCTAGAAATGCCACTGGTATCATCGTGCATCCTCGAAAAAGAACAATATTCCCCCACCTATTTAATATCCATCAGGGGCCTGCCCTGTAGACATTTGAGCATGTCGAGCCTCACAGTTAGTATCCCTATATTGTGCCTCCCAAACTCACTGATAGATTGGAGGGGTGAGAAAAATTTAATATAGATAAGGTATTCCAAATCTATCCACAAAGGATATCTAAAATGAGTCTAAGTTCTCTGATGCCTCATTCAAAAAATGCATGCTAGATCTACTAATAATAACATATTCTACAATATTACCCTTACCAGGAGTATAGAAAATCTCCAAGTCATAGTCCAGGAGGAACTCTAGCCATCTCCTCTGTCTCAAGTTTCAATCCTTCTGAGAGATTGTATTCTTGGGACTCTTGTGGTCGATGTATACGATAATCGCTCACCCATAAGTTAGTGTCACCACATTTTTAATGCGAATACTACTGCTGCTAACTCAAGATCACGGGTCACATAGTTCTAGTCATGTGATCTCAACTAACATGAACCATAGACAATCAGAGCTTTCCTCTGAATCATGACACAACCAATAATGGTTCCTAATGCATCACAGAACACTATGTACTTGAAACCATCCATTAAAAACCTCAAGAGGATAGCTCTCAACAAACTCTGCCTCAAGATTCGCTGGATTCATTGAAACTCCAGTCTTTGAGATGATATGACCGAGATCAATGAAGACCACCTAGGGATGACTAGGGTGAAACACTAGGTCTCACGACTCCCTTACTATGAAAGTCCTC
Organism: Viscum album; assembly: GCA_963277665.1. NCBI lineage: Eukaryota > Viridiplantae > Streptophyta > Magnoliopsida > Santalales > Viscaceae > Viscum > Viscum album. The sequence goes on along the minus strand of OY728123.1, from coordinate 1,862,719,603 downwards.
CAACTGTACACTCATCTCACAAAGCTCTACGGGAGACATTTGATATGCTGGTGTAGATATTGGTGTCATTCGATGTGTAGATCATTGAATAAGTCTATATCTTTGTGGGGAGGTAAATCTAGAACATCATCAACGAAGACATCATTATTATTTTCCACCATTATTGGAAACAGTGGAAACAAAACATCAATTTTACTGAGGGTCAGGCTATCCAATTAAAGAGTAATTGACCGCACTCTCCTATGTGTGAGTCGATCCTCAACTTCAAGGATTTCCCTTTCACCAATAAAAAGTGTAATCTTGTTTTATTATCACATATGTAGCACACTTTTTCCTAAAACAATGAATCTGAGAATGAATGGTTCCTACTAGTCCATACTGAGAATGAAATCATAAGACATTGATGCTACTACCATGATATCCCAATCGAAACACTCAAATTTAATAGTCAGGTCACACTATCTGCCCTAGCGTGTGATCACTTGGTATCCTCTAGTAGGAGTTTCTAAATGTGAGGTTCTAGTCAACAGTTTAACCAGAATCTCTAAGTATCAAACACAAAAAGTTGCAGGAAAGGAAAACAATAGCACCAGAGTCTATCTAATGCAGCTAAAGTAGAAAGTCCCAAACTGTACCTTGAAACATTCCTGGAGTCCTAGGGTTATAAGATTCGACTGTAGGTAGCTTTATCCTCCCTTGTCCTCCAGCTCCCTATGTATGGTATGGAAAACCTTGGGATGGTGTTGGTAACACATCAAAACATTGGACACCTCATACTACTTCCCCAACTCATCTTCCACATCCACTACCCAACAGATCTATCCGGTCCTATCGTTTCTTCTTCCTTGGAGTTTCAACAACAACCTCTCTGAATGCAGCCTAAATAGTGGGAAAATATCATGTGGAATGTCCCTTCCATTGAAAAACATATCAACACCTCTTCCTCAGGGAACTACCATGCCCCTTGAACTTCTGAAGAAACCTCTTATTCTATGGATTATGTCACGCACCTCCTATCGGTAGGTCCTAGTGACTCTGAATCCTAGGTGATCGCTACCTCAGAATCATATGATACATTTTTGGAACCTATATATCAATATCTAGTGCCAAAATTTCCATCCATATCTTAATCTATAAAGCTTTATCCACCTAAACCAATGGAGGTGGGTCTACAAACTGATCAATAGGAGAAAGTTCCACCTTCTGACCATCCTAAAGAAAAATATATATATGACTAGCTCCCCCCATGGAGGCCTTGTCAAAAATTAGGTCAAACTTTGTATCCTAATGTAGAAACCTCACTGGTTGGCGTCCTGAATACATCCTTTAAGAAAACAATATGTATCACAGTTTAAAGAGTATACCTGGTGAGCCGACTCAAGAAGGAAATATAAAACACAACCCATTTATATATGATGAAAGTGCCTTTATTTTTTTCTCTACAACCAGTGTTTTCATGTTCCGAGTTGAAAAGAAGGTGTACAAAGTCCTGGTGTATGGATGTGTCGGCCACCGCACTAACACTGGAGTCCCCAGAATGAAATTTGAACTCAAAACACTTAACACTGTTTCCCCAAACCAATATCATATACTCCTGATCCTAAACTAGAACTGAACTCCTCTAATACCACACTATCATGAACCATCCAAAAGTTTCTTGTGATGTGACTACCCCAAGCCCACCTTTGATAGGCTAGGGGATAACGACTAGCATCGAGTAGGCATATCCCACAAATGGGAGGCATTTATATAAGTACTTATATACATGCACACATCTCTGAGCCCAAAATGCTTAAAACTAAAAAAAGTAACCAAATGCATGAATACCACTATATCCCAACCAACAGAGTACAAAAGGAATGAAAAGTGAAATAAAGTACAACTACACCAGAATACAAGCCCACCAAAAAGAATATGTATGTAGCACAAGGTCCAGAAACTCATTCGCAGAAAACCCTACCTAAAGGATATGTAAAAGAACAGTAGTCTAAATCCCTAGGAGAACACCTCAACTATATGGTATATCTATAAACATCACCTAGTCCTATTCCACCTCATACTCCATCAAAACGTCGATGATATGCACAAGGCACAACACGTGCAGGAAAATAACATGCAGGGGTGACTAAAACAATACATAGTAAGACACCCTGAAACAAAAAGTAAGAGACCATAGAGGAAACCACACGAAGAATAAATCATGCAGAAATTACACAAAGGAAAAACACCACTAAGAATATATAGTTATCTCAACATAGGTATATTTCTATAAAACATATAATAATAACATCCATGTATACTCATAAAGGATTTCAAGACGCAAGATCTAATCCACTGCTAGCTACATGGATCCATTCTTAGAACACTCATTCTGGGAGATCTCAATTCTAGAACTATATGATAATGGAATGAAGAATAGGTATACCAAAATTACCCAATATAACACTAGGTTCAAAACAAGTAACATATTTTACCCGTGACATCTAGTCTCTCTAAGACATGGAGTTTCAATAACACACTCAGTGGCGGTAACACATGGAGTGTCAGTAACAAACAGAGTTTTTGTAACACATAGAGTGTCGATAAGTCACGTATCCCCCAAGACATGTAGTCAACAATTCAGAACCCATAATTAAATACTGAAAACTTCCTGAAGAACACTCTTCATGTCTAGTCATGTAGAATGGAAAGAATCTGATCTCGATACATAGATACGGGGTCCTTTATGCCCAGTGCTCATTGGGGTGACTCCTCACCTTGCTAGAAACATCATCACAGATAAGGGATAGGTTCCCATGTAAATATTGGTCACACATTTTAAAAAAACCCTATCTAAGGTACTATGAAGAGAAGTGAGGACAGACCGGGCCTCTCAGTGCGATACATTCTCTAACCCACTGATTCAATTGTCAAATCCAAGCTAAGACTAATCACATCAAAATACAGGTCAAATTTTATGATGGGAACATGATCCTATATAAAACCCTCATAGGAAAATAACAAGGGTACTTTCACAACCTCTGATGATCTAAATAAAAATCCACCAAGCCATATAAAAAGGACTGCACCATCGCAAGGGTCCCAACACCATAGATAGCTCATCAATCGGTCACATAGTTTGAATGTTACAAATGTTTTTATAAAAAGGACTGACCTAGGACCGACTAAACCTACCAGACCTAGCCTGACCCTCTGATTGACCAGACCCGATCTGTCTGACCTGACTCAGTCCAGTCCGGTTCAGTTTGGTCCATTGGGCTCAGCTTGCTAGGCTCGGCCCACTGGTCACAGCCTGCTGGGCCGGCTGGACCCGGCCTGATGGGTTGCTTGGTCCAACCTGTTGGGCCACTAGAGAGGCCCATATCACCTAATCCGACCCCCATGTGCAGACCAGTTTTCTTGCACCATACATAGTCTGCTGGACAATGTGCTTCCACCTGGTCAATTTTGCGGTCTGTCGTGTCTGCTGTATTCACTTTCCCCATGGACTTACTATTGTGAGCTCCTCCAAACCATAGCCATTGTCGCTGGTGGTGCCAGTCACCACTTCTTGTGCATCGGTGTCCCCTTCCACAAGCCACATGTTGTCCTTAGGTTCTCCTTTTTTTGAAATAAGGGCACTCATGTGATTCTCAGGTTTCATTCTTCATCACTATGGGCATTGATTGACATCATGATCCATCCAAAGAAAAGTCACAAAAACTGTGATATCTCCCAAAATGCTTCAATCTGTTTGGTGTTGTCGTTGTCTCACCTCCGTCATGCCATACCGATATCATATCAGCAATATCAGATCGTTTTTCTAAGGTTAATGTTCATAATTATCGATCGATCATGACATGTTGAGTCATGGGCCAAATGAAGAATGCTCATGACAAACAAAGAATAGGGGAAGAAAAGAATAGATCAAAAAAGAGGAATGGACCTTGATTGATGTTCATATCGATCGTGGTTCTTTGTCGTTAGAACATCAATATAAATCCAACAAATTATCACAATATCATTCTACCATCAAAACCCCATAATGATAAATCACATCCAACAACAACGATCAATAAGTGGGCCAATATTTTTGATGATTGGTATGCGTTTGTCATAGAATTCATGAATGAGGAAAAGAAATCAAATCTAAAATTCCCTTCCTCGATTTGGTTTGATCACTGACAAATAACTATAGTCGCATCATTATCATGGATGAGGATCATTTAAATATGAGGTTTGTCGTTGATTGTCGACCCACGATCTACTGCCGTTCGTCGAGAGAGCTCTATCTCCTTTCCTCAGAGGAATACCAAGGTTATGGTGATGACCCCGAATTCAATGAAAAAGGTGTATTAAAAGATAACACATCATTGTGTCAAGAATAAAATATTTTTATTAAAATATCTTACTAACATTTATGTCCAAAAACTAACATTCACAGCCGGCTTGCACCTACCGATGTTAGGGCACACCTAAGGAAAACACCCTTACGAACTCAACAATGGTATCATATTTCCAATATGAGTTACCATTTATGATTTATTAGGATTTTAAAAATAAACTAATTTTATTTATTTATTTTATTTACAGTTACATCTTTTTTAGGGTTTTCCAATGAAGACCCATTCCGACTAATGTTTAGTTGCACCTAGGGTAAATACACTACTATGAGATCAAAGGTGCACTTAGATTTTTGATCTGGGAACCCATTTAAGAGTTATTTCACTTTTTCTAAAACATCGTGCATACGTGCAATTAAAAACATAACATTTATCAGAAAATCATTTTGGGCACACAGGGCTGTGGAATCAAACGTCATCTCTGCTCCTAGTCTCGGAATTTTACCAAATAATTTTTAAAAATTAATTTGGGAAATTCGAGTAATTAAATATGTGTCCCCATGTTATAGTTTTTTTGATAAAACTAGCTTGATCTTCCCTCAATGTCTATAGGAATAATTTCTTAAAGAAATTGGACTTGAAATCCTTCCAATATAGTCCCTCATGTCAAACCTCTTGAACCTATACATCCAACCAATTCTTTTTCAGTCCTTAAGGAATATATGTAACCATCTTCACCCTCTAATCATGGATTTATCAACATGGTCAAAGAATTTCTACACTGAATCAATCTATTTCATTTATTCCTACAGTCTACCCTCACCTTAAAACATGGACGAGTGCTGATACTGGAACTCACAAGTTAGAGATTCAATGGACATATTAACTCCTTGATCTCCCATATAAATTCTATGTATGAAACAAAACAAGATCTCACTTGGCTTCTCATCTTTCCATGGCCCAAAATTTACTATATTTTGCTGCTGAATTTCCTGTACCAGTGGCACATGATCATCTCGACTGTGAGGGGCCTCATATCATGCTTACTCTAAGGGAACTATAACACCTCCCTCTAGACTCTCCACTAGAACCCATCTAGGCGGAATCATGTAAAATACCAAATATCATGGTAAAACAACAATATATATATATATATATATATATATATAAATTTCATGTATAGAAAAACATGTAATAAGAAACACATTACACCACCCTTACACTCCCATTCCACACCCATGCCACATGACATTTAGCATTGTGTCCCCTTTCCTACCCATATCAGATTCATGTATCAAATATCATAGAGACTCATGGCCCCTTTACTAGCCATAATAGATCTAGACATAACATATAATATATATAAATATGTTCTAGATACGTAGAATTTCACGAAAAAAATATGCAAGAAAACACTACTTAACTTCATTGTTTCCAATTTAATCAACTCACCCCCATTGACCATCCCCACCTATACATAATAGAGTTAAGACCATATATTTCATATGAAAATCATGGAGAACCGCATACCTGGGATGGATGAGTATAATTCTATTAAAAGGTGATAATCAAGAAATCACAATTTATCTTTTTTGACACTTTAAATAGCCCAAAACATATTACAATATTCCAGGTTCCATGAAATTATTTACAAGAACATACATATATCATGTCACCTTATGTCCCTACCATAAAGAATAATTAATCATCCCTTTCCATACCAGTCCAAGGTTCAAATAACATAATCCAATAAAATCACACCCAAATGCACAAGTTGAGGTGAAAATCAATGAACTGTAAAAGTGAAAATCATATCAACAATTTCCCACCCCTGAACACCCGGTCCATCCCCCATGTATGGGGATGTAGGCACCCAAACACATGATCTTAACCCATTTCTAGCTGAATCATAGTATATGATCAACCATAGCCTAAATATAAGAAAAAAATGAAGGAAACCCCTCTAATACCATTTATAGCACCCCAAACCTGGGATCCACTTAAAATCATGCTCAGGGCCAAATTACCAATAGGCCTTAGTTGTGCCTCATCATATGTCAAAGGATTAAGACTAGTAGTGATGATATAACTAGGTGATAGTGGGGAGACTATACCCTATAATGATGTTAATATCAATATTACTTATGTATATGACATAGAAGAAGAAAGACAACCAGAGGAGAAGCAACAATAAAACTCATCTAAAGCATAATAAACATCAATAGTAATAATAAGTCCAAACCATTTTTCCATTTATAGAAGATAAATCATGTAAAAAAATTCCATATAATATAAATAAATAATTTCTCCCATGGATGATCAAATATGTATATATATATATACCCAAAATATTGTATATCTTTATGTAGAGGAACCACCTGGTCCACTTGCATCCATCCCCTACAAAAGCGATACAACTCTAATCACTAAACTATAGCTTCGTAGCTTGATCCCTTACCTTATCTAAAAATCATAATGTATGTATGGATCCTAAGGGGACTAAGTAGGGTGTGAGTATGAACATAGTATGCCACTACCAATATCTGTTTGCCATATATATTTCAAAAAAATATAATTAAAAGGAAATTCCCACACATTTAATAATTAACCCACTCCACGTGTTTTCAATAGCTAAAAGTGATCATGTTACTACATTAGATGACACATGTATGTATCTAACCACATGGCCAAAAATATATAGGGCATTCAATACATTTATGAATATATATATTTGTAGTGGTGAGGATGCATGACCTAATTCCCATGTGTCTATGAAAAAATCATACCTAGAGAGACCTTCTGAACATCCCATAAATATATCATCAGCACGATGTTCCATCCAACACATTAGGTTTCACCAATAATATATCCTATATCTAAATTGAATTCTCAAAAATATGTCACATGTACCTCGGACTTCTTCTCAGAATGTCACAATCATATCAACAACCTGACATCTTGAGACACAATAATATCCCTCCTACAATATATAATAAATCACCATCAGCACAATAGACCTATGTTATGAATCATGGAGTTATATGTATTCCCATAATCCCATCCATCATCCTCAAATATCATGGTGATCCTCATTTCCAAACCGATGGTCTCAACACAATCAACCTATAGTCCATCACCATCAACTGTGGATTTCTATGGCGAGAACCTCTTCTATAATCTATGGTCAACAACATCCCCTACTCTGCAATATCTATAAAGGCCTCCACCCACAATGAGTGGTCCACACCACCTAAACTGAGTCCTATTATTGTTCATATGACTCCCATGGTGTGTTGACCATCAATGGTGAGTGGAAATCACCCACATTTTCTTAGCCACATCATCCGATAAATTGTTCCACTACGACCACATCACCAAGTCAAGATGGTCAATACTATGCAAGGATCTAATTGGAATTCCCTCTATAGATGACCTCATCACCTCAAAACAATGACCATGCCACCTGAACATGGTGACCCTCCTGACCCCTTGTGTGTTAGGATAAACCCAACCAGAAAACTGTGTCACCTTAGTTCTGGTAATCAAAATCACCACAATTACCACAGGTCCCACCGATCATGTTCTTATAGAACCATCATAATCATATAAAAATTTAATTAATTTAAAAAAGACAACTATCCTAAGATTCACAGTTGGTCAAAATCCCCTTACCTGACTTATAATGTTTAAATAGGCTAGGGAATTCTCAAATACTTCCCATAACATTCATTAATCAATAAAAAGTAAAGAATTAATTTATAAAGGGCCTCACTCGGTCAACCCAACATTTATAATGAATTTTGAACCCCAAAAAACCCCATAAAATTAATGTTAAATCTTGGAACCACTTACCTTATATTTTTAGGTGCCCTCTTGTCGAATCTCAACCTCTAACTTAAGATAAAACGAGAGAAATCATATTTTTAAACAAACACCATGGAAATAGTGTAAAAGGGATTTTGTGGATTTAGTAATATGTATGGTGAGATAAACATGAAATATAAACTAATATACTGAAGGTCTTACTAATAAGAATCCATAGCCACAAAAAGATCATGAATGAGATCTTAAACAAGGTCAAAAGATCAAGGTATAGGAGAGGAAGATTGAAAGAGCTCTTTACTTGGAGGAGGGGATGTGTGAATGGATGGTGGAATAAAAGGGAAGAAATGTTAAATAAATAAGGGGAAAAGGTAATATTTTTCACTTTAAAAATACCCAAGGTTACCTAATATATTTGAAAAATATGTGACAATTGTGCAATGCATTCTATCAAAGAGGATAGACACCTCACACAGTTTGGCCACACTATTTGATAGACCATGTTCCAACCATATAGGTGACTCTGACACCTGCAATGCTATGAACACTTGAAATTAATGGGATTCATGGTTTAATAATTCCATGACCCTTTGAAAACTAAGTAAAACAACTTAGGCCGCATGGTTAAAAAAACTATTTGTCTACCGTGCGCCTTGGTATGCCTTCTCCAGAAACTAGGTTTTCTAACCGTGGTACTTCTGAAACCCATTAAAAATCTCAAGGAACATAATGGTCCTTAATAACTATGTAAAAAATGAGTTTAAGCATTAAAATTACCTGAATTAGGTTCTAAAGACTATAAATACATTTTTTCCACTAACTAGACTAAATAATTCAAAAAGTATGGGAATTTTAACCCAGAAAAAAACCCAATACATTACAAAAAAACACTCATTATTTTGTATGTCATATTTGGTGAGTCATCTTTCCATGCATTTAAATTATTTTAACATGTTTCCAAGATAAGAAAAAAATTCAGATAATTTATAATATAAATTAGGCATCAAAATTAAATCTATACATTTGATTACAAGGGGACATGACCTAGTAAAATAAACAAAACTCATTATTAATTTTATTTATTATGTTTTTCATACATAAATAAAATATTTCATAGAAATTTTATTATAATGGAAACATGTATTTTGATCATGAAATAAAACATTCTTTGAGAATCCTAAAAATAAAACATTCTCTCAGATCATAAGATTTAAAATTCACCTGTTGTGTCACTATGTATCATGCTTTACACACTCAAAAATAATAATTGATAAACATATAATCACCTAGAAAATATTCTGGTTCACTGTAATAAAGTAAATATTATTCTGAATTCATTTTTGAAAACAACATAATAAACACCTAACATGATTCTATATTCAAAATACATTACATTAAACATGAATCGAAATCAAGAACTATTTGTTCAAAATTTCCATAATAATCCATGTAAATGGTTTAAACTTTAGATATTCATCCCACAATACATTTAATGAAATTATTATTTTTTCAATGCATGATTATGACATGATAATCCTCATTTTAACAACTAATAAAAACATCAAACATAAGACATAATTTTCAAATAACAATTTTTTATATATTATAAATTCCATTAATCTTGGAATAATATGGTTAATTTGGTAAAATAATATCAAGTCTCAACAAATTCCTACAAATTATTCTTATCATTTTATAGAAAATTAAAACAGACAAGGTATACCTTTATAATAAGTCCTTAACACATAAAAGCTACACGTAATGACCGAAATGTAACATAAGAGATGGCATTCACATTTTGGCATTCAATAAGATAAACAATCCAATGTTGAAAATATTTTATCAATTCTTTTAAAAATGATACTGATTAATAATTTTGAAAACAATTAAATTTTTAAATGTTTTCATTAATAATGGTTATAAAATTTTCAAAATATTGATATAAAGGACATTTAAATTTATTCCTTTCCATGAATTTATCTCACTAATATATATAATACAATTGAATTAATTCTACAAAACTATACACGTGCATACAAATTAAGGGAGACATCATTCAGTTCATGTTATTAAATTCAAAAAATTCATCAATTAAATTCTACAGTTTTCTTAAAATTCAAGAATATAAATTACTAAACCCACAGTTCATAATAATTTTTAATCACATCTCTATGGTACACCAAAAATAAAAAACTTTTATTTCAAAGAAACAATCATAAATTTTCAATAATCCAAATGAAATGTTTCAAAATAAATCATTTTATCATGGTTGTATGGAATCTACTAAATGTAGCATGTTTTACAAAGTCTCTCCAAATATAGAAATTATTTGTATAAAAATATTTCAATAATTCTTGGATAACAACAGTAATCATTAGAAAGAATAATAAAACATGTCTATAAAATCATTATTGAAAAAAATTTCTAAGGAAAATAGATAATGTAAGGTCCTGGATCCTCGTGGATCGACCCTTTTCATATTCCCAAGGCTGCAAAGCTCAAAGGAGGATTAGAGGAAGTTTATAGGGACTTAGTTTTTGAGAACTGGGAGAAGGGAACTTTCACAGTGTGAATATGGGTTTCACTCCATGTAGAATAATTTCATAATGTGAATGTGGGATTCAAATCATGTAATATTCCATGGTTTGAAAAATAAAATAAATGCGAAAGGTGATGGTTGTTTTAGTGGAAATAGACCTTGAGGAATTACACAACATGAAAGTGGATTACACGTCATGTAATCCTCCGATGATGTAATGTTTTAAACCATTATATCCACTCAGGTTTTCAAACCCTATAGATACAGCTTACCTCCCTCTCATCCTAGGAGACCTGACATTCCCCTCCTCAGTGTTTTGCAGACCCCTTCGATGGGAATCAATATGAGGCTTCCATTTTCAGTCCTTGGTGACCCAACATGATCCATGGTGTGTTTTAATATGTTTTATAGTGGTTTATCCTAGTATTGATCTCATTTCATCTAATATATTCTCATGATGCTATGGAGGTTCCTTACCAATGATTCTAATGTGGATTTTCTCATTTTTTGGGGTGGTGGTCCCGTGACATCCTGAGTTGGATGTAGTTATTACTGAAGAGGTGATTAAGATTAGTTGTGTGGTCTGTTCTCGTGTGAAGAAGGTCAAAGAACTTTTGAAGTAGTTTATTTTTTGATTCTCTATTTATTTACATGCAATCATAGAGTTTGCATGATTTAACCCCTTGGATTTTAATGTAATTGACCTAATTAAATAATTTAACCGGATTATAGAATTGGTATCAATCACACAACGATGTTGATGCTTTTTACCATGACAATGGTTTGCCTCTTGATTTTATAGATATTTTTATATATATTAATTTATTGGTTTATCATGTGGTTCTTAATGGAAATTGGTAATGAGCATAAATCTAGAATTAATTTATAATTAATTAGATGAAAGTCAAAGAGGCATGTTTAATGAATCTAGATGTTGTTTTTGGTAATTTGATATTAATAAAATTGATGCGAGGACACATGTTTAATTAAATTGGTTAATGAATATGAAGTATGATGATTCTTGTGGATAAATAAATTAAAGGAATATTAAATTAATTCTTTAATTAATTTTTGATAGCTATGACAGATTTTTTATTCGGTTACCCTTAGTTGGAACCTATGAATAATAAATTGGTTAATTCATGATGGAATAATAATCAGTTGTGTGATCAAGCATAATGCATTATAAGGCTTGAGTTTTCTTCTTTCTTATAAAGTCCATGTGTCTTGTGTCTTTCAGCCTTGATAGCTCATTGTGTGTGGAATTTGGAATCCTTGTTTTAGGCCTGAGATCCCATTGTTATGTTTGTTTCCTGCTACTCCTAATGTGACGTGAGCCAGGGATGGCTAAGCTAGGAGGGATGTTGTGGATTGTGGGGCATGGAGGCCTAGATGTGATGTGAGCGTAGGATGAATGATCCTAGAGAGCTGTTTTGGTATGTGGGGAAGAGGCTTGGTTGTTGTGGAATTAGTTGATGCATGGAGTGGAGAGATACATTGGTATATGCATATGGATGTCAGGGAGGACATCAAAGATGATAAAATGGGTTGATGATAGGATTTACCATTGTTATGAAAGCTGGATGCTTTTTGAATTCATTGTTTGGATGGTGGCCAGATTTTTTATTTATCTGCTTCCCTTTACCCACTACTTAAGGCCGAAAAATGTGTTTCATTACTCTCTTTCAATGGGAGGAAAAGATTCACAGGGTATGAAACATTCTTTCCATGTTTAACTCATCATGGTTGTACAAGTTTACACTCCTGCTATGTATGGAAAAGGCTCAACAAGTAGTTCATCTACTAACTGTGTAAAGCCCCTTGTGTTTGGGGCGCTTAGAATGTTATCCTAGAGTACTTGGTGATATTGAAGGTAATGTTAAATAAATGATTAAATGTTTAACCCATGGGGTTGTAGCTTCTTAGGATGCAATGTAGAGGTTGAAATTCTTAGAATCCATGGTCTTGGTTTTCTTATTCCTGGAAGGAATGAATCTTTTTTTGAAATGGTAATGTGATGTAATATGGAAATAATAATGGTTAATTAATGGTTATGAATTTATTAACATAAATTGAAATTGATAAAAATGGATAAAATAATTTAATGTAGATCTTTAAATTCTTTTGTGATTATAGGATATCTAGTTTTATCTGTGGAAGCCAAGAGTTTGAGAGATGTTTGTTATAGTTATTTCTGAGACTAGGTTATTCCAATAGTGTGGTTGTGAGATATAGTCTATCCTGTACTTTTTGTGTTTCTATACGCTACTCCACCCTGTTAGTTAGGGAAATTGACACCCCAATGATTTTGATCCCTGGGGGGGGGGGGGGTCTTCCACAACATCCTGGTTGGAGGATGGATGATTGAGTACCCCCTTTGACCCCCACTATCTTCTCTTGGCAGTTACTTTTGCTGGTATATAGGGCGGTTAGTTTTACAATATATGTGAGCTGAGGGATGTAATTTCTTCTACTTATTTCAGTGACATGTATTCTGGATATAGTTTCCTAAGGACTACTACATGTATAATGTGTATAGGAAATAAAGGGTTGAGGATCCATACTAGGTGTATGGGTTGTGATGAATCAAGGTATAATACTCGAATTATGATACACATTATGTGAGTTGTGGTGGATCCTAGAAAATACATATTTACTTTTGGTTATGTAGACGTGGTGGTGTGCTGCACAAGGTGCATGTTGGGGTTACTATCTCTCTTCTACCATTACTAGCCTAAGAGGGGTATAGATTATAGGGAGGGAGTTGTGACATATTAGTATTAGAGGTAGGTTGAAGGACATGATGGATTTTATAGATATACACATGAGAGGTTTCATGGGTTGGTAGGGTAATGATATCAACTAAGTTATAAAATGTTGTAAATAAGGGAAAGCAACTGAGACAAACAAATTTAGGGCTTCTAGGAACTGATGCGCAAAACATTAAGCTTATAAGGGCTACAAAATGAAGTGATAATAGTTAAAGGGTAGAGACCTATGAAAGGACCGTGCATCATTCTTCTTTGTTCCTAGGTTTGAATGGGTAGACCATGGGATAGGTTAACCCAACAAGAATAAAAGATTACAATTAATTAATTTTTTGTCTTATATATTATAGGTTTAGGAGCTATAATTGTTTATTCATTTGCACGTATGGATCCAGGTCGACATCATCATCAGGTTCGCACAGAATATGTTCAGTAGTTTGTGCTAGAAGATCGCTGCAGAGTAGATCTTGATAATGACAACACTTTGAGGAGGACACTATGTGAGTTTTAGTGATAGAGTCTGAAGAGATATGAGGGTTACATTTTAGATATATTCATAGAAGATAAGTTCGTGTATGTTAAGATAGTATTCATTTTGATCTGTGCTCGGAAAGAGTACTTGGTTTCGTTATCTTTGACGATGCTGCATGGGGAAGTAAAGAAATGGTCGTTCTTGTTCCTCGAAGATCGTGAGGAGTTAGCAGTCTCATTGGAGGAGTTCCAAGACCAGTTAAGAGCCATGTTTCTCTCATAGACTGTGAAGGAAGCCAGTCTTTAGTCACTACTTACCCTTCAATAAGGGAGCTCTAGTTTGTGAGAGTGTTTAATTCGTTTTACAAACCTTTTGTGATAATATTTAGACCTATTTCCAGATGAGGAGGCTAGGTCGAGGAATTTAGAGGATGCTTTTCTTCTAGGGATCTAGCACTGGGTCACCCCATTTATTTTAAAGATGTATCTCAAGGTGATAGAAATATAATATTTCATCAAGAAAATTTTAGATAGAACTGGATTATCATGAGATGGGATCATCAGGATTCCTCACAAAGAAGAGCTACGGTCTGGGGTTCCCAGTTGTTAGGAAAGAGGAACTTTCAATCAACCGGGGGTAGTTCCCAGCCCTCAATAGTTCATTTATTCATAGGTGACATCTCTCAAACATATACTAAGGAATTAGATGCATGTTTTTGTTATGGAGTACAATCTCATCAGTTATGAGTGTTCCCATCCTTTCTTAGTAGTCAACATGTGCCATTTTTTCCTCTTTACTTTCCTCCATTGAGGCAGTTCTAGCTAAGGCAGCAAAAAAAAAGTTTACTCCAGTTTGGGATCAGTAGAGAGGAGTTGGGGTTAAAAAAGGACATCACTAGGATGCTCTCCATTCTTAATGATCAGAGAACGACCATAGAGGTGGTTGTCAGTATGGCCAGAGAGGTCATGGAGAAGGTCGTGGTCAGCTTCATTCTTTTTCATTGCCAACTCCAGGTGAGCCAAATGTCGTTCGAGGTACCCTTTGTTTGTTTTCTACTTGGTTGCATGATTTGTTTGATCCAGGAGGTACACACTCCTTTATATCACCTTCCCTTTCCCATGCTTGAGGAATTTAGGTAGAGATACTTCTAGTGACCTTGGAGTTGACTAAGCCAGTTGAAGGTCAAGATAAATTATTTAAATTATGTAGAAACTATGATCTAGTGCTGGGGAAACACCACTCTTGGGGAGAATTACCATGCTTACTGATACAACTATATGAAATCATCCTCAGCATGGATAGGTTGTATTTGGTTTAGGCTATCATGGATTTATTTAGGAGGTAGGTAGTGTTCTTTGATTATAATAGAGGGCATGTAGTGTGTGTTGGAGAGTGAAACCCTCAGATGGGTTTTTAATCCTTGTGTTCCTTTATGTATGAGCTGATTCTGAGTTCATCGAAGGATCAACCATTGGAATTTCTCAGGGACATAAAATAACACATTTATGTCTTTCCAAAAGAGGATGTAGCATTACCCCTTCGATGAGAGATCTTGTTTGGGATCGAGCTATGTCCAGGTGTGTCTCCTATCTCTATGTCTTCATATAGGTTGGAACCTTATGAACTGAGAGATATTTCAATACAACTTGATGGTCAGTAGCGGTGAGGGTTTTTTTTCCAGAAAAGTGTGTCACCATGGGGTGCACTAGTTTTGTTTATAAAGAATGTTGAGTACAGTTTAATTTGTGTATCGATTATAATCTCTTGAATAAAGTGACGATGAATAATAAATATCCTATTCCAAAGATTGATTATTTATTCGAACAACTAAAGGTTGAAAGTTTTTTATCAAAGATCGATTTGGGGTCAAGATCTCATGAAATGAATATGAGGGATGAATATATCTCGAATACTTCATTACATTATTATCATGGGCATTATGAGTTTTTCGTGAAGTCGTTCAGTGTGACAAATACTTCAGCTGTGTTTGTTGGGTTAACAAACTCTATGTTCCATGAGTTCATGGTGGTTTCCATCGATGACATCCTAGTGTAATCCATATCTCAGGAGGAGTATGCATAGTATATACATACCTTTTTGGGAGTTATTCACTATGAAAAGTTGTTTGGGAAGGTTATAAAGCGCAAGTTTTGGTCTTGAGATTTCCGTTTCTTGGGTCATGAAGTATCATAGAAGGGGTTAGCTATGGATTTTTCAATTATAGAAGTAGTTGTGTCTTGGGAAGCCCCAAGATAGTAGAGGAGGTGTAAAGTTTCCTTAGTCAATAAAGCTATTACCGGAGGTTCATGGACAATTTCTCTTGGGTTTCAAATCCTTTGATAGTGTTGACCCGAAAAGATCATATGTTTTTGTGGGATGATCAGTTTCAAGAAGTAATTGAGTATCTGAATGAAAATATTTTCATTGTTATAGTTATTTTTTTCCTATAGAAGGAGATTAGTTTGAAGGTTTTTATAACTCTTCGCATCTTTAGTTGGGATGTGTTCTGATTAAGTAGAGACCATTCATTTATTAGGGGTCTTGGCAGTTGCATCCCTATGGTTGTATGTATTCCACCCATGATCTTGAGTCGGGGGGCAGTGGTGTTTACCATGAAGTTGTGGATACATTACCTCATAGGTGAGTGATTTTTGGTCTTCATTGGTCATACTATCATGAGGTTTGTTTTCTCTCAACATGACTTGATCTTTCACCAGTGTCGATTGATGTAGTTCTTATAGGATTTTGACTTTGAGAATTCATATAAACCTAGAAAGTGGAATGTTGTAGCCTATGCACTGAGCAAGAAGTCATTTAGTTTTTCAGTGTGTGAATCTGGTGATTCATGGGTACTGATAGAAGAACTTCCAGCATTCAATCTAGATATGGGATAAGTTGGGGTAGAGTTTTTTTTTTTCAGATTATAGTATAGTCATATCTAGTGTAGTAGGTGGAGGAATCCTAGTTGTGGGATCCTAATGTGGTGGTTTTGAGAGACCTAATTGTTTTTTGTGAGGCCCATGATGGTTGGTTTGAGGATGAACAACACCAGGTGTTGTTTGAATGATTTTCATTCCCTTGGAAATGTATGATATGGTTCTAAAAAAGTTCTATAACTCAACCTTAATGGTACATCATGGATTGGAAAAAATGTACTGAGATTTAAGAGGTTAGTCTTGGTGGCCTGGGTTGAAGTGTGCAGTTTCAGATTTGTGTATTGATGTTTAGTCTTCTAGAAGGTGAAGGCCAAGCACCGTGTTCTTAGTGGTTTTCTCCAGTTGGTAGATGTTCTTCAATGAAAGTGGGAGTAAATTTTTATGGATTTTCATTCCGATTTACCTAGATCTCATGGAGGCTATGAAGCTATATGGGTGTTATTAGATTTTTTGATGAAATCATCCCACTTTATATTGATTAAGCAGTTGAGCTTTGTAGAGGATTTGTCGAGGAAATATCTAGAGTAGGTAGTAAGAATCCATGGATTCCCAAGGATGATAATTTCTAATCAAGATCCTCATTTAACCTCCAGGGTGTGGAGATGCCTCTAGCATGTGTTTGGTCCTCAACTATTCCTTTTCACTACTTTTCATCTGAAAATGGATGGTCAGATAGAGCATACCAACTAGACTCTTGAAAACATGTTTCTCTCTTGTTTCTTGGACTTGGGAGGTTCGTGGATGAGTCACTTACCTTAGTAGAGTTCTATTACAATAATAGATTTCACCCCATCATCAGTATAGAACCATTTGAATCCCTATCTAGTCGAACTTGTCCTTATCCATATTCTGGACTACGGTAGGAGAGTCAATGATTCTTTGGCTAGAACTAGTACAGAATATAGTAGAGATGGTGTAGGTGATTCACAATAAGATTAAAGTAGTGCATGATCATAAAAAATCCTATGATGATCATAGGAAGATACCTCTACAATTTTATTTTTTTGATATTGTGTTCCTAACGGTGGATCCCAATCATAGGTAGTGATGGTTTTGTTGTGGGAGTAATCTTTCACCTCGGTTTGTTGGGCCTTTTGCAGTGTTGGATCATGTTGGAGCTATGTATTATCGGATAGTTCTTCCCCCACAGACGAGTTGTATACACGATTTTTTCATGTGTCATTGATACTTCATTATCTTCATGAAAACTCTCACATAATCGATTGGGTTGAGATCAATATTGATGATGATGATACTTTTGAGGAGTGGACTATAGATATCCAAGACCATAGGTAGAAGGTGTTTCATGGGCGTTTTATCCCCTTGGTTTATTTCTTGTGGTGGCATGATGGTGTGGATGAGAGTACCTGGGAACATGAGTCATAGATACGAGCTCAGTGCATTGACATGTTTTATGTTTAGCTCTTCCCATGAAATTTTGTTTGTTTTATGGTTGTGAGATGGATTTCTCTTGTTTCTTGTAGTTCCTTTCTCTCTTTTTAGAGGTATATCCCCTAATAAAGGGTTTATGAGCTAGTTATGGTTGTTTTATGGGTCTGAACTTATTCCTCTACTGAGGTGGTGAGTACCTATGGTTATGAGATCCTTGACAGTTATCTCACGGGGTGGCTATTTGGACGACCCCTCTCTGTTTTCTCTTTGGGTTGGTTTTTGATTCTGGAGGATGAATTTTTTTTGATAGGTATATGATGAAAGGTATTGGATCCCTACGGATCGAAAATTTTCATGTTATCAATGTTGCGGAGATCATAGGAGGCTTAGAGGAAGTCTGGAGGGACTCAGGTGTTGAAAACTATGATTAGGGAGCTTTCATGGAGTGAAAGTGGGTTTCACTCCATGTCAAATAATTTCACAATGAGAAATGGGGATTCACATTGTGTAATATTTTGGGGTTTGAAAATTAAAATAAAGGAGAAATGAGATAGTTTTTTTGGAGGAAATCGGCCACTAGGAATTACAGGACGTGAAAGAAGATTACACATCATGTAATCCCCTAATGATGTAATATTTTAAAACATTCCAGTTGCTTGGGTTGTCAAACCCAATGACCACAACTTCCATCCCTCCCATCCCCAAAAACCTAATAGTACCCTCTTTGGAATTTTGGATATCCCTTCGATGGGAATCGGTATCAGTCTTCCATCTTCAATCTATGGTGACCCGGATTTATCCAAGGTGTGTTTCCCTCCATTTTACGGTGGTTTCCCTCAGTTTTGATCTCAATTCCTCTCGTATCATCTTTATGTTCTATATAGGTTTCTTATCTATGGTTATAATAGGGTTTCTCTTAGTTTTTGTTTGTGCTATGGTGCCACAACATCCTCATTTGGATGCAGTTCTTGCTAGAGAGGTCATCAGAGATCCGTTTCATGGTCTATTCTTTTGGTATGAATGTCGACAAAATTTGGAAGTAAGGGATATTTTTATTCTCTATTTATTTACATGAAATCATACAATTAGTGTGATTTATCACCTTAGATCACAATGGAATTGATTTAATTAAATAATTGAACTAGACTATCAAATTAGAATCAATCGTATAACGATGGTGCTACTTTGTACCATGATAATGGTTTGCCTCTTGATTTTTCTAGATAGTGTGATATATATGTCTTACTTGGTTTATCATGTTGTTATTTATGGAAATTGGTAAATAACATAAATATGGAATTAATTTATAATTAATTGGTTGAAAGAAAAATAATAATGTTTAATGAATTTGGTTGTTGTTGTTGTTGTAATTTGATGTTAGTCAAATTTATAACCACACATGTTTAATTTAATTGGTTATTGAATATGAGTCATGAAAATTCCTTTTTATAAATTAATTGAAGGCATTCTA
Source organism: Viscum album (assembly GCA_963277665.1). Lineage (NCBI taxonomy): Eukaryota > Viridiplantae > Streptophyta > Magnoliopsida > Santalales > Viscaceae > Viscum > Viscum album. The sequence goes on along the minus strand of OY728123.1, from coordinate 1,862,699,881 downwards.
AATATGTTTTTTAATTGATTTTTGATAGCTATGATAATTTGTTGCATAATTTTTTTTTGTAATTAGAAGCCATGAATAATGAATCAGTTAATTCAATATGATATAAGAACTAGTTGTGTGACCAAGGATAATTCTATATAGGGACTAATTTTACCACATGTTTATAAAGTCCAAATGCATTATGTTTTGGAGTTTTGAGATATCATTATGTGTTAAGGAAATATTCCTTGATTTAGTGACGATAGCTCATTGCTATGTTTCTTTCCTTAATATTATGATTTGACATGAGCCTGGGATGGCTGAGCCTAGAGGGATGTTGTGGTATGTGGGGTAGGGAGGCCCAATTGATGTTGAAAAAGTAGATTCCTGGAGTGGTGAGATGAATCAATATATTCATATGGATGTTGGGGAGACCATTAGAGTTGATATAATGGGTTGAATACGGGATTTACCATTGTTATGAATGTTGGATTCTTATTGAATCTATTGTTTAACAGTCTTCCAGGTTGTTTGTTTCTATTATTTCTTTCCCCCACAACATTAGGTAGATAGATATGTTTGGTTACTCTATTTACATGGGCGGTGAAGACGTGTGGGGTATGTCACGTGCTTTCTGTGTTTACATCCTCATGGATGGATGAGTTTACTGTCCTCATATAGGTGGAAAAGACTCGATGAGTTGTTCATATACTCACCAGGTTGATCCCATTATGTTTGGGTATATTACAATTTTTTCCTGGAGAACCTAGGGATATGGAAGGTGATGATAAATAACTGAATAAATGTTTAACCCTGGGTGTTTGAGCTTGCTGGGATGCAATGCTGAGGTTGAAATTCTAAGAGGTTGTGGACTCAGTTTTCTTATTCTTGGAGGGAATGGATCTTTTTTGAAATGGTAATGTGATGTGATGTGGAAATGATTATGCTTAATTAATGGTTAAGAATTAATTGACATGAAGTGAAAATGAAAAAAGGTATAAGGCAATTTAATTTAGCACTTTAAATGGTTGTGTGATTATAGGATATGTAGTCTTAGAAGTTATATCCAAGAGTCCAAGATACGTTAGTTGTAGTTGAGTTTGAGACTAAGTTATCTCATTGAGTGGTTGTGAGCTATAGTATATACTGTACATTTATGATTCTATATGATACTCCACCCTATCAGTTAGGGAAGCTAACACCCCAGGAATTATGATCCACATGGTAGTGTTTTCTAGAATATTCCGATGGGAGGATGGATGGATGACTACCCCTTTTGGCCCCAATCCCTTCTCTTGGTAGTTACTTGTACTGGTATACACGTTGGTTAGTTTTCCCAATATATGTGTGTATAAGGCTGTAATGGCTTGTGTTTATTTCACACACATGTATTCAAAAAATAATTTCCTAAGGACTACTATAGGTATAATGTGTATAGGATGTGATGGCTTAAGGATCCTTAATCGGTGTAGGAGCTATGATGACTTGAGGAATAATACCTGATGTTTGATACACGTTATAGAAGATATGGTGTCTACCAGAAACTACCTAGTTACTTTTGGTTATATGGATGTGGTGGTGTATTTCATGAGGTGAAAGTTGCGGTGTTTCACCCAGGTGTTTGCGGGTTAGACTTTATGGATAGAGATGCTCAGGACGTACGACATTGTGGTAGAGAAGAAATGTAGTGGGGAAGTAGTAGCAGGGTACCCATGTTATTCGTTATTATATTATATTATCTTGTATGTGATACAAGGTGAGAGTATCCATGGTGAGGCTGTAAACTTAGTATACCTGTTTAGACGATGAGTAAGTTTCACTTGTTGTTCACATTGATTTTACATGCATTCATTACCTTTTGCATGGGAGGATCTGGGGGGGGGTGGATCGTAATAAGTATACTATTATAATCACCCTACATATATATATAATCTATTTTTAGGTAAGTTAGAGTAGGTTTTACATTTGGATGGTTACTACTAGCTTGGCGTTTTGCAGGAGCTGTTTGGGCTTCAAGGTCACTAACATCTTTACTTTCTTTTGGTACTTGAAGTTTTTCCTTTTAGTTGTAGTAGTTCTTGCATGACATTACATTTATGCATTTGGGTTCTATTTAATATTGCAGTTTAAGTAGGGTTTGATTGGTTTCTGTCTTATATATATCTTCTCCATGTGTGTTTATCTTTGAGGGTAATGCCTCCCATCTACATATTTATTATACCCTCGGTGCTAGTCACCATCTCGAGGCCTACTAGTGGTGGGACTAAGGGGTCACTATCTCTATTCTCCAATTTCCATCCTAGGAGGGGTACACTTTATGCAGAGGGGTCATGATTGATAATAACAGGAATGGGTAAAATATAATTTTTTAACAAGGAATTCAATCAAGCAGTTTAATCAAATTAATTATCATTTTAATATTTTTTCCATCATAATTACAACATAATTTTAGTAGAAATAGAGTGATAATAATTATTACATGAAAAAAATCCAAATATCAGAATAACATATAGTATTTTGAATTCAAATTTCAAAGTATATAATGATCCTAATACATGTATGTCCTTATGATTTTTACCCTGAAAAAATATCACATTAACCTAAAAATTTTAGTAGGTTTTGAAAGTCCTTTCATTGGATCACTGGATTCCTATAACATATTTTCCCTAACTGATTTTATTTGTTTGAAATACTTTTTTGGATCAGGTTTACATCACATTCCTATAAAACACATTCTTCCTCACATATTCTTGACTCCAATATCCATAATATATCTCAACTAAATACAATGATACCACTATTCTAGGACACCCTCTACTACAAGGTACACCTTTTGGACCAGAAATGGAGAAAGGGAAAAATGAAAATTGATTCCCACCTTTATTAGGACCTAGTTTGGTAACTACCAATGAGGCTATAAAAATTCTCATGCATTGAAGGCATTACACTCAAAATATACAAGGATGAGATATAATGTGAAATCCTACAATAATATCAAAAGGGCTTAAATTATATAAACAATTTTTAAAAACCTAAATATTTCTTACCTAAATAAATTTATACATCAAGGAATATAGACAAATAATCTTTAATCTCCAAAACAACTACCAAATCCTTCCAAGATTAACAAATAGTAGCTCCAAATCTAACACTCTATATTTAAAACACTAGAAAACAATATCGAGGTGAGGAATTAATATTAACCAGTAGAATAATCCTTCTAAACATATAAATATACATGCATAATTAAATTGAATGAGTGAAAAGTAGTTAATAAAACCAAGAAAATTTGTCAAAACCTAATAATCAGTAACAAATAGAGTGGATATAGAAATAAATCATATGCCAAAATATAAGAAATAGACAAAAAGGAATAAATAAAATCATAGAATACATTTATTTCCCCCCCTCGCTACATCCACTACCAAAAAACTATTCTCAACCATACAAAATAAAAAATCCATAATCATCACTGAATTAGTTCCACTCCAGGGCCCATAATAATCTCATCTTGGAACCAACATGTCAATTCAATGGTTCTCCCACTCAAACTGGTAGTGATATAGTAAGATAACCATCTTAACAAGATCAGGGACACAATTATAGTAAAAACCATAAACATATCATCAAACATAATTCATTACATTCATAATTAATTCATCATGATCCCACATAACCACATCCACAACCACATTACCACAACCACCACAATTCAATCACTTCCCAAACCAAATTTTTGTAGGGGAATGTTAAATGAATTACATCAACTTCATGTCCAAATTTTCCAAGTACATTATCAACAAAAAAATTCTATTAAAAATAATATGGTATCATAAACATAAGGGGAATCATCCTCATTCACTCCTGCTACCATGCACAACCCCCATTATGAAGTTCTATATCCTATACTCATCAACATAACCACTCGCATATATTTGACTTCTCACTATCATAGCCCATGAATATATACCATCCTTGAGGAATTATATCACATATAGTGTCCCAATACACATTTCTTCCTTCCACACCTCTTCCTTAATTTACATCCATAACATAATACTCTCACATCAAGGAATTCACAATAATTTGATAATAATATTATCACAAACATTATTCATTAGATAGTGGATGAAGGATAACATCATCCCAAATCCATTTAATCCTATTTCCCCATTAATCATCAATTATCACCCACATTTAATTATCTATTTTTTACATTATCCATTCCTTACCACCAATCATTTAATATTAGATACTATATATATCCATTCAGTAGTCATCACTATTAATCAGGACATAACCATTCTTAACATTCATTTACCATTAATCTACAACCCACTTCAATTTTTTAATTTCATATTCAAAATTCCCATTACCATTTCTCAAATTATTTTCATCCAAATTTGGTGAATTCATAATGAACATAAACATAAAAAAACCCCATTTATCATAAAATAAAATTAAAACAAAGAAAAAATAAGCCCAAAAAATTTCAACAACACATATCATATTTTACATTCCATAATTTTCAGATTTTAATTTCCCTCATTATGGGATTATTCATTCTGGGGTTACTAGACCCAATAGAAATCGGATAAGTGACATAATTAAACATCAAAGAATTCATAATTAAATAAATTATATCATTAAATGTCTTTGGATAAGGTTTATCTTATAGAATAACTTAGGAATAAAGGAAAATAAAAGGATATTTATGATTCGAAATTAATTTTAATCGGTCATATTCTTCATTAATTTCCTAAAACATATAAAGTATTCTTGAAGTACTACACTTATTACCCATAAAACATAAACAAAAATCAACCAAAAATTTAAAAAATAATTGTAAGAAAGAACAAAAATTAGAGTTAATCATAACGAGAACCTTCAAGAATAATTTTTTAAGGTAGAATAGTATGTCCAAAAATACATTAATCTATGAAGTTGGGATACTCTATGTAAAAATAACATACAGGAAGAGCCACTGAGACCAAAAGAAACATCCTAAAGTGAAAAATAAGACCCATGGCATTAACACCTCAAGAGTTATTTATACAGGACTGCAACAAAGTTGTTTCTACCAATTGGGGAGGAAGAACTAGAAGGTCCAATAAAGGGAAAATAATGAATTCACAATACTGAATAAGGAAATTTATATGAATCAAAGAGGCAAGAATTGGAAAGGAAATGAAAACCACTATAGGAATATCCTGAAACTAGTGAATAGTTAGAGATAAGGGAAATGCAATCAAACCCAGAATATGTGTTGACCATAGACTCTTATAATGGGTTGAGAAATCCTATACCCCATATTAGAGGCATTCAAAAATAGTCAAAGGAGATCCAAGATCCATGAAATTAAAAGGTCCAAAATCCATTAATTTATCATGAATATTGAAATATAATTAAAAAATACATGGAATTCCACCTTCAGAACCAAAAAATCATAAAAAAAATAAAAGGTTATTTTACTTTGAATCACCTAGGGGAATGACGTAGTCACCTTGGGATTTATTTTTCATATCTTCACCCCAGCTCTGCTCAACCCATCTCACCATGCTCACCAACATGACATTGAATGGATCATTATCGACACTTATACATTATAAGGTGAAACTAATTCCATAAAATTTATTTTAATAATGTTTTTTACATCATTTTAGACCTTCTTCTTTTAGTTTAACCCCCGGTAAACACATGTTTACCTTAGCCGTGGTAATTAACATTTAATATTTTCACTATTAATTATTGTACCAAATTAAGTTGATATCATTAGATAATATAAATTATTCTCCATATAAATATGGTATACATTTTATAAAATTTTATTCAAATAAGGGGAAATTTTAATCAAAAAATAAACCCACATAAGCAGGTAAAAGGAGGGTTTCCAAGAAGTGTTTTTTTAAGGAAAAGATGATTTTATATTATGTATACGATGAATAATAATTATTATATTAATCACAATTAATATTTATTGATATTTCATAAATATATTTCTTTTAAATCATTCCTCATTAAGGTTTTTTTAATTATTTAATAAGTAGAAACATTATGTACATTAAAAATGATTTCATAACAATCCTATTTTAAAACCAAAAAATAAACTTATATTAAAATAAAATATTAATATGATTAAAAGTTAATTACGTGGATTAAGAAATAATATATAATAACTATGTTAAATTAAATAATATTTAAAACATAATGGAACTTTTAAATTAGTTAATTTATTGAAAAGAATTCTTAGTATTACAAAAATTGGTATTTTTCAGAATTCACAGAAAAATATATATTTTTTAAAAAATACCAAAAATTCACACTATGTTTATTTTGATATTATGATTTAAAAAATTAATTTGATTTTATCAATAAAAAATTATTTGATTTCAAAAAATAAATTATAATATTTTCTCACAAAAGCCCATAAAAACAGGTTTGCAGAATAAAATTTCTCTACTAAAAATGATAGATTATTAACTAAGAATTATCAATGCTTTATATTGAGTAGGATATATATATATGTATGTATGTATGTATGAATATATATATATATATATCATAATTGGGTTATTGATATTCATACCTTCCAATTGTGGGTTATTTAATCTTGGTTTTGTGTGTTAAATATGCTATCAGACATAATTCTCTCTTTTAAATTATAGGGGTGTAACATTAAGTGATAAATCTTCACTGATTTATATTTATTATTGACTTATTTAAATGTTATTATTTTAATATTTATGGAATAAATTAATCACTATAAAACTTGATCATTATGTAAGTATTATACTTTTTGATTCTTTTTTCAAATCTATGTTTTCTTAGTTCGAATGTTACCAGTTTGAGAGTATTAATTGTTATTTATTATTTTATTTATTATTTTGGTTCTTTGATGGTTGGTTATTACTATGGTTCCACCTTAACTCTTCAAATTAAATCATCTAGAAATTATGTTACTAAAAAATGATCTAAAAATAAACTATGGTGTTTTTCAAGATACGTATGATTCAAGTTTTCCATATAGATCTAAAATAATTATTCCAGGGGTTGTCTCTATTTACAAAAAGTATGTAAAAAAATTCTAACTAAAAATAAAATTTTTAACACTTCCATTGTTTCTTTGGTTGTAGTTCTAGAGGCTGTTAATGGTTGTCTTCCTTATCGTAGTTCTATATTCGTAGATTAATTATAGAAGGAGATCTTCTTAGCTTATAGTAGAGACAATAGTAAGGATTTTATATAAAAAAATGGGGCATTAAAATATCTTCATAAAGCATTAAATCTTGATTTCCTCTTATTTCTATGGATTTCCCAACATTGTTTTAGACTAGTAAGAAATATGGATGAAATATTTCTCTAGATACCTTGTTCCATGTATTATTGAAATTATTATATTTCTGATGTTTGTAAGGGGTGGAGTCAAATACATCTATTCTAGATGATTCTTTTTAATGGTTTTACTAGTTTATGTCATCCTTATATAACCTCCAAATAAAAATTAAAAAATTTCAATAATTCCTAAGATACTACCACCTAAGTTGAAACATGTTTTGGAATATATACCTTAAATTTTTATTGTTATAATGTATGAACTAGTGGTTATTAAATCTCCTATGTTATAATTTGATGAATTTACAATTTTGGAAGCTGATTTTTTACCAAAATAGGGAAATCGTGATAGTCAATCAATACTATAATCAAATAATCTATTTGATGTTATCTCAACCTATACTGGTTTCTTGATTCTACCATTGTGGGTCAAGCAACCACCTCCCATTGAAGAGGGTTATCTGTCATAGGTATGTCCTACAAAATAAAATTAGAACCAGTGGGTATGTATCTATTGAGAAATTATACATTGATCTACTAAATCCTCTCTATGTTGGCCATAAACAAATACATTTTTTATTTTTATAAAATGGTCTAACTAATTTTAGATGGTGGGTGGGTGGAGGATATGTCAACCTTATCTTTGGTATTTTCTCATCGAGTCACCAGTAGTGGAATAATTGAATATAATCCCAAACCATGGTTTTATTTTTAATATCGGGTATATATTATTTCTTTTAATACCTCTGTGTGATTTTTATTCTCTTAAAATTTCCCATTTTATTCATATTATTTCACAATATCATATTCTACCACATAAGTTGTGTAATCTATGATAACATTTACTTATGTAAAAGATATAATGTAAAACATTAATCTCCTTAAAGTATTTATATCCATAATCTCGGTATATTCATATCCAATGGATAAGGATATATATTACTATAGGGGTAAAATTCTAGGATGGGGTTTCCTTATAATGTTCTAATTATACTTGTTGTTCTATAAACATTTTGATCATAGATTCTAAAAAAAGTTCTATATTTTTGATTTTTTATGATTATGGATAATGATTATTTACTACATAAGATAACCATGTCATTATATTTTTTTAGTTTAAAAAAAATGTAAAGTATGTTTTATTTTATTGGAAACTTAATATAGGAGCTTTGATTCATCAATATTGTAAAGAGTACCTCCATAGTCATCATAACTCTACCTCAAATGGATGGATTTGGATAACATAGTCACTAAAATTTACCATGAAGGTATTTGAGGATTCTAGTTTATAGAGATATAGAACTAACACTATGTTATTTATGAGACCAAATGATAACTCTTGGGGATGGTAAAAGTAGCAATGTTGTGAATCCAATCCTGATCATTGGTGATTTTAAGCCTTAGGTGTGAATTATTTTAATATTCCATAGCCTAGATAATTGGGGATTCCATAGATTCCTCTATGACACTATATAGAAATAGGGTTCTATGAAAATAGTGATGAAAACCCTAAATTATTGGAGTCCTCATTAGTAGATTTTAGATATCTATCTATATGTAATAATAATCCACCTCTCCTTCCTTTAGGGAGGGAAGATAAGAATTATCTTTCCTGGTAGATAAACTCTCAAAGTGGTTTAATGATTTCATAGGGGGCCTAGACTGAAAATTACTTTTCTTATTTTCAAAAACACTTTTGAGGAAAAGTGAGAAAACATAAAGTCCAACAACACCCACAGGAAACCAAAACAAAATCCCAGAACATACTATAGGTTCCTCTTCTCCCCAGCAATAACACCATGATGAAAAGCTTCATCCAAGAATAACCTTTCAGCGAGCAGTCCCATGTAGAAATGAATGGGCACAAAACTAATGGAAATTCCATACCCTCTCAATCTAGATCCAAAAGGCATGCTCTAGTGAAGACTTGATGCTCTGATCCCCATATGGACCAGATCAAAGTAGCATGTTGAGTACAAAACACCAGAATTCTCTAAGAAACCAAACAGAGAGTTGAAATCAACCCAAACACATCTCGAACATCAATCCAATCAAACCAACCAAGTATATTTGGCCTAGAACTAGCTATTTTATTGATATATATTTGACCTTTATTGATTCGATCCCTCTAATAATTCATAACATTTTTCTAGAGTTTGAATTATACCATCATGTATGTACTTCAACCACAATAAAATTCACCATATGGAATAACCAATTTATTTTTGGGTGATTTTATGTATTGATGATGTAAAGTTGGGGAATATTTATCATCAATATAGGCATAAGAATAAGGATTCATTGGATAGTAGTGCATAAAAACCCTATAAAATTAAATTTCACCTAGGTTATCTTGGGATCACGATCCCTTGTGGTATTCCCCTCATAAATTAAATTTACATTTTGAAGGATAAAAAAACCCATCATTTCATAATCACAAATGAGGATGAATGTTCAACCAATATCTTTATTTAGTAAATAATTTCATGTTAAGTTTAACATTTTTCTAATTATTCATTTCTAATGGTATTGTTTTGGTTATTTTAGGTATCCTTTGTCTCTACTACATTCCAAAGGAATAATTTACCTCGATCAAATGGTATGATAATATAAGAAACTTTTTTTTCATATGATAGGATATGACATCAAATCATCTCACAAAGGAGATTTTTCTTGAGTATAGGACTCTCATATAGATTTAAGTAATATTAATTAAATCTTTCCTAGTTTCTATATTGATACCCTTCGGTTAAATTTATTGACTGAAAATAATTATTTAAGAGTTATATGCACATGGGAATTATAATGTCTCTAATTTTATCTATTTGTTTGGTTAGTCGATGATTTAATTCTATTTAGGGAGGAACTCTAGAATCTATCACCATATTGAGAGGTGTCGTACAACAAATTAAAAGTGTTGGATGGTTTTTTGAGTTGGTACTAGTCCAATGGAAGGGAATTCTTATATACTCATTTTAATGGAATTACACCTCATTTTTTTATTTCCATTTATTGAGGCATTTCATTCCTTCTAAAATATTATGATAAAGACTATAGTAGTTCCCTTTGAGGCCTTAGACCCATAATTCTTCTAATAAATTTAAACTCATGTGTAAGGGATTTCTAGGTGAAATGTACATGACTCAATTTATTTAAGGAAACCAAAGAAGAATATAATCTCATTTAATTTAAGGAACCAAAGAGGTAAAACTTGAATCAAATAATTTCTAGAAACAAGTAGAGAATCTCAACTTAAATAATTTTAGGAAACCAATAAAATAATATCAAATCAAGTCATTTTAGGAAACTAGGTTGATAATCTCAACTTTATGAATTTTTGTAAACAAAGAGGGGGTCTTGAGCACATGAATTTTATGAGAGTAATAGGATTATCTCAACCCAATAAATTTTATAAAAATAATAGGATGACATCAATTACTATTATTTGAGGAAACTCAAGATGATAATCTAGAATCAAGGAATTTATGGACAGAAAGAGTAGGATCTTGAATAAATAAAATTTTAGAGTTATGTTGAAGTTTAATTTTTTATCATGTCTTAGATCACGTTTGAGAGAGTTTTAAATCTTTATGGTGTAATGCGTGAAATGTTACTGGCATTAGTAGAGGATATGAAGTGGTTGGGGGAAAAGGAATTTCATTGTATCCCATCAATGATACCAATTGAGTGTTTAGGGATGGTTCCATTGATCTATGGACTATAGTGAATGATCTCCCAAAAAATTAGCTAGGGAAAATTGGAACCTAGATAGGTGACTTGGGATAGTTGGGGACCAAAATGGTTATCTTAGTAAATGGGTTCCTAGGAGTAACTTTGTTGGCTGGGTGTAACACTATAGTGAGGTATCCTAGGCACCACTCTAGCATGTTAGAACCTAGGCATGGAACTAATTTAATGGAACATCAGCAATGTATTTATTTTCTTCAGTTATACCTAGAGGGATGCATGAAGTTAACTTTTAATTACTTCACCAAAAGTATTTGATTCAGAATCTCCAAAAGAATAGTTATTTGTGACTTGGGAATTGAAGCATGTGATATATGCATGTATGTGAACTAGGTGACACTTTCATGTAATTATATTTGAAATGGGATGTTATGAGTTACTTTAATAGGAAAACCTTATTATGGGAATCCAGATATGGGTAGTAAGAAAATGTAACCACTCTAAGAACCTAGATATAGATAGGGGGACATGAAAATTTATCTAGTCTCACAAATATGGCTATGACTGGGTGCACGAATGAGTTCATCTAGGTGCACAAAAATAGGGCACATGTGAATTTTTATCAACCTATTTAAATAAGGAACTTTTTGTTTCATCTATGTGCAGAGTACAAAGTTCCTAAAGAAAGAATTGAGGTTGAGAAACTAATAAGTACATGTGAGGAATCTTCTAGGAATGCAATGATCAGACTTCAGAATGACTCTTTTAGAGGAATCCCAAAATCAAGTGGTCATAACTTTTGATCTCTATGTTTTTTTTTGGATTCATGGTCTATGAAATCGATTCCTATGAATTTAATTGCACCCATGGAAATAGTATATACTAATATAAGGGTTTTCTTAAGGATAAAATAGGTCCATAAATAATTTCAAAATTTACATGAGACAAACAAGGAATAAAATACATAGAAAAATCATTGTGATAGATTCTCACCACTACATCATGGAATGGGGGTATATGTTTAAAGGAACAACATCCATTAGTTTTTGAGAAATCATGAAAATAATTAAGATAAAATTTAATTTTTATTAATAGAGTGTGATAAATATTTTTGATCAACTCAAATAATGTCATACGGGAAAGGATTATATAATGGTTATCTAAGAAATGTCTGTTCAAGGTTTTTTTATGTACCAATATTGAGAAATACCTTAGAATCATGACGGATGGGATGGAATCCATTTATAATAATTTCATTCAAAATTGGTTTAATTTGTATTATAAAGAAAGGATAATAGAATTAAAATGGTTCTTTAATAGAAAACCTATATAAATAGTAAAAACTTTAATAATACAGATTTATTGGCTAAAAAGGGGAATAATCCAACTCATGTTATTGATTATAAATAAATACTTTAGTATTTTCTGATGAAAAAATATGTAAACATCACTTAATATAGTATAATATTATATAATTCATGTATATATTATATGAATTTCAAAACAAAATCCATTAATTATAACATATTGTGGATATAGATATAACACAATAAGAGGTTTTATTGATCCAAATAATATTACATTGTTTATAAATCTATAATGATCAATTGATGGTTATTTTTTATTTAATAAGGTAACAAAATTTTGATTTCAAAAAAAATATATGATGTATGTGTATGAAATACCTTGGTGATACCTACTCAACTCAGTTTTGACTATTCATTTATTATTTTTCACTACATTCATTCTCATAATGGTACCAGCAAGTCTGGTAATATCCTCACCTTTTATTGTGATTGAAAAAGTAAAATTTTATACTGAAAATGAACCTCAATTTCCATTTTCTCAGTGTTAATGGGTTTCATTTATTGAGATTCATATTAAATATCCATAAATTATTAGAAAAATACCATCCCTGATGTATTTTTTACAAGGAAAAATTTCATGTATTGTTAAAGGAACATCATGTTTGAGCTCAAGATGGGTGATTAATATCCTTGGGAATTATATAAAAATGTAAATATTAATATAATAATTCTTTGTAGGCCTCAATCAACCAAAATCTAGACACAATTTTCACCACTCATATTACAATGTATGTTGCAATAACGAGACCTCTAGAGAAAGAAAAATATACATTTATTTTCTAGATTTAGTATCACTAATGAATAATTTTAATTGAACACCACTAGGATAATGGATTATAGGGAGTTTTATGATTAGTTTTAAATAGATACCTTTGTTGGGACCTATCTATCTCATGTTGTTATATTATATTTCTAATTTCGTGTTATAATTTTTCATAAGGGCTATTTCTACAATCCAAAATATTTTGGATGTTGTATGTGTTGGGATAGTCTTAGTTTTTTAGTGAGTTTAATTTGTATTAGCTTGATAAATTTTTTAGTTTTAGATAATGGATAGATAGTTTACTATTGGAATTTTGACACAATGTTATATATGAGAATTTTGGTATAGAATAGTGGACCATATTATATGTGGTGAACTAAATATTACCTAAATAAACCTTAAAGTGATTAAACTGTGTATAATTAGAGTGTGGGGTGTTAATTAGAAGAAATTATTGAACTGATCCATGGTAGTTTAATAATAAGGAAATGGTATAGGTGGGTTTGAACCTAGGTATTCATGGGAAACAATTATGATATAGGGGGCCATTCTTGATAAAGGGAACATGTTTAATATAACCTTATATTTATGTGTTCATCATGGATTTATTATCTTGTAAGAAATATATAATACTAGCACATCTTTCCTTCATTCAGTTGGTGATTTTACAATTGTTTGGTATGAAATTATAGACCGCCACATCTATATCAAAGAGATAATATTAAATAATTTCATACATTAGATAAACATTAAATATAGTTTTCAATCCTAGAATAATATTTTTTTTCTAGGAACTTATAAAATATTAAATATAAAAAAATTATAAGAATATTTATTTAATAATATTATATAAATATACCTAATCCATAATTCTTTTACACTTCATAACATTCCAAAATTTAAGTTTATATTACCTGGTAAGAAAATAAGTATATAAAAAGTCTAGTAAATGTATATTTAAAATAATGTAAAGTTTAAAGGAATAATCCTCCACAAAATAGTATTTAGAGAACTATATAAGCATGATATAGATCATCAATAACAATGACACATAAATAACTGATTAATAATCATGGAACATAATTTGTCATTATGAAAAATAAAAAATCATACTAGAATATTTTTAAAAAATGAATAATTAATGAATTATAATTGGACATAAAAAATATATGGTTATAATATCTCCTATGAAAATGTTACATTATAAGTACAACACCATGAAGTGCCCAGATCAGTGTGATCACTGAGAGGGGGAGGGGGTGAATTAGTGATCCTTTAAAACTTTTTACTAATTGATTCCTTATCAATTAAACCTCTATGGCTGGTTAAAGCCTCGATCCACTCTTCTTGTATCTCTCAACCTTTCCCGGATTATGCAGTAATGAAAAGGCACATGACACAAGGATTTACAAGGTTCGGCACCAAAGGCCAACATCCTTGCCATGCTCTCCCAGCATGGATTCTCCATTATAACCTGTTAAAATTACAATGGTCGATACAGAGTCCCACTGTATCTCTCCTGAGTCCCACAGGAGGGTCTTTATACTGCGTCACACAGTGTTACCAGAGTCCCACTGGCCTGCTCCAGAATCCCACTGAAGACTTCTTCTCCCTGAGTCCCACAGGGTCTTCTCCTGGCTCCTCGAGTCACACGAGTAGCTCTTCTTCTCTTTAAGCTTCTTCAAGTATCCTCAGCAGCCTGGGATAAAAGCTGCTGGCCTTGCTCTGTACCTCTGATCACTTGTGATGATCAGGTCTTCTCGTCTTGCTCAGGCTTTATCACCTTCTTCTAAGGATGACCTGGCTTCTCTCCAACTACTGAATACTCAGACAAATGATGTCTTTAACTTCAGTCTGGTCCAGTCTCAGTTCACTTCAACTTCATGCACTGAGTGCATGGCATCTCTTCATCTTCATGCACTGATAGCATGGGTTCTCAAATCTATTCAAGATCTTCAAGTCTTGGACTCCTCAAATGCACACAAGCTGGTTTGGCTTTATTCACGTGTGCATGTGCATGCATGCATGCATGCACTTCCCTGTTCTTCTTCTAGGTGCAGTAAACCCTCAAAGGGTGTAATTCTTTTAAGCACACACCTTCACTGAACTTCACACACTTTATCTAATTTGTTTACACACTTAAATTGTGTGTTCTACTTGAGTGTGGGTCTTGTTCTTCTTCAAAGTGTGCACAATGTTTTTGCACACACTAAGGTTCGGCCTATTTGTCTTTTTGCACACAAACTTTGTTTTTCACTTTTGCACACACTTGAGCTTGGCCTTTCACTTCTTCTTGCATACACACAAAGTGTTCTTTAATTTGTTCTTTCAATGTGTGCACCCATATAAGGGCTACGGCCTTCCTCTCCCTTTTTGCACACAAGGCACAAAGGCCTCGGGTTCTCCTCAACTTTGCTAACCCACTGCCCGAGGTGCTCTTCCTTCACTTGGCACACAAGCAAAAGGGTCTTGGCCTCCACTTGTCTTCAACAACCATGCAAGGCTTGGGTGCACAAGGTAAGGGCCGCGCAAGGTGCATGAGCACTGCAGGTGCGCAAGTGCAAACCACGCAGGGTATAACACCGCGGGTGCGCAAGTGTGTCAAGGACACCTTGGCTGCACTAGTGCAAACCGTGCAGGAGGCACGATGCACAGAGGGGGCGCGCAACTTTGTACTGCCCAACCTCCACTTCTTGTCGCGCAAAGGGGTTGCGCGCAAGGGACTCCAGCCACGCAAGGTACTTGCGTGGGGCTTCTACTTCGCGAGGCAGAGGCACACGCGGGACTCCAAGTTTTCAATAAAAACTTCAGCACTTCAGCAAGCATCTCCAGCGCCTCGGGTCTTCTTTTTATAGGCGAGGAGGGCTTCAAATCCTCTGCGTGATTTAACTTCAAAATCCCGAAGTTTTCGGTTCTTTAAAGATTCTGTGAAATCTTTATTTTCTTTTTATTTCACGCGGGATCAATTCTCTTCACGTGCATGCGACTACAAACGCATGCACGGCCTTCGTTTAGGCACAAACCATGCACAACAATAATCCTCATAGCCTCACACCTCCGTTTTCTTCGGCCTCGTGCAAATTTCTTCTCCCGTTGCATGCAAGCTCATTTCAAAGCATGGATGTGTTCGTTGTGGCCGGACGAGCTCAATGGAGTCTTCAGATCAAACAATGGTGGCCGGGAGCTCGAAAACAGGTCGTCGGGGAGGCTCTGGTTCAGCAGCGGCATGCGGATGGCTTCGAGCGAGCTCGAGGAAGGAGACGAGCCGGGAGCCGTCGGATCGGGCGATCAAAAGACATCGGACGGCCTGGATCAGATTTCCTCGCCGCGGATCAGATGTGCGGCCGAGATCTGGCGCACGATCGATCGTGCGGCCAGGATCGCTCCCGCGGAAAAATTCCGCGTCCCACATCGAAACGGGCTCCTGTTTTTCCGCGGTTTATTACCCTGGCGCTGCCCGCTACTCGCCAGTTGAACTTCTCCCCTCCCGGTGCCGCCCCGCACCGGGTTCTCTCTGCGGGCGCGCTCCGCGCCCACTCTCGCCTCTGCGGGCGCGCACCTAGCGCCCACTATGCACACTCGGGTGCACGGGCTTCACCACCGCGTGCCCTCGGGGCTTATACACGGGCCCCCTGCCGCGCTCCTCCGGGCGTGCCCCAGGCACCCATGCGGTGTCCTACGGGTGCGCCCCTGCCTCAAGGATGCTGCCCTGGCCTTGAGGGTTCCCCATGGGCGTGGTGACCTTGAGTCCCACATGTGCCTTGGGTGATGACCCTCGGCTGGCCTCCTTGGTGGCCTAATTTTTGGCAAAGTAAATATAGGGTACTTTGTATAAAAACAAAGTAACCACATACATTATGTGAAATGCCAAGAGCCACTCCAAGCCTTCTTCCTCATTTCTCCTTCTTCCTTTCTTCTTCTTCATTTGAAATTCCTCCATTATCTTCAACATGTATTCATCACTTAGGAATGGAATTTCAAACGGTTTCTTCTTAATCTTCTTCATCTCCTCTTCCATATGTGTTCAATACTTAGGAGGGACTTCTTCAACTGAATCTCATGAATCACACATGTTCTTCAACATTCTTCATTGATTTAATCAGAGATCAATTGGATCTTCTTCTGATTCACATGCACTAGAGTAATAGTGCATGGACTTCATAAATGCACATCATCCACTTAGTAGTTGTGGATGGAACTCCTTTCAACTCCTCATGCATTGTGAAGACAATGCATGGTCTTCTAACTTTGTTGTGACTTTGTATCGAGTTGATACAAGTTCTTGGAACTTTAAGAACAGCTCAACAATCGTCTGATGTTCATGGAGAATGTTTCAACCACAATTTCCAATACCACTTAGTGAATCTCCTAAGTGACATGCATCTTAGTACCATGGACATTATCCTTCATCACCATCACCATCACATCCTTTGACATTCACATCTTGACTCCTTGACATCCATTCATTCCAAGACAACTTCATGCCTCATTGACAACAAATGCAACACAATTCACTTCAATCTCCCCCTTTGTATTTGTTGTCAATACACTCCTTCAGCACATATGAATGGGTCAATATGTGTGCCAATATTTTCTCCCCCTTATTGGCAATCAAATGCAAAGGTGTGGTGTGGTTCCCTTTCAAAAATCACTTCCTCCCTTCGAATAGCATTTTCTTGAAAATCACTAAGAGAGGGATGATGTCACATGTTATCTTTAGCAAAGAACCTTTAGTAAATCAACTCTAAGTCTACTTGGGCTAACCCGGTGTAGAAAACAAGAGTGATGTAACCAAGATACTCAATGCTGTCTATAATTCTCTACACATGTGAGATCATGCTTCAGGGGTTTGAAATTTTTCAGATATATCAATGAATTGCTAAATCCTGCACAACTTCACAAAACTCATTAGAAAGTTCAGGTGCAAAGATAAAGCTCCCCCTTTCATCTACTTTCTCAAGATGATATTAATTTCAGAACATCATCTTCTCCAGATTGGCTCCCCCTCAAGGGGTGCACTCCATTCTTTCCAAACCATCCTCCAGTTGAGAATGATCATCATCTTCAATTCCCTACAATGTCAGCACATGTAAATACAAGTGATTAGGGAATAAGATGGAACCTCCTTGGTTCATCAATGTGAACAAAAAGGTTGAGAAGATTCTCCCAACCGAGATGTCCTATTTTCACCATTCTTCACACTTGCACATCTGATCTTCTTTGATGTTTGTGCTGGTGTGGATCTCAACACATCTTCACGTGAAATCTTCTTCTTCCCTTTTGCCTTAGCAATTGCCAGAACTTTATCTTCAGCTTTTTGCAGATCTTTGGCAAGTTGCAACCGATTTGGCCATATGACTAGTAAATCATTTGGAAGAGTGGCCTCAGTTTTGGAAGTTCCACATGGTTCTTTGGATGCTGCTAAGCTACCTCTCTTAGGAAACTTATTTTCAATCAATCCCTTCTTCTTCTGGATTGATTGTCTTTTGGAGTTCAGTCTGCTTCTATTTAGTTTCATGGCTTCTTTACAAAGGTCCATGATGTGTCCTTTATTTCCACAGTAGAAGCATGTTTTCTTGGTGGTCCTTCTGGATGCATCACCCTTCTTGGATTTCAATTCCAAGGACTTCTCTTCATTCTTCAAACTCTTCTTGGGAGCATCTTCCACTTTCTTCTGCTTGCTTCCCAAGGAATCCCTTTTAGCCAGGTTCAGTGATCTTCTCTTCATTCCAGCTTTGGATACAGTTGGAGATTGACATGTATCATTCTTTTGACCACTTTTGCAACCATCCCAGATGTTGTCAAGTAATCCAAATCTATTTGCAGTAAACAGATGTCTCTGGACCTGTGGATGTTTCTTCCTTCCTTCTGGCTTGCTCCCCCTTGGCATGGGCTTCCTCTGTGCTTTGGCATTCAGTGGATTGTACCAACAATCCTTTGCACAATTCCCATACTTGTTACAACACCAGCATTGTCCCACGAATCTTGACCTCTTCAGTCCTTCTGATTGTAGGGTACTTTTCTTGACCTGTTGTGCTGTTTCAGGAGAGCTCTGCTTCTTTACTGTCTTCATCCATATTTGTTTGGAATTATTCTTCCATCCTGCACTTTTTGTGGAAACACAATTAGAAGCATCAGTACAAGATGAAATGGATGGTACCTTCTTTCTAGAAGATGTTGCACTTTTATTAGAGGATGTCTTTCTCTTAGAATCATCCTGATCAAAGCATACTTGAGTAGAAACATGTCTTCTTCCAGCTGACTGGGAGGATTCAGCTTTGGGTGATTGCAGATTTGTTAATATCACCTCTAGTTCTAAGCACTTCATGTTAAGGGAGTTCTTCTCATCCTCAACAGCTCTTAGCTTTCCTTCCCAACTTTCTTTCAGCTGATTCATCTGGTCATCATGCACTGTCTTCAATTCAAGCAATGAATTGTCAAGCTCCTTTACCCTTTTTGCTTTGTCTTCAAGTTGAGCATCTTTGACAACCATTGAAACTCTGTGCCTCTTTTCCAGTGCATGGAAAACATCTTTGATCATTATTTTAAAGAAATCTTTCTCAGAAAGGCTTCTTTGCAATTCTTCAGCAGTGTCTTCATATCTTTCATTGCAAAGAGAAACGGTTTCATCTTTAGCCTTCACCAGCTTTCTGAGAGTGTTGGTTATGCCAACCCTTTTTGCCAATTGATCTTCCATTGCATTGGCTTCTTCTTCTAACTGTGATTTTTCTTCATGAAGATCATGGATGCCTGTAGCTATACACTTTGTCACTTCCATGGGAACTGTCTTCTGAAGATATTTGAGTGCACTCTGAAGATCATTCATTGTTTCAACTTCATCACAGCTAGGACAGGCTTTCTTCATCTTCTTGGCCTGTTTCTTCTTTCTATTTTTCTGAGTCTTGGCAGATATCTCCATTTGAGGCTGGTCACTCGTTTCCTCAAATCTGCACTTCATAAAGACTCCCTTGGATCTTTTAGAGGTAACCTCGCTCTGATACCAATTGAAGTGCCCAGATCAGTGTGATCACTGAGAGGGGGAGGGGGTGAATCAGTGATCCTTTAAAACTTTTTACTAATTGATTCCTTATCAATTAAACCTCTATGGCTGGTTAAAGCCTCGATCCACTCTTCTTGTATCTCTCAACATTTCCCGGATTATGCAGTAATGAAAAGGCACAGGACACAAGGATTTACAAGGTTCGGCACCAAAGGCCTACATCCTTGCCATGCTCTCCCAGCATGGAATATCCATTATAACCTGTTAAAATTACAATGGTTGATACAGAGTCCCACTGTATCTCTCCTGAGTCCCACAGGAGGGTCTTTATACTGCGTCACACAGTGTTACCAGAGTCCCACTGGCCTGCTCCAGAATCCCACTGAAGACTTCTTCTCCCTGAGTCCCACAGGGTCTTCTCATGGCTCCTCGAGTCACACGAGTAGCTCTTCTTCTCTTTAAGCTTCTTCAAGTATCCTCAGCAGCCTGGGATAAAAGCTGCTGGCCTTGCTCTGTACCTCTGATCACTTGTGATGATCAGGTCTTCTCGTCTTGCTCAGGCTTTATCACCTTCTTCTAAGGATGACCTGGCTTCTCTCCAACTACTGAATACTCAGACAAATGATGTCTTTAACTTCAGTCTGGTCCAGTCTCAGTTCACTTCAACTTCATGCACTTAGTGCATGGCAGCTCTTCATCTTCATGCACTGATAGCATGGGTTCTCAAATCTCTTCAAGATCTTCAAGTCTTGGACTCCTCAAATGCACACAAGCTGGTTTGGCTTTATTCACGTGTGCATGTGCATGCATGCATGCATGCACTTCCCTGTTCTTCTTCTAGGTGCAGTAAACCCTCAAAGGGTGTAATTCTTTTAAGCACACACCTTCACTGAACTTCACACACTTTATCTAATTTGTTTACACACTTAAATTGTGTGTTCTACTTGAGTGTGGGTCTTGTTCTTCTTCAAAGTGTGCACAATGTTTTTGCACACACTAAGGTTCGGCCTATTTGTCTTTTTGCACACAAACTTTGTTTTTCACTTTTGCACACACTTGAGCTTGGCCTTTCACTTCTTCTTGCATACACACAAAGTGTTCTTTAATTTGTTCTTTCAATGTGTTCACCCATATAAGGGCTACGGCCTTCCTCTCCCTTTTTGCACACAAGGCACAAAGGCCTCGGGTTCTCCTCAACTTTGCTAACCCACTGCCCGAGGTGCTCTTCCTTCACTTGGCACACAAGCAAAAGGGTCTCGGCCTCCACTTGTCTTCAACAGCCATGCAAGGCTTGGGTGCACAAGGTAAGGGCCGCGCAAGGTGCATGAGCACTGCAGGCGCGCAAGTGCAAACCGCGCAGGGTATAACACCGCGGGTGCGCAAGTGTGTCAAGGACACCATGGCCGCACTAGTGAAAACCGTGCAGGAGGCACGGTGCACAGAAGGGGCGCGCAACTTTGTGCTGCCAAACCTCCACTTCTTGTCGCGCAAAGGGGTTGCGCGCAAGGGACTCCAGCCACGCAAGGTACTTGCGTGGGGCTTCTACTTCGCGAGGCAGAGGCACACGCGGGACTCCAAGTTTTCAATAAAAACTTCAGCACTTCAGCAAGCATCTCCAGCGCCTCGGGTATTATTTTTATAGGCGAGGAGGGCTTCAAATCCTCCACGTGATTTAACTTCAAAATCCCGAAGTTTTCGGTTCTTTAAAGATTCTGTGAAATCTTGTTTTTCTTTTTATTTCACGCGGGATCAATTCTCTTTACGTGCATGCGACTACAAACGCATGCACAGCCTTCGTTTAGGCACAAACCATGAACAACAATAATCCTCATAGCCTCGCACCTCCGGTTGCTTCGGCCTCGTGCAAATTTCTTCTCCCGTTTCATGCAAGCTCATTTCAAAGCATGGATGTGTTCGTTGTGGCCGGACGAGCTCAATGGAGTCTTCGGATCAAACAATGGTGGCCGGGAGCTCGAAAACAGGTCGTCGGGGAGGCTCTGGTTCAGCAGCGGCATGCGGATGGCTTCGAGCGAGCTCGAGGAAGGAGACGAGCCGGGAGCCGTCGGATCGGGCGATCAAAAGACATCAGACGGCCTGGATCAGATTGCCTCGCCGCGGATCAGATGTGCGGCCGAGATCTGGCGCGCGATCGATCGTGCGGCCAGGATCGCTCCCGCGGAAAAATTCCGCATCCCACATCGAAAAGGGCTCCTGTTTTTCCGCGGTTTATTACCCTGGCGCTGCCCGCTACTCGCCAGTTGAACTTCTCCCCTCCCGGTGCCGCCCCGCACCGGGTTCTCTCTGCGGGCGCGCTCCGCGCCCACTCTCGCCTCTGCGGGCGCGCACCTAGCGCCCACTATGCACACTCGGGTGCGCGGGCTTCACCACCGCGTGCCCTCGGGGCTTATACACGGCCCCCCTGCCGCGCTCCTCCAGGCATGCCCCAGGCGCCCATGCGGTGTCCTACGGGTGCGCCCCTGCCTCAAGGATGCTGCCCTGGCCTTGAGGGTTCCCCATGGGCGTGGTGACCTTGAGTCCCACATGTGCCTTGGGTGATGACCCTCGGCTGGCCTCCTTGGTGGCCTAATTTTTGGCAAAGTAAATATAGGGTACTTTGTATAAAAACAAAGTAACCACATACATTATGTGAAATTCCAAGAGCCACTCCAAGCCTTCTTCCTCATTTCTCCTTCTTCCTTTCTTCTTCTTCATTTGAAATTCCTCCATTATCTTCAACATGTATTCATCACTTAGGAATGGAATTTCAAACGGTTTCTTCTTAATCTTCTTCATCTCCTCTTCCATATGTGTTCAATACTTAGGAGGGACTTCTTCAACTGAATCTCATGAATCTCACATGTTCTTCAACATTCTTCATTGATTTAATCAGAGATCAGTTGGATCTTCTTCTGATTCACATGCACTAGAGTAATAGTGCATGGACTTCATAAATGCACATCATCCACTTAGTAGTTGTGGATGGAACTCCTTTAAACTCCTCATGCATTGTGAAGACAATGCATGGTCTTCTAAATTTGTTGTGACTTTGTATCGAGTTGATACAAGTTCTTGGAACTTTAAGAACAGCTCAACAATCGTCTGATGTTCATGGAGAATGTTTCAACCACAATTTCCAATACCACTTAGTGAATCTCCTAAGAGACATGCATCTTAGTACCATGGCCATTCTCCTTCATCACCATCACCATCACATCCTTTGACATTCACATCTTGACTCCTTGACATCCATTCATTCCAAGACAACTTCATGCCTCATTGACAACAAATGCAACACAATGCACTTCACACCAATTTATACATTTATTAATT
The DNA here is from genome assembly GCA_963277665.1 of Viscum album. Taxonomy (NCBI): domain Eukaryota; kingdom Viridiplantae; phylum Streptophyta; class Magnoliopsida; order Santalales; family Viscaceae; genus Viscum; species Viscum album. The sequence goes on along the minus strand of OY728123.1, from coordinate 1,862,676,423 downwards.
CAAATATAATTATTCTTCTATTTCAAATACACATTTTAATTATTTTTCATAGATCCATTTAATATATATTTGTTTAATTATTTGAAAAAAGATACCATTTCATCTCAAGATATATATATGAAATCATAAATTTCCTCCAATTTTAACTCATTAACAGATTACTCATTCTTATAAAAAATATTTTCCTTTTGTAATATGTTTTAATAATTTTTTTCACTTTCTTAAATGGAAACTTTAGTGCTTCCAATTTTAATCATTTTCTTTTAATTTAATATGATATTTTTCAGTAAGATTACCAATTTTTCACACAAAAAACATGAAATAAAATTTTTAATATTAATATTTTTTCTTATTATTTTGATATTTATTGAATTTAATGTAATTATTTTACATATTTCACCATATAATAGATATTTTTTACCATTAATATTATTTAAGTATTTAAAATTCATTGAATTTTACTTATTCTCTTTTGTGGGAGTACCTTCTATCATTTATATCTCTTTTTCAACAAGGGTTTATTAAAAATCATCAATTAAAAAATATTAGGATCAAAATATTCATTTAAAAAACATGTGGATATAAAAAACTATTAATATTCTCATAATACACATGAAAATGATTATATCATTGATAACATCACCCAACCCATGAATATCACCTATAGTTCTAATTATATGATTGAGAAATGTATCAACATATTTCCAGGACTGTGTCATTAAATTTTTAACCTTATTGCATAAAACATAATGTTTTCACCATTTAAATTTGAATCTCCTCAATATTAATCAATTTATTCCACATAGATTTGTAATTTTTATATCCTATAATTTTTATGTTTGATGTATTAGATAATTTTCCTCAAAAATCATTCATTACATTACCATAACATTTCAATTACATGTTATCTTTATTAGATACTAAACTTCATATAATATCATCAACTTTAATCCCATGAAGAGTAAAAATATAAACATACATTCTCATAGATTGAAAATAGTTTAACACATATTTTTTCCATAGTTAGAAATTATTTCCATCAAAATTAGAATTCATTTTTTATTAAATAGATACATCATGATATACAATACATGGGAAATCACTAACTAAAAACTAGTATCTTGGATATAAATTATTATAAAAAATAAAAATATCATAATAGGGTGTGAATTAGGTATAATACAAATTTATTCATTGATATTTAATATCCCTTGAGTAGAACATGTTATAAAAAATTATATTATTCTTATCTCAGCCTTAAAAGTGTGTTAAAATTATGATATTTATAAGGCATGTCATAATTTTTTTACTTGTTTCTATACTTATGTGAATATAAATCCAAGGATGGTTAAAACTGAATTACTATCTCAGTAAATTAAATAGTCTCATTTATTATTGATTTAGATAAAAAAATATTACTCTATTTCAGCACTGTCTTCACTTAAATATGATATAATTTAATTTCCAAAATTCATCTTGTAAATAATTAATAATAATTTTACCCTTAAAACATGGTGTTATAATGATCTCATCTTAGAAAATGTTATATAATTTATCTCTCTTTTTTCTCATAATTATCTCCTATAGAAGTTGTGTATACAAGGATATAAGATACTCTGTATCTTCCCCTTAACAAATTTATATAAATATATATAATTAAAACCTCTATATCTATTCATTTTAAAATATATAGAAAATATTTATAATCATTATAACTTTTATCTTCCCCATTTATTGATTTAAAAATCATCTATTTGAATTGGTTAAATATTATTTGATTATGTTCAACATTACTTAATCAATAAAAAAATCTACACATATCGATTACCTCAAAAAACAACATTGCTTCATTGAAAAAAACATGTAAATTAAAAATATCCCATTAAAATAGACCTTTTAATTAGTTATAAATATTTATTATCTTCAATAAATACTCAAATAAAATAATTATTATTTATTAACTATAATTAAGAAATTCGATCTTCCGTTACTTTCTTAATTTCAAAAATATCACATTAAATCAAAATTGGGATAAATTTTTTTACTTTGTCCAAGAAAATAATTTCTACCACCTATCCTTTATGATGATTTTATTTAAATAGAAAACTCTATTTCACAAAGAAAATTAATCAAATATGATTATTTCTTATACCTATTTAGTCACGGGGATCTATTTTTCATAACTCTTTAATCTTTTTTTAACATCAAATTAATCAATAGTTGTAGAGTTTTTGTTTCATGCAACTCTCGAATATCATTGACATAATTTACACAAATCTTCTATTATAGAGTTTTATTTAAGAATCTCCTGAATAATATCGATCTAATTCCCTTAACTATTTAGTAACAAAATCTTATTTCAATAAACTCTTTAATCTTGATAATTTTCAGCATGTAGGTCTTTTATCATTGTGATATTTTTAACATACCCTTTGATTACATTCAAATACTTTACAAAAATCATCAATTATGTAGAAATACTCCAAAAAAAGTCTTTGTTAAGATCATATACTCCTATAAAATAGTTTTCAAATTTTCATCCATAAAAACTTATAGAATTTATCATACATTATTCCATGATATTCAATTTAATCGTAACAAAATCAAAACATAAATAAAAATTTTCAATACATTTAAAAAAAATATTTTATGAATGTAACAAAATTTTCACCAATAATAGTTTTCTAAAAAAATAATCCATGAATATAATTTTGAAGAATAAGGTCAACTGTTATGAAGGGTGATACATCTGTGGATCCATATATCAATATATAAAAAAGAAGTTTTAAAAGATTATTTTACTATGAATAATAAATTGGGAATTTGGTTTGAAAATCTAGTAAAATTAATATTTTTTGAATCATTGAATGTAATAAATTATCACATTTAATTATTAATGATGTCCTGATTTAGCACTAGAATAAAGGGCGAATCTCTTCGAAATTACAACACATGCGATAGAGAATTCAGTGATAAAATGTTTTTTTGAATTGAGAGATATATATTTTTAAAATAAAATTATAAAAATAGAATGTTATATTATTTTAAATACTATAAATTTTTATTTTTGTGTCCATTTTTATTTCCAAATAACCTTTTTATATGTCATATCATTTTAATATGATTTAAAGTAGTAAAGTTATATGTTTCATCATATAATAATTTTAATGTGGTATTATATATATTTATGATAGATATGAAAAATGTCATATAGTGAGAGGGAGATAGATTTTTTATTTATTATCATAGATTTTACATTATAAATTAATTTTTAAAGTGGTGAAAATTATTGATATTATAATTTTTATTGGATATCTTCTTTCATACCATGTAATTTTTAGGAAATTTGATACTACATTAGATTTGTAATGTAACACAATTTGTTTTGTGATCAAAAAATGTGCGGAACAATGTTACTAGCATGTAGTCCCTATAGATTCATGAGATTTTTTTGACATTAAATGAGATATCCTTGATGAGTATTTCAATATATAAACAACCATGATTTATTTTGTAATAGATCATAGTTCATAGTGAAAATATAGTGTATCGAAATCACTAGTCCCACAATTTAATAATTATAATAAGAATAAAATGAATAATAAATTGATAATATAAAATAAAAATGAGATATAGCATGGGGAAACCCCTAAAATATAATATGAGGAAAATCCCAAGGTAAATGGATTGAAGGACCTTATAGATGTCTTAGTTTGGTTTTCATGCATTTTTAATATATTCAGATAGATTGTTTTCATTTTTAACATTAGGAGAAACCTGTTACTTTTTTTATCTTATATATGATATTAGAAATGAATTTCAATGATATTATTCATCTATATTAGGATATTTACCCCAACTGTGAGTTTCATTATTATTGGAATAGTTTAACATCTTGATTTTTGGCTATAAAAAGATTATTTTTATATATTACGGGAACATTTTAATTTGGTTTATAAGTAATTATTTCACAAATTTTTCTATATATAGTTGATTTTATCTTTATTTTATTCATTAAAATATACATTATGAATTCATGTAATACAATATAGAAGGAGTGTGGATAAATATGATCGATATGTTTTTTAGATAAGGGGAGGATCTTTCATTATTTAAGACTGAAGGGAGATTTGAGTTTAGGTATTGGAAGAAGGTATATTAAGGTATATAGTTAATATAGGGTTTCAAAAATGTTGGATATCTATTTATGGTAGCTGATTTTTTATTTTATTATTTTTAATCATTTTTTGTAAGTATAATTATGTTCATAAGTTTCTGTTTGTATAGTAGTAAATTATATTATTTGTTGATTATTATTACTTTATTTGTTTTTATATTTATATTTATAAAGAGTTTGTCATTTACAAATTTGTTGCTTGGATGAAATTTATACAAAATGAATATATTTTTTACTTATTTATTTTTGGATAGTTTTGTTGGACAAGGTATGTTTCATCATAATTCATTTTTTAGTGGACTGAAGATGATTTCTTTGAGTATGTTATGAAATATCCCTATATTCCCCTCCCTGAATTTTTAATGGGTATATGAATGACTATTAAATCCCCCACCAATATGAAATTAGTTTGAGACCAACAATAAGATTATAAATCATGGGAATTAGATTTATTACCCTTTTTAAATCAGAAGGAAATATTGAAGATAGATTATGTAAACACCAGAGACTTGAAAAATTATAATAATTCATGACTATCTATTGTCATAACTAAATGAGATTTTAATATTTTAATAAAAAATTAGAAAAATTATACACATGGAAAACACAAATTTGAACACTCAAGTAAGAAAAAATCCTAAAACAAAATATATCAATGAAAAATGGAAGAAAATTCTAATTTCAATATATATTTAATACCTATGAACTATTCTAATACTTATTAGCTCAATTACATACCTGATCCTGAATACTGATATATAAGAGAATCTATGAGAATATCAAATTACTCAATAATTCATATATGTATGGACTATAAAAATCTATCCATATTGTGAATTAATAAAAATGAAAGTAGTGAAATGATCTTACATGATTTAGATATCAAATTTTATGTTAAAATTTTGATATAGTTTTTCGGCTCTCTGATAGGGAATATTTCATCCTAGGATTTTCATATCATAATCAATCATATATATTATTGTACAATCATAAAAAAATCCTCTCCATCAGTAACAATCCCAAAATAAAAACTATAAAAAATGTAATACATGTGATATCAAAACATAAAAGGTCCCTCACAAACCAACCCCCAATAAAAGGTGTCCACATATATAACAAATATTTTCTTGTCAGATAAAACTTTCATAATCAAGCCATGTCTATATACATATCCTGAAAAAAATAACCATATTACCAATCAAAATTCATTCCATATCCAAGGAAAACTTATTATTGAAGTGAGATAGTGCATAATAATTTGTGAATTTGGTTAGTCCTCTCATGAATCTGGATATTCCCTCATTCCCAAGAAAATATTCATAGGGTGGTTGTATAATATATAATGATTATATCATCACTAAAATACAATAAAAATATAACATATAAAAATATAATAATAAAAAAACTACATAAAACAATATCCTAAACCATACTAAATCCATCAGTATCATCATCCAATATCCCATCATACGAACTAGATAATGGAACTCACAACAATAGGGCCTCAGAATAATCTTTTAGGAAACAAAAACCACATGGACATCAATAAATAAATCTATAATGCTACCCTTTTGACACCCCATGAGTTTACAGCATGCCCCTTATTAAATAAATTCAATTTTATTGATAGCTTACATTACACAGAACACCGATCATAAAAACAATTAAATATTATTTTTTAATTATTATATTAATCACCTATCCATTGGAATAGAGGAAATAAATAGGATTAAATAAATTATGAAAATATAGTTTACAAATGTTTATAAAATGAATTCATTGGTTACTAATTAATTAGAAATGAAAATAATAACAAATTGAATATAAAGGATGTTTTTTATTAAATAACTGTTTTTACTTCCAATGTGTAATTTTGTCTTTATAAGTTGAATTAATCAATATTATAGAAATATCATAATAAAATTTATATTTTATATATTCAGTAAAAAAATTAAATTCATCCAGTATTTTTTTAAGATTAAGATAATAAATAATTCAAATTTTGTTCACAAAAAAGATATATACTTCAAAAGAAATTTTTTCTACTTTTTATGGTTCGCTAATTTCAAATATAAATTTTGAAACATTTATAATTTTTTTTAAAATAATATATATTTTTTATATTATAATATCAATTTATCTTAGAGTTAATTTTGGGTATTTTTTTGATAAGTTTAATGTTTTGATAAATAATGAAAAATAATAAATTTTAATTGAAAACATATCTTAGTATAATTTAAGTATATAGTTCAATTATATTTTAAATTGGTTTTAAATTATAATTAGTTCAATAATACATAATTTTTTTTATTTTATTGGAATCCATTTTACTTTGATATTGGAAATAAAAAAATTTCAATCTTTTGAACTTTTCAGTTAAAAAACTAAATGTTTCTTTGTGTCAGTGAGATTAAATTTAAATCTAATTTGACCAATTATGTAAATTTAATTTGGTAAAATGAATTAAATAATTGGAATGAGAATGTAATTTTTTTATAAGTTCAATTTAATTTTTAGGTATAAAAATATACCATGGTAAAAAAATATTTACCACAGTATCAGTTAAATAGTGAAAAGGGTTGATATTAAAAGGTAAAATATTAACATACCTAATAATTACTAACTTTTAAGGTTTTTTGAGGTATTTAAGGACCCTATACATCCTCCACAACATTAATTAAAATATAATTCATTTAAATTAATTCCTTCTCAATGTTTTTGTCTTTATATATCATAATAAATATTTTAATCAATTAAACACACCTCTCCTCATTTATAAATACCACCCTTCATCACCCCATTATTACCCAAATCCTTGAATATACTTAAATATCTACCCAAAATTCTCCTCCTCACTATTTACACATTCAAGTACTTTCAGTATCATTAATAGACTAAATCTAAGGTCCTTAAGGGTCTCCCAAGGAGGTGATATTCAAGCGGTAATTTTCTCAAAACGCCTCCCTTAATTTATTTTCATCTTCTACTTTCTCCTCATATATTTCATAAATCATGGAATAATAATTCAAGAATAAAGTAAATACTTTAATTTTATGTTCCTAATGAAATATCATATATCTATCCTTATTTCCCTCATCCTTTTTAATGAAGTGAAACTATTGTCCAAATTTTGGCGATTAACCGTCTTCATAAATATAGTTTTTATAATTTTTCCATTATTGCCTTCATGGATGGTCATAAAACTACTATTATTGTCAAATATTATTGAAATAGGTAATTTATAACTTATTTAATTTTTTTTAAACAATGTAAATACTTAATATTATATAATATAAAACTAGTTTATGATGTTTAAAAACCTACCAAAATGAATTACACATTTATCATTAAAATTTAATCTATTGAATAATACTCATGTAAGAAGTAAAAATAATATAGGTTAACATTAATACTTTTTTATATTAATTAATACTATTTCATTCCACTTATGGAGTTTAAATACCATTTTATAAGAATGTCCATAATTTTACACAAATGAATCGATCATGAAACCATGAAACAAACTCACCCAAAACCTTGAAAATAATGAAATATTATTAATTAGTAGGTCATTAAATTTTATAAAATCATCACATAAGGTATTATAAATATGAATAAATTTCTTTAATTAGTTAATAAAATTATTTAAACCATGATATATGATATTAATGTATGTACCAATAAATGGATTCAAGTGTTAAGCGGTTTCTCATCTCACATTTACATCTATGATGTATATCCCTTATTCACCTCTTATTTTTGTTGTGTGCTATATATACTAATCCTTTGACATGTTATATCTTGGATATACTTATTATCATGATATTATAAGTTTCTATTAATTTTATTCCATCATGGGTACTATAATTCAAATGTTTCAATGTTGTATGAAACACTTTGGAGTGTTTAAAAATTTTATTCCTCAAGAATTTTTCATTGATCTCATTTAATTTTTTTTCTCTATGTCAATATACTTTTTTGAATCTTATGCTTCATTGAGTTTGATATCTTATGATACCATCTTCTATATTTTACTAAATATTTATTTATTAGTTTGATTTGGGACGTTCTATATCGATATCATACCCCATTTTACTCTTTAATGGTTAGTGAGTTTTTTTTCTTAATGGGAAAAATTATTAAAATTTTGTATTCCAGCTTCAATAAAAATGAATATTTTTATTATTTTCTACCCTATTAATTTGAGGAATGTATTTTAATTATTAAGATAAGATTAGGGACAACTATAACCCCTCGATGCATTGATAGGTCTCATGAGACAAACTATATTGGGTTTTAGATAAGGACTTTCCCATTTATTTTCAGATTTCTTGGACAATGCCTTGATAGTGAGTTTAGATGTCTGAAATTATGAATTCCTTTATTATGAGATTAATTTCTTATTACCATGTGATTATTAGATTAGTAGAATATGTAGAGTTTACTTTTATATCTCAAGGGAGTATTTATATTATATTATCTATTCATCTTTTATTCTTGATAGATTGTGGTCATGTTATTGATTAAATGGGATGTGTTTTAGTTATTTTCATCATCATAATTTTTATTTCTTATTTATGATATTTTTTTTTACATAACCCTTTTTGAGAAATTGAGCTCACCCATTTCTTATTTTTTCTTTTTCCCTAGGATGTAAAGAGGATTATTATGAATGAAATGCATGGATGAGTTGGGTGAACAATGGTGTTCTCAAAGTAATCACTATGTTATATTTTATGTATTGAATTATAATGTATGATATGAGTATGTATCTAGTTTTTCATGGAAAATAAACTATTAGTTCATTTGGGATGTGATTCCCTGTATATTATGATAATAAAATAAAGTAACCACCAGCTCTAGGATACTAGGGTTTAGGTATTTACTATTGGTATTAGAGGAAGTTTAGAAGAAAATTTGAGAAATAAGTCTATGAATAAATATATTAGGGCACATAACCCTATGAATGAATTTTATGATATGTCTTAGTAGATTATAATATCATATATATTTGGTAATAACTATAGATGAGCTATGTTAAACCTAAGGACTCATATATTGAGAAGAGTTTATCATTACCTAGACATAATTTTCATAATTTTATCTCACTTTGATTAGTGTAGTTTTATTCATACAATTTTAATTTTTTATTCAGTGGTGGGAACTAAAATGAATTAGGTTATCATTGAATGTTATAGAAAATTTATCGTTGAGAAACCAAATGTGATTATGACTAGATTAAAGGATATAGTGATTACATCTAATTAGTTATCACTATATATATTTGAAAATTAACCTTCACCAACTCTCAAACTCACTAAATAGTAGGAGAATAGACTTTACTGAGAGCTTTGGTGGTAGAGATTATAGAGAAAATTAGAACAGTTCTTATATGATGAGAATGTAAGAAGAAACACCCAAGTTAATGTCTTAGTGTAACATGAATATGTTTTTGGAAGAAGGATATAAAAAATGTAATTTTTGAGGAAAAAATAAAAGTTTAGAATTATAGTTTCCTTATTTTATTATTGATGGTTGAGTATTTAAAATTTTGAAATTATGAGAATTTTGAAAAACCATTGTCCTAGGAAAAAAACTCATGAAGATAATCACAAAGGTTATACATTAAATGGTTATACTACTGATAATGAATCAATTACAAATGACATGAATGAGGTATGATGGAATAAGATGATGAATCATAGAATGGATTAGATTGATTAAATTTCATGGGTATTTGGATTCAATAACTATTTTACCAATGATGATCTATTTATAATAATAATTAGATATATAAGTATTTTTCTTTAGCACTTCTTCTTTAATGATTTGGTGGTTTGTGATAAATAGTACCAACAAGAAAGAAAATCGATTCTGTTGTAAGTTAATCTTTCAGAAAAAACATGATTTTGGGAAGAGGAAAAAAATATGTTATTGATATTGAGATGATAATTATAAAGTGTTGTTTATGATATTTTAATGGTGACTATGAAAGTGGTTAGTTATTTTATGTTTTATGTTGGACTTACTAGATGTTTGTATTTGAAGAATATATTTAACAACTTGAGAACTTATTTTGGGGTACATAACTATTTTTTTAAGATTTAAAGGTGATCAAGGTATAAATATATTTTTTATGTGAAAATGAGTTCAAAATTATGTTAGGAAAATTTGATGTTATGTTGATTTTGTAAATTTAGTGACCTTCCTTCTAAATTTTTGGTCTTCGATTTTGGACAGACTTCTTTTGAAAGATTCATAAGATGAACTACTTATGGAATGGATTATGTTGATCTTTTTATTTTATTGTTTGAGTTTAAAGTAATATTTATCATATTGGATAACAATTACAAACCAAATTTTTTTGGTAAATACTTAATATCCAAATGATGTACTTATGGATCTTTTGATAAAAGTGCTAGAGGAAAAAAATAATTTAGAATATCCATTACCTGGCATAATAGATGAAGCATAAATCAATCAAAGCACAAAAAAAGTATAAGAATATTATTGTGACATAGAAATGAATAAGGTAAGTTAATTTTATTATGTTCTTTATCTAGATTGTAAAATAATTCTTTAACACTAGGAAAAATATTATTGAATGAAAATCTCTATTCATTTAATTTTCTTAGAGATAAATTAATGGCCACTTTAACCCATCACAGATTTATGGTTTTGTGATGGTAGGAATTATGATGTATGTGTTATTAATCACTACCCATTAGAGCATTATGTTTTTATTTTTCTTTCATTTCCTGGTTTTCAATTCCCACTAATTTTATCCTATTTTAATGCCTAATTTTGTGATGACCTTCACATTTCCATTCCCATATTTTTAGTGGTGGTGACCTCTTAGTCTTAATGATCACAAAATCATTATCATAAAAATATTGATGAGTTTCATGCCTTCTTGTAATTAATCTATATTCTAAGAACAAGTGATAAATTCATCTATGTATAAGACACTATTGAGATAGACACTAAGATACCCCTAGAAGAGACACTATTAATATCACACCATCAGAATCATATCACCAACACCGAAAAATATCATAATTCAAAGATACCATCAGAGAATACACCACCAAACCATACACTATTAACTGAGACACCACTAATATACTAAAAATTTGGCTATGTCTTAGACACTTCTAGCAACATACCTCCAGCAACACACCACCAGTGTAACACTGTCAGAGAAAAATATCACTAGAATCACGACACTGCTATATCATAAGACACTATAAATTTTTTATTACTTTAATAGGTTTGAGTTATATTAATCTAAAGTATATATTTTTTAAGTTTAATGCCATTAATTAGTTTAATTATTACTTAAAAAATGATTGATAGAAATCATGCCAGAATGTCCAGAATGGGGAATTTGTTTATGATGTTCCTATTACTAATAAAAGTGGATCACAATCCCCTGTGAAATATATATAAAAAGGAACATAGATTCACATAAAAAATAGTGGATATATAGAAGGATCTCACAATTCACTGAATATCTGAGAGATAATGATATGAACCTTATTGAAAACACAAAGAGCTCAACTACTGTGTTCAATTGAATGAGGAATAAAAAATATCATCTCATCCATTTCTTTTATCTAGTCAGAAAAAAATAATTACAACACTTTATTTTATTTATGATTATGAAAGAACCCAACTCAAGATTCATTGATGATTAAAATCATGAGTCACAAGCTGCATGCCCATAGAAAGAGCATCCATAATCTCTCTACTCCTACATTGTTGGATTCTATGTATATTTATTAATTTTTTAGAAGTGTGTTCTATACACTATTTTATATTGAACACTGCCTCCTACTCTAAGCTAAAATATACATGATATATTCTCAAACACTTTTATTACTTATTTCTCACACATATAAGAGTGTTAGAGGTCCCTATATGGAATGTTTGTCTTTTCTCGCACGAATAACTATAGAATATGTCAGGTGTGACTTTGATAGGGTTTACTATTGTAAGGACTGATTCATGTTGTCATTCATTGATCCCCCCGTGATACTTATGTATCTCTCTCGAGCCCGTAGCATCCATTTTCCTTCTTTTCAAACTCTCTCCTTACCTTTGACTGAGAATGATGAGTTTTTCTGAATTCTAAGAATGAATCGACCTTTAGTGTGTTCACCGTTTAAGTCCATATCACTAAAGAAGTGGAATAAAGAAGTGAGTTTCCCTTCTCTAGTTGCCTTAGTTAATCTAAAGCTTTTTAACCATATTTTTGTACCAGAGAAGGAACTAGACTTGAAGTTTCTACTATCAATTAAGTCCCTAGTACTTATGTTTTTTCAAAACCAAGGGTGGTTGGAATGGTTTTTTTCAAATAAGAGGCCTTTATACCTTAAGTTAGTACATGATTTTTATCAGAACATAGAGTTTGAGTTTAATAAAGATTGTGTATAATGGATTAAAAGTCATGTCAAAGGAAAGGTTCTTGGGTTTTCTCCAAGAATATGGGATAAGGGTTTAAATGTACGTCATGATGGATTATTTGATAACTACCAAGGTAATATTCTAGAAACTAGTGATTTATTTATGTATGAGGGTTTTATAGAAGTGCTTACAAGATATGGAATTTCTAGAAGGCCTGTTTCCTCTGAGTTCGATGGTTAATGTAGGTTTATTTTCAAATTTGTGTAGCATATTCTTTTCTTGAGGAAGGTTTATTTTTCAAAAATTAAATTTCAATATTTCTACCTCCTATCTCTTATTAAGGAAGTTCACAAGATCAATTTCTATTGATAACAAATGGTACATATGTGTGATATGGTAAAACCTTCCTCCAGATAAAATTCCTTGATATATCCTAATATTATTTTTTCAATTATAAAGGATAAGGTCTTAGTTCGTGATAATGAAGTATCTATGATTGATTATTGTGGTTTCCGCATAACATGTGCCACATACTGAAGAATGAAAATAAGCTGGAACCCCTGGAAAAAAATGGGTTGGGGTTTCTAAGAAGATATTTGTTGAGCATAATCCTATTTATCATCCAAACAGACATAAGGATGAATTGGATCTAAGTTTTGATCCTGATGAAGTTTTGGAATACTTAGATAATAAAGAATCTATTTATGATGAATTGGAAAAGGGATAGTTGGTTGATGAAGGGAGTTACCCTGACCTTTCTCTTAAAGCCTCTCCCATCACCTATAGAGCTCTTAGTCCACCTAAGAGGTTTCCAAAAAGGGAAAAGTTAGTTAAGAGTGATAAATTAGAGACCAAGGTCTCTGGTGAGGATCATTATAAAAGTTCCAAAGCCACAAAAAATGATGATGATGAAGAATAAAAAAAAGGAATAATAAAATGGTAATGTAAAAGAGGATTCATATGATGAAATTGATTCTGAATTTAATGATGATAATGGATGAATAAAGAAGAATGATGTGGAAATTCATTCGGAGCTTTTGGATGTATTTGCTGAGGGGGATAATTCCACATCAGTGGATATTTTTCATTAAAATACAGCTATTAGTGCTGTTGAATCCATCTCAGTTTCCATAGGTCAAGATGTTTTGGATTCTACTATGCCTGAGTAGATAAGAGTTATAGTTACAATTGAACAACATGTTGTCGAGAAAGATAGAAAGGATCATATTGAGGAAGAATTTGGAGATGATCAATTATCTGTTATAGTTGATCATAAGATCCTTTTAGAAGAAAATGTGGAAATTTTTTCTGCTTTTGTTGATTCTCTAAAGGATGTTGAAATGAAAGATGCACCAATTGTTAGTACACAGTTGGAAGCCGAACCTTCCAGTATTGATCACATAGTGGTTTCTCTATATGCATTAGGTCAAAGAAGTCTTCACATTTTAGTTATTCCTACCAGTGTGGTACCTTCAACCTCATTTTTTTTAGACTGTTGGATCCACCCTATATAAGAGGAATGGGGAAATTTTATCTTTTATTTCAATAAGTTCTCCAAATAATGATAAACCTGAATATAGTATTGAAGTTAATCCTATGGGATATTTAAATGAAAAGGTTGATCATGAAGGTCTATATGAAAAATTCAGTTTTTGTGAGACCTCCAACACCTGAAGATGCTCCAGCCCCTCTAGTTGTTCTAATGGATGTGGTTACTCAAGATGACATAAATGTTTTTGGTGAAAGGATATTGTCTAAGTTTCACATGTGTGTATGAAATCTAACCCCTCTTTTGATAAAAATCAGTGAACAAGATGTTAGGTGTTTATTTTATTTGGTTATCCGACATATCTAACCAAAAATGATGCATCACATACAAGTGGTGTAGATTAAGAATAAGAGGATAAGTGGTGATTTGTATACCCTCAAGCCTTTATTTGAAAAAATGAAATCTAATTTTAGAGATTCCTTGATTTTATTCTCAAAATTCTTGCAGATACATGCTCAAATTATTCTAATGATGTTGTTCCTCCTCCAGTGCTTGATGTTTATCAGTTGATATCAGTTGTGAGAGATTAGCTTAGAGATATATCTTCTCATTCTTCTGGTAGTGTCACAGATCATACCCAAGAACCCTTGAGAAGAATTATGTATAATTCTGACCATGTTCTCAAGATGGTTTCCAACTATTCCCAATATATGCATGATTATAGATAGACTATTACTAAAGGTATTATGTACTATCTATATCAAATATATACAATGTATGTTATGGAATAAAATATTATATTCTTATATGAGAATCCATTTTCCTCTTACATCTAATGCTTTCAAAGAGCAAGTCAGACTGCTTAAGGAGATGAACCTAGTGTTTAACAGGTTTATAGAAGAGACGAGTGAATTTTTTAGTACCATGGAAAGGGGTGTCTATATCATTATAGATTTTATAAATCTTATGAATTCTTTTTTTATGGTCAAGGAAAAGTAGTGGTTTATCAATCATTCAATATGATTACCCCATAATTCTCTTTCAGACCTAAAGTTATTGGTGATTTACATGTCCCTATGCCATCCTATTTTCAACCTTATCCTATGGATCCAATTCAATATGCGTGACAACTAAGTCTAGTCTTTGTTTTATAAGATCCTTCAATTCCAGATATCCTTGGTCGTTCTCCTTGTTTTACCTCTCCTTAACCTCAATTTGATCCTGCTACCTCAGCTAGGAGCAAGAGAAATCCAAGGATAAAGGAAAAGAACCGATAGGTTGCCCTGCCAAACCTTAAAATTTCTATTTTGTTGTCTTAGACTGTACTATTTGTGATGGGATCTACATTGTAATAACATTGTGATCCTAATTTTAAAAATCTTTATTATTTATTATTATGCATGTTAACTATTAAATACCTTTTCATATCTCTTAATTTTTTTTATTCTACTTACTTTTTACTATCTTTGTTTTTGATAATCCAAAAAATGGGGTATAATTTTTATGGAATATGTGTTTCTATGAAATCTGAATGGAATACATAAACTATAACCACCTTATGGAATTATTTCAATCTATTTTATAACCCTATTATATTTGATATTATTTCTTTATGATACCCCTCTTTGGTACCTCATATTTTATTATTATTTTCCTTGAACAATCTACACATACTATGATTGATAAGTCTTGATTAATAATTTGGATCTTACTTGGGATATAATGTTTATAACTATTAAATACCTTTGATGACCTACTTATACTTTTATAATATTCTCTTTATTATATGACTTGTGATCATTAAAAAAGGGGATATTGTTGACCTCCTAGTTTTAGTGATCACAAAATTACGATTCTAACAATATTGATGAATTTAATGTCTTCCTGTAGGCAATCTTTATTCTGAGAACAGGTGATAAATTCATCTAAGTATATAAAATCGTTGTGACAGAAACTATTTTCCCTAACACACCGTCAGCATAAAAATCCCTATGTCTAAGATACCATCAGGATATCACACTGTCATACTGTTTTACCGCTGTATTGAAGATTTTAAAAATGTATGATACATGATTGATTGAAATACCTCTAGGATTTCATTCTGTCAGAATGACAATGAGGCAACGTTTGAGATACCGCCAGAAGAGACATAGTCCATATCACACTGTTAAACTCATACCACTAACACTGAGAAATTTTCTATGTTTTAGATTCTGAAAGAGCATAAACTGCAAAAACATACACCGTTAATTGAGACACTTTCAACATAGTTAAAACTTGGATTTTTCTAAGACACTGCCAGAAATGTACCACTAGTGTCACACCGTCAGAGAAACATACCGCCAGAAGATTAACACTGCCCGATCCTAAGACACCATAAATATTTTTATTTCATTACATATTTTAAATTATATTAATCTACAACTATAATATTATAATTTAATTCCATTTATTATTTGAATGATTGTTTCTTAATTTTTTTAAAGAAATCATGTTAGAATGTGAAGTATGAGGAATCTGTTTTGAATGATCCTACTCCTGATTAATGTGGAGTACACTCCCTCATATAATATATATACATAGAAACATAGATTTAAATAAAAAATATATATGATAGACATAAGGAGCTTGTAATTCACTGAATATCTGAGAGCTAATGGGATGAACCTGATTGAAAACATGAAGAGCTCAACTAGTTTGTTGATTTGACTGAGGAAGAAAAAATCGCATATCATCAAATGATTTTCTCTACTTAGAAAAAAAAATTTGTAACACTCAATTTTCTTGAAGATTTCAAAGGAACCCGACTAAAGATTCATTACTGATTCAAATCAAGAGTCACAAGATGCACTACAATAGACATAGAATATCTAAACTCTCTACACCTAGATTGCTCGATTCTATGTATATTTATTACTTTTTTAGAAGTATGTGCTATAATATGTTTTATATACACACACACTATCTCCTGTACTAAACTGGAAGATACATGGAATATTCTAAAACACTTTTCTTACTTGTTTCTCACACGGATAAGAGTGGTATATGTCCCTATGAGTCCCTTTTATCTTTTCTCCCATAAATAACTATGGAAGAGGTCGTGCATGACCTGGATAGTGTTAACTATTTTAAAAATAGATCTAGGTTGTGGATTATTGAGTTAATGTTATATAAACTACTTTTTAGAAGGCGATCACTAATAGGAGAGGACTAAGTCTCAATTTTAGACTAAACTTATTGTATTCAACCATTCAATTGTGTATTTTAATTTTGTTTTAATGGTTTTCTACCTTAAAACTAAATACTATTTTTACCTAAAAAATTTCATAATTTAATAGTTTATCTTAATCCATGTTCATATAGTATTTTGATCAAGTAAATTGATTTGAAAGTATTAAATAATATTATATATTATTCATCTGAGAAGTAATCAATCTTTACATAAATCTTTAACAAGATCAAGATCTATATCCTAATCCTTATTTTTGTAAACATGACCATATTTAAAAATTTGGGGGATTTAAAAATAATCATTTTTAACAAAATATTTATTGGGTACTCAATTCACCCCCCTCCGATTGAGATTCTCACTCTGAACAACAACTGGGAATAGAAATTCCTTTTAAATAATCGATCATTATCATAACTTTCAAAATAAAACCAATTCCTTGAAAACTCTTAAGAAATAATAAAAAAATTATGTGGGTGCCTTGGGACATCATATTTATAAAAAATTAATAAAACTCATCAAAATCACATTAACAATTATGGTTGACATCATACACAATTACCTCAATAAATTAGTCACTACCCAATTCATTGGAGAGCTATATTGAGCTTTATCATCATCATGAGCTATATTGGGTTCACCCATCAACATGAGATATATCGAGCTCACCCATCCTCATGAGCTATATTGGGATCACCTGTCATCATTAAAAAATGTCCAAGGACCATATAATTATTAAATCATTTTATTTCTGTACATTTTAATCATAAATCCTTTGAAAAAATCATCTTAACCTACATGAAAAATAAATTCAGAAATCAAAGTACCCTTTCCTTTTAAAAATGCATTTTCAATACCAATATACCTAGAAAAAATGAAAGGATTAGTTTTCATTTAATAAATCATGTAAAATTAAAAATAAATTAAAATATAAAATAATAGTCATAGAGGTTGTAAAATTCATTTTCACTATATATGATATAATAGAAGACACCTTTTTTCCTTTTGTAAGTAAAGTCAAAATGTTATGTACGAAATTTATAAAAATATTCCTTTTAAAAACCTTTAAAATAAGGTAAGGAGTGACCTAAATTTTCATTTATAATTCATTTTTTTCTATATTAATTTATCCATAAATTAATTTTATGAATATACATATGGAATAAAATTATTTAAAAAATAAATCTTGAAATCATTTAAAAAAAGGTTTTTAATGTAAAGTGTTCCTTACTAAAAGTATGAATTATCATGTACATTACTTATATTCTTAAAAAATATTAATTATTTAACCTATTAATGAAATTTATCATTTTTATACATTTTATTTTCTTTAATAACATTATATATAAAATTAATTAGACAATTTTTCATGTTAGATGTTTTGACGATATTCAAGTCATATGTCCAAATGGCTTTGGTATGTTGACTATGGTAAAATATTTCATTACAACATAATGTTAAGAATAATAATAATTTCATAATAATAATAATTTCTATACATAATTTATACTTATAAAACCAACCATGAATTATAGTTAATAAATATGAACTATGATACAATCATTGAGATAGTAGGTCATATGTACAAATGAGTAACATTTCAATTTTTGAACGATACAGACAGAAAAAGTAAGTATAATTATATATTTGTAGAATTATTATTATGTCATTAATATAATATTATATCTTTAAATTAACTTATATATGTCATCCATGTGATGTGGTGATGAAAAATAAATCATATCTCTTCATGGAGGTGGTAGTCCACAAGTAAGCATGAACCATGTTATCATTTTTCAATGGATGGAAATGTAAGAAAATTGACGATATATTATTTTTATATAATGATAAATATCTAATGAAAATTATATATATATATATATATAATTTATATCCTTTATTATAACTAGTATTTATAAGTGGTGATGAAAATCAAATTACTTTGGTTTGCGAAGCGGTAGTCTATAATACACATGAACGATGGTTTTGTTTTCATTTTGAACGAATATGGAGTTTTATATTAGTTATTAAATTAAAAAAATGTATATGGAAGATAATTTTGTTATTAATTTAACATGTTTAAAGAATATTTTATGGAGGTATAGGATGAAATAAACTGTGAATGCTTAGATAACAACTATACCACTTCTTTGGAAAACATCTTTCGGTTTATAAATAAATCCTTCATAGGTTGGTTTTATTATCAAAACATGTCCTCTAGGATATGGTTAAGTCTATAAGGAATTTATTTGATAAGGTATTGTCTAATATAGAGTTTTCAATTTTTTTAGGTATATAGGAGAGGAGGTTCCCATTTACAAGTGTAGAGAGGGGATCTGTTTGAATTATTTAAATATTAAATTAACATAAATTATTTTTATTATAAAATCACAAAAAATTGATATAAATTTATTATAATATTATTTTGAGTCAAAATAATCCCATAAAATAAAATCTTTACAATTTTAGATGATTTTTAACTCTTATCGCTTTGTTTCAAACCCAATTAACCCTTTAGATCATTACCACATTAACAATTTTTTTTACAATATAAGATCCAAGAAAGTTCATATAAGAGGTCAATTGAATTATAAACGGGCCATGGTTGATATTTTAAACCATATCCCATGAATATGTGTAAATATGGTATTTTTATGAATTTTATATAATTTAATAAACTATTATTTATTATAAAATATCAGTATTATCACTTTTGGATTATTCATTTAATTTGAATTTGAAAATTGCATGGCAGTAAAGGAATTATAATATAAACCTTTCATGGATCCCTAATATGTTTAAAGTTTATATAAAATTCAATAGAAGATATAAATTATCAAAAAAATATTATATATAATGTCTTTAAGAATAATATACTTGATTTTTTTCAGTCCTTACAGAATCATTGTTTGGGTGTTACATAAAAATTTAATGTAATTATTTAATAACTAAAAATTTATAACAAATTTTCATGAAAAAAATAATTAATATTACTAATAAAAATTAATAATAAAACAATTTTTTTATCCTCCTCAAAAAATATTATAGATATTAAAATCAAGACAATGAAATTTTTGTCATTACCTTTTACATAAATATTATAATGGTCAAAATCAAAGAAACATGGAACCAAGATTCCATATTTTCTAAATTTAGATAAAAGTAGCTAAAATACACTCATAAAATACAATATTATAAAGGTTTAAATAAATTTCAAACATTATCACATTAGTTAAAACCATAATTTTCCCATTTTACCAATACTATGGTGACAAAATTTCACTATGGTTGTTCATCATGACAAAAATTAAAAGGGAAATATATACTAAATTTGGACCTCACATTAAAAATGCGGAATCTATTTTTCATGATTTAATTAATATACATATAAAAATTAATTTAAAATTGAAATAAAAAAATCAGAAGAATTTTTTTAAATAAAAAATTATTCTTATGTATAAAAATATTTTTCTAACTGTAACATCCCCCAATCTTACACTCTCTCATATAGACAAAATGGGTTGGTTATGAGGCCTCAAGAGTGCCTCCCCGTATACCAGAGGGTAGTGACTAGAAGTGGGGGGTGTGGAATTTATATTTAGGAGACTATACCCACTGGTATAAAGTTTCATTGTAGTACAAAATAAACTGTATAAATAAAATAAATCAAAGTATAGACATAGAGGAAAAAAACAAAAAGATCCAATTAAAAAAACCAATAAATAATAAAAATAATGTAATTATATGCTAGAATGTATCTAAATGTCATGATAGAAAAAATAAAATTAAAATACTAGAAGACACAAATAAAGACTTAAAATTCCCCAATCCCAAACTCCACATCAGTCCCACTTCCAATCTCTATCCCATACAACAATAAAACAATCAAAATAAAGGTCCTTTTCCCTTTTCCAAAACTACAACCACATAATCTTCTTGGTTACTAAGTGGAATCCTGAATGGGGTGTTAGCATAACTCAGTAGGTCAACATCATCATGTCTAAAAAAACTAGTATTTTTTTTGACAAAAGAAGAATTCATTAATTAACGAAGATCATCGGAGATACATGCACATAACAATGAGGGGAAGTGGTCCAACCAGAGATGATTGTCGTAAGAGGAGACAACGGCCGCCAGCTGATGGGCATCATTATTACCTTCCCTTTTGATGAAGGAGAAAGTGCAGATTGTGAATCTTTGATGGAGGGAATGAATAGTCCTGATGAAGGATCCAAAAGATTGAAGGCCGACATTGTTGAGGTTTATGGCATTGATAATGGTGAGACAATCTGATTCGAGGTTAATTGATTTACATCCATGATCATTAGTGAATTTCATCCCAACAAGGATGACGACTGCTTCAGCTACTGTGGGTTCCCAGAGCGTGTGGTGTGATTCATGTTTGGCTTCAAAGATTTGACCATGGTGGTCCCTGGCCAGCATATCGAGACCAACATGTCCATCCTTGTGGAGAGACGCGTCCACATTAATCTTAGAACCATGCCAGAATATCTCGAAGATTGTTTTATTTCCATGGAAACAACCAACATATAACTATAGTATAGTCACACAAATCTAGGTCAAATCCCTATAGGAATTACTGCATCTAATTCAATTCCATATAAGCATTACCTTATGGGACTTGGCATAGCTCACTATCCACAATCATTACAGCATGGGACTGGGCCGAGCCTGCTCAATATAAAAATTAGTGCATATAATTGTTCATGTGTTAGGGATGATCCTTATATATAATATTTTTAGCATGGAACACTTTTCATGTCATACAACATGAATATCACAAAATCACTTCATAAATATCAGTGGTTAATTACAAGAAGTACCATTTTTCTTTGATATAACACTCAAAATTAAATCATAATAGATTAATATTCATATCAATAAGAAATAATACACAATATAAGGATACTATTTCAATAAATCACCTAATATATCATTTCATGCTAAAAATAATTTAATCCATTATCCAATTCAATTATATTCATGGTTTTCTCAGTGAAAGGGTAAAAATAAGCAATGTCAGAAAAAAATTTAAACCAAAGCACTTCAAGGAATAATCTAATTAAATATTTTATTGTTTTGGGTTTATGTTATATTAGCATAATTATAATATTTTATAAACTTGGAAATTATCAAACAATAGGGTTATGATTTAGACCCATTACTTTTAACTAACAATCCAATAATGATTCCCATGGACAACACCCAAATGGTAGAAGGTTCAGATGATTGACAAGAGATTCATAGATCAAATCTGATCAAGATCAAAAACTAGAAATACAAAAGGTCAAGTTGTTGATGCCGAAAAAAGCCTAGGACTCCCGGAAGAAGTTCCGGAATGACGAAGCGAAGTCATATTCGGAATCAGAGGCCTGATCCTGAGGCCCGGGAAGTGGTGCGCGGAATAAAGGAGGATCCGCATGCAAAAATGTTCTGCGCGCGAAGTGCTCCCGGGATTCGCAGAATTGGACCGGTGAGGCGCGCAATAACTGCGCGCCCCGTTTCTCCGCGGCGAGAGTTTGCGCGCAAGCGGTTCCCGGTGTGGAAAACTTCGCGCGCCGCCTGGATTCCGCGCTGGAGGTCGCCTATAAATATTAGGTGACCCCAAACGATTTGGGGGTTGAGGAATCTGAAGCGACTCTCGTGCGCGCAATTCGGCTCCCCCCGCACGAAAGATGACATCCAGGTAATCCCGAAATTCCGCGCAACCTTGCCCCGGAGTTCGCCTTTGTGCGCAACTACACCGGCTTCAGTGAATTTTCCCCTTCCCCCGGTTTTCCCACTTGCGTACAATCCGTGGTCCGTGCGCGCAATACCCTACCGTGCGCGCAAAACCTTGCGCGTAATTCCCTCTTCGCGCAAAATTCCATCACTCCAATTGCGCTCCGTCCCGGTCTTTCACGCGCAAATCAACCCTATTGCGCGCAAAGCCCAGGACCCCTCACCTTGACGCCCCTTGGCTGCCCCCGCACCGGCACCTGATGTCTCCCCTGCCGGGCATGCGCGCCATGCGTTGTTTTCCTGCACAGACTTCCAAGATCGTGCGAAGTAACCTCAAGGTCCCTTGGGCCGTGTTTCCCGTTGCGTTGCTTTGCCTTATGCTTCTCTGCATAGGAACGCTAACGGTTATTGCTTCTTCGCATAGCCACGCTAACGTGGACCCCCGGTGGTTTGCCCTGCAGCCCCCCTTCATCACGGCCTTGCCAATTCCTTCCCTTCCACAAGGGGTAGAGGGCATTGGGCATGTAATCCCTAGGGGTGTGGAGCAAACCCACCATGTCCAAGCTGCAGGACGTTAAACTGCTAAGCACCTCGTCCTTAACACAAGACGTTAAACTGTGGTCTGACCCCATGCTTCGCACGCAGGGTCCCCCCAGCTCGGACATTCATTACGCCCACTCATCTCCATGGGAGTGGACTCTTCCTCATATGGAATGAGATCCTCCTTGTCGGAGCGGCGTTTGTCCACGGGGGAAGGGCTGCCTCAGAGCGTAAGCCCCTAACCTTTCGTACGGATGATTGCACCCATGCATCTCCGTACTTCCCCCCTGCCAAGGCCAGTGGAGTCCTTTTCCCACTGCTCTTTGTCGCACCACGGGCCTCCACCCTGGAGTAAGCCCCGACCCCAAGGGCCGCTAACCACGCGTAAGCCCCTATTTCCTCTTTGGGACGCTCAATGCGTAAGCCCCATTCCAATTCTCACGGACGAACCCTTTGCGACGTGATCGTCTGGTCCTTACCGCCTCTTGTTTCCCGCACCGAGCAGGACTCACGTGGGCTTAGAGTGCGCATCGACCATGAAATCCTCCTATGGGCCGCCTCAGAGCGTAAGCCCCATCCCAACAAACTACGTGGACTTTGATCCGTGCTAGCGCATGGTATGTAGGAAGCCTCCACAAGGTTCAAGCCCACCACTCGGTCGTCCCGACCTCTCCATGTCAGTTCCCTGACCACCTTGGGCCACCTCAGAGCGTAAGCCCCAAATCTTTCGTCCCGCATGACGTTAAACTATATTTCGTCCTGCTTGATGTTAAACTATATCCCGTCCCGCATGACGTTAAACTGTATTCCGTCCCGCATGACATTAAACTGTATCCCGTCCCGCATGACATTAAACTGTATTCCGTCCCGCATAACGTTAAACTGTATCCCCCCTCTTGGGCCGCCTCAGAATGTAAGCCCCATGCTTCACTCCACCATCCATCCTGATCCTTACCCGGGACGCCACATCCCGGTGAGATCATGCCACCCTTTCCCACTCCATGTCATACGGGAGGCCGCCCACGTGCTGGCCCCAACATCGGTGTTCCCCCTAGGGATACTTTAACCCGATCCGTCTCTGCAAGACGTTAAACTCACGACATACCCCGTGTTAAACATGGGAAGCTGAGGAAAACCTCAGATGGTACACATTCCCCACGTTCGATGTGGGATGCCTCGGGCTTCCGCACCCTCGAGAAGCCCTGCGATGAGGGACCAAAGACAGACATGCCGATGATGCCCCAACGTGACCATTCTCCTCACCGTAGGTTGCTGTCCCGACAAGACCCCTTGGAGCGTCTTGATGGAAGTAGCGTAATTAACTGGCGTCCATGTAGATATGGCACCGGGAATGAGCTTCACGAACCCGTCTTAAATCTATGAGGGAGACCCGGACTAGGTGATGAGCTCCGAGGAGGAATCCACGGAAGGAAGAACCGACATTCCATCATCCCGGTTTTGATCAAGGAGAAGACGTAGCTAAACAAGGAGCAGATGCCGCCCGCCTTTGGAAAGCGGGAATGCGGGGCCACAAGCAGCGAACCCTCCCCGTCAGACGGACGCGCGCGCCCCGACAAAAGCATCAGAAACAAAAAATGGTGAACCCGACGTGAAGCTCTTCTCCTCAACACGGGGAATGGTAGCCGTTGGAGCATCAGAATAATAGCATGTTGCCAGGTCCGGGTAACCCTCATCGGGACGTGAACCCGCCAGGGGTCGAGGCCGTCAGGACGTTGACTACTCCGTTCTGTGACGTCGTCAGCGTGGTTCCCTCTCGCCGACCATGGAATACGAAATGATGTCGGGCCTTGGTTGCTGATCTCCTTTCCTGTTGATACTAATGGGTTCATCTCCCTGTTTCCAGGAGTCAGATCACTGCATTCGGAGCTCGATCACCACCTGCCCACCGGCGCAGGGGCAGGGGAAGTGCCGACGCGGCTACCCCGCGCAGTCCCACCTATCCCACGGTCGCTCCGACTTCGACCGCCGTAGCAGCCAGGCGCTTGCGCCCCCTCTCCCCATCAGAAATCATCCAACGGAGGGTGATCAATAACCTGGTCCGTAGGTATGACGAGGAAGGTATCATCCCCACCAGGGGCATGGCCCGCTTGGATCTAGAGGCGGCCGCGCCTCACCACCATCGCCGCCCTCGAGGGCCGCGCAGGGAGCCGCCGCTCCCCACGCCGACATCCAACCGCTTTGGGATCCTATCCCCGGAGCACTGTGACACATCCCTCCCCTACGCCAATGAGGTGGGGGATGTCCGGGTCCACCAGATCGGCGATCCATCACAGGGGTTACCGGCAAGAACCCCCGCCAGGCTGCGTCGACGCC
The DNA here is from genome assembly GCA_963277665.1 of Viscum album. Taxonomy (NCBI): domain Eukaryota; kingdom Viridiplantae; phylum Streptophyta; class Magnoliopsida; order Santalales; family Viscaceae; genus Viscum; species Viscum album. Next base: position 1,862,650,506 of record OY728123.1, on the reverse strand, counting down.
ACCGCCCGACTCCCCGAGTCGAGGAGCATGCAGTCTTCATGCCCGCACCGCCGGCTCCGGCCCATCTGACTCGACGCCAGCGTCGGGCGCGAGTGGGGGAGAATTCCCATCCTCGGGCACCAGCATCAGCAACCATCGTGGCCCCAGCCACTGCTGACTCCTGTTCCCCGATCCCTACGCATGTTGAGTAGGGGCAGCCGCGTGCCTGACTAGGGTCGAAACCCCGACCGCCCTGCAGGCAGGTTGGGTCGAATCTCCCGGTTGTGGACACTGGAAATGGCCACTGCGGACCAATCCGCGGTAGTGCCGCTCACCATGAAGGCTCATCCCGTGCCACCGATTTGGGAAGCCGAAAGCTTCTTCGCGACGGCTATGCTTCGGGTATGACTCCTTCCAGCACCCACTGCGTGGGGTATGAGGTCACTCCCCCTACCGCCGGTCACGAGCATGGAGCCGTTGTGTATCCAGTCGCTCACTCACATGGAGGTCCTCCCCATGTCCCTTTCGACATCAGTCCCGGTGCTTCTATCACCCCGGCCTTCGGTCCCCTCTGCCCCAGCTCTATTGTGGCTGGGGGACCCTATGATGGAAGTCGTCCTTACCCTGAGGAGCTACCCAGGGGAAGGAAGGCCGGGCGTCGCCGCCGATGGAGGAATGTCAGGGGAGTCCGGACAGGAATCAGACCAGTCCGTTTCTTAGATTTTGAGGTAGAGTACGATTCGACGATAGAACCTCCCCCCCAACCATTCGATTTGAGGGTAGGGATGGGGACACGGCGCGTCAGTCTCGTACTCCCCGAATACGAGGTCCGTATGATTCCATCCTCCCTTAGAAGGTATATTCAGGAGGACGAAGACTTGGTGCACCACCAGGGATCAAGCCCACAGTTGCCGCTGATCTCCTCGGAAGCACCTCCCGCCCCTGTTAGGGAGGATGAGGAACCTTTCTGGGGACCGACGTAAGGATCGTGAGGCGACACACCCTCGGAGAGCACCAATGTCGTGAAAGGAGGCCCATCCACCGACCCATCCTATCGCGACGTGGCGGCCAGGGCACTACAACCTCGGGAGGATGACCCAGGGATCGGCGGCCAATCGGCCTGTTCGCCGTATTCCCCGTCGGCCAGCCCACCGCCCCGACGGCCTGCCTCGACGCCATTTCCAATTCCCCGACTTTCCCCGGTGGAAGAGCAGGGGCGACAAGTTCCGGACCCCGAGCCGGAGACGTGGAGCTTCTGGACCGTTCTTGCAGCAGGCCACTTCCCAGAGAAGTTTTGGCCGGTCGCAGAATCGGGTTTTGATGTGCCAGAGTCACTCACCCCGGGAGAGTTTGAATGCTTCCGCAAGATTCTTCGGGTGACTCACTCTCGCCTCCGTCATCAGCTAGCGCCTTATCCCGGGAGCCAAGCGCATCTCGAGGAGATTGGTGAGCAGTGCCGCCGGGTTGACCTAGCAGCACTCCCCGCGGTCCGACACCCCGAGTCGCTGGGCCTCCACAAGGCCCTTCAGCAACGATGCGTCCAGAGTTTTCAAGTACTCCACAGAGTTATTGAGGAGGCCACCCCCCACGTGCACGTCCGCGGGTGGGGGCAGTACACTACTCTCCTCTTCTTTGCGATCCGCTGGTAGCCCGATCCACCGGGCGGCCCTGATGGAACGTCGCCAAGGGCAGTCACGGTCAACATGGATGACCTTTCAGATGAGGGAAACATTGTGGAGCCCCTCGACGGGGACTCACCCCCCGAGGACAGGCCGCTGCTGGACCCATCTGGGAGGATTACTCGCCAACAGAGGAGCCTCCTAGGCCTTCCTGTACCCACGGAGGCACTGGCGCTGGTCCGAAACATCGGCAAGGGTAAAGAGCCCGTCGGGTCTGTCAAACTCTCCGACCCATGTGCCTCAGTGCAGAAGGCAGAGGAAGATCCCGAGAAGGCCACGCTGCGCCAACAACTAGCCGAGCAAAAGAGGCTGGTTGATGAGCTCCTGGCCGAACACATTGCAGAGCGGCGGCCTGTCTACGGCAACCCTAGACCAGGACAACAGGGGCAGGAGCATCTACCCCTTGCTGAGATTCCCCCGGGAAACCGTGACCGTGTCGTGTTCTCCGACAGGAGAGACACTGGAGCCCATGGCAAGAGGGCACAATATGTTTCGCCGAACCCTCCCGAGCAGCGAGGCAACCAGGGAGACCCTGCTCGGTTTCCTCCCGCCGCTCCGACAGTCGCTCTGCCAGCTGCCCCCCGAGCCACTGAGCGTGATTATCGTATCAAAGAGCCTGGAAATGCACTTGTGGTTAGAGATCCCCGTCAGGACATGAATCCACATCTGGATGATCTGATGGAAGTACTCATCGCTCTCTTGGAGGCCCTGGAAACTCGGGAGGTGGCGATCCCACCGGATGGCAAGCCGTACCCCGCATGGGTGGATGACATGCCGGCCCCGCCAGGATTTGGGAATCCCACTTTCACCCCCTTTAATGGGACCGAGGACCCGCCACAACACTTGGACCACTTCAACTCGAGGTGCGGGCCTATGTTGGGGACTCCGGCGCAGCAGGAGGCTGCCATGCTCCGGTGCTTCGTTCAGACGCTGGAGGGACCAGCGTTCGTTTGGTACAACCAGCTCCCTGTTGGATCAGTGACTAGCTGGGAGGACCTTCGTCGACAATTCCTCTACTAGTTCAGTTCCATAACCCGGAAGACGAACATTGCATACCTCTTTAGGTGCAAGAAAAGGCCCGACGAACAAGTCGCGGACTTCGTCGCCCGGTGAAAGGGGCTCACGTACTCCCTTGACATGCCACTGACTCAGGAGAAATTACTGACGATGTGTGTGGGGAACGTCAAGGAAAAGTTGGTTCCTTCCCTGATCATGCAGAATTACCCTGGAGGGTTCCAGGACTTCTCGGACAAGGCTCAGCGCCTCGAAGAAGCCCTGAAACAGGCCAGTCAGGCATGCCCGCAGCCTCCTGTGATCTCCGCAAGGAGAGCCACCAGAGCCGATCTCGCTGCTGTTGCGCAGATAGAGGCCCCCAGATAGCTAGAGTTGCTACCGGTGAGGCCAGCTCAGCAGGCTCATAGGGGTCCACCCCCACAGCCTTCGGCCCAGCAGCGACCGCCTCAAAATAGGCAGGCGCCTCCGCATAACGCACCGCCACCACCTAGGCGAGGTAATCTGGATTCGCCTCCTTGGCCTGCTCCTCTGGTCCCTGACCATGGTCAGCCCCCAAGGGTCCCCTTTCCAGGCAGAAGGAATCAGGCTAACTCGTTTGGCGAGGCCCAGGTCCCCGGTTATTTCCATAGCGCCTTGGAGCAGAGGATTGTACGGCTGCCTGAGTGCCGGAAGCCAGAAGAGGCGTGTCTCATGGATCTCCCTAACTACTGCCCTTACCACTGGTTCCTGGGACACACCATCCAACAATGCTATGTGTTCAAGGACTGGCTCCAAGACCAGATTGACAACAACATAGTCAGGTTGGGCCCAGCCCCGGTACATGTGGCAGGTGTCTTCGTGGGATCAGATGGAAGTAGTGACAACGAGGATGGGTGGGAACAGGTTTCCGACCATGGGTCCCAGAAGTATAACGACTAGATGGCCCACAGGACGGTCGCCCATGCCCATGGCATCATCCGTGCCCGCTTGGACCAGCCAGAGCCCTCATAATCCGCGAGCGCCGCTTCGGCCTCGACGTCCTAGCCTACTTCTTCCTAGAAGAGCAGGCGGCGACACAAGAAGAAAGAATGCACCCTGCCCTTGCCGTTATCTTCTCGCACGCTTGGCGATTTCATGCCCCCGGGAATGGGGATCCCTCCGAGACCCCGTCCGGTAATGGATGACTCCTCGCCCGAGATCCCGGGGTACGCTTCGGTTAACACCGTAGAGTTGGTAAATCCCTTTGTGGCTCCCAACGACGAGGAGCGCCGGGTGAATCTCCCCGAGAGCCCGGGGTACGCTTTGGTTAACACCGTAGAGTTGGTAAATCCCTTTGTGGCTCCCGACGACGAGGAGCGCCGGGTGAATCTTCCCGAGAGCCTGGGGTACGCTTCGGTTAACACCGTAGAGTTGGTAAATCCCTTTGTGTCTCCCGACGACGAGGAGCGCCAGGTGAATCTCCCCGAGAGCCCGGGGTACGCTTCGGTTAACACCGTAGAGTTGGTAAATCCCTTTGTGGCTCCCGATGATGGGGAGCGCCGGGTGAATCTCCCTGAGAGCCCGGGGTACGCTTCGGTTAACACCGTAGAGTTGGTAAATCCCTTTGTGGCTCCCGACGACGAGGAGCTCCAGGTGAATCTCCCCGAGAGCCCGGGGTACGCTTCGGTTAACACCGTAGAGTTGGTAAATCCCTTTGTGGCTCCCGACGACGAGGAGCGCCAGGTGAATCTCCCCGAGAGCCCGGGGTACGCTTTGGTTAACACCGTAGAGTTGGTAAATCCCTTTGTGGCTCCCGACGGCGAGGAGCGCCAGGTGAATCTCCTCGAGAGCCCGGGGTACGCTCCGGTTAACACCGTAGAGTTGGTAAATCCCTTTGTGGCTCCCGACGACGAGGAGCGCTAGGTGAATCTCCCCAAGAGCCTGGGGTATGCTTCGGTTAACACCGTAGAGTTGGTAAATCCCTTTGTGGCTCCCAACGACGAGGAGTGCCAGGTGAAATTCCCCAATGTCCCCAGCCGTCGCCAACGTCGATGGAGCCGTGGCTATGAGAATTGCCAGGGCACGACAATCGTCACCTCCAGTCAGGCCGTGCACGCCACCGAGACTAGGCAGCATGCCCGATGTAGAGAGCAGCACTCGCGGCTCCCTCATCCGGTGAAAACAGGTTCGCTTCCACCGCCGTTCGTGTTGCTAGATCGGGCGGAATCGCCTCGCCCGCATCGCAACCAGCCCTGCCCTGCCGCTGGCCGACTACGGACTTCCGGTCCTAGCATGGTAGCCACCTCCCGGGATTCAGCTAGTGAATAGCGGGACGTGACTAGTACCAGTCAGTCACCGGTCCTGCCAGCAGGGCCCGTCATGCCCCCAATCGCAGAGCGACCTCCTGTAAGCAGAAGCTCGCGTTTGGCGAAAAAGTATGATGTCTTGAAGCATCTGGACGACATTCCTGCGAGGCTTTCCATCCTTGAGGCCCTCCTCTTGTCGTCTGAGATGCGTGAGGTGCTCGCTGAGGCTCTGAGGAGCCCCCTCTAGTTTGAAACGGAGGTAGCGGCCAAAGAAGTCTTCCACACCGAGGTGATTGAGGATGCCGAATGTCAGGCGGTTATCTCATTCTCCGGTGAAGATGAAGACCCTCCCATACAGGGGCACATCCACCCATTGTACATCACCGACTAGTTCAATGGCGTGGAGGTCCGTCGCAGTCTTGTCGACACGGGTTCTGGGATTAACTTGATCCCAACTCGGACACTGTGAAAACTGGGGTTGTCCGAGGACGATTTAACTCCCTCCGACCTCCGAATCCAGGGGTATGACAGGACCGAGCAAACTCCACTCGGCAAGATTTTCCTGAAGACCCAGTTCGGCGGCTTAATTGCCAATACTGAATTCATGGTTGTCTCTTAGGACACTGCCTATAACGTGTTGATGGGCAGGCCGTGGCTCCATCTTCACGCAGCGGTTCCCTCATCACACCATCAGTGCCTCAAATACTCCCTTAAGGGTCGAGTGGGTGTTCTCCATGGAGATGCGTCCCCGTTTTCCTCTTGTGAAGCTCGTTACCTAGACACAGACTATTACTAGAGCAAGGAAAAGAAGATCCTGGCAGGTGAGGTCGAGCCTGCCGCTGTCGCGAGTGATCCCTGGGTAGGTTTGGATGACACATATGTCTTCCCAATCCATCGGTTGGAGGCCACAACTCCCGAAATGGGAGAGTGCTTTGCTGTCTCGGGTACCAGAGGAATGCACATTTCCGGGTCTAAGCGACAGCGGGAAATCACCTCGTACTCTTACACCAACCAGGCCCGGGTGATCCCCGAGCCTCCTACCCCTGTATGATATCAGGACGTTGGGCTTATGGCAACGGCGGTGCGTCATACGTGCATGTTTCACCAAGCCGGGATCGACCGGATCAGGCCAACGCGACACCACTACTTCGATGTCATAAAGTGTGGCCCCTTGGACCGCAGTCCGGATGGGATTGGATCAACCGCCTTTGTCGCTACGGTCTCCGCGGTGCATGAGCCTCCCGTCGTGACGACCTCTGCCGCCCAAGCCGGTGCTAGCTCCCCATCAGGGTCGAGCAGCCCCGAAACGGCTCCCCCCATGGACGGTCTTTCCCCAAGCGGAGAATAAGACATGGAAGATGCTCCTCCTGCCTTTGAGGAGGGCGTCTCCGCCACAGTCGATGAGCTCGTACAGGTGAACCTCGGTAGTGAGGCGGACCCGAGACCCACATTGGTCAGCACCGCTATGCCTCCCGAGGAACGACAATGGTACATAGACTTCCTCAGACAACACCGTGATGTGTTTTCCTGGAGTTATGACGAGATGCCGGGACTAGATCCCCAGGTAGCCGTCCATCGCCTTGGCCTCCCAGCAAACCATCGCGGGTTCAAGCAGCCTCCTAGAAAAATGCACCCCTTTCACGGTGCCATGGTTGAGGCCGAAGTTGATAATCTCATTAAGGCCAACTTCGTCAGGGAAGTCCAGTACCCCAGGTGTCTATCCAACATTGTGCCCGTCAGGAAGAAGAACGGGCAGATTAGGGTCTGCATCGACTTCCGCGATCTTAATCGCCACTGTCCGAAGGATGACTTTCCCCTTCCCGTGACAGAGTTGTTGATCGACGCAATGACCGGGTTCCAAGCCCTCTCTTTCATGGACGGGTACTCCAGGTATAACCAAATCCGGATGGCCCCAGAGGATGAAGAGTACACTGCCTTCAGGGCCCCCCAGGGCACTTTCTGTTATCGGGTTATGCCCTTCAGCCTGAAGAACGCCGGTGCCACCTATCAATGGGCTATGAATCGCATATTCAAGCTGATCCTCGGGACGCTGGTGGAGTGTTATGTAGATGACCTGGTGGTTAAATATCGTTAGTGCCAGGACCATCTCAAAGACCTTGAGAAAGTGTTTGGTTTGCTCTGTTCTCGTCACTTGAAGATGAACCCGTTGAAGTGTGACTTCGGGGTCACCTCCGGAAAGTTTCTTGGCTTCATCGTCAGGTATCGAGGTATCGAGATCGACCCCGAGAAGATCAAGGCCATCAGTCAGATGCCTCCCCCGAGTAATATTCGGGAGCTTCGAGGCCTCCAAGGCCACTTAGCCTATGTACACCGATTCATTGTGAATCTGGCCGGCAAGTGTAAGCCCTTCTCTCGGCTCATGAAGAAAGGTGCCACCTATGGGTGGGATGAAGAGTGCCATACCACGTTTGAGGAAATCAATCAGTATCTGCTTCAACCTTCGGTCCTGATGCCACCCGCTCCCGGAAAGCCGCTGGTCCTTTACGTGACCGCCCTGGAGCGATCCCTCGGCGCCCTTCTCGCCCAGATGAACAACGAGGGAACAGAAAATAGCCTCTACTACCTCAGCCGCATGCTCCTCGACATGGAGATTAGATATTATCCCATCGAGAAGAGCTTCCTGGCGCTCTTATTCGCCGTACAGAAATTGCGGCACTACTTGCAGCACCATGAGGTACAGTTGGTCTCTCGGGTAGACCCGTTGTAATACATCCTGAGTTGGCCTATGTTGACCGGCCGATTGGAACGCTGGGCGGTGATCCTCCAATAGTTCGATATTAGGTTCGTACCTTAGAAGGCCATCAATGGGCAGGCGTTGGCAGACTTCTTAGCTGGTCATCCAACCTCTGCGGACCAGCCGCTGGATGTGGGATTTCCTGATGAGGCAATCCTCTCGGTCGATCATGCCACCCCATGCTGGCAGATGCACTTTGATGGCGCCTCCCGAAGCCCTACCGGTAGAAGGCTTAACGATCCTAGGCTTAATAGAGTGGGCCTGGGTATCGTCTTCATCACCCCTGAGCAAGACGTGTTGCCACATTCTTTCTTATTGTCAGAGGGCTGCACCAACAATGAGGCAGAATATCATGCCCTCATCACTGGCCTCGAGTTGGCTCTAGAGGTTAACGTACCCCACCTGTATGTAAAAGGGGACTCTGAGCTAGTAATCAAGCAGGTCAATAGTGGCTACACTATCAGGAAGCCAGAACTCGTGCCGTTGCTGGAGTGCACCCTCCATCTAATGGCTAAGTTCCCCTCCCGACCAGATGTCGTTCACGTTCCCCGGTCACAGAACAGTCGAGCAGATGCTTTGGCCAGCCTGGCCACATCACTCACGGAGCCCGAGCAGGATGACCTAATCATCGACGTGACGCACCGAAGAGTCATTGCTCTTGTTATCCCGGAGGGCGGTCGTGGCCCGCGAGTGAACCATCTCACCGCTGGTGCCCCCGCGTCGGGACCCCCTAGGGTTCCAGGCGTGGTGATCGAAACAGTTCCTGACTGGAGGACACCTCTGGTTGAATATCTCCGGCACGACAATCTTCCGATGGAACGAGCGGAGCGGGAGCGAATCCGGTGCCGTGCGCCATAGTTCACCCTTCAAAGCGGTCCCAGTCGTGAGCATCTCTTCTACAGGCGCGGGTTTGATGGTGTTCTCCTCCGTTGTCTTCAAGGAGTTGAGATTCCATAGGTCATGCAGGAAGTGCACGCTGGCTCCTGTGGCGCCCACCAGGCCGGGTCGAAGTTGTCCCACCAGATTCGGAGACTGGGATACTTCTGGCCCTCCATGATCCATGACTGAATCGAGTATTCCAAGAGGTGCCATGCGTGCCAAGTTCATGCTATCTTTGTGCATCGGCCACCGGAGCCTCTCCATACTACTAAGTATTATTGGCCATTTGCAGTCTTGGGGTTGGATGTCATAGGGCCCTACCCTCCGGCGACGGCCCGCCAGTGCCGGTTCATCTTTACCGCCACGGATTTCTTCTTAAAGTGGGCAGAGGCAGCCCCGCTTAGGGAAGTCAAGGCTGGTTCTATCGCCGACTTCGTGAGTTCCAATATCATTCACCGGTTTGGAGTACCTCACGCTATCCTCACGGATAACGGAACCAACTTCAGAGTGGCTGAGCTGAAGAGATTGTACGCCAAGTACAACATCCGCTCGAACCACACCTCCCGCTATCATGTGTAGGCGAATGGACAGATTGAGGTGTTTAACAAAACCCTCTCTAACATTCTGCAAAAAATGGTTGGTCAGAACAGGAAAAGTTGGCCGGACAAGCTCCCCAACGCCCTCTGGGCTTATAGGACGACGACTCGCAATTCCACCCAGGTGACCCCGTATTCCCTGGTGTACGGAGCTGAGGTCGTCCTTCCCATAGAGGTCCAACTTCCCTCATTGCGCACGGCGGTCTACGACCAACAGGCGCCAGACAGAGTTGCCGAGATCTGTCTCGCCGAATTGGAAGCGCTGGATGAAAGTAGGCTTTACGCTTTACATAACCTGGAAAGGCATCAGAGTAGGATGGCTCGAGCTTTCGATAAGAAGGTTCTCCTCCGCTCCTTCCTGCAAGGTGACCTGGTGTTGGCTCTCAGAGCGCCAATGATTCCCAGCAGGAAACCACCCAAGTTGGAGCCCAAGTGGGAGGGACCTTTTATTGTCCACAAGGTCTATCCCAATGGTGCGTATTCCCTGGTGACCATGGATGGGGAGCGTATCACTCCTCCCACCAATGCTAGGTTCCTCAAGAAGTACTTTACCTAAACTATTATGGTCCTGCATGACCTTAAACTGTACGTTCCAACATGACTTTAAATTGTATGGTCCAGCACGACCTTAAACTACACTCTTCCCTACATCTGGGCTCTTCATGGTACGAGCTCTAAGACCTAAAACTAAGATCCTCTCAGTCCGAGTTCTAAGACCTAAAACTAAGATCTATATTTCTTCCAGCACGATGTTAAACTGTATTGTCAAGAACTACGTGTGGCTTGATTCTCATCATCATGAGATACGTAGGACCGCCCAGACATTTCGTCTCGGGTCCAGCCCAGGAGTTACCAAATTCCGTCCTTTCTTCCTTCATGGTCCGAGCTCTAAGACCTAAAACTAAGATCCATATTTCATCCCGCATGACGTTAAACTGTATTTCATCCAGCACGACGTTAAAATGTATTTTCAGAACTACGTGTGGCTTGATTCCCATCATAATGGGATATGTAGGACCGCCTGAACACCTAGATGTCAGGTCTAGCCCCATCTCTTAGGAGATCCCATGATCTCCCGGTGCCCAGGGTGTTTGGCATTACGCCCCCTCTTTTGCCAAGGGATCCGCCATCTCTTGGACGCTCTCAGACTGAGCCCTCTGACCCTTTCCAGTGGTCTGCTGATGTGCTCAAAGCACTCTGGTCTAGAACTTGGAGTGCCAGATTTGACTTAGGCAAGTTCCATCCACTTTCCAACCTTCGTGTTCCCCTTCATTCGGGCCCCCGTAATCCTTCATACCTGGAGGGACCCCCAAGAACGGCCTGGATACAACGCCCAAGGGCTCTCCTACCATCATGGGCCAACGCCCCCGAGGGTTTCAGACAACAAATTGATACAAATCCCGCGTTGCGAACATGGTCAGCGGTTGATGCTCATTTGTTTGTCCCCATGGCTAACACGACAGGATGCTGTGTTGCGAACAAGGTCAACAGTCGTCCTCAGTCGTCATGCCGGTTCCCCAGGCCCTGAATGTTGGTGGCATGGTTCATGTCATTTTCCGCCCCGCCGTGCCAAGGTGGAATCTCAACACTCCTTGTACTAACCCTCAGTACACCCCCGCACATCAGACAGACCGAGCTGCGTAACGATGTCTCTCGGGGCTCCCACGGTCTGAGCACTAGAGTATGTGCTTGGGTCTCTTCTTTACGATTCACGTTCAGCTTGACCTTCATCCCCTTAGGGGAGTGAGGAGTTTCCCAGACACAGCGTATCGGGCCCAGCATAGTTGGGAGCTAGCATCTGCTACCCCTCCCTGATTGTTGAACCCTCGTAGGCTCCTTTGCCCGAGGCTCCTCTCTCGGTTGTTCCAAACCATATGACCTTAAACTGTGTTGTTGGTCCAAACCTTATGACCTTAAACTGTGCTGTTGGTCCAAACCTTATGACCTTAAACTATGTTGTTGGTCCAAACCTTATGACCTTAAACTGTGTTGTTGGTCCAAACCTTATGACCTTAAACTGTGTTGTTGGTCCAAACCTTATGACCTTAAACTGTGTTGTTGGTCCAAACTTTATGACCTTAAACTGTGTTGTTGGTCCAAACCATATGACCATAAACTGTGTTGTTGGTCCAAACCTTATGACCTTAAACTGTGTTGTTGGTCCAAACCATATGACCTTAAACTGTGTTGTTGGTCCAAACCTTATGACCTTAAACTGTGTTGTTGGTCCAAACCATATGACCTTAAACTGTGTTGTTGGTCCAAACCATATGACCTTAAACTGTGTTGTTGGTCCAAACCATATGACCTTAAACTGTGTTGTTGGTCCAACCCATATGATCTTAAACTGTGTTGTTGGTCCAAACCTTATGACCTTAAACTGTGCTGTTGGTCCAAACAATATGACCCTTAAACTATGTTGTTGGTCCAAACCATATGACCTTAAACTGTGCTGTCGGTCCTGCCACATGACCCTAAACTGTGACATTATCATCCTGGCCGCACGACGAAAAACGACACTGCATTGTGGTGACCTCGTTGTAGAGGACATCACGTTGGGTATTGGTTTTATGCCATGCCATTTGTCAACATCTATCACGACTTGATGCTTGTGGCGACACCATGGCCTGCTACTCCGGGCCTGTCACTTCACAACAAAAAAAAACCCCACTCACCTTAAAGGGCAAACAAGATTTATCAAATTCCGCTCCTTTTAGTGCAAGGGCCATGCCCACACTCCCCTTTTTCCTTGGCACTGGTATCTTACCATGTCATTTTCAGAACTACGTATGGCTTGATTCTCATCCGTATGAGATACGTAGGAATGCTTGGGGAACTTCCCCGTGGGTCCAGCCTACCTCCGTGTTCGGTCCCTCGATTCGAGTGTTGCCCCGGAGAGCACATGTTAAGTAGGGCTTAGGTCCTCCTTCACGTCAGGTTTTTGGTAGCCGCCTGGCCATGTGTCTGTTTCTCCCCTTTCCTCATGGTCCGAGCTCTAAGACCTAAAACTAAGATCCTCATGGTCCGAGCTCTAAGACCTAAAACTAAGATCCTCATGGTCCGAGCTCTAAGACCTAAAACTAAGATCCTCATGGTCCGAGCTCTAAGACCTAAAACTAAGATCCTCATGGTCCGAGCTCTAAGACCTAAAACTAAGATCCTCATGGTCCGAGCTCTAAGACCTAAAACTAAGATCCTCATGGTCCGAGCTCTAAGACCTAAAACTAAGATCCTCATGGTCCGAGCTCTAAGACCTAAAACTAAGATCCTCATGGTCTGAGCTCTAAGACCTAAAACTAAGATCCATATTTCGTCCCGCATGACGTTAAACTGTATTGAGTCCAGCACGACGTTAAACTGTATTTTTAGAACTACGTGTGGCTTGATTCTCATCCTTATGAGATACGTAGGACCGCCCGGACGTTTCGTCTTGGGTCCAGCCCCAGGGATAGTTGAACACCGCCCTTCTTTATTGTCGTCCCCTCAGCCCGAATTCATGAGAAATGGTGTAATCAGGATATCTACCCTGAGAATGTTCGGGATGCCCCGTGGTAATGATTGGAAGCGGCAGTTCTCTCACCAAAGAGGTCCTGCCTGAAAATTGGGACGACCAGTGATCAGGTTGGCACGTCCGCCTAATGCGCCTTCGCCCTGGTGGCGCAATATCGAGAGTGTTGGACTCTATTCGAACAAGCCACCACTCCACCTCCCGCGCTTTGCGTTCTCCCTTATTCGGACCCTCATTTCCTTTCGCGTTTGATGGGACCCCCTAACAGTATGGATGCTTGACCTATGGTCCGCCTACTGTCCTAGGCCAATGTTCCGGAAAACTGGTCATGTTTGACGGGACCCCCTAACAGTATGGATGCTCGACCTATGGTCCACCTACTGTCCTGGGCCAATGTTCCAGAAAAATGACCAACGATATTTGAGTTAGGCCCCGTGTTGCGAACATGGTCAGCGGTCAGCCCTCATTTATTATCCTCCCATCCCGGGCCAACGTGATATGGATGCTGTGTTTCCTCCACGATTGACAATTATCCTCCATGGTTGCGCCCCGTTGGGTTCCGAATTTGGGTAGCGTGATGCACCCTTTCTCTCCATCCCCCTGTGTTCGGATGAATTTAAATGCCCCCGGCATTGCCCCGCTCGTGTGTTAAGGCACATTGAGAAGTTGACACATCAATCGGCCTGGGGTCTCTTCAAAAGTCCAGGACCGATTTTGGACGCCTGAAGCTTGGTCAATGCCCCACAGTTGAACGGAACGATGGTACGAGCACCTCTTGCTTCTTGCGTTGGGCATGTCCCACAGGAGCCTAGGGGTGAGTTGTTATTCGTTTCAAAGCTATGGTTGAGCGCATTAAACCAAGGGTACAAAATAGTGGATTGGCCATATATTGGATTGAGACGATGAGCAGTACAAGAAAAAAGTTCATGAGATGGCAAAAAACAAATCCCTTAGGGATCAAATGCTGAAGTGATCTTTCTAGTGCTGCTACCCTCTGGCTGGTAGCCTCCAGGGCCGCTTTTCGCTCTTCGAAGACTCTCTCCTCATCGGCCACCACAGAGCGCAGATCGTCAGCCCTACCTTGTGCCTACGTCCGCTCGCTTCGAAGCACGATCATCTGGTGACTCGCCTCCACCAGTTGTTCCTGGGAATCAGCCAGCTGGGCGGTCAGTTGCTCCATGAGCTTAGAGCATGTTGCGATGAAGACCTCTTTATCTGCCACCTGCCCTTCGAGGTGCCAGACTTCTTGCTCCGCCCTCAGCAGCGCTTGAGCGCTCGTCGATCCTTCCTGGCACTAGGAAATGTCGGTGCGCCGGCTGCTCTCGCGCATCTTCTCGGCCATGTAATCACAGACCGTCAGATGAAGGCGCTGAGCGTCAACCCCTCTGGCGTACAGGAAGCGCAGCCAGGTCTGAAGTGATCCCATCCGCCTCAGCCAATCGGACTGGGGCTGCCTGAGAAAGCACTGGATACACTTCCACCCCTTGCGCCGTGTCATTCGGCTCTCCTCGACTGCCTCTGAGTCTGAGTCATCAATCTCCTCAGGGTTAGCAGGTCGGTATATGGGGAAGGCCGCCAGTAGGATCCACCCCAGGGATGTCTTCATGAGGAATAGAATCCTCGACGTCCGGGTGACCTTCCCTCGCCCCAGCAGCAATGATGCCTCCACCAGCTTCCGACCACATTTTGGGAATAGCGCCGCTGATGTCTGCCGCCCTCTGTTCATCTATTGTCAGGGCCGACTCAGTGCAGAGAGCATGTCCCAAGCGAGGTGGTATGTCCGCCGCTGGTCCACTCGCGGATGGCCCGGGCTCCGCATCCTGACGTGCCTCCAGTGTTGATATCACTGCGCAGGGCATACACTGGTCAGACGGGATCTCTTGACACCAAGCACCAGTAGTGAAGCGTGAGACTTACAGGAATCCAGAGCATCGGTCCCCAGTGTTCCAGCCGCTGCAGGAGCCTCCATAAGGGGAGACCCCTCTGCACTGGTTAATTCAATGATGGGTGTCGGATCCCCATCATGTCCCACTGGTTCCTCTCCGCCTTCCTCTAGTGGGGACACCCGTCCACCGCTCAGCTGCTCCTGAGTCAGATTGGGAAGTGAGTTATAAGTTGGAAAGTAGAATTGATGAATGAGGGAAATGAATGAAGACATAGAAAAACCTAGAGAATCTCGGTTATGTCAAGATCAGAGTTGGAAATCTCGCCGCTCTCTCGGAGACTCCCTTGGTAGGTCACCCCTTGTGAATCCTCACCTTAGGGCTCCTATTCTTCGTCTTCTCCCTCTCCTTCTTCCTCTCCGGTTTCCTCCTCCCCCTCCGGCTCTTCATCACTGTTGCCTTCTCCCGGCAGCATCGCTTCCGGATCATGCCCCTGGCCGAGCATCACTTTCACTAGGAAAGTTGGCTCCGTACGCCGCCCCCTTTGGCGTGCGTATGCGTCCATGGCTGTCAGATAAGCGTGCCGCCGATGGAAGTTCACTCGGTCGGTAATCCGAATGAGTCCGACCTCCGACAGTTGGATCCCGTTCTGCATTATCTTCTGCCAGATGGCTTCAACGCTCAGCGATTGCCGTAGGGTCATCCAGGCCGACCACAGTGCCGGGAGAATTGCGTCTTGAGAAGGTTCAAGAAGATATCTTATCTGCTTCCCAGGTAGTTCCCTGGCCGCCTCATGTGACCCACCTGCAGGTAACGAGGACGTGGAGGCACCATGCGATGTCCTCGCTTCCGGAGTCCCGGCCTGCGCAAGCCTCACTGCCTGACGCGCCCTGGGTTCTCTCCTTCTGACAGCACCTTCCCTTCTTTCCCGTCGCCCGGTTTCTGTGTGAGTAACCTCGATTTTCCGGACGAGCTTGCGTAATAGCCCCTCAGGGTATACAATGGTCCAGTTATCGGCATATTCGGTTGCCAAGCCGACATCGACCCCGGTGGGAGGGAGAGTAACAACGTCGCCAGAGCCGAAGGTGGTAAACATCAACCACATCTGGCGCAGGACGCATGGATTCTTCTCCTGCCAGATAGTCGTGAATACCTTCTTTGGCATTCGCTGGAGGCACCCGAACTGCCTGGCGAATTGGGATGGCACGTACGGCTCGCAGATCACCTTCCCGTCGATCCGATCCACGAGCACCCCGCCCCGAATGCTCTGGAAGTATTCCTGCTGTTCCAGAGAGCCTCGCCCGTTGTCCACCAGTTGGCCGACCGGGGTGGGGAACGGGCTGAAGTTGAAGTTGGGATGGTTACCAATGCGGATCCTCACGCCCTCCTCATTGAGCGTCAATAGCGCTACCCCTGCAATGTTTAGCAAGGATGGTCGCAAGCCATTTCCCGGAGGACGGACGACGTTTGGAAAGTATACCCGCCGATATGAGCCGCCACCCAGCCATGGAAGATCTGGAATGGACCACAGACTCTCTGAGGCGACCCCCTCGTGAGATGCGCCCCATAATGGTATACAGCTTAGCCAGCACGGGGACGCCCAAGTTGAACCGTTTGTTGGCGGCCATGGAGCCCGCCATCACCAAAGTCGCTGGACGGATGCCCATCCTCGCATCCCGCACCGGCAGGAGCCACCCGCTCAGGAAGGTGGCAAGGAACCCGGCATACCGGATGTTCAGGTCCCAGGCCTCAATGACGCGGTAGCCCCATGATTGGTATTGCCCTGCCTCCAGGGTCTTCCAGTATGACCCGTCCTTGCTCCTCTGAGTCGCGGTTGGGCACCGTTTGCCCCGTCCCGGCATCTTGACGGCGAGATCCTTCTCAAGGAACAGGCTGAACCAGCCCTTGTAGGCAATGTCCTTCAGGAAGTCCTTGACCCCCAGCCTCTCCTTGGCCAGCTGCAGCGGGTGCCACGTCAGCATAGGCGTCCGCAACCTGTCTCCCCAGGTGTTCTTTGGAGGAACGAACTCGTCGTATTGGTAACCCTCAAGTGGGATACCGCTGATGCAGTGAACATCCCAGAGGCTGACGCCGACTTCCCCATGATGAAGGTGGAACGTGTTGGTGTCAGGAGACCACCGGGTGAATAGCTCCGGTCCGAGTTCAGGATGACGATGGAAATGGAACTGCGATGTCCATACCGCCTCGAACAAGCCGATATACCGCAGTTCGTCTCCGAACTGGTCGCAGATATGACGAACCCAGAACGCCCAGGCCCATTCGCTGGTGAAGTTACCCCCGGACCGCAGGTCCCAATCCTTCAGCCAGCCCTTCGTGTCATACGTGATGCTCTGACGGAACGTGCTCGTGTAGAGGGACGAAGAATCCTCCGCCACAGGCTCGTCCCCGGTAATGGTCCTAGTCCTCGGGTTCAGGACATATACATCCATGTGTCTAGTTTCCCTGGCAGGACTGCCGTTGTTGGTGATGTTGTAGCAAGGAAGTTCGTCCTCCCGAGTCACCCAGGACTGCGGCGTGTCCACTTCGAAGCCCTGCAGTGGAACCTCCTCCAGGATGCCAAAATTCCAGAGCGGGAGGTTGTCCGACAAGGGATATTCCTTTTGGGCTGGAGTCATCAGATTGAACAAGGTGAGGTTGTTGGAGATAATCACCTTGGCGCCATATAACTCCTCATTCTCCGCCATTTCTGTCCTACGGGCAGCGGCTTCCCCCTCATCGACTCGGTTTGCAGCCATCTCGAATTTTTCGGGAGTTGGGCGAAATCAGGATGCAGTGCGCGGAATTGGAGAGTTCGGCCCGGAATCGGAAGGAGTTGCGCGAAATCCTGGAGATGAGTGCGCAATCGGCACGCTAAGCGCGGAAAATCCCGGTTTTGTGCGAAATCACGGCCAAATTTCGGAAGGAATTCCGCGCTGCCAGTGCGTTATTACGCGCAGTCGCGGAGTGATTTCGCGCACGAGAGCGATAAGCTTATCGCGCGGAAAAAACAGACGTACGGATCTGGGACCCAGCGCCCCTTTTTATAGGTGAGGCCAGGGTTCCGCGCCGTGTGGAAAGAATATTTCACGCGCGTCTGTAGGTTTTGCGCGCCCCGTCGGATGTTTTGCGCGCAACTTGATCAGGAGACGTAGCATTTTGCTGTTTCGGCGTTTCCCTTGAAATCCGATCGTTGCAACCTCTCGCCGATCCAATTCCAAGGGGGGGCATTTTTTGACGCCGAAAAAGCCCGAAACTCCCGGAGGAAGTTCCGGAATGACGAAGCGAAGTCATATTCAGAATCAGAGGCCCGATCCGGAGGCCCGAGAAGTGGTGCGCGAAATAAAGGAGGATTCGCGCGCAAAAATGCTCTGCGCGTGAAGTGCTCCTGGGATTCACGGAATTGGACCGGTGAGGCGCACAATAATTGCGCGCCCCATTTCTCCGTGGCGAGAGTTTGCGCGCAAGCGGTTCCCGGTGCGGAAAACTTTGCGCACCGCCTGGATTCCGCGCCGGAGGTCGCCTATAAATATAAGGTGACCCCGAACGATTTGGGGGTTGAGGAATCCGAAGAGACTCTCGTGCGCGCAATTCGGCTCCCCCCGCGCAAAATATGACATCCAGGTAATCCCGAAATTCCGCGCAACCTTGCCCCGGAGTTCACCTTTGCACGCAACTCCACCGGCTTTAGTGAATTTTCCCCTTCCCCCGGTTTCCCCACTTACGCGCAATCCGTGGTCCGTGCGCGCAATACCCTACCGTGCGTGCAAAACCTTGCGCGTAATTCCCTCTTCGCGCGCAATTCCATCACTCCAATTGCGCGCCGTCCCAGTCTTTTGCGCGCAAATCATCCCTATTGCGCGCAAAGCCCAGGACCCCTCACCTTGACGCCCCTTGGCTGCCCCCTGCACCGGCACCTGATGTCTCCCCTGCCGGGCATGCGTGCCATGCGTTGTTTTCCCGCACGGCCTTCCAGGCTCGTGCGAAGTAACCTCAAGGTCCCTTGGGCCGTGTTTCCCGTTGCGTTGCTTTGCCTTATGATTCTCCACATAGGCACGCTAACGACTATTGCTTCTTCGCATAGCCACGCTAACGTGGACCCCCCGGTGGTTTGCCCTGCGGCCCCCCTTCATCACGGCCTTTCCAATGCCTTCCCTTACACAAGGGGTAGAGGGCATTGGGCATGTAAGCCCTAGGGGTGTGGAGCAAACCCACCACGTCCAAGCTGCATGACGTTAAACTGCTAAGCACCTCGTCCTTAACACAAGACGTTAAATTATAGTCCGACCCCGTGCTTCGCACGCAGGGTCCCCCCAGCTCGGACATTCATTACGCCCACTCGTCTCCACGGGAGTGGACTCTTCCTCATATGGAATGAGATCCTCCTTTTCGGAGCGGAGTTTGTTCGCGGGGGAAGGGCTGCCTCAGAGTGTAAGCCCCTAACCTTTCGTACGGATGATTGCACCCGTTCATCTCTGTACTTCCCCCCTGCCAAGGCCAGTGGAGTCCTTTTCCCACTGCACTTTGTCGCACCACGGGCCTCCACCCTAGAGTAATCCCCGACCCCAAGGGCCGCTAACCACACGTAAGCCCCTATTTTCTCTTTGGGCCGCTCAATGCGTAAGCCCCATTCCACTTCTCACGGACGCACCCTTTGCGATGTGATCGTCTGGTCCTTGCTGCCTCTTGTTTCCCGCATCGAGCATGACTCACGTGGGCTTAGATTGCGCATCGACCATGATATCCTCCTATGGGCCGCCTCAGAGCGTAAGCCCCATCCCAGCGAACTACGTGGACTTTGATCCGTGCTAGCGCATGGTACGTAGGAAGCCTCCACGAGGTTCAAGCCCACCACCCGGTCGTCCCGACCTCTCCATGTCAGTTCCCTGACCACCTTGGGCCGCCTCAGAGCGTAAGCCCCAAATCTTTCATCCCGTATGACGTTAAACTGTATTTCATCCTGCATGACGTTAAACTGTATCCCGTCCCGCATGACGTTAAACTGTATTCCGTCCCGCATGACGTTAAACTGTATCCCGTACCGCATGACGTTAAACTGTATTCTGTCCTGCATGAAGTTAAACTGTATCCCCCCTCTTAGGCCGCCTCAGAACGTAAGCCCCATGCTTCACTCCACCATCCATCCTGATCCTTACCCGGGCCACCACATCTCGGTGAGATCATACCACCCTTTCCCACTCCATGTAATACGGGAGGCCGCCCACGTGCTGGCCCCAACAACGGTGTTCCCCCTAGGGATCCTTTAACCCGATCCGTCTCTGCAAGACGTTAAACTTGCGACATACCCTGTGTTAAACATGGGAAGCTGAGGAAAACCTCAGATGGTACACATTCCCCGCGTTCGATGTGTGATGACTCGGGCTTCTGCGCCCTCGAGAAGCCCTGCGATGAGGGACCAAAGACAGACATGCCGACGATGCCCCAACGTGA
Source organism: Viscum album (assembly GCA_963277665.1). Taxonomy (NCBI): domain Eukaryota; kingdom Viridiplantae; phylum Streptophyta; class Magnoliopsida; order Santalales; family Viscaceae; genus Viscum; species Viscum album. The sequence goes on along the minus strand of OY728123.1, from coordinate 1,862,630,501 downwards.
CCATTCTCCTCACCACAGGTTGCTGTCCCGACAAGACCCCTTGGAGCATCTTGATAGAAGCAGCGTAATTAACTGGAGTCCATGTAGATATGGCACTGGGAATGAGCTTCACGAACCCATCTTAAATCTATGAGGGAGACCCAGACTAGGTGACGAGCTCCGAGGAGGAATCCACGGAAGGAAGAACCGACATCCCATCATCCCAGTTTCGATCAAGGAGAAGACGTACCTGAACAAGGAACGGATGCCGCTCGCCTTTGGAAAGCGGGAATGCGGGGCCACAAGCAGCGCGCCCTCCCCGACGGACGGACGCGCGCGCCCCGGCGAAAGCGTCGGAAACACAAGTATTTCACCACGAAGGATGGATATCAATGCAATATAAGGAAACAAAATTGACTAAATCAACTTACCATGGATTAATGGAATTTTCGGGACATCTGTAAGGAAGGTTGGAACTCCTAATTCATCTAGAAGTATCCCTAGAGTTGAGAGGAGAGGACTGTGGTGAGAAGAAATGAAAAATAAACCTCACCACATACATTAAAATAGGATGTTGGTGAATTACATGTCATGTACTTTAGTTACATGTTTTGTAAATAATTTTTATGGGATACACTGAAAAACCCATCGCCTCATATTATTTTATTAAAAACACCAGAACATTACATGACATTTAATCCATATACACAACATGTAAATGCTCTATAGATTATTTTTGGGCCCATTTTACCTTTAAACAACCTAAACCCCCATTAAATCTTCTCAATATACCAAGAACCAAGGAAACAAATATCCCATTTATACCCACACTCAATTAATTCAAATATTATACATCCTTAAACATTAAGTCATTTTATCCAACAAAGGATTTCCACATTGATAATCTATGTGATTTTTTCTAAAGTTTACTCGCAACCCAAGATTTCATTTATTCAAATGATAGAAATCCACGATGAAATCACAATTGGAAAAATGTTAATGAAAATATGAATGAGATATGTAATGGAAAAAATATTGTATCTTACAACCTCCCAACCATATAATATCTTTTCCCCAAGATGCTCCAAGAGTCATTGTGAGGTCTTAGAGAATAAGACTAGCCATTGAATTTTTTATTAGATTCCCTATTATAGGTCTCCACATAAACTCTCCCATTCTTCCACTACACTCAAACCAATGATATATTCCAACCATAATGATATTTTTTCCTTGTGATCCATAACCTATATCGGATGCTCCTCAAAGGATGCATCACCAAAAATATCAATATCTACAATGTCAATAACATGGGAAGGTTATGGATGATATATATATTGCTGAAAAATTTGGAACAAATAATTAATGGCACTATAGCACTGTGGAAGGGATAAATGGTATGTTACTAGACCAACCCATGCCATTATTTAAAACGGGCCAAGAAAACCTAGGCGCTAACTTTAATTATTTCCTAATACAGAGTTTCTCCAACCTGGGTTACACCCAAATTAATGCATGATGACCAACCTAAAATTCCAGAGGTCATATACAAGGGAAATCATATAATTTACCCATGTTCCGCACAGTTGAAAACTGATGTGTGATCACTATACATGGTCACATGTCTCTTTCATGAGACTAGTACCCACAAGGGATGACTCAGCTACCAATAGCCAACAAAGAGACAAATGGAATGACATACCATACAAAGCCTAAAAAGGATCCATTTAAATATATATCTTGAAGCTACTAAAATATAAAAATTCCACGAGTGTCATATATTTCTCTCATGAACCACAACAATCCAAAACACAGGCTCATAACATATCCTCCATAACTTCAATAGTCTACCCAGATTGACCTTTAGTATGTAGATGATAGGTTTTACATAAAATAACCTACGATATCATAGCCTTAAAAAGACCCTACCAAAAATGTGATGTGAAAGGATGATCTCTATCTAAAGTGATACTCCTCATAACATTGTGAATACAAACCACCTCACACAAGTAAAGACTATCCAGATCATCAATTGTAAAGGTCTTCTTGATAGGACTGAAGTGAGATACCATATTCAGTAAATCCAAAATAACACATAAATAACCATTATTATGTGATTTCATGGGTAATAATGTGACAAAATCCATTTTGAAATCATCCCATTTCCACTCAAGAATGGGAAAAGGATTCAAATTCTTAGCTATCCTTTGATGCTCATCTTTCAACTACAAACAACTGAGGCATCTAGCCACAAATATTGCCACATACTTCTTCATTCCTGACCACCAGTATAATACATGAAGATAAATATACATTTTTATTAAATTAGGATACACAACCCATCTAGAACCATGGACCTCCATCATCATATCCTCATGTATTCCCGTAGAAACCCATACCCGACTAGGGAAAATAAGATAATTTCCACTATTGAGAGGCCATCTTGATGGTGTATCCCCACCATATAAATAGTCTCTTATAAATGATCCCTCCATATCATACAATTTATAGGTATTAAGTTAGTCTAAATTCATGGGTATTATAGATTTTGAAGTCAAATCTACCCATCTATTAAACTCCTAAACATCCTGATGCATTTATGTAAATAGGTCCATTATCTCCCACTCTTCATAAGACTATAGAAATTATTCTATCTATTTATTTTATCTTAAATAATCATAAATTATGTTTCCCTTCCCTGATGTATAAGTAAATTAAAATTCTAATGATTGGAAATACTTGACCCACTTCCCATGCGGAAGGTTCAGGTCTCACTAAGAAAAGATATTCATGAGTCTCCTTTTATTCATGTATACCACAAACCTCTAACCCATGAGAGAGAATCTCTAATATCAAAGGGAATGTTCCAATTACATTAAATCCAGATCATTTTTTGGTTAATTCCTCTCATTTGGTCTTAACTTCCTAGATCCATAAGAAACCACTCAATAATCCTTCATTAGAACTGCTCAGATTCAAAATATGCATGCATCATAGTACATGGTATATGAATTACCTGGAACAACTAAAGTAAGGATATGTGATGAGGTTAGCCTACATTTCATATCTTGAAAATATCTATCATAAGAATCAGACCAAATAAACTTCACCACTTTCTTGGTTAGACCGGACATTGGTGCTTCCAAATGAGAGAAATCCTAGATAAAATGCCAATAATAACATGCTAACCTATAAACCTATAAATATTGAATAAATTATTGGGAGGTTCCCTCAATACAATGGCAGTGACTTTTTTCATGTCCACTAACACTCCTGCATCAGAGATGACATAGACAAATAAATGAACTTTATTAATCTAGAAAATGTATTTGGTTAGCTTGGAATAAAGATGTTTCTCTCTCAATGTACTCAAGATGATGTCAATATATTTTCCATGATCATCTTCTACATGGGATTACACTAATATATCATCCAAAAAAACCCCCAAAAATGGCCTAAAAATAATGAAATATCCTATTCATTAAGGCCATAAATACCTATGGTAAATTAGTCACCCAAAATGGAATAAATACAAATTCATAAAAAACACAATAGCTCTTAAAAGTAGTCTGAGGTATGTATAATGGTCTGAACCTTAACTGGTGGAACCATGATCTCTAATAAGTCTTGGATAATATATTATCACCTCACCATGAATCAAAAATATCATGAATTCACATAAGAGGATATCGTTTCTTGACTTCCATCTAGTTCGACCTTTGATAATCTATAAATAAGCCCAAATATCCATCATAATTCATTGAAAATACAATCAGTGAACACCAAGGGGATATAATAGGCTTTGTGAAGCCTATAGATTCTATATCTTCCAACTCAAATTTCAACTCTCGAACCTCTACTGGTGTCATTCTATAAGGAGGGATTGAAGCTGACTCTACTCCCGATACCAACTTGATCAATAACCCGATCTCTTGCCCAGGTGGTAAGATGTAGAACTCTTTAACACATACATCATGAAAATTATATACCACTAAAGTAAAGGAATATTATTTAATTCCACCATCATCTAATTCTATATCGTCTATCTAGGTCACGAGGCAATCCAATCTACATTGATTTAGTCTTACATTCCCACCTTGAAGATCCCACTCAACATAATGAAACTAACTACCTCATTTTTTAGAAAGAAAGGAAACTCTCCTCCAATATTAGTGAATATGGTACTGGTATAGAACTAACAAATCCATACTAAGAATAAAGTTTAATCCTATCATTTCTAGCAAAAAAAATTCCAAAATGAAACAGTGACCACAAATGTCTAGGGAACACGCATTACAACATTTGATATTATATGACAACACTCCCAATAGTGTGTCGATGGTCAATGAACCATCCAAGATTTCCACATAAAATCCCAAACTGTTTTCAAATAGATTAGATAGGAAATAATTTTATTCTCCTATATCAAACATAACACAAGCTAAGGTAGACAATTTAAAAATAATACCTATAATAATAGATGTTCATGAATCCATGATAGCCAGAGTATTATAAAAAGTGTGAATCTTACTTGTCCCTCTTCCCTAGGCTCCATTATGAATACTCTAAGATATTTCCATTGACTGTTATTGTTTATCAGTCATTGGGGTACCTATTCCCCTTCTTTAGACCGAAGGGATAGTTAAACTCTAGATACTAGCCTGCTGAGGGGTAGCTGAGGCCCTTCCCAACTCATATTCCTATCTCGATCCCCTATCCCTATTCCAATTTATAAATTTCATACATAACCTTGCATGATGACCCTGTCTACCACATATGTGACACTCAACTATTCAGTAAAGTCACTATGGGTGCTTGTGGCCAAACAACACACACAAATAGAACAAAAATAGAACATGGTCTTGATACGGTTGTCCACTTCCCTGACAATTATTACCACTACTACCTTGGTAGAAACTATCACTGAGGAACTTATTTCCACTCAAAGAAGAGCTCCCATATTGACCTACTAAAATACACTACCACTTCCCAAGGCCTCTCGTATATTTCAGTCCTTGATGAGTGTCTGGTTCATCATGTCCTCAAAACTTCTTAGATGAAAAATGTTTACCTTCAACCTTATCTCATAACATAGACCATATTGAAAATGTATCACCCTAGAGATCTCACAAGCTACCAATAATGGAACAATGTGTTGTAGGTTGGTGAAATATATAACATAGTCCATAAATAACATTCCCTCCTATATAAAATGTATAAACTCAAGAGATTTTTCATTACTCAACATCTCAAGATAGAAATGGATTAGAAAATTTTCCTTGAAGTCCTTCCATGATAGCTGATCCTACTTCCTAGCTTCCTCTAAAATATCCCACCAACGCTTGGTAGGTCCACAAATCATATTTGCAGCAAAAATCACCCTTCAATGCATACGTTCGACCTACCATCTCCATAAATAGTGAATTTCATGCTATTCCTCTAAATTTATGAATAAATTTAATTAAATTCATAATGAATATATATATATATATATGATATTTATATCTTTTTTTCATTCTGAATATGATAAAATAATGATCTTTGTAAAAGGGCCAATAATAAAAAGTCACCACATGTATGAAAAATATAGCAGTATCTTTATCATGGATTTTTCAATAAAAAAGTAATATAAAGTAATAAGTAAGTCATATATTGTATTATATATATATATGGTTTTTTATATGTATATTAAACATATATTTATTATACAATAGGTTTTAACTTGTATAAAAGATGTCAAAACTTAAGGTAAGGGGATTTTTATTCTCTCATTTATTTCTACGAGACTTATGTCATATTCACCACTCGTTTCCTTTTTATGGTGTATATTCTACCCATTATTGAAATATTTTATAGTTATACTTAATATTTTGGGTATTTACATACCCATTCGATGATCTCTCTTTCATGGGGTTTATGGTTCAAAACATACCAAATCTTTAAGGTAATTTTGTCTCAATTTTCTTTCTTTGAGACACATATTAGGTTATGAACTATATTATTTTAAAAGGTGTGTAAAATAACCTTTTATATGTTTTAACTTGAATATAATTATTTTTTTATATTAAAATGTTCATTTAATTATTCTCTCTTTGGTTGGGAATTTTTTTTAGTTAAAAACCTTTTTTCCTAATAATGTTTTGAAATTTTCAAGGAAGAGAATTTTAATAATGATTAAAATGATTTTAAATGATTCTTTTATATGTTTTCATGTATATTTTATATGAAAAATATTTGATAAATATTTTATGATTTAAATAGAAATTTTCAATGAAGAAAGTATATTTTCCTCAAGAAAATGTTTAAAAATATATTTCAAAATTATTTTCCATATAAGATAAAATATTTTGGTGTTACTAATGAAATACTAGAGATATGATATAGGGATACAATTCATATTATTTCACTGAATGGTTTATGTTTTTATGGAAATGTGTTTAAGAATACCCTTAATTTTTAATGAGATAGGCTATGATGAAATGTTTATGAAAACCATTTATTTTCATGATTTCTGATGTGATGAATGATTCATGATCATGTGGAATATATATGTAATATTTTATTATTTGATGGATGGGACCTATATATCCATAAAATTAATTGGGTGATTACTAATAACTCTTGATCTATAAATTTTATATGTGAAAATGATTTCATATTCATAATTATATACTTTGGACTAGTTTTCATGTCCATAATTTTACTCATGGACCTAATTTTCATGTCTATATGTTTATGAAAGGGACTTATATCATGTCCTTAACTTAATGAGTGATAATGTTTCTATTTTTTCATATTCATAATGATATAATTTTATGTGTATTAAAAAATTTCATGCCTTTTTCTATGTTAAGATCACATGGATTATGTTCTTTGATTCCCTTATGATTTGTGTCTTAAAAAACTACCAATATTTATGCCACGAATCTTGTATATGATATTAGACATGCATGGTATGATCATAAAATATTTTACTTATGTTCTCATACCCTTATGTTCATGTTATGCTTATGTATCTTCATTTTTTAACCTTACTGAACATCTAAGATCATCAATTATTATGTTTCTTTTTCCCAGGATACAAAGAAAGGTAGTATGTATGATATGTAAAAAGGGTTCTAGTTATGAAGAAATAGGTGGGAGAAGATGTTAATGTATTATCAACTAAGATTTTATGTTTCCTAGTTTCTAATTTCACTAAAATAAAATGGTATTTGGTCATGTGATTGATTAATGGATGAAATATTCTAAAAAATGTTGTAATGTCTATGTATGTTAATCTTGGGTCATTATAGTTGGAATCCGAGAAAAATTTAGTTAACCAATAGAATCTAGGATGAGAAAACAATAGTGGGATCCCTAATGATATTTCTTTATATAGGGAAAAAACCTAATTATGGTAATGATCATGAATAATTGAGGATTAAACATAGATGTTATATATTTAAGGTAATTACACTTGATTATGTAGTTTTCCCGATATTATTACTATTTCTCACACTATTATTTTTGTGTTCTGGATAATGGATGGAACCAAGAGAATTTATGTTAATGGTTAATTTTAAGGACAATGAAATGATATACCTCTCAATAAACCAAATTAAATTTGAAATAGTGGGATAAATATTGTTATTATGCCTAATTAGCAATCTTATAATATAATTAACAATCTCAACCTTGGTAATTTTCCTGACCCATTCAATAAGAGAAAGAAAGAGTTTTATGGTGACCATAGAGGAATTAATGTTCAATTTTCCACATGTAAATCATGTGGAAAGAGGAATCAAGAAGAATGTTTCAAATTAACCAAAATATGATTTGAGCTTGGAAAAGAAGGACACAAAGAATGTAATTTCAAAGAAAAAGGTTCAACTAATGCAATGGACAAGGATAATGGTATTCAAAATTCATTATAAACATTTAAATTTTTTTAACATAGAATTTATGGGAATTATGAAAATTAATTCCCTAGGGAGAATTCTTTTGAGGATAATCAAAAAGGTTTTATGATTAATGGTTATATTGCTGATGATAAAGAGACTATAAATTACATATGATATGAAATAATTGTTATGGAATAAGTTGAATAATCATATATAATGGTATAAGATAGTAGTTTAATGATTCTTTTATTATGTACTAGAAATAAAGAATAATGTAATAGAAATTATTTTATGGTATTATGGAATATTGAATCATCTAAGGATTATTTCAATGTAGATTTTCTTTATGATTTTTAAATTTTGTAACCTTATTTTCAATGTTTTGGATTTTAATATTTTGTAAGCTTCATAAGGGTAAATATTTATGAAATGGTTTTTGTTAAACATTGGATTAGGTTTTAGAGATAAAAGATTCACATAACCATATGAATATTTAGGCATATTGGATGACCTATGATAACCATTTTGTTATGATAACTACATATAGAAGGAATAAATATTTATCCCACTATGAATCTTATTATTCACTAGCTTTTCAAGAATTAAAATTTCAACATCATTTCTTCGACTAATTGATGAAGCTGAAATTTATTAAAGCACAAATTATTGATGAGATTGTGAATAAAAAATGGAATAAATTAAAGTAAGTATATCTTCTTGCAAAAATTATTCAATTTTATGAAATAAATATTGAAAAAAAAGTTTTACTAGTACCTTAATTTACAATGAATAAATTGTCTCTTAGCTTATCACATATTTATCATTACGTGATGGCTAAATGTATAATGTCCATGTTCTATACCACCCTCTATCAGAATATGAAAAATAGTTTTTATTATATGTCCATGTTTTCATGTTCTACCTATTTTCACCAATGTGGAAACCCAGTTATGAGTTAATTTGTGTGACTATTATGTTTCTAGATTTACCTTTTTATTGGATGTTTTTGTATTCATTTATATGATGTGGTATTCCAACAATGAAATTCTCAAACATCCAAGTTTTATTTTTATAGTGAAATTTCATATTGAATTTACTCGATTTCCTTTTTAAATTCTTGAAGATATAAGAATGATAATTTATCAAATAGAGCTTCCAAAAAATCTCTTTGAAGTCTATGATGTGTTCCATGTATATATTCTGAAGAATTATATACCTGATCCTTTATATATACTAAATATAGAGGTCATACAACTAGATCATGTTCATTATATGAAGAGAATCAGGTAAAAAAATTGATCGTAGATATAAAGTTTTACAAAACAAGAGCAATATCCTAGTTAATGCTTTCTAGATAAACCAATAGTTTGAAAAGGTAACTTGGGAACTTGATTATATGATGAGGGAAAAGTATCCTTATTTTTTTGTATTAGAATGATGAATTTCAAACGTGAAATTCATTTGAGGGTATAATATAACACCCTGAGTTTTTATAAGTTATTTCTTTCAACTAAATTAATTTTTTTTAAGTAATGTGGTTCATGCTAAACCATGTTATGCTTTAATTTTACATAACACCATGTTAAGATTGAACTTCATGAAACACTTATATTAGCTTGTGCTATATGTACGACCAATGTTTACCAAAAAAATATATTCTATTAATCACAATACTTATCACATATTCATTTGAATGTTGTGAATAAATAGTATTAACTAAATTAAGAAATTAATTCTTGGGAATCCAATTAATTAGGAATGAAGATGAGAACCAATTCAAAATAAAATATGTGTTTTTATGAAAATGTATTTTTGTTCCCACAAAGGTGTTTTGTCTTATTATATTAAAATAATACCTATTATTGAATGATATAAATGAAATTTCTATGTTTTATATTCAGTGAAATGTTTTTTAATTCATCCAATACGATTTGTAGGTAGAAACTATGAATGACCCCATTTTAAGCATAAAAGTGTATTTTTTTATGAAGGCATTTTTTCTTCCTTTTAATGGGTTTTTTTAAAAAAATTATTTGAAACTTTTATGAATTTTATTTTAAATAATTTACTTATTTTATAGAGATCAATTTGAAAATTATCTTAGGGGATTTTTTTGGTTTTTTTTAAAAATTCTCTTCTTTTGATGAATAGTGCAAATATTGAGTTTTAATTCAAAATTGTATTTTCATCTAAATAAAATTAATATAAAATTATGTTTTAAATATATTTTTAAGTCAAAATAGTTCACTTATAAATCCATTAATCCAATTTAGGTCCTTGGATACATTTTTATGTTACATTTAAATATAAAAACATAGTAAGATTTTGAACATTTTCTCTTTAAAACCTATCTTTCTCCCCCCATCTACGTGATTAATTTAAAATTAATTTCATCCGATTTTGTGCCTTAAATTTTAGAAATTTGATTCCATATTTTTAATCAGAATGTAAAAATTTATTAAATATTTCCCCTCTATTTTCGGACAAAATGAATAGTAAACATGGTAATTTTATTACCACGGTTAAGGTTAAATCTGGTAATTAAGGGTAAAAAAAATATTATAAATATTATAAAATTGTCCTGAAACATTCCTAAATTTTATTAGATGAATTTTATTTTACTTCTTAACAACTAAGGTTCTAAATTTAGTTATTTAATATACACTTTCCATTTAAAATGACTAATATATTATTAAAATCAAAGAGAATGACAAAATGTCAAACTCTTACTTTGGAAAAGTATAGTATTTTTAATATGTTGTTTGATAGAAGATGTGCTTGAATATAAGAAATATTCAGAAATATAAAAGTTTTATCTACATAATGGTAATTTATTTTTAATTTTTAGTGAAAAAATAATTATCATAAATAATTACACAATAATAATGTTATAATCATTCAACTAATGATAATTATCAATTAAATCATTTTAGAAAAATTAAAATAAATATAATAATAATTTATTATGGTGATCCATGAATATTATAGGTGCATATGAGATATTAGGGGTATGTTAAATGATTTTTTGAACTTATATTTCTATATTTATTTTTCCAACATCAAAGTAATGAATAGTGTAAAAAGTTGAACTAATGATATTTTATGAAAATAATATTTTATTAAATTATTGTCAGGAACCACCTTCACCGATATGACGGAAGGGACAAAAAACTGCCAGAACCTTCCTTCTTCAAGTTGAATAAGATATAATGACCCCCGCATCCCGCCTTCAATTGGCCCTAGAGTGGCGCCTAGAACCATTGGTATAGAATCTCATGTAAAATGGAAGGCATTACCCTTTTTATATAACAAGATTGGTAGATAAGATAGTAAATCCAAAACTAAATCAAAAATTGAAAGTAAATGTAAAGCCAAAAGAAAATCTATTAACATATTCATGTTCAAATAAACTGATACAAAGTACAAGAAAACTCTGATGAAAAGTAAAAAATAAAGGAAAAAAACAACGACAACCCCTGAAGCCTGAGCTAGTAAGTTCCGGCATGATCTGAAAAGTCCTCCTGGAAACTTGAAAGTAGTTTTATATAGGTTCGGTGAGTATACATGTATACTTAGTAGGGAAAACCAAAAGATCTCATTCACAATTAGGGAGGCATTCTAATGCCCTGTGAGAAAATAAGTAACCAAAACACATATCAAGGAAACTATCCACCCAGCCTCACCAAGGCACACTCCCCAAATAACACAAGTTAGGTAAGGTACTAGTAATAACTCATCGATGATTGGGTACCCCACACATCTTTCCCATAGGTTATTTAGAACATCCTAGGAATTAGACCTCCCCCATAAGTTCTACATAAATCCCAATATCGCCCCAAAAACAACCTTAGGGGCCATCACAACCACGCATCCCACCCAAAAACTCATGGGCCACCACTACCACACATCCCACCTAGAGGCACTTAGGCCACAATAACCACACATCCTGACCATAGACACCTGGGCTATGACAACCACCACTACGCCCGAAGACACCTTGGCTATAACCACTACTACCCATGCCCAAAGAAACCTTGGCTAGAACAACTACTGCCATGCCTGAAGACACCTGGGCCTCATTCCGAAGACACTTGGGAAACAAACCTTCCCACACACACCTGGGCCAACCACCAAAACACACCCTACCTGAATATTATTGGGCCATAATGAACATTAGTCCATCTCATCCTCCCCGAAGAGTCTTGGGATACCTAGGAGAGGGAGAATAATGGAGATAATTACTAGCCACTCATAGGAATGTTGGAAAAAACACCCTCCCCCATGAAATGAGGGTGTTCGACACAAAGTGGTAAACATAGGTGGGGTGTGTATAAGAAACAAAAGATATAAATATTATAAATACAGGTAATAAATCACTCACTACAACCTAAGGGATCCGAAACAGACAACCATCCCGTACACAACCACTATTACTGCTATCCTTACATGCATAAATACACAACAACCACAACCAAAACACAACCAATTTCTAGAAAAAAATTCCCCCACTTCCCATTCTCATTTTCAATTAATTCCATTTAAAACATTCCTCTACTATTGGGAAACTAATAGGCATAACCACAAGCCAAAACAACAACTGGCGGATAAAAAAACAAGAAAGGTTTTAAGCATTCACACCTGGTTCTCTTGTAATGTAAAATCATCAAAAGGGATCTGTGAGATCCATCTATGTACTAGAACCAAACCAAGCCCCAAAATACTGGCTCTACATGGTCTCAGATTCACAAACCAACAAACCTTCAACAAGAGGTTCCATTCCTCTATAAGTCACCCCACATGGTATCCAATAGATCAACCATACATAGCACCCAAACAAAGCACTATGTTTTAAAATTTATCCTACACCATTAATTATGTTTCTTTTTTCATTTGATTAACCGAGGTGATCACATATGGTTTCTTATTCATAGTTCATCCATTTAATCAACAAAGTTATGTGGTTAATTAGTTTCCATGTTACAATCATACATACACAAGATTATCCAAAAAAAAGAGAGCATCATTAGTGCACAAGAAGGGACCACCAACGACCACGATTTTCAGTGGAAATAATCCCATACAATTCACAACATAAAAAAAGTTATAACATGAAAACATCATCAAATTTCCCATCTATTCATTCTTTAACAATATGTTTATTATCATCATTAAAGTTAGTTTCACCTATGTATCTAAGTATCATCATTATACCCACCCTGCATGATGCACAGTAAAGAGAGAAAAAGGAAGAACACCTACTTGGATGATATAAGATCAATGATTTCTCCTCATGCCAAGAACTGGGGATGCATGACTTGAAGGAAAAGAAAACTCCAGGTCTTCAAGGTTGAGCAGGAAGGGCAATAGCACGGGTGCACAATTCATCTCTGAAGGAAGTCTCGAGGCACACTTAGAGAAATGGAAATGAATTAGGAAGAGAGGATCTCAACTTAAGAAGATACCAAATCCTAAAATCAGGGAGATGATTTCAAAGTATATAAAAGTAAGATCATGGATCGACCACGCAGTTGGGCAATTTCACACATTGAGATTAATTGGGATTTCATAATTATCCTCGGATTTGGTGGATATAATGACTGTGAGTTAATATATTTCCTTTATCCTGAGAAAAAAATGTAACAGGGGTGAAACTAGAAAACACAGGAAGATGGAAATCGCAGAAAAGGTGTGACATGCCATACGTTTTAGTAAATCATGGGTTTCCTGACACTTTTAGGGTTTAAAAAATCTTATACGGGCCTTAAATTTCTATAAAAGGGGTATTAAAACACTTTTACATCAAAAGATAAGTTATAGGAGTGAAACTAGAATGTCATAGGGAAACTGTAAATGAATCACTGATGGGTGAGTCACCATCACCCAAGCACAGTTTCCCTGGCACCATCACCCTGGAACTGATGCCAATCAGTTCCAATAACGGACCATTGGTTCCACCGATTATTGATCGGTGCCACTAATGTCCTTTTGTTCCACCATTTGTTCAACCTAAAATTTGGAAAACTCTTTAATGAGTCACCAATGATCCCCATGGTACCCTGAACACCATAATTTGACAAAGTAATGGACACAGATGGTCCAGGTCATTACATTATTTATAGATTATAAATATATTAAATAGGGATAAATAGGATGAGATATGGTTCAAAATAAAATAAATTGTATATTTATTGTCTAATCATTACTTTATATGTAAAAATTAAAACCTTTTAATATTGAAAATGTTGTTACCATAATTAATATTAAAATATTTTAACTAATAGTTAATCAAAATGATATGTTTTAAAATAACACTAAAAAATGTATAAATTATATTGATTGATGACATTATGACCTCATATTATCTTATATTTTAATCTATGTCCTTTTAGATGATTTTTTTTGATATTGAATTTATTATAAATTGATCATTTGAGAAATTAAAAAAAGTGCCCCTCACATCTCTAATAAAATAGAAAATCATTATCTCTTTTGTTGATACATAAAAACCTATTTATATGGGGAAAAATGTCCAAATATCCACCCAACATCCATCCATTCATCCTAAAATCATTCCATTGGGATGAAATCTAACCAAGAAAGTCCTTTGGTGTAAACTAAAAAGAGATATCCAAAGAAGAGGTAATGTTCATCAATGAATATTTTTATCTTATTTCTTCATTAAAACCATTAATTTATTTTTATTTAAATATTAAATAATAACATAAGTATCTTAAATATACTAATATTTTTTATGTTATAGTTACAACCTACATATTTACACACTTTTATTAAATGGGATACACAATCATTGTTCGTGTGTACGATGGACTACAACCTCACGAACTGATGCCATTTGTTCCACCATTAAGAACTTTTAAAGTTAGAAATAATGATGGATTTATAGTTTATATAAGATATATATTATTTTCAGGATTTTATTATTATCCTGGAATTTTTATATCACACATACCTTCATGATTTCCATTTTGTGGAAATGCGATAACATCGTTCGTGTGTATGGTGGACTCCCATCCCGTGAAGCGATATGATACATTCACATATTACTTGGAATGTATTAATGATTGTTTTAATATAAAATATATTATATATATGGAATAAAAATTATTATTTAATGATAATTTTCCATATAATTTTATTTATTTTGATATAAATAGAAAATGAAGAAAATGTTCATATGTACGTACAACCTACCATCTCCATGAACAATGTTTTTTTATACCTATAACTTTTATTAATTACAATAAATTCATATATACTGATTATATATATGATATTTATATCATATTTATCATTTTTGATTTTTTGAAATCATGATCTATGTAAGAGTACCACGAATAACTTGTCATAACATGTATAAAAAACGAAGCGGTTACATTAACATGGATTTGTTAATAAATGAGTAATATAATGTCATAAGTAATTAATATATGGTATTATATATATGAATATGGTTATGTTATAGGTTTATAATAAAATTATATTTATTATACCTGACTTTTTAATGTTCCTGAGGGATGTCAAGACATAAGGTAAGGGGATTTCTAGTCTCCCTTTTACTTTTATGAAACATATGACATATTCACAACCTGTTTATTTTTTAGTTTTGTATATGATTCCAATGAATGTAATCTATCATCATTATCCTTAATACGATGGGTTTTTATATATCCATTTCATGATCTCTCTTTAATGGGGTTTATGGTTCAAAATTTACAAAATATTCTATTAAAATTTCTCTCAAATTTCATTCTTTGAGACACATGTTATGTGATGAACCTATATTATTTTACAAGGTGTATATACTACCCTTTGAAAAGTTTTATCATGAATATTATTATTTTAATGATATTATATGTTTCATGTAATTTTATTCTCTCTTCTCTTGGGAATTTGTTTTATTCAAAAACATCATTTTCTAAAAAAAATAAAAAATGGACTTCCAATAATTTTCAATAAAAAGGATTTAAAAGATTTTTAAAATGGTTTTGAAAGATTAATTTATATGTTTTAAAGGTTATTTTAAATAAAAAAAGTATTAAAAATGTTTTATGATTTAAATATAAATTTTTAATGAGGAAAGGATATTTTCCTCAATTTGTTTTAAAAAGATCATCACAATTATTTTCCATATAAGATGAAAATTGTTGTTGTTACTCATGAATTATTGGGATATTATCCAAGTATACCATTAATATTAATTTACTTACAAATTAATGTTTTAATTTAATGAGGTTTAATAATCCCATTACTTTTCAATGAGATATTATATGATGAAATTTTTACAAAAACCATTTCATTTCATGATTTCTGATTTGAGGAATGATTTATGATCTTGGAGTAAATATCAGTGTGATTTTATTATATAATGGGTGGGTCTAATATATCACTTGAATGAGTTGGGTATGTATTGATATCCCATGAGGTATTAATGTTATGCATGAACCAAATTTCATGTTCATAATTCAATGCGTGGACCTAGTTTTCATGTCCTTAATTTTATATGTGGACTAGGTCTTCATGACCATATGTTTATAAAAGGTTCTAATTTCATGACCTTAACTTAATAAGTGAATATTTTTAAATTTATACATGTTAAAAAAGTTCTATATCTATCCGTATTCCATAATTTCATGTCTTACATCAATATTAAGATCTCAATGATTATGTTTTGCAATTCCCTTATGATTCATAGGTTATGAAACTATAATTAATTATTATATGACTCTTTTATATGATATTTTACATGCAAGGTATTAATTTAAAATGTTTTTTATGTTCTCATACCCTTATGTTCATGTTAAGATCATGTATCTTCCTTGAGGGTCGTTAATGGGCATATGAGATCATAATTTATTATGATTCTTTTCCCCAGGATATGAACAATGGTATGGTATGATATGTAAATAAGGGTTATAGTTATGAATAAATAGGTGTGATAGAATATGTTGATGTATTATAAATCACTTTTTTATTATTCCAAGTTTCCAAAGTCACTAAAGTAATACAGTCTTTGGATGTGTTTTTTTGTAATTCATGAAATATTCCACAAAAATAATGTAATGTATATGGACGTTAATCTTGGGTCATTATAATTGGTCTCCATAAAATA
Organism: Viscum album; assembly: GCA_963277665.1. Classification (NCBI taxonomy): domain Eukaryota; kingdom Viridiplantae; phylum Streptophyta; class Magnoliopsida; order Santalales; family Viscaceae; genus Viscum; species Viscum album. Next base: position 1,862,613,512 of record OY728123.1, on the reverse strand, counting down.
AAGTCATATAATATCTCATAATGGTATATATGCATTTGAATTCTTGATCACCCATAAACATATCTACCCATGTTTGTATTTTAAACTCTAAAACTATAATCAACCTATAACATCCTAACCTCAAAATATATGTAGAATCATCTATGAAAACAACTATGAAGGCCTGAACCTAACCACTCCACAATGAATTTGTTTTAAACAAGTAATATAAAAATTATATAGAAAAAAACATTTATTTTTAGAGTTTTAGATAATTAGGTAAATCCCTTACATAACAAAATCCATAGTCATTATAAAAAATGGACATTATTTCACTAAACAAAACTATTTAAATTATAAAACTTCTTCATTCAAGTATAAAACCTCATAACTATAACACTGACATTATAAACTTGTTTATTCATGTTTAGTCCATATAATACATATTTGAAAACTTGGTATAACCACAAATAGATCTGTAATGGGCATAAAAGGAAAATAATACTCATTATACTATTTCTATACATTAAAACCCATGGAAAATTTTTTCTATTAAATAATAATAATTTATCTTTTAAAATATAATAAACATAATTTCAATCATATAATCCAATTCCTTCCAAAAATAGATTAAAAAAAAATCATAACCAGTCATGTAGGAAAATGAAAATTTATGAAAATTTCAGGAAAAAACATAAAACTAATGGAAAATATCATCCATAAAAATAAAATTTTTTGACATTTAAAATATCATAAACTAATCCTAATCCATTAAATCAACATAATGTCTTTTGATATTTAAGTATTTACATTTAAAATCAAAGGAAATTATATATGATCAATAAAGTCCTATTGGGACATCATATTCAACATCAACCTTGAAAATCATCCTTATAATAAAATGTATAAGGAATAACTACACCAATAAATTATTGTATAATTTATTCAAAGAATAATTTATTATACAATTTATTATAGGGATATATATTTAGTCCACCTATCATTATATATAATCCCAATGAACCATAAAGTGACTAAAACATATAGAAGAATTCATTTCATCCCATGAGAATAATCATTAAATTTATATCATAAAATTAAATTGGGTTTAAAATATTAGGCTAGACAATTCTATATTCAATATAAAAATAAATTTAAGTATAAAAAATTATATAGATCGATAAAACTATAATAAATAAATTTATTTGTAAGCATTAGAGAGATATTTAAGGGTAATACTTTAAAAAATTTAGAGTACTAGTTTGAATGAAAATACCTTACCATAAGTCCTAAATCACATTATGCATCCTCAACATTATTAAATATGAATATTCTATTAATTATTTACTTGTTTAAAAAAATCCACGTTTATTTTAATTATTATGAATAAATTTAGTATTAGATATTATTCATTTATTGGATTAATTTTTCTTACATCGGTTATTTTAATGTTATCTAGTTCATAGTTCCCAAATAGAATTAGTATAATGTTATCAGTTAAAGATATTTCCATAATAGATCTATATTCCTTAAAAGTGTCAAGTTATATGTTTTATTCCATTCTAGAAGAAAAGAAGTTCAATATCTTAATAAATAGTTATATTTTGGAAAATCTTCCCCGCCAAGATTCTTTTAAATGCATAAAAATAACTTTGAATGTTTACTTTAAATATCATAACAAAATTAATATAGTATGATATTATATAATCATTTATTTTTAATCCTTAATAGTAATTATTATGAAATGTAGAGTATCACCGTTCAAGTAGTTGGTTGAACTGAACCAAACATGAACGAACTATAAAGATGTATTGATTATAAAATCTTCATTATTTAAATATAATACAATTATTATAGAAATATATTAATGGTAATTACTTGTTATTAAAGTTATAAAATCAGTTTCAAGAATAGTTCTAGTAATATGATTTTCAAAATTAATAAATATTAAATATGATACTTGCATTGTTGTGTCAAATCTTATCTTAAGGATCTCATTTGTAACTAAAAATTTTTAACTCCTTATTTTTACCAAAGGATAAAGGATGTTCCTAACGATTAAATGAGAAGAAATATGGGTAGAATATTAATAGTAAAAAAAATATCTATGTTTGGAAAAGATGGATTGACTTCCCTTTTTAGACAAAACTCAAGGGCGTCTTCGTAAATATTAAATTTTAAAAATTTAAAATTTTATTAAGATTTAAATTTGATCACAAATATATAGGTTTATCTATAGCTTATATTATAATCATATTTGGTTTTAATAATTCTACTAAAAATAATTAAATATTTTTCTATAAAATCATAGTGTAACATAATTTTTCTATCTCTCATAAAATTCATACTGCAACTAAATGCTGCAGAAACCCTATATTTTTTTTAAAAATAGAGCCTTTTAATTTTAATTTTTATTTCAATATGATATCATAATAAATTATTAATAATAAAAAACATTTATATTTCATATATTATATTTTATAGAATAATATCATTTTTTTACCCCCTTCATCTAATAAGAAAACGATATATCTATTTGGATGTAAAATATTTGTAGTTGAATGATATTATAAGGCATGTTTATATTCCATATATTATAGAATATAATATATTAACATAATATAAAATAAAATTTTACATTTTAAAATAAAATATTTATTTTAATAAATTTTATGGATTAAAAACAATTTTTCCCAATGTTTAATATTTTTATTGTTAATAGGAATGAATTTCACTACTATGAATTTAGATGATTTTTTAGAAATTTCTAGAGTCAAATATAAAAATAAATTCAAAGAAATAAACATGTTGTAGTATTAAATCACATTTATGATAGTTATGGGTTATTAAAATGCATGGATAACAATGTGGGAAAGAAACATTTGGTGTATTGGATACCTATAAATAACATAGTTAGAAACTAGGCTCTTTTAGACTAACTCAATAAATTATATGTTTGATAACGAGAAAATTGGGAATTAAAATGAAATTATAAGTATAATAAAGTATAGATCTATCCTATGTAATAAAAAGATATTGTGATGATAGATCTTGAATGATTAACCTAGTTACACGATCTCTAGTGTAGGATTAAAACCAAGTCATGTCTTATTAGTCACATATTTTTAAAATTGACTCTTCTATGTTTAAATAAAAAATTTCATTTGTTAACTCTAAAAATATGTGGCCCATGTCATTATAATACTATATTATAATCATATTAAATTTATATTCATATCATATTAATATGTGCCCATTTTTAAATAACTATACATTGATATGGAGCATGACAACTTAAAATTTTTCTTTTGCCAAATTAAATTTGGTCTCAGTCTAGATTAAATTAATGATTTAATGTGAATAACTCTATAAGTATATATAATAAATCATATTTAATATGTTCTTTAATAATATTAATCCTTTTTGAAAGATTATCATAATGAAAAAAATAAAATTAATAAAACACTCCCATGAGATTAATTCACCACAAAACATTATCTTAAAAAAATAATTTCATTATGTATTTTCGAATTGAGTCTATGATCTCCTACATTTATGGGAATGATGATCTAATAGTAATATCTAATCCATAATAATTCTTGGAATATGTCATGGGGAGGTAATAATATTATGAATAGTGAAAAACCAGAAAAAAACACAAGATTTAAAGTGATGATGAACTAGTGCTATGATGTTATCTGGGAAAACACGTTTCATGTTTTGTTGTTGAGGAATATAAGATAAGAGTAAATAATAATGAATGAAGTTTGATGTGGTGTTCAATTACATGAGGCATGTCATAATCAAACAACATATTGTGATGAAATGTATGTTGTGCTATGATTTTTATATCTATATTATATCTAGATTTTCTCAACTTCTTATTTAAAACACACACACACACACATATATATATTTGTGTAATAAATTATTCTATGAAAATGTATTTTTTTAAATGGTGCCCATATTATTATATAATTCATTGATAAAATCATTTCTAATATTATCAATATAAATATTATATAATTAACAAAAATATTAATTTATTAAATTAGAACATATTTTATTACATGAATATATATAATTTATAAATATAAATGGTCAAATCATATCTTATATAACATTTTCATAGATCACATAATGACTACACACAATTAATGCTACATTGAAAATATATAATGGCTACATTTAGTATTAATATGTTTCTTATATATAACATTTCTAAAATAGAAAATATTATATTATATCATTCATCCTAAAAATTAATTATATATTTGTACATGTTAACCTTATTTTTATAAATATTTTTACTTGTATCATTTTCATGGAGGACTATATTATTGAGTATTTCAAAATTTTAGTATTTTTATTTACATGTTTTTATTATATTGTTGTACATGTATTAGTCTTGTGAAGTGTATACATACTTAGTATATAATGTTGTATTGATGTAATATTATTAATTTAATTTATGTTATACCAACATTATTATATAATTTATTATGAAAAAAATAACTTATAAACAGATATTACATACTAATAACTGGGTAATTACATTTCTATATCCCATGTATCTAATCAAAGTACCACTAATATATAAAAATCATAAAAATGTTCATAGAAATGCATATGTGTTCACTGATGTCCAATTTTTCTTTTTTAAATTTCCTCATCATAGAATCTTTAAATCACTCAACAGAGGTAACTAATTAATTATACTCATGAAAAATAAAAAAAACAACCTTTAATTTTTTTAGTTTATTCAACAACAAACTCAATTTTTAATATTTTAAAATTCCCAAAACTTTAGTTCAATGTATTTTTTGTAATAAAGATTATCACAATCATATTTACATAAAAAATAAATTGAAATAAACTACTCATTTTCTTAAATGTTTACTAAGATAAAAAATATATTTATCTAATGTTAGATAGATTATACTTATTTAATTAATTAATAATGGAGAAGGTGAGTAGTTCCATGTGAAGTAACGATAGACACTGTATTTTTTAAGCATATAGCCTACATACCCCCTAGAATGTCCATGATTTGGATTTGGTACACCCATCTCATACCTCTTGTGACATCACGACCCTTGTTTTTCATTATTTATTGGCCTTTTATCACGTTCTTTGGTTTTCATTTGAACCAGTGCGATATTTTGAATTTTTTAACTTTCAATATAGGCACACTATTTATGCATAGTTATAAGAAATCATGTAGAAAACATGTTCATGTGTCTCCTTCTAGACATTTTCATTCTTAATGGCCGTCATAAGGATTCCCAATTCATGTGACAGACTAGTGCGAGTGAAGTAGTGTGCCTAGTGATCCACTACTAAAAATACGGCCTTTATCAGGGCTAAAAATGGCCTTTATCAGCGCTAGAAAAATCGCTGATAAAGCCGGCGTAGATAAAGGGGGGTCCCCTTTATCAGCGCTCCAAAAAGCGCTGATAAAGACCACTTTTATCAGTGCTAAAAAAAAGCGCTGATAAAAGGGGTCCTTTATCAGCGCTAAAAAAAGCGCTAATAAAAGTACCCCTTTATTAGCGCTTTCATTTTAGCGCTGATAAAGGACCCTTTTATCAGCGCTTTTAAAAAAGCGCTGATAAAAGTTAAAAAAAATTAAAAAATACTGCCAATCAGGGGGGGCTTTTATAGCGCTTAACCCCCCCCCCTTTTACAGTGCTTTTCGGCCCCTATACAGCACCCCACACACCCCACGCACCCCCTCCACCCTTTAATAGTGCTTGCTCCAATATTCCCCATGCACGCGCACCCCTGCCTCCACTAAGATTTGAACTCGAGACCTCCCCCCTGCGCGCCTAAGCCCTTACCACTACTCTCTTTTGATTTGCTTTCCAATTCATGATATCTCTATATATATATATTTATATATTTAGTTATATTTATTCGTATAGTAATATATATTTATATTAATATATATATAGTTATATTATAATATATATAGTAATATTAATATATATATATATAGTGGTATTAATATATATCTATATATATATATATATATATATTTAGTTATATTTATTCGTATAGTAATATATATTTATATTAATATATATATATATAGTTATATTAACATATATATAGTTATATTAACATATATATAGTTATATTAACATATATATAGTTATATGAATATATATTTATATAGTTATATTAATATATATATATTGATATTAATATATATATTTATGGTGATATTAATATATATATTTATAGTAATACTAATATATATATATGCAGTTATATTAATATATATATAGTTATTAGATTAATATATATAGTTAGATTAATATATATATATATAGTTAGATTAATATATACATATATAGTTAGATTTATATATAGGTATATAAATATTCATTGTATTTTAAATAAAATGGATGTTAGTTATTATTTAGATAAAGCTAATATATTTTATATGTAAATATATTTTATTATTTATATTTATAATTAAATTTTTAGGTGTGAATATTTAAAAAATATGAATATATTGTTATATATTTGATTATAAATAGCAGTGCATTATAAAAAATGATGAAATTTCAAAGACATAATATCAATATGAATGTAATACCTTGGAATAAATTCATACCCCACCAAAGAAATCCAATAATACCCCCTTAAACGAGGGTGAAAATCCACAAAATGTTAAAAAATCGGGGTACCCCGACTAAAAACTCAGTTTTAGAGTCCGTCTGGGCCTCTTTTGGCCTCGAAAATCCCTTGACTGGGGTTTCCCCAGGCCACAGTGACGTAGAGCTCGTCGCAGGCTTTGATTTGATATGTGGTAGAGCTCAAACGGACGCCCAGATCAAAATTTATGGCCGTTTGAAGTTTGAGTTGCGTTTTCAACATATTTTGGATCTTTTTTAATTTTTTTAATTTTTTTAGTCTTCAAATTGTTATTAAATGACTATTACTCCATAATTATTTGCAAATTATTAATTAAAAATATTTTTTTAATTTTTTAAGAAGCCATTTTCACTAAATATCTTATATATCATGTATAATAACTGTAAATGTACATTTATAGTTATCTAAAATATATTTAAAAATTATATATTATATTTATATATAAATATAACTATATTTATATATTAATATATTAATATATATATTTTTTTAAAAAAATTGAAGCCGACCCTTTATCAGCGCTTTTAAAAAAAGAGCTGATAAAGGCCCCCCCTTTATCAACACTACTAAACAAGCGTGATTCATTAGGGTTAAGGTCTTATTCTCACATTCTCATTATTCATCTCCTTTCATCTTGGTGTTTATCCATCATTCACTATAAAACACCCTATAATGAACCCTAGTTGGGTTTACAATGATATTATGCTTTGGTTATTGATTCCATGGTGCGATATGGGTTCATTGGGTATTTTGGCATAAGTAATCAAAGATTTTGTCTTGTATGTATGACGTTGATGTAGTTCTAACAATGTTTCTCTCTTTCCCTTCCAGTTCAATTTTTTCCTTGAGTGTTTTAAATAATTTTTTTATAAATTAATATTTATTTTGTTTAATTATATTCCTAGAACTATTTCTCAAATGATTTTGATGTTTAAAACAATTTTCTAATCCTTTTACTAATTTTAAAAATATAAATTTATTATATTTTTTTGAAATATCTATTATACTAGACTTCTATGTTTATTTCAGAATTCATTTACATTATTTATTGGTTTTTCATATTTATGGTGTTTTAATGATGGTTTAATAATATTTTTACTTTATACTTTTGTGATTTTGATGCTTTTACATGTAAAATCCCTTTCTCCTAAATTATGATTTGATTTGTGTCCCATAATTTGAAACTTTATCATTATTTATAAATTTTATATATATGAAAGTGACATGTACATATCTATATGTACATATATGTGTAAATATATGTGTTTACACGTATTTATATGGAAATTTAATATAATGTACAATAAATACTTGGGATCTAAAAATTGTTTCTTGGTGTTAATACGGCCTTTGAAACAAGTTGTTTCAAATGAGTTTCAAAATCTTTAGTTTTCAAATGTTTTTTATTGAAACAATTAAAGATAAATTTATGTACTATGTTACTTTGAGCGTGTGGGATTGACACTTGTTGTGTACTAGAATGTTAGATGAGTTTTATTGTTTTAGAAAATGGGTATGTGGGTGAGTGGATATGTTTTCTCTATATTAGTGGGTGTACTAGTGAGTGGTCATTTATGGTGATACCATGACTAGTAATAGGTTTAGTCTTTTTTTTCTAGGTTCATCAAGGCGAGCTAGTGTTCCTTGAGTGATTCCAAATTACATTAAAACCAACCATCCATAGAAATTCTCTTGCTTTCTGTATTATGTTGGTGATGGTGTATTCTTCTTTTTTCACATACTCATATTTATATTCATTATCATGATATATCCTTTGGTTATCTACCTCATTTATATCACATGATTCTTTCCCTTTATATTAATACTATAGTAGAGAAATGTATTTTTTTCATTCTTAGTATAATTTGTAAAACATTATTAGAAATAATAATAGGAGATTTAGAAAATAAATATTTAATTTTTTTAAATATATGTATTAAAAAAATTTCTTAAAGTGAGTTTTAAATATTTCTTAAAACCTTGTCTTGGGTTTTAATGAGGATTTAAAAAGGATATTGAGTTGTTTTAATAAAAATAAATAAAGAAACTTATTTTAAATTATTTACTTCAAACTACTCTTTATGGAATTCTTTGTAAAGGGAATAACATAGTAAATGTTGTGTTTACATACTGGGATTTATCTCACACCCTACTTACACCACTCAGTTTTCATAACTTGAGTGATTTTTGTAGGTTCAGATTCAGTTCTCAGTTACTCTTAGAGTTAGTTCTCAATATATTGGATAAATAGTGATTTTGGGACACATTATGTATGTTAGTATTTACTTTTAGTGCATTTGTAGTTTTGTACAAGTAGGCATTTAGTGCTTACTACTACAATTATATATGGATTCACTATATATCTGGAGTATCAAAATCGAAGAAGTGAGGTTATTTCTATGATGGGAATTTTAGGGTGAGATGAGGGATTTAAATTGTATATGTTTGACCAGTTTTTTTTATTTATGATTATTTTAAACTACTTATTATTTTCTAGTCATTGATTTGGTGTACATCCTTGATATACCAACAGGTCATATAAGAAGTTTATTAAATTTCACTACAGCTAAAATATTATTTATTGGGTGAAATTTTACCCAATGATTACAAATTATTCAATTAAACTTATATTCATCCCTTGGGGCTTATGGATTCCCCTCAGTTTAGTGGCGGGCTAGGTGGGATATCAATTCATGTTGTAGCACCAATTTGTTGTTACAAACTATATCAGAGCATGTGTTACTAAGAGGGTATATGTTTTAGAGCTAAATTTTTTATTTTGGTAGTGATGTTATATTAGAGTTTGGTTCATTGGGACATATAATGTTAGTCATTAGTGGGTTCCTGATCACCACTCGACATGAAGATGATTGAGTCACAATGGTTTTTTTAATTGAATTTTGAGTTAGGAATTTTTATTTGATTTTCAATTATGATGTTGATACTCATTAGCATGGTGAGTTTATAGGGGTTTATTTTTTTGGATTTAGAATGAATATAATGGAAGGATCAATGGAGTGATGCCAGTTTTCACGTCATGATAAACTAGGGAAGTGACCAAATCTTTTATCCTCAAAATATTTTTGGAATTATTGTATGTGTGGTGTATGGAAAAACAAACCATGAATCCATGTTATGAAAAGATATGAATTCATATTGGAATTATTATTAATAACCCTTGATTTTTGGATCTTGAAAATAGGAAAATGGATCAATATAGGCCTTGTGATGTTTTAATAATTCTAGATGAAACTTTTTATTTGAATTGAGATGTGTCATTTTTAAAATTCCTAAAAATTATATTCAATGTCTTTTTTGTTCTAAATATTATCACAATTATATTTATATAAAAAAATTAAAATAAAATACTAATTTTTCAAAAATGTTCACTAATATTAAAAATATATTCATCTAATGTAAGATAGATTATAATTATTCAATTATTTAATAATGGATAAGGTGACTAGTTCTATGTGAAGTAAATAAAAAGTGTGGATTCTTAAAGTGTGTATCCCAAATACCCCCTAGAATGTCCTTGATTTTCTTTGGTAGACCCATCTCATGCCTCTTATGACACCACAAACTTTTTATTATTATTTATTGATCTTTGATCATGTTAATGGGTTTTCAGTTGAACCAATGTGATATTTTGAATTTTTTAAATTTCAACATAGGAACACTATTTATGCATAGTTATTAGAAACCATGTAGAAACTATTTTCATGTGTCTCCTTCTATATAGTGGAATTATTAATGCCCAACATAAGGATTCCCAATTCATGTGACCGACCAGTGCAGGTGAACTAGTGTGCCTATTGAGGTGCACATGGTTTGGTAAACTATGTAGCCACTGTGTGGTTTACCCATGCATCCCACCAGGTCTCCCATGTGAGCCTCACTTTCATCCCCCACCTCATCTTTCCCTCTAGTTTTAGGTGCTCCTTAATATGTTTATTGGTTTTTAATATTTATGTTGTTCGAATGATGATTTAATAATATTGTTACTTGATGCTTTTGTTATTTTGATGGTTTTACAAGGAAACTCCCTTTCTCCAGAATAATGATTTGATTTCTGTTCCATCATTCGATCCTTTAACATTATTTATTAATTTTTATATATTTTCAAGTGATAGGTATATATCTATATATACATGTACGTGTACATATATATTTTTACATCTATTTATATGGAAATTAAATATAATGGCATATTAATACTTGGGTTCAAAAAATTGTATGTTGTTGTCAATACAGGGTTTGAAAAAAGTTGTTTCAAATGAGTTTCAAAATTCATGGTTTTCAAATGTTTTTATGGGAACCATTAAATATAAATTTATGTACTATGTTACATTGAGTTTGTGGGATTGACACATGTTGCATGCTAGATTTATAGATGTGTTGTATTGTTTTGGAACATGTGTATGTGGGTGAGTGGATATGTTTTCTCTATATTAGAGGGTGTACTACCCACTGGTCATTTCTGGTGAGACCATGAATAATAATGGATTTAATCTTTTTATTTCTAGTTCATCGAGGCTCACTAGTGTTCCTTGATCAAGTAATAGTTCCTTAAAAACCAACTATCCAGATCTCTTCTCATGCTTTCTGTATTATGCATGTGATGATGTATTCCCATTTTTTTTCACATACTCGTATTTATATTCATTATCATGATATATCATTTGGTTAACTACCTCATTTAATTCACTTGATTATTTCAATTTATATTGATACTATTATAGAGAAGTGGATTTTTTCATTCTTATTATAATTTGGAAAATATTATTAGAAATAATAAAGGTGGTTCGGAAAAGGAATATTTTTTTAGGATATGTTTTAAAAGAAATTATTAAAGCGAGTTTTTAATATTTCTTAAAACATTGTATTGGGGTTTAATAGGTATTTGAAAAAATTATTGAGTTTTTTTAATAAAAATAAATAAAACAATTATTTTAATTTATATTACTTTAAAATAGTCTTTATGGAATTCATTGAAAAGGAAAGCGCATAGTAATTTTTGTGTCTACCAAATGGGATTTATCTCACACCCTACATACACCACTCAGTTTTAATAAACCATGTTAATATTGTAGGTTCAGATTCAGTTCTTAGTTACTCGTAGAGTGAGTTCTCAATATGTTGGATGAAGAGTAACTCTGGGTCAGACTATGTATGTCAGTATTTATTTTAGTGCATTAGTAGTTTCATACAAGTAGGCATTTAGTTCTTACTGCTATGGTTATATGTAGATTCACTATATATCTGGAGTATCTAAATTGAATAAATAGGGTTGTTTCTATGATGAGAATTTTAGAGTGATCTGAGGGATTTACATTACATATATTTGACCATTTTTTTAATTTAAGTTTATTTTGAACTACTTCTTATTTTTTTATATATTATTTGGTGTACATCCTCGATATACAGATAGCTCATATCAGAATTTTAATAAATTCCACTACAGCTTAAATATTATTTAATGGGTGAAATTTTCCCCAATGATTGTAATTGATTCAATGAAACTTATCTTTATCCTGAGGGGAATGTGGATTCCCCTCAGTTTAGTGGTGTGCTAGGTGGGATGTCAATTCAAGTTACAGCACCGACTGGTTAGTTTCAAACTATATGAGAGCCTGGGTTATTAAGAGGGCCTATGATTTAAAGATAAATTTTTTATTTTGGTAGTGATGTTATATTAGAGTTAGGATCATTGGGACACATAAGGTTAGTCATGAGTGGGTTTATAATCACCACCAAACACGATGACGCTTGAGTTACAATGGATTTTTTAATTGAATTTTGATTTTGAAATTTTTATTTGATTATCAATTATGATGTAGATCCTCATTAGCATGGTGAGTTTCCAAGTGTTTATTTTTTTGGATTGTGAATGGAAATTATAGAAGGATCGTTGGAGTGACATCAGTTTTCATGTCATAATAAACCATGGAAGTGACCAAATTTTTTATCCTATAAATATTTTAGGAATTATTGTATGTATGGATTATAGAAAATCAAATCATGTGGCTATGTTATTCAAAGATATGAATTCATATTGGAAATATTATTTATACCCCTTTATTTCTGGATCTCAATAATGGGCAAATGGATCAATCTAGGCCTTGTGATGTTTTAAGAATTATAGATGAAACTTTTTATTTGAATTGAGATTTATTATTTATTTTGTGCACTTTGTGAAACTCATTTTTGTATTAAAGAATAGGTTCATATTTTATGAAATGTTTTGAAGATTAGTTTTGTGGTAATTTGAAATGTAATTGAAAAGGGGATAGTTTTATTTAAATATTTTTCATTTTTTAAGTCATAGATTTCCAAAATAGAAGAAAAAAACATTTTGAGGTGAAATTTTGAATTTTACGAAAAAACTATTAGATTACATTTATTATTTCTAATTTCAAAAATTTATTGTTTTAGAGTTTGGGATTTAAATGAAAATATTTTATTATATTTTAATAGGTTATTTGTAAATAATTTAAGTGTGTCTCGAAAAGTGGTTTTATATGCTTAAAATTATGCGTGAATATGGGATATCATGGTATGTAAATTGTTTTAATCAATTGTTTTTGTAAAGTGAAAATTTAATTGTATTTTTTTTAATAAATTGGGGTTTTTAATTGTTTATTTTCTTGTGTTTTCAGTTTTAGATGTGGTATTTTAAAAGTAGGTTTTAATTTTCATAGATTTTATGTAAAATTATTATTTTTATTGTGAAATTTTAAAAAATAACTAAAATAATAATAATTCGAAATGAATTTATTTTATTTGATATATGAATTTAATTTCATATTGTGGTTTTGATAAAATATTTTTTTGGATAGGGGATAATGATTGGATGAGGTCATGTGTTTTGTTATTTTATGTGTACTCTTAAAATGTCTTGATGAATGGTGGATAGTTAATCTCTAGTAGAGGACCTTAGAGTTTCTTTCTTAACTTTCCTGGTGTTGAAAAAATTTAAAATTTTTGATGGTTATCTATTTTGAAATTAGTGGTCATATTTTTAGGATTTGTACATACATATTATAGACCTGTCAAATCTCTTGAGAAAATTCTATGTTGATGTGTTTTTTAGGAATATTTTTGGTTAATATTATGGAATATTATGGTTTTAATGACTTTCATGACTTAGTAATAATTAATAACCATGATTTTGGTGTGAATCCAGCCTTATGATGAGATTTTGTTATGATGAGTTGTACATGTGATGTATTGGGGGTGTATTTGGGTGATTGGGACCAATGTTACTCTGAGCTTATAAAATTATTTGTATGGTGTTCTATCATTTTGTTGGGTTCATCAGAGGTCTATGATCCATGGGTGAGGTCCCATGTTACCCACACCAAAATAAATATTGGATACCATGTTATTATATCATAGACATTCCTAAAAATGAGGTTTTTTTTCATTTAAGCCTTTATTTTTATCTATGTTTCATCTTGAGTGATTTTTTTGATATTCCTATTTTTTTGTCTCAAATTCTGATGGATCCGTAGGTTTTCTTTGGGATTTTTCCTGGTTGAGATGTCCTTGTGACATGGGTGATCAATAGGATTTTCATAACTATATTTGAGTTTTTTAAAGGCATTATATTACTTGTCGAGTCCTTTTTACAAAGATATTATCATCCATAAGTTACGTATTAGTTATTGATATGGGAGAATTGGAATAATAAAAACATTACTAAATGATGGGGAGCTGACCATGAATGATTACATTTTGTTGGGATCATTACCTATCCTTTGAAGCTAGTGGTTCTTGGAAACAATGTAGGGTGTTTTGTATCCCTAACATGAAACTACCCTATGGAATGGTTTTAGTATTATTGTCCTTGAATCTATTTTAGTGGATTGATTAATAGCATCATATAGTTATCTATTCTTAGAATAAATTTATATTCTTGTAATAAAATCAATTTTCATATTGTATATATCATGTTTTTTAGTTTTCTGTTGTTGTATATGAAGTATTTGGATCCAATTATGGATGTTGTCATGGTGTCCCATGCTTTTAGGAAGTTAGTTTTAGAATAGGAGGTTGAACCTCATTCTAATATGGATCTAACTTTCTTATTACAACATTTATAGGGGTAGAAATCATTTTTGTGTTGAGAATTATAACACACTACCCTCACATATTTTATTTATTTTATTTATTTATTTCTATTTATGATTATTATTGAGTATCATATTAAACTGGTCTGGTATATTTATTTTTTTATATTTTATCATAGTTACAAAACTGGTATAACCTATGAAGGGATGATTTTTAAGCCTATATTGTATGAAATTAGTGTTCCACATGGTCGTTGCACAACTCCTTGTGCGATAAAAAACAACTCATTCAGTAGATCTAGTGTTACTTGTGAACAGAACATAGTTGGTTCCTAGTTTGGTAAACCATGGAAGAAACCTAGTTTAAATTTTTTTAAAACTATCAATAGGACCATAATATATTAAAATAAAAAAACATCCCCCTCACTTTCCCTCCACCACTTCACATGAAACACCAATAGGAACATGGAGGGTTTCATGTGGAACCTCCTTCTCCTACTCCCTTATGGTTCTAGATGCTCCTCCATCCATTTTTAAGTATTATTCATATGATTTAGTTATTTCATTCCTATTTCTCAATATTTGTCTCTTTTCTTCATGGTATTCATCTATCCATCAATTCACATCAACCTAAAAAACCATAAGATGTATTTTAATTATAATGTGTTTAATTTCTTGTTAGTTGAGTGTGTAATGGTTTATTTCGGTCTTAATCCTTTTACAATAGAGGATTTTATCATATCTATACTCCATTATGGTCATTGTTTCCATGTTTCTCTCTTTTCCTCATACTCCAAGTTGTTGTTGAATTTATTAAT
The DNA here is from genome assembly GCA_963277665.1 of Viscum album. NCBI lineage: Eukaryota > Viridiplantae > Streptophyta > Magnoliopsida > Santalales > Viscaceae > Viscum > Viscum album. Next base: position 1,862,597,980 of record OY728123.1, on the reverse strand, counting down.
TGATGTTTTTTATAAATGAAGTATGATATGTGTTAAATTATATAATTGGATATATTTATATAAGGATTATTTTATTTAAATTTATTATTTAAGACTTTTATTAATTTTAAAAAGAAAACCTGATGAATTTTTTGATTTTCTGCTGAACATGAAAAATAATTTTATTTCTGATTTAATTCTATATTTTTTATACATTTTGAATATTTATAGTGTTTATGTAATTATTAAAAAATATTTTTACTTTATTATTTTATGGTTTTTATGGCATTAATTAGAAAATTCAATGTTATTAAATAATGATTTGAATTTCATCCCTTAATTTTATCCTTTTTCATTATTTATGAATGGTTATATATATTAGTGATATATATATTTATACAAGTATATATAGGAAAATTTCATTGAATTTATTATTAAAAAATATATTCTAATTTTTTTATTAGTTTTAAAAAGGTATTAAAAATGGGGTTTAAAAGTGTTTTAATAACTTATTAGTTATGAAATGAATTAATAAGGGGTCCATGAAAGTGAAATTTCGGTGCAATGTTATTTTGAGTGTGTGGGATTGACAATTGCTATGGATTTATTTATTATATGACATGTATTGTGTTAGAACATGAGAGACATTGAGTATGAAGGTTATTGGATGGGTTCTACTCTAAGTAATGAGTATACTATCTAGGGGTCATTGTTGAAGATTCCATGAGATCTCTCAAGTTTAGTTTATTTTTTCATGTTTATCTTGGTTGGATAATGTTCTATGAGTGAGTCCCAGTGCATTTGGAAGCTATAGGTCAGAGATCTTACCATGATTTCTATATTATTCCAATGATGATGAATTTTCCATCATTTCCACATATTTATTTTTTTATCATGATATGCATTTTACATCATTGGCCCATTTATTTTACTTTTTTATTTCCTTTTATATATATATACTATTGGGGAGAAGTGGGTTTTTTGGTCATGGTACTATTTCATAAAAATGACTTGTAAATAGAAATGGGTTTTAGGAAAGTCACGTTTAAAAACATATTTTCAAATTTATGTTTTAAATAAAATTCCTAAATAATGTTTTTAAGATATATTAAAACTCTCTCATAGGTTTTAAAAACAAAATTTGAAAATGACATTGATATGTTTTATTGAAAATAAATAAAAACCTTATTGGAAATTATTGCATATCAAGAATTTGTATCTATAAATCTTTGTAAAGTTAAACACATGGATTCTATATTTCATACCTACTATTCTTCATATCACACTTTACATATACCACTCATTGTTTGTAGTTTGAGTGGAATTTAAAGGTTCTGATTTAATTATTGGCTACTCACAAAGTGGGTTCAAAGCAGTTTATTAGGATCGTGAATTTGGGTTACACTAAGTATGCCTATATTTAATTTTAGTGCTTTACTAGTTCCATCCAAGTGGGAATTTACATCATTAAGTTATGGTTATTTGGGGATGCACTAAAAATGAGGAGTACATATGTAAAATAAAAGGGATTTCATCTATAGTTGGGTTTTGAGGGTAAGTTGAGAGACTCATTATTTATATGGGTGGACTATTATTTTTCTAAGTTTATTTTAAATTATTATTATTATTTATATTTTTTGGTGCGAACATCTTGCATACAGAATGTTCACATAAGAATTTTGGTAAATTTTGTTATTGTTTAATTATAATTTATTAGGAAAGATCAAAACCGATGATTGAATTTCATTATGATGACTCATTTCATAATCTAGGGGGACTGAGGACACCCCCTGGGTTTGCCGAAGGCTAGTTTAAGAATCGATTCAGGTGGAAGCCCAAGCAGATTCATTATGAATATTTTCTACCAATGGTTAAATACAAAACATCTTCTCTATTGTCCTAGCATCTGTCTTCAATAAAAACATTTCCAATATTTTAGACTAATATCTAGGCCATGTAAATGGAATAATGTCATAGGTCTAATATACATAAACCATCTAAGAATTCCTAGTTGGATATTCATCCATCACCTCTCTCAATATTTCATTAATCTTCCTAACCTATCCAACATAGGTAAATTGAAACTTAAAAATTCTTCCACTACCTCTAGTGGCCTCTACCTCATACATAATCTCTTTTACACTTTGTCACTATGAGATAATGTTAAATCCATACTCTAAATAGAATAATATAACCTACATAACATCGATCTACCATAATGATCTATAGATAAATACCTTGTCTCTATCCCTTTTCAGAAGACTCAATATTGAAACTGATGGTCTCCCCCCTTTACTATCATGTGTTAGAAAATATTGGGACAATCTATAATTTAATTTGAGGTTAATTTGTTCATTCTAGTACATGGATTTAGTCAAGGGGAATGGGATTCATTAGACACCATGAAAATTGATAATACCATTCATCCAAGATAAAAATTTTATGTTATTCCTTATTAAATGAAACAATAATTAAATAAATTAATTTATTATAATCAAAATTATACCACAAAAAAATTATTAGAGGCCTGAAATAAAGATAAAAATTGTATAAAATTTTTTACCCTAAGGAGATATTTCCATTTATTTATTTTTCAATACAATCACTTGTTCAGTTATCCTTGGGAAACATGGGAATTTGGATATAAGAAATCAATTAATTAGTTAAAGAAAAAAAGGCCCTGAGGGGGTTCATGGTTGGTTTCAAAGCATAATATGAAATTATGTTAGTGTTAAATGAAGCATTATGTCCTAAGAAATTATACACTTATGATTTATGAATGTGAGATTTGGATTTCAGGGAATCCCATTTTCTCACTAGAAAATGGGATTAATTATTTGGGAAATTTATTAATAATTAGTAAAATAAAGTATTAAAATTTAAAACCACTCTAATTATTGTGAAACTTCTACCACAAGATAAAAACAATATTTTAAAATTAAAAAACCCTCAAACAAATTTAGGGTCTTTTACTATGTAAGATGATTAATTTACACGTCTTGTGAAAAATTACATAAAATACCTAACAAATTATTATATTTTATATTATGAGTTTCTAGTTTTTTATAATAGATACACCATTGCTAATTAAAACCTATAATAATTCAAAAAAAATCCATTTCCTTCTCTTTCCCAGTCCGTCTTACACTCTGAATTTAACCCTCTATATTGTGGCTTCAACCCCCAACCCCTCCTCTCCTCCCCTTCCCCTCCATCTCACAATAAAATACTACTCATAACTATGTTTATAATCCTAATATTTGTTTTTTCCGATAGTTGTATCACTCTGGATGCCAATGTAAGCATTACATCGGCCCTCATTCACACTAGTTATAAAAAATAGCTATTAATCATTTTGATTTTAAAAATAAAAAACATGTATTCTATATTTTTTTTATTTTTAAACATCATCTATCAATTAAAAGTCTTTATTTTCATTATTTTCTCACGTTTTAAATATGGTTTATTATTAATTTTTGAATTAATTTAATTATTCTTATAAATATAATTTGATAGTTATTGGTACATAAATACTTACTATGATTTTATGATTCATTTGAATCATATTATACAATTTCTAAAAAAATAATCTTTTAAAACCACATATATATTCTGATATATATGGTTCACAAGATCATTTTACAATTTACATGAAATTGAGCTAATGATGTCTTATCATTTTTACCACTATATAATATCATCATGTATGATATAATATTTATTCATTATAAATGTTTTCTACTTATATATTATATAAAATGATATATTTATATACTATAATGTGATTCAAATAAATTAATTTTATTAAAATAAATCTCATGATAATAGAAAGAATCTTTTTATTCCCACCGAAAAGGTATTTATTGAAATTATCCACAATATATGTTTTTGGATTACTTGATTTATTTTTTTTCAAAATGTTATATCAAATATTAATTTCTTATATTATGAAATCATAAAATAAATTGGTTATAAGTAAAAATTATTTCATGTTTTTAAAATTAAATACAAAAAATGACAGTATTTTTTATAATATTCGTGTTTTCTGTTCTAAAAATGTAGTTTGGATAAAAGGCTATTAATACAGATAAAATGAATCATAAAAAAATATTTTTTTTATTTTTCCTAGGAGTTAAAAATTTTCTACTCAAAAGATCATTCATTTATCTATCATTCCTAAAGTGAAAAAATGGGGTAAGTTGTGACTCACTAGAAAATGTAATATTTTATTTTATTACGAGTCAATGGAAAAAAATATTATCTTATTTTATTACTATTTAAATTAAATATTGTATATTTAACATGATAATATTTAACTAATATTTTTTATGTTATTATTTTTCAATATGATACAAAAGGATAAAATTTAGATTAAATTACACAATAATAAATATCATTATATTAAAGTCTTGGTGGAAATTTTAGATTTTTCAATTGTAGATCAATCCATAAATTAGAGAATAAAATGTCTATAAAAAATTCCATGCATGATATGTTTGGTAGATCTAGCTTGGGAATTTTAACATTATAGAAATATTTAGTTATAAACATTATTTTAATGAATATCTTATTACCTCAATAGTGTATCATGAAATTCATATCATGATTAAGGGTTTCATTATAATTTCTGTATAAAAAATGAAGATCATAGTATTTTAGTGTATTCTCTTACAGAATATATAGTGAAAAATATAATGGAATTTTTATTAATAAATGGAAGATAGAAATTATTAATTGTATGAGGTGTATAGATAATATAAAAAATTTACCATTTTACTAGAATGGAACTATGTGAGAGACTTATATATAATTATGAATAAAGAAATGTCTATGATATTAGAGTTTTAGCATGATGATGTTTTTAATGATAAGATAATTGAATAATTTTATAATATGAAGAAATCCATTAACAATCTAAAACACAATTATATAAGGATACATTCATTTCCCAAGGAATTTATATACTATTAGAAATAAGATATTGATAGAGATGAGTTTTGTAGATTTCATAATTCTAGTTATAGAATGATGAATCATGATGAATGAATGAACATATTACTACAAATAAGAACATAAATAAAAAATTGATATAGTTTTATATTAATTTCTATTAAAAATAAATTTCAATTATTATTTATATCATCTAGAACAACGGAGAAAATTAATTTGAATGGAATGGAAAGAAATAATGATGGGTTTATCTGATATCCAAGAAATTCAAAAGTAAATAAATACATTGATTCTATATATAAAAATTTCTATTGAAATACAAAAAAATGTGTGTTTAGGATTATTAATTTATAGATATAACTCATGTGATACTTTAAATAAAACATATGGTAAATGGAATGTTATTTTTATCCCTTATAATCTGACTTTAAGCCTACATATATAGAATTTTTTTAATTATTTCAATAATTATAGTAGGAAAGTAAATTCCTAGAAATTATATATATATATATATCTTTAACCTATTGTATAATAATAAATAGATTTAGTGGTAAATAGTGTAGATCTTCATCCACTTATAGAATAATGTCAACAATTTCAAGAGTTATAAGGCACTTTATCATCCTTCATAGATAAGATAAAGATTTTTTGGAAGCATGGTCTTAATAATCTCATTTTTTTCATTTTATTTTCCTCCAATTTAAGAAAACTATGAAATTATATATAGATTTATATCACATGTTAGATACAATAGAAATTTCTTTCTACAGCTCACTCTCCCATTTTACAACCCAACAATTCTCAATTGTATGTTAACACCATGGATGAATTCATTAGGAATTCTAAACATATATTGTACCTTATCCTACTCATATCCCCTCAAATTTATGTATAACTAAATAATCCAAATGTAATACTCTCTTGTATACATAGAAATATAGGTGAATAATGTTTTGGGTTAAAAAATATTCACTATAAATCAATTTTAATTTTTATCCTTAATACTACCTGCATGGTCATGTTATTGACCATTGTCAAAAGAACACTCACTCTTGGTAAAATAATTTTTTTAGGTCTCTCTCATTCTAGAATTGTTTTTGTTAGTCAAGACTCTTGAATCCACATCCCCTAGACCTCAATGAAGCATGATTAAAAGATAATTATTTCTTTTGAAAACCAAATTCTTAACCTCCCTTGTAGCATTGTCATATATATATCACTCTGAAACATACCATTATCCTTAACTTACTCTCATTGTTTATCATCCATATATTGTGGTATCCCTATCATTATAGGGGTAGCTATTTTTCTTAACTCCTTATAATACCACTTTCATTTCTATTTAGAGAACCATAGATATATCAAAGTATCCCCCATAAATAGTTCAAAATCTCCGACCATGTTGACATCCCCTTCCATATTTTGACATCGAGGATGGTGTACCAAAAGAAATTTCTTTAGATATGGATTCCAAAATAAAGGGGAAAGGGGAAATTCACCATCCTTTATATTATATATTCTTAAACCTTTCCTCATATAATAGGATACTATATCAATTTCTCACTAACTCAATACCCTAAATGGTGGGTGGGAATCATTCAATGTCTATAAATGTGGAAATTCCATAATATTTTATAATTTTCACTATATTTCAAATTTATTTTATATCGTAAAATAATATATTGGTGGGATCACAATCTATATTTTAATTTTAATATAATAAATCACAGGCCACTGAATACTTCATTTTTGTAATGTTAAAACCTAAACATGGTGTATTCTAACTTTTTGAGTTAACTAAAAATATCCATTTATATTGATTTCTTCATTTTCACCCCATTAAAAACAATATTAGGATAATATTAAGATGGAATGAGGAAGTGGCTTCCATTAATTAATCATATTTATGCATAACTACTATGGTCATTCTAAAAAACTTCATCCCCTACCTTACTATTATATAACACAAATATGATATTTCTAATATAATAATTATGTAAAATTCCTTATCTAACTTCTGATTAGGGCCTTTTACTTAGATGTTTGGGGGAAACATTAACATCATTTGAGAACATATGGATAACTAGATATGTTATGAGCCATAATTTTGTCAGGGAATTTCATTTCTTTTATAAATATATCATGTATAATAATATAGGAAACCCATTATAGGAATATATGTCTTTAACCTACATGATGTGATGAATTTTTTTGATAAAATATTATAGTACATGAAATGGTTAAATAAATTGAAGAAAAGTTCAACACAATTTAGCAGCATAATGGGGATACTCAAATTCAATATAAGAGAAATGAAGACAATCATTAATGAGACTTGGAGGTTAAGATTAGAGATAAATTTTTCCATAACATATATCAACGGAAGAGATGAATTAGATTTCAGAATAAGAGAAACCTAAGTCTATGGTACATTTTCCCCTTTGAGAATCTTGATAGAATTAGAGTTGTATCTAATAAATTAGCACTAGAAATAACCCTGACTCAAGTATATGATGTGTTCCACATACCCCAATTGATGAAATATATACCAGATCCCTCACATGTATAGAATTTTTAGATGGTATATATATAAAATGATCTCTCTTATTAAGAGTAGCTAATAAAGATCTTTAACCATAGAGGAAAAGTTTAAAAAAACAAGACAACTCACCTATTTATTGTATTATGGTCGAACTATAAGTACAAGGGAGAAACATTGGAATTGAGGGATGAAATGAAGAAAAATTACATTCACCTATTTTCAACCTATTTTATTAAATGAATGTTTGGGTATAATATTTCCAAATGGATGGAGAATGTAATAAACAATAACTTTATCAATTCCATTTCCCTTCTTATATAAATGTTCCATATTTAGTAACATTGTATTATATAAAGAACATACACCTTAGGATAGAACTAAAAATATTTTAATATATTAATTGGAACATTAATTTTTGAGAATAAATAGTTCCATAAGATATGAAATAATTAAAATGGGAAAAAATAAAAAAAATAGATAACTATAATATAAAGATTTAGATAATCTTGATCCCCTAAAAAGAGAAAACTCACGTATAACATTATAGAAATGAAACAGAATATTTGTAATGAAATATTCATTTTAAAAATAAATATATATATAAGCATGATAGAATATGGAATTATATAAAGAGTGAATGAAATATGAGGTATTTATATAAAGTATGGATCCCATATAACCATTGTAAACCCTAACATTGGAATAGAAATATTACTATTAGAATAAAAATATGACCATTAATAATTGTAACATGGCCATTAGAATAGTATTTTCACCTATGTAAATGTTAAATAATATTTATGTATTTCTTAAAATAAAAATATCATATAATTATATCATAATACATGTATATAATTTTTTAATATTATAAAATATGTGATTGCATTTTTATAAAACTTACATGTTATATTTGAATTAAAAAAACATAATGTCTTGAAATAATATTTATTTTATTAACATTTTCTATAAAAATAATATTATGTTTTTATAATAAAAATGTAATTTTATGAGATAATAAATACATTTTCAAATTTTTAGTAAAATAATCATAATATTAAAAATGTTTTTGTCAAATAAATTATAATATTAAATAAAAATTACATTTAGAATGTTAAAAAAGTTATTTTAATAAAGGGGATTTCATTTTTATAAGGAAAACATCAAATAACTGTAAGACTGAATCTTTTTAATTTTTCTAGAATAGTTGATTTTTTTTGAATAGTGAAATATGGAAAAGTAAAGTATTTAATATTATAAGTTAATAAATGAAATAATTAGTCATGGATGATGATTTCAGACATTGGTTCAAATTTACATTCACTAATTACTATATATAGGTATATGATTCATCGTGATTTATAGTCTTGAGCTAAAATAATAAACTAATTAATATAGAATTAAAGATTCACCCTTATCCTCCACATATAAATACCACCCTCACCTCCCCTTCTCCTCATTACTTATAATTATTTTATATTACCACAACTCTAGAAAAATCTCTCCTCACATCTCCCCCACGTCCCTAGAATAATTTTTCAACTAAATGTAAAATTCCAAGGTGTTGTATATGGAAGCCTGAGGGGATATATCCAATAGAGAGTGTAATATCCTAAAGCAAGTGTTTCCATTTTTATTCCTCATCATCCTCCAAAAAATTCCATAAAATATAACATAATGACTTCATTTTCATTACTATGATGAAATTTTATTTTATTTTCTAAATAGATTATCCATCATCCACCCTCTTCTTCTTTCATTATAAAAAGAAAATGTTGTTCATAATATGGTTGGTTCACCACATCTTTGAACAACACACTTCATTTTTCTCCACCACATTCAAGGATAGTAATAAAAATAATATTATGATTTAATGTGATGATAGTAAGTAAATTATAACTTATTTGAAATAATATAATGTATTAATAATCATTTAATTACATAAAATGGATCTTATTCTTAATGGGCATTAAAAATAATTCAATGAACTAACTGTATAATGAAAAAATTTGTCATAAATTAAACATCCATTTATTATAAAAAATATATTTGGGACCATACCAATTTTTAGGAGCATGTTAATATTATTTCATTTCTCTTATGTATTGGTTATACCATTTCACATGAACATCAATAATTATCCAAAAAATAATATGATCATGGACCTATGAGATGAAAAACATGCGATAATAGAAACTCATATGATATCATAATTAAATGACTCTATAATGCCATTAAATATTGATACAAAATTGAATATATTAAAATAATTTTCTTAATAAAATATAAAATAAATCTAATTTGATAATTTTGCATAACAATTGAAATTGAAGAATGATTCTTGGCCTAATATAAGGGATCTCTCTAAACAACACTATTTAATTTGGGTTATTATTTCCCTCTATTTATCTCACTATCTATATCTATTATTATTTAATTATTTGATGTTATTTATATATTCACAACACATATATTCCAATATTAATTCACATTTGCTTGATGGGTTTATACATGTTTTAAAGGTTACCTTATCAATCTATTTCATTAATAAGAACCCATTAATGGGAACTTATATGTTTTTTCTCATTTAATGTAGCACACAATTTAATTTTTTTTAACTTAAACTATTTCTAAAAATAATTAATTTATTATGAAAAACCACTATATTTCATTTCTTATTTTATGGTAGTTATTGTTCCCTTTCCCTCTTTAATATTTTTTTTCCATTTTTTTCAAAAACCCCACTTAAAAGGAACATTTTAAAATTATCACTATTCTCATTTTTATGTATTCAATTCACTAGTAATTTATTTACATGTTATATTATTAGTTATTTATATAAACAAGTCCAATAATGAATTATTCCCTTATTTCATTGAATTAATTATTATATTTCATTTCAAAATATTATAAGACATGATTATGTAATCTTTTTTTCCTTTCCATGGTTTTTTATACTTATGACTTATGTATAATTTCCTTACATGGAGCACATATGCATGTTCATTTTATTATGGGTTCACCTAGATAGACATACAATGTATTTAGTAATGTTTATGCCTTATGAGATGATATGTATGGGATTATGCTATAATCCTAATCTATGATGGGACTCTATCTAGCATGTGATTTTATCATGGCCATTATCCTTGACTAATTATTATATCATGTTTTATATTGTTTTAGAATTCATATTTTTCCATTATCTAAGTTTACAATATTATTTATTTAACTCTTTAGTGGGATTATTCATGAGAATTTTCTTTTATGATATCATGTTATTCCATTTGAATCACGTGTTACGATTCCTTATCAAGATTAGTCCCTTACTAGGATTTATAGCTTACCCATTTTCTTAATGTATTCCTCTGGTTATCTAATGTTGTTTTTTGGAGATCAAATGGATTTAGGAGCTCATGATAATGATTAAAATAAAAAAATTAGTTTCATCTTGATTATTTATATATCTACACGTCTAAAGACACCAGGCCTTTAGATCCTCATATTGTGTTTATTTTTTATTTATGATAAATATCATGTAATGATATGTGAAAAATACTTGGGATGTTATAAGAAGGGAGATTTTTTATCAAAAAAACCATGGATTTGTTTCATGATTTTAGGGTTCATACCCAAATCCATTATTTGTGATTTTATGGTGATTAATTCATATACTATAATAATTAAAAACTTGAGTGATGTGATTTTTGATGACTAGACAGTTTCATGGGTAGCTTTTATAGTATTAATTTTTTTCTAGAATCTGTAATTCATCTATAATTCATGCTTCTTAACTGATATTTTCTTATGATCCTAAAAAGGGAGGCTATCCTAATAGAACTAAATAATTTTTATTCTCTCTAAATTAGGTTTACCACCCCAACATAATTCCTTAAATTTTATATTATTGGGAAATTAATAACTTTAAACCCCCTTATTTGGACCTATAAAAAAGATTAAGTCTTTTAAATCATTTCATCAGGATTAAGAGATTATGTAAGATATTCATAACTAACCATACTTTGATCTTCATTAGGAAATTAAATATATATATCAATCATTTCAAAAATACCTATGTGTTGGTCTCATATAAGGAAAATATTATGAGTGGTGGTGAATCAGGTTATATTGATTTCAAAAATTCCTTCTATGTGATCTAATTTCATGTATAAAGAAAACACCCTTCTCTCTTTATTAATTAATATGGAAGTAATAAAACATATATCGAGATAATAAATTACTTGGTTCACCCTCACTAATATATGTCTCAGGATAATACCCTCAGTGATGTACTGGTGTATTGATATTCATTACTAACATAATCTTTGTAAATTAAAATTTAGAGTGGAATCGTTGAACCTCTAGGTTCACAACCATAAAAATAGATAAATCATTGTTATCATCACTTAAAATGAACACAATACTCCTCACAGTGATATTTTCATCATCCATAAAAAAATAATTTGAATTTTGGAGAACAAAGTATATATAATCTCCATGTTCATCAACTTGATGACTCTATGAATTTCTAAGATAGTTCACTTAAAATTCCCTAACTTATATCTTTTTTCCAATTAACACACATCTATAAAACCTTTATCCACATTCATATATTTATTATACCTCTTCATATTTTTATATATATGACAAAATATATCTCTAAAATTTTATAGAATATCCATGTTTCCCTTTAATATGATCTTCAATTTTCTAAGAGTAATATTGGAAAATTTAACCATGAATATTCACCTGAACCAAGTCAAACTTATTCAATTTGAATAAAAAAATAACTACATAAATATAATAACCCTAAATTTAATGATTTATTTACAACCTAGTTCACTATAGAATAGGATAATTCCATATTATGTGGTCTCCTCCTAATCAAATAGTGACTCGAAAACCCACAACCTCCAAATATTTCAATATCATATAAATCTAACCATTTCTAAATTTCAAATATATATCATTAATAATCTTCCATGAAATTAATTTAATTTAAACTTGAAATAAAAAATATCTAGGAAAACTAACATTCTATATTTAATCCATCATGAACATTTTTTTCATTTCTATTTTTACTCTATAAATATAGATTCTTTCCATATCATCCTCTATGACATAAAATACTCTAACTCCATATTTCATTTAATCTTTCATGTGAACCACCACATTTAGCTATGTAATAGTTTCAATACTCACCATATATATAAATATTTCACTAACCCAAAATATTATCCACCATGAATTAACATCCTTTAGCTTCCAACATTCAAAATAAATAAGTGTTCTATGAAGACCTCTCCAGTACTCCATCTATTTCCATATATCATTGTCATAACCATGACATTTTCATTACTATACCAAGTAATGAGATAGATACTTATACAAAAAATAAACCAACATCATTCCAAAAATTCATCAAGTCTCCTAACTCGTTATATGGTGAATCTCCATTACTGTCATGATTTCTTCAGAGAAATTAATAGTTTTTCAAAAAAAAAGCCCAAAAATAAAACATCTTATTTTTAATTATAGTCTTCCACTATGGGTTTGTTAAAAAAACCATCGAATTAGAACATCATTAAAATCATATCATAAAAATATATTTTAGTTTTCAAAAGTATCCTTATATAGAGTATTTAATAATTTATTATTTATTCACCCTAAACTTACATCATACACACTCATCATGGAAAAAATGTTTAAATAATGATTTCATCAATGAACCACCCCATAGTTCATCATTCTCCTTAACACAGATTGATGAAAAATACATTCAAATATATTTTAAAAATTAACCATGTCTGTATTGAAATGATTTAAAAATAATAAAATCTCCCATAAATATATGAAGTGGACATTAAACCCATTCATTAAAAAAGAAAGATCGCTTCCCCCCATTCAATATAATTTCATCCACTTTTAGTAAATCTATTTAGCTTTAATATATTCACTATATATCCAACCTTTTCAACCAAACCAAATATCACATCCCTAAAACTCCCCAAAAAAATAATTTCAAAATCAATAAATGAAACCATGAGAGAAAAACAAACCTTACCACGGACTAGTTATTGATACTAATTATTTGGTATATGAGTAGGAAAAAATACCTATATGCGTGGATGATTATAAAAAGAATTAATTGGATGGATATGGTTAAACTAAAAAATTTAATTTATGCTTATAAAAAATTAGTTAATTTCTTTTTCTTAAATTCTTCAATTTCATTTTTTATTTATACATACTCTAAAATATCCAACTCTTTACAAATTTCTATTTAATAAAGTAATATTTAATCTAGATATTCTCTTAATTTAATGAAATATATTGTTTTTATAATATTAAAAAACCTCAAGTTATTTTACATGACTGTGAAAAGAGAATACACATCAACTCTAATAACATCAAGTAGTTACTTCATCCATAAAAGTAGAGTATAGGATTTAGTAAATTTTGTATACTAAAATTTCCTAGCTCCTAATGATATTAAATATTTATTATTACTAATACAATAAATATATAAATATATAATATTTAACAAAATAACCTAGATCATTATTTTATATCACAGGATTAGATTCACCACAATTCTTGAAGCACATTCTGGATCCCCGTGAGCAAGAAAAAAGTTTTCAGGGTATAAAAATTTTAAGTTGGTAATTATTTCACACTATAAATAAATAATAAAATAAAATAATTTTTTTTGGGAATCTATTATGATTTATCCATGTATTGGATACCAACCTGAATCAAACAAAAAAACTTATGATAATGTAATACTAAATGAGGAATAAGAAAAAAAGTAAAAAATAAAACAACATGAAAAGGAATTAATAAAAAATGAAATTGATTTATACATGTCATCCTGAATAACCAGGATATTAGTATAGAATAAATATTAGTGTGTTCGATAAAAAATCCAACCAAAATATTAGATAAAACTCCAATGCTCCATAAAATGAACTCCATGTTACCCATGGTCACCACCAGAGTAACACTACTATCATCAGAAACCATGAGAAACCAAGTAGAATTACTAAGATGAAGATGTGATCTAACCAAACCAAAAATAACCAGAAATAATACACACACATGAATATATATTAGTAAGGTGTCACAAATTACCCATTAGGATTCCACAAATAAAATTTTCATTGAAATTTATTTTATAAGACATTTAATTAATTATTGATTGAAAATAATTATAGAAACTATCATTAACATTTTATAATAATAAGTTTTAAAAACAAATGATGTGAAACATCATAAAATTTTTAATATTAAAAAAACTATGATTAGAAAATCATTTACTTTTTAATAATCATTTGAAAATCGTTCTGGGAATAATAATGGAAGGCCATTATATATAAATGAATTCCAAAGTAATTTGATTACAGGTTTACAAAATTTCAAGAGAAAATTGGATAAATAAATCCAAGGAAATTGGTGAGTATAAAAAAAATAAAAGGTAAAAAGTATTAGAATTAAAATTTTATAGAATAAGAAACAAATATGACATGTATAACACCATCGTAACTTGATTGTAACAATAATCACTATGAGTATTACTAATGGAAAAAATGTAAAAACAATGAAAACATAGAAGAAATGAATAAGATAAATTAATAAAACAAGTAATAATTATTGGTCTAAACATAGTTCATAATCAAGTCTATTAAATATTAAAAATAAGATCACATAATTTATATCATGGGAAACCACCAAGGTGCTAGTTAGAAAATATTAGACATACTTGGGTTAGACCTTCTATCTGAATATTAAGGTCTTCTTAATAAATAACCCCCAATTTATCCTCAAATAACCTCATTGGGTGGAAATCCTTATAATCAGATCAGATTATATACTATAGGATACTAGTCATAGAAGTACCAAAATTTCATTTAACCCATCTATTGACTTAACACTAAACTATCCAGGGTTCCCATGAAATAATCTAAATGAAGGAAATGAAATAATTTTTCCTAATATAATCCAAAATATCAAAAGAAAATATAAACAAGACAATATATTAACTAGAAACACAATCCTAAGAAAAGATCCCTTTCAAATTAAAATACATACATCAAATGATAATTAATACATCCCACATAACAACCATGTCATTAAAATCATAACTATGTTGGGATCAATTCCAATGTTGTAAAATATATCATAAAACCAGTTAAAGTTTTCCAAATAGGGTTTTAAATAAAATAAAAAAATAATCCATGAAATCATACATTAAAATCCATTCAAGAATAAAAACATTAAATTAAATATCCACTAAACCAATATGAAATCAAAATAACATATAAATATCTCAAAAACATATAATCGAATGATAAAAAATTATAATAAATTAAAAATTCCTTACATATCATTGAATTTAAATAAGACTCTTGAAAACATGAAACACACTCCTTAAAAACTAATTTTAATTAAAAAACCCCATTAAAGTATTAATTTTATTATAAAATTCATATTTTTAAATTCCAATAACTCATAGAATGAATGAAAATGGTTATGGAAATAAATCACCAAGAACCCATAAGAACCATTTTTGTGTCAACAAATAAACCATTAAAACTCATGAAAACAACAATAAATATATCAAGGATAACACATATTGGATTGTATTTGATGAAATTGTATTTAGATAACAAATTCATCAAATTAATTTTCAAATGAAATAAATTTAAAAAATACATTACGTCAATATGATGTACTTGACACTAAACCTTCAAAGAAGATGAGAGGAGTGCTGAAGAAATAGTTTGAACTACCTAAAAATTATGAGTCCCAAGATTTAAACAAACTCTAGACTATGTCTTTTCCAATATGGGAAAATAAGATATTTAGGAAGGAATCAAAGGGAATGGAAAAAGAGTTAAAGAATATAACCTCATAAAATGGGATATTTACCTATAAGATCCACATTAAAATCATGATATAGGACCATGAAACAATATGAGAGAGAAGAGGGGTCGGTTAGGCTCCTCTAGGTCATTTTATTCAAGTGATAGGGGAGGAATGATGGACCCTAATTAAAATAAATGTGATAAAATTAAAAAAAATAAAATCTATTTAGGATGCATGGTTACCTTAACCATGGGTCGATCTATGAATAGATACTTGGTTCAAAAATAGGATTATGTGGTTACTGTTCATAGTTAAGGTGATTGTGAAACCTAGAAAAATTCATCAATATTTCAAAATTTCATATAATTTCTAGATAAATATAAAATAAATTAATAATAGTTTAAATACTAAACAATGATATTGTGGTTGTTATATTTCTCCACCCCATAACACTATCTACCCATATAAATTCATCAATGATTTATCAAGTAGTTAAAATGAAATTAGTTCATGTCATAATGAAATATCATATTATTTTCTAAATCTTATAGCTAACATGCATGAAGAAATAAAACAACCATTATCCAATGGAATATACTAGTGATAAAATTCATAAAGTTCTATTAGAATTGAAAATACTATGATATGGCCATTTTTCAACAAATTATTGAATCGAGAATACCAATATATCACAACACTATTATGAACCATTATGGATACCTAATATCAATAAAACTAAATACCAAATAACAAAGGATAACTATTAAACACATCCAAAATCATGATCATAGATGTAAGATATATATAGGATTGATCCCATTTGAGGATCGATTCAAGAATGACTCGTATAACTTTTTATCAAAAACTATTAGATATTGAATAAAATGGATTGGTATAGGAAACTAAAAATTCTTTTTCAAAATATGGAAATGACATACAAAATTTATGATCAAGAGCTCAATCTGAACTACTAGTTTTAATTCTTGATAGAAAATCATATTCTGATGAAATTTAGGTGAATGGTTTATTGGGGTAATGGATATGTCTGGAAGAGGTTTAATAGAAGTTGGAGACCATTTATAGATCTCAAATACATTTACAGTTCACCTTATTTTTTTGAAAATGATAATGTAAATTACCATGAGAATAAATATATAAGATAGAACCCATTCTAATGATTGATAAATATAAAAAGGAATAAAGAAATTACACCATGATTATATAAATAAACATTTATAAAAACCACATAGTAATTAAAAAATATAACATAATATGGGAATACCCAAAGATAAGGATATCAGATAAATTAGTCAACATTTTTTTAAGAGTAAAGAAAGTATTAGGTACATGCACCAAACATAGTGAAACCCAAATAAACCCATAAATATAGAGTTAAAATAACAAGGTTCCTAGCCACCTTTAAACTCATTTCACATAATCTCCATGAAAAACAACTACATGGTTTCAAAATTCACTTTTTTATTCTTACATAAATAATTTAGTATATGAAATATTTAAAGATGAGCAAATTATCCACATCAATTATATGTTTTTGAAATTTCAAATAAACAGTCTTAGATTTCCCTAGTTTACCATACAAAAAATAAAATATTTATTTTTTAATCATATGATTAGTAATATTGGGAATATTATCCTATATCATCACAATTTTATATAGATTCTCATCTCACTTCTTCTTCTTAAAATATTGATTACCTGATTTCATTTCAAATAGAATAGAATCACCTCCCATCACAATTATTCCCATCAAGTTTGATTCCACCACCTCTGCCCTATTGACTACTTCAATATATGAAATTGGTCTAGATAAAAACACATTTCAAATTTAATATGTTTGTATACTTCTTTCAAATAAAAAAATTTAAATTAATCACTATTAAAAAGTTATAGAAAGAATTAAACCATATTATCAAAATTATTACCATACTCTTTTATTATTCGATCACCATACTGGAGACTCCTAAGTTACATCACCTTCATCACTTTTAAATATTTAAGATAATAATACTAAATAAACATGTTCATTTCATGTTTTGGTTAAAGTGGGAAAATAGTATACCACCATTCATGAAGTGTTTGGTCAAATATATTGGTGGCATTATTCAAGTTCATAGTTTCATAGTTCCTTGGAAAAAAAATCCTTAGATATTATCTATCCACCCTATTTCCTCTTGTTTAACTTTATCACTATGATATATATATAGGTATACATTTAAGAATTATTCGATACATACTAGGAGTATATATGAATTCATCTCTAACATGTTGTTTAGAGTCCTACTAAACATTACAATTGGAAAAAAATATCTTAACTTAGATACATTTTATCTTGAGTAAAATCCCCCAAAACATACATACCAAAAATTTTGATTCCTTTATACGAGTTATACTATTAAAAATTAAATATGAAACTCAATCACAAAAAAATTTATGGTTTCAATTACATAAATCCAATATAAACAATAGGATCAATATCTAATTTAGGAACATTCTAGTGTAAAACATAAACCTAACATGAAAAAATGACCAAAAAATTAACAAAGTTAGTAAATTTATTTTTATAACATTATTTATACATTGAAATAATTTTATATTAATTAAAATACTAAGAAAATGAAAAAATTAATTAGTCTCAAATTAAAAGCTGAAGAATATTTTAATTACCTTAGATTAATGATAATATTGTATTATCAAACACCATGGAATTCACTTCTCTAGTTAGTGAAAAAATATTAACATAAAATAATCTCATTAATAAGAGTTAAAAATGTGCTAATTATTTCAAAAATAACTATATCCTTAAGAAAGCTAGTTTATATAAACATAAAAACAATGAAAATAAACTTTGAAAATCTCCCATAATTATGAACCCCACCACTAAAATTACATGATGTATTATAAAACACTTTGAGACCGAATAACTAATCTTTTGAAATAGAATCCATAAAATATACACATGATATATTAATACCAAATTACATGAATTCTATTATCACCACAATAAATTCAATCCAATTCATCTAAAATAATTATTCGATAATATTATAATCAATTTAAAAAATAGATTATTTCAAACAACAAAATATAGATGAATTTAGAATTGTGCATGAATTGGATGCATAGTTTGGAAGATTGTCTACCAACCATAAAAACTCTACTATGATTTAACCCAAACATAATTCACATTATGTGCATGTTTTTTCAGACCATTCATTGTAACCATAAACCTATGTTATGCCTTCCATATTAACCCCAACATATGTTTTTTTTATCAAAATTACTTTTATAATATCAAAATAAATTAAAAAACACTTATTTTTATCATAATATGTCAGAAATAATTGGATCAAATAAATAAAATTATGCATCCTCACTACCCCTAGATACTGAAGCTTCAACTCAATAAGTGTGTGAAATGAACTCCTCATAAATACCTCTTGAATTATGATGATATTAACTCTAAACTATCATTACTCCTTTGATGATAATAGCCCTCCGATTACATTTTTATAAATAACTAAATTGGTTCAACTTTTCATGTATCCCAATATGGTCTGATATAAGGTTGGAAGAACATTCTTAATCACCATTGGTTGAAATCAAGTGATAAGGATAAGAAAATCATACCATAGAAATAAATTTTACCTCAAAATACATAATCAAAACAAATGCAATCTTACTGGGAATCTAATATGTTGTATCTATACATTTGATTCCAATAAAAATCAAATATTTTACTTTAATATAAAATTAGGAAAAATTATGCATAATAAAAAGAAATATAATAAAAATCAATCGAATAAATTGATAACAAACTAATATTAATCTATAAATTCCATCATAAATGATCAGGATAACGAAAAAATATATGACTCTTTTGTTTAATACATAATCTAACCTATAATATATGATACAACTCGAAGAAAATAAAAAATATATTCTATATAACATGTGGTCACCACCTTGGAATCACTACCACCATCAAGATCTGTGAGAAATTAACTAATATCCCCGATATAAAGAGGAGATAGATATAGACATGTGAATCCCACTAAACCTATATAAACATCACAGTGTGTATGTATGATATGATCAATTTCCCAATAGGATGACTCCAAGAAACTTTCCATGATATTCTTTTTGTAAGTAATTCCACAAGTACAAGTTGGAATATAATTATAGAATTTATAACTTTAATTTTATAAAATTAAGTAGTGAAAAATTATAACACAACTCATCAACATATTTTTAAAATTAACAAAAATCTCATTAATAAATTGTTAAGATTTTCAATAGATTTTGAAAACCATTTCAATAAGAATAGAAGAAAAATATTTATATTTCCTTTCATTATTAAGATAATTGGTCGTACCTTTAATGAGAATGAGAAAACTAAATCCATTGAAATAGGAAAGTGTAAGAACAACCATAAGTAAATGAGTTATATAATTATAATTATATTAGAAGAGAAAAAAATTAAGGTACGATAAGATCTTAACACGAATGTAATAATAATCACTATATGCATTTCAAATGAAAACAAAGAAAAAAAATCTATTATATAAATGAATAAATTAATAACATATTGTAATCAAACAATTTATAATCAATTGTTAGAAAATATTACATAATAAATTACAGTGAGTTAGAAAACAAATATCACATAATAAAAATAATGTGAACTACATTTGTTCAAGTGCCAAATCCCTTGAGATACTTATGTGGAACCATCAATATTCCAATTGATGCATATTTAACAAAAAAACCCTTGTTCAACTCTCAATTATACTCATTAAGTATAAGTCCCCATAGTTATATCATATTATTCATTGAAGAAAACAATTAAGAGTGAAATCATAACGATCTTAGAAACCATATATTAACTTCCTACTAAACAATCTAGCGATACCATGAAATAATATAAATGGAGATAATGAAATATTTTTTTATAAAATCACTGAAAGAATAAATATATCTTATAAGTAATCATGCATCTCACCACAAATCACCATTTAGAGAGACACCACCTTTCACCATTATATATATATATATCAAATAATATTTAATTCATCTCACATAACCACTAATCTTATGTAAAGTAAATTTAAATTGGGGCTAATTTGAAGAATGTAAAATATATTATAAAACAAAATTAACATTTGGAAATGGTCCTTGAAGTCATGGAAAAATATTCCATATAAACATTCATTGAAAACCATTTAATAGTCAATTTTTTTAAATATAATTTAAATCAATATGAAATCCAACTAACAGATAAATATTTTAAAAATATATAAATAAATGATAAAACATAATACTAATTTAACACATTTAAAAAACCCATGATTTGGGAGATAAATCTTAAAATTATGAAACATTAATTCCAAATACCTCTTTCACATTTCCATAGAGTAAATGAACAATGTTTATAAAAAATTTACAAATAACCCAAATTTCCCCTTTTTATTACAACATACAAATTAGTAAAAATCATATAATCATAAATAACATTTTCAATGATAACACATATAGATATATATTTGATGAAAATGGGTTTAAAAAATAAAATCCCACATGAATTTTCAAATAACAGGAATTGTATATAAACACCAACCACATTTTAGTGTGATTGAGATAATTCTTTAAAATAAGAGGAGTGTATAACTAAATTTAGATACCACACTTCCTACACATAAAAAATATCATGATATTATAAGGCCCATGACTTACACATTACATTATCTTAGGTTAAGTCATGAATTTTTCTTTAATTAAAATTGAGGATCTTTTCAGGAATAGAGTTTTAGAGAGTAAGTCCACAATATATACATAACAAAGCCATAAAATACAATGTGGAAACCTCTGAATAGTATCCACTTTTTTCAAAAATATAAAACATTATCAAAAACCATGATAAGAATTCATGATTTAGTTTTCATTAAAATATTAATAACATTCATCTTGATTTTATCCTTCCTCTTACCCATCCATATACCTTGTGAAAAAAATTTCAAAACCCAGGATGAGCATAAAAAAGCTCTATAAGGTACATAAAGAAATAAATCGTTAGTCATGGGAAAAAATGAAAATGATTAAAACCCTTTTCATAAAAAATAATGAGAAAGAATAGAAGAATAAAGATGGTTTCTTGGGACATAATTACTATATCACTCTTACTTTCACCCTTAGAAATGGAAAAACCTTATAGTGGACATCCATCTCTAGAGTACCCACTGCAAGAGAGAGATATAATGGGGTTCACCCATCATATCATGAGATATAATGGGATAAACCCGTAATAAAAAAATTTCCACAGAACATATAATGAATAAAATCCATGATTTTTTTAAAATCATTATAAAAAAACATTCAGATATCAAAATACCCTTTTCATGTAAAAATAAATTTTAATAAATAAAAATTGTGCACATAAAAAATAAAAAAAAATATTTTAAAAGAATTGTGAAAGAATTTAAATAAAAAATTATAGTAATAAAGTTTGATGAATATGATATAATAGAATCATGTTGTATAATTTAAAAAATATTCCTTTGAATTTTTTAAAAATAGATGAAAATATACTTTAAATGAGTGTTTTTAAAGAAAGTCTAATACCCTCGGTCCAAATCATCGCGTACCATTCTTATATTCTTGAATAATAAACTTTTTTAATAATTTTATTTCTTGAGAAATTTTTAAGGTTTATTATTCAATTTATATTCCATATTTCCATGTTATAAAAATTACTTAATTATTTATGTTAATGTCATATATTTTATCGATATTCGATAATTGAGTTAAAAATGAATTTGATATGATGTTAATAGTAATAGTGGAAATAATTACATCATCTACAAAATAATATTCATGAAAAAATATTAAATTTTATTTATAAAATTTTCTTTTAAATAATACCATTTCTATATGGTTATAAAAAATGAACAATAATACATTCCTAGAGATAGTAGGTCGTATGTAAGCATCAGTAACGTTTTCATTTTTCAATGATCATTATGGAAGGAAAGTAATTAATATTTTATATTTTGATAATGATCATAATATAATTAATATCATATTAATAATATATATATATATATTATCCATGTGATGTGGTGATTAAAAACAAATCACATTGCTTCGTGGAGCTGATAGTTCACACATACGCATGAATGACATTATTATTTTTATGTTCATGAAAGAAAGAAATTAATTGATATATTATTCCATTACGATGATAAATATTTCATTAATATAATATACAAACATTAATTACATACTTAAAACTAGTCATTATATATGGTGATGGGAAACAAATTATATTAGTTTGTGGAGGTGATAGTTCACCCGAACGCACAAATAATTAAGTCATTTCCCATTTGATGAAATTGGATATGTATTCAGGTGATGATATTAACATAATAGAATCTAAATATATTATGGATACAATATTTTTTGTTTCATTATGGTGGAATAATATTTAAATTATTTTGATTAAGAAATAAAATAGAGACACTTAATTAAAAACGATACCTCTCTTTCAGAGGTCCACCGTTGATTAACACCTTGACACCTATAAGGTGGGTGTTATGACAAAACTAAGGCCTCTATAATGTGGGGAGGTATTATAATATGGGATTTTAGTGGATCATTTTTGATCTAAATATATTTTTATGTATGAAGAAAACTTAATAAGGGGTGATCTTTTATAGGATTGGGAAGGGGCACTATTAGAATTTTTCAAAGTATTAAATTAATATGTATTAATTTTATATTCCTAGTGTCTCTAAATTAGGTTATTTATAATATATGATTAATATGGTTCAACATCCATTCATGCAATAAAAATTATACACGTTTTGATTATTTTTTACTCCTTATACTTTTTTTTAACCCTTATTTTACCTATCTAATTCTTACAATGATATTATGTAATTTACATTTTAAGGTTTAATATTATAACTATAAAATAAAAAAAGACTATTAAATGAATCATTTATTACATTTGAATACCTATACTAATATTTTTTATGAAATATATATCTTTATAAGTTCTATATCATTAAATGGTATATTATTTATTTTAAAATATAAATAATTTAAATTTTGACACTATTCATTATTTTAATCTTTAAAAATATTATAAAAACATGATAACTTCGAAAAAAACTATCTTAAATAATCAATAACATGTCAAATTAATCCTAAAATTTGTTTATTATGTCAATTATATAAAATTATATTTATTTTAATATTTTTAATATAATTTATTTGATTCTTTAATTAATGAAACAGTTATTGTATCATCATTGTGTCACCATTTAATTTAATTATTTATTTCCTAAAAATTATAAATAAATTCCATTGATTTATATAAACAAGTTTTCTTTCTAAATAATATTTTTATTTAAATATAACCTTTATATAACCCCATCTTAAAAACATTTTACTTGATAAAAACAAGAATGTGAAAACATTGATTTCACTTTGAATATAATAATATAAATGTCATACTCTCACCCAAGTGGCATAAAAATGGTATAACATGGGTACAAATATGATTTTTGTCAAACCAAAATCTTCTAATTAAATTATGATAAGTTTTAGTGTAATTTTATGTTAGTTATAATACTATTTTTACCATTAATTACCCGATTTACCCTTAACTGTGATAATAAAAGGATTACTAATGTTATTTTTTATAACGAAAAAAATAAAATTGAAATATCTAAATAATTTTAAATTTTTGATTCAAAATATGGAATCCATTTTTTCTAAATTCAATGCACAAAATTTATGATATTAATTAGAAATTAATCCTGTCTATGGAATGAGAAAACAAAGTTTTAATGTAAGAACAGACAAAAGTTCACAAAGTTTTTATGTCCAATTTCAATGTGAAATTGATTACAGTGGACTTAATTAGATTAAATAATAAAACATTATCTATTTATAAATAAATACCATTCAAATATATAATTTAAAAATATAAATAAATTTGACAAAAAATATATTTTCAATTAAAATGTAGTATTTTTTTTAGTATTCATCAAAACATGAAACTATCTAAAAAGACCAAAATTTCATCCAATGTAAATTTGGATACTACAAGTTCAAATAAGAATTTTATTTTTTCAAATAGAAATTATAAAAGTTTCAAAAATAAGATTTAAATAGTTACTCCATCAAAAGGTGTAAAAATTGCCTTTTTAGAAAAATACATCATTTATGTGTAAAATTGGATTTGTTATTTTATCATGTCTATAAAAATATAAGATGAATTTTAAACATTTTATTGAATATATATTATATATATATATTTATTTCATTAATATAACTCAATAGGAGTGATATGATTATTTTATAATGACACTTGTGCACAATTACATAGTTTTTTGTAATAACATTTCCTTATATTTTAAAAGGGATTTTATTTTCATTTATAATTAATTTTTCAAAAATAATTATTTATAGTTAAATTCATAAAAAATAATTTTATAATTCAGGTAATATTTTTCATTCCCACTATACTAATGACTATTTTAATGGTAACATTTAAATAATAATATTTAGTTTGTTTAATCTTGATATGACATATCATGTATGTTATTGAACATAGTGTTCCCTTTTAAGAACATGAGATGTTATATTTACCCCCTAATAAATTTCATCATCTCAATTTTATCTTGGGATAAAAAATATTGGGTTTTTATTTTCAAAATACCTTTTTTTAAATCCGAAATTGGAAAAGGATTAATAACACTACAAGTTTAAAATAAATAAAGGGAATTAAGAAGGCCACTTGAAACAACACGTAATAGGGTTCCATGTAGAAGAAAATGGATATGGGAGAGAAAACTAACCATACTATTCTGATTGAGAGTGATAGAAAACAAGGTTAGTAGAAAGTTAACAGTCACAAAACCACAAATATATGATGGTTTAAAAGGTCATTGGTTTCACAGTAACAAAAAGTAAACAGATAACATTTTTTGTGTAAGATCTTATTTATAGATTTGGGAAATTTATTTTCATCATAAACTAAGAAAAAAATGATATATACTTATTTTGAAATTATATTTTCATCTTTAAAAAAGTTATTTTAACTTAAAATGTTATCTTGTACCTCTCATTTTGAATCTCAACCCATAATTACCTTAACTTCTTAATCTATGAAGAATTTATAAATCTTGAAATTTGACATTTCACCACCCGATGATTTAATGTAACTATGACATGAATAAAGAATTTTGTACCTTGATCACGGTGTCCACATAGTTTCATTTTCATTTTATTCATGCATATTAAAGGTCCATATATTTCATCATTGATTTAATGATTCTTCAAAGACACATGCTTAATTTTTCTAAATACACCTTTTACATATTGGGTTGTGTGGGTGTTGGAAGTGAAATATTTTTGGAAAATATTTCTTTATTACATATAATTTCAAAACATCTGATAAGACATTATTTTAACAAATAATTTGGATGAAGTTATTTTCGAAAATTTCAATTCAGGGTCATTTTAAAATATTGTAAGTATGTGATCGAATACTATAAGTCAAAAAAAAATATAAATATGCTGCACAAGGGTCTCCTTGTTCAACAACTTTATTAAAATCAAAATATGGTTCAACAACCTGTGATAATGTAAAATATCTAAAAATGACTTTATAATATTTAACCTTTTTCTAAATATGAGAATATTGGGAAAATATTATTTATTTAAAAAAACCAATGAACCATGGTGGTATTGATATATATAGGACGTGTTAGATATCTCATAAAAATTCTTTAAAGAGATTTTTATGTTATAAAATGTTTCAGAATCAAAAGAAAATGACTTTGCAATAATTATTACAATCTCATTAAGGCCTTGACCTTAAACATTACATAATCTTGAGTTAATTCATAAATTTTACATTACTTCAGATTGAGGATATTTTTTGATATATATTTTAAGAGAATTTGGAAATAAAATATACAAAGAATAACCATAAAATATAAGGTGGACACTTCCAAACAATATTCACATTTTCCAAAATATAAAGTTTTTTAAAAGAAAACATGATAATAAAACATTATTTATTTTTCATGAAAATATTTATAACATTTATCTGGAATTCCCCCTTCCTCTTACCCATCCTTATACCCTTTTAAATACATTTCAAAATGTAGGATGAGCATAAAAATATCAATAATGAACATAGTGAAAGAAATCATTAGTCTAGTGAAACCATGAAAACCATGAAAACCCTTTTCTTAAAAACATATTGGCATTCATAGAAAAATCATGATGATGCCTTAGGATATTATTACCATATTACTATTACATTCACCCTTAAAAATGAAGCATCCTTATGGTCGAATTCTTTCTTTGGAGTACCCAATGAATTTCAGATCTATAATGGGGCTCACTTCTCATCCCATGAGTTATAATGGGAATCAACTGATCATATCATGAGCTATAATGGGGACCAACCCATCATATATTGAGAAAAAACAGGATCAACCCATAATAAAAAATATACTTAAGGAACATATTACAAATAAAATGCATGAAAAATATTTTAGACCAATGATAAAAACACATTCATATATCAAAAATACCCTTTTCATGTAAAAAAACACATTTAACATATAAAAACAATTCATGAAAAAATAAAACGATTTTATTTGTAAATAATTGTGAAAAAATATAAATAAAACACTAAATTAATAAAGCATAATGAAATTTGTAAAAAATAATCATGTTGTATTTGTTAAAAAGTATTCCTTTTGACTTTTGTAAAAAGATTTGAAAAATGAACATTAAATAGGGGGTTTTAAAAGAAAGTCCCATACCCTAGGTCTGAATCATCACGTACAATATTTATCTTCCTAAATAATAAACTAAGGTTAATTGTATTCTTCTTTTTGAACCATTTTCTAGTTTATTATTCCTTTTATATCACATATTATAATTTTATAACAATTACATAATTATTTAAGTTCATATCACATGTTTTTTCGATATTCGGCACTAGAGTCAAAAATGATTTTGGTTTGATATCAATAGTCATAGTGATCATAACTTCATAATCTCTGTAATAATATTCATGACATAATAATCACTTTCATACTGGAATTATAATTTTAAATCAGACAATTTATGCATGGTTATGAAAAATTAACAATGTTATAGTCATGGAGACGGTAGCCCCTACGTACGCATGCGTAACAATTCCATTTTTTAATGATCATAATGGAAATAATGTAATTATTATTTTATCATTTCATAATTATCATAATATAATATTAATAATTTAAATATACTTATATATATATTATCCATGAGATGTGGTGATTTAAAATGAATCACATTGCTTCAGAGAGGTGATAGTTCACACGTACGCATGAACGATGTTATCATTTTTTATATGTAAGGGAATTTAATTGATAAAAAATTATATTATAGTGATAAATATGTTATCAATTACATATGTAAATATTATTATCATCATTTTGACCATTCTTTATATATGGCCATGGAAAACAAATTATATTGGTTTGTTGAGGTGACAATCCACACGTACACACAAATGATTAATACATTTACCATTTGATGAAATTACAGATTTATTTAAGAGATGATATTAACATAATAAAATCACATTATATTTATAATAATATAGTTATTATTTCATAATGGTGTAATAATATTTCACGAGAGTGGAAGAATAAATAAAATAGAAACACTTAATTAAAAATGATGCCTCTCCTTCAGACGACCTCTTTGATTAACACCTTCACACATCTAAGGATAGTGATATGCCTAAAATAATGACTCTATTACATGGGGAAGTTTTATAGTATGCGATTTTAGTATATCATGGTCAAAACAAATTTGGATTTTATGTGTCAATAAAAGAAAAAAGGGTTCCCTTTTATAGGAGATGGGAGGTGCATTCTTGGAATTCTCTCAAATTATTAAATTAATATAAATTAATTTTCTATTAAACATGGATCAAAATTGAATTATTTTTTAATATAGGATGATAATGGGTCAAAATAAATTCACTCAATAAAAATTCAATAAGTTTGGATTATTTTTTAATCCTTACCTTTTTGTTTTAACCCTTATTTTACCCTTTTAATTCTTACCTTGATATTATGTAATTTATACTTTTAGGGTTAATAAAATTACTATAAAATTAAAAAATACCCATAAATGATTCACCTATAAAATTATAAGACTTATTCTATCCAGTTTTTCAAAATTGATATTTTTATAAATTTTTATCATTTAATAAAATATTATTTGTTTTAAAATATAAACAATGTCAATTTTGATACTATTCGTTATTTGAATTTTTAGAAAATCATAACAACATGATATATTCTTAAAAAGTATATTAACGCATCCCTTACATATCAAATAGTAAATAATTTTTTTGATGACATTAATTATATAAATTTATATTTATTTTAATATTTTTAATATCAATTATTTGATTATTCCATTAATGAAACAATTACCCCATCATTATTGTGTCATAATTAAATTTAATTATTTCATTCCTAAAAATGATAAATAATATAAATTAATAAATTTAAACATTTTATATTTATAAATACTATTTATCTTCAAACATATCCCTTATATAACCTCATATTAAAAATAGTTTACTTAATATAAACAATAATGTAAAAATTTTTATTTTTCTTTTTATATATTGATATAAATGTCATAATCTCACCCAAGTGGAATAAAAAAGGACATAAATTAGATAAAAATATGATTTCTTTGAACCAAACACATCCAATTAAATTAGGATAGGTCTTAGGGTAATTTTGTAGTGGTGAAAATATTTTTTTTTATTTTTAATTACCTGATTTACCCTTAATCGTGTAAATAAAAATATTAATAAGGTTACTATTAAAAATCATAAAAAATAAAATGTACCTATTTAAATAATTTGGAACTTATGTGTCTAAATATTGAATTAATTATTTTAAAATTTAATATGCACAATTAGTATAAATTAAAAAAAATTAATCTCGTTGACAAAACAAGAAAACATGTTTTTAAAGTAAAAATGTTCAAAAGTTCACAATGTTTTTATATCCAATTTCAATGTGAAATTGATTCCAATGAACATAAATGGATTAAATTATAAAAAATGATCTAATTATACTTTATAAGATCAAATATATAATATACAATTATAAACAAATTTTATGAAAAAAGATTTTCAATTAAAATGTAGGACTTCTCACTATTCATCAAAACTTGAAACTTATAGAAAAATACCAAAAGTTAATCCAAAGTAAAATTTTATACTCATATTTCAATGAATAATTTTATATTTTCAATTA
Source organism: Viscum album (assembly GCA_963277665.1). Classification (NCBI taxonomy): domain Eukaryota; kingdom Viridiplantae; phylum Streptophyta; class Magnoliopsida; order Santalales; family Viscaceae; genus Viscum; species Viscum album. Next base: position 1,862,567,269 of record OY728123.1, on the reverse strand, counting down.
GAATTTATAAAATTTTCAAAAACTAGATTTAAAATAGGTTCTCCATCAAAATGTGGCAAAACTCCCTTCTTAGAAAAATACTTGTTTTATGTGTAAAATTGGATTTGTTATTCTATCATGTATAGAAAACACATAATATTAATTTTAAATATTATATTTAATATATTAAATACATATTTCATTAATATAACTCAAAAATATTTATTTGATCATTTTGTAAAGACACATGTGCAAATTTAAATTGCTTTTCATTAAAACATTTTCTTATATTTTAAAAAGGATTTTATTTTAATTTATAATTAATTTTTCACCAAGAATTAATTATAAATAAATGAGTAAAAAAATTTCCTAATTAATTTAATACTATTCATTTCCACCATTCAAATTTATTTTCTAATGGTTATACTTAAATAATAATATTTAGTTGTTCATTTAGGATTGGTGTAGCGTATCATGTATGCTATCGAACATAGTGTTTCCTTTTAAAAACCTAATATTTTACAAATATAGAAAAAATTTATACTTGTAATCCACCAACATGGAAGCCTATAGTAAGTAATATGTAATAAAATAAGATAAAAAGATTCATAGAGAAGTAATGAAAATGAAATTGGTATATTTTCATAAGATATCATGTTGAAAAATCATAAAGGATGATCATGGAACCATGTATAAGAATAGAGGAGTGGTATGTGACTCATTTTATCCATTTAATGTATGTTAGAAAGGAGTAATGAGTAATACCAATTAAAAATAAATAATTTAAAATGCCAAATTTAAAAATATGGGTAGGATTTGTGGTTAACTTTAATGAAAACCCTAAATGTACGTATAATCATGTATAACTACTAGATTCAAAAAATGAGTATACATGGTTACTATACCTAGTTAGGGTAGTCATGCACCCTAACCTTAGATACTATAAACTATACAAATAAATTAAAATTTTCACTGAAAAAAATATAATATAATATAAATAAATAAAAGTTTTTAAACCAAATAATGACATTGTGGGTGTCACATACCTTAAAAGTCACCACTTAGTGTTGAATTTATATATTTCACTAAATTAAAATAATCTAAATCCATATATTCCAATAACTACTATTTTGATTTTGAATTATAAATTATTTTTAAATTAACCATTCCATTGATATAACATGGTATTTATTTACCTACTAGTAGTTGGATTTATTTAGGGAAATTTCTATACATTGTGTCTTGAAAAGTAACAAATATAATGTTAAGACTAGTTTTTATTAATTAATATATACTTCCAATTATTTTCATATACTCTACCACATAAAACTCTAATCCAATTTAATTGATGAATCTATTTTATAAAAATATTTTCTTCATTAATTATTCTGATTTATTTTTCAAATATGTTTATTATTATTTTTAATTATTTTATGGCATAAAATGAATATTATTAATGTTTTATGGTGTTTTTATAATTTTTATTGGAAAATAAGATTAATATATGAAAAAATTAAATTTGTAAAATTCTTGAATTTTCATTGAAGGGTAATAAAAACAAAAATCCATCCCATGAGCACCAACACCCAAAAGAGATTAGGCCAGCCACTAGTTCTAGCTAGTCGATCATTACTATAGGAACTTATACCTAGGAAACATAAAGTGGGATAAGACTTGTGTGTCATGTCATAGGGGAATGGGTGTGTGTGTGTGTGAGGAAGAGGAAGAAGAATGTCCAACAGATGGTAGGTTTGGGGTAGGAGAGTCTATACGGGGTGGTATGGGGCTTTTAATTTGTGCCCCATATTTCTTACAAGTAATTTTTTAAGTAGATTGTTCTAGAGATTCAATATAATGTGGGATAACCTTAATTTTGGGCATTGTTTACAACTTATAGAAATGTTGTTTCTCAGGTCCTTCACTTATGTATTCTTCCTCAGATAAGTTCTTTTGTATGCCACCACCACCTCTTGTGTTGTTTCATAGTACTCAATGGTCAAATTTAAGGGAGCTCAATTATAGAAACATTAAATGAGAGTTTATACGACATGCCACCATTTTGTGTCGTAGTCTATAGTGAAATTAGAGTAGTTCAGACTTGTTCCACTATAGGTAAACCCTTTCAATAAAGTTCATTTCTATAGAAAATATTTAGAGATTTGTAGTGAATTTTGTAGCGTAGTTCAGTATCGCTTCATAGCTGATGGAGAAGATTGGATCCATATAAGTGTTACTAAGAGTTATATAAAGGTCATTTCACATGAAACCAATATATATAAGTGTGTCACTATGTTTTATTAGGCTAAATAATGGTAACTTCATCCTATAAGGGAGCATCACAAAGGAAACCTCGACCTACAAGGTAGCTACCTAAAGTTACAATGAAGGTTTAAATACAATGAGGGAGCCTAATTATGAAGCATAAAAAAGGAAGATTTCACCTACATAATGACTAAAATCCCATGGTGGTGTGGTAATTTCACATAATTAAATTTTGAGAAAAATATATCAATCCTGGATGTCGAGAGTGGTCATGTATGAGGAGCCATGTGTATAAATTTTTTTTTGATGAAATGATAGAGGAAATATACTTTGATGTGGTGAAGAGACAAGAAATACATTATTTGAATCATTGACTACTATTATGTGAAGTATGAGCCTATAACACATAGATAAAATTGGGAACAAAAGAACACTTGTCTAGGGTGTGTCCCTCGGGATGCTCATTATATGGGGATAAATCTATAGTGGAACCATAGAGATATTATTTAAGGAAATGGAACAGGTTTAATATATTTTGGAGTGTGTCATCATATGAGAGACAATTTTTCCATTTATATGGAGAGGATGGGTCAACATGGGAGCCATGTGGCATTAGGAAACTACTTTAACCATAAATTGGGAAGATAGAAAATGATAATTTACATGCAATGAGGCATTGGGTTTAAGGATTTCCTTACATTATATAGGTCACCAATATTCTAGAGACTTAGGTTCATTGAAGGTATATCTATGTTATATATTCTGATATCCAAATGTAATGATAGATTAACAATGTAAGTGGTGCGCTTCAATATATAGTGCTACAATACAAAATATATATCTCTACTAACCTGAAATTTTATGATTTCTCCCTATATATGTGCTTTTAGATATGAATTGGAGGATATAGAGGGTTTTTTCACATGGTATATCATACATTAGTATTAATATTTAAGTAAACATGGTGATATATGATATATAAGAGATAAGGATATGTTGAGATAAGATACAAGGAGATATGGTGATATATAATTGATATTCCTTGTTTATATAAAGTGGTTATTGGGAACATATGAACGGGATCAGTGAGAGGATAGATTGATTTATAACTCCAGAAGTGATATTAGAAGGAGGATGATAAAAAAATAACTTGGGAGCTATGTATTCTATGATTTTATTTCCTTATTGATTTTATTTTGTAATAGTGGAACTCATGCATTGGTTTTCAAAATCAATTCAAGTATGTTTTCAATCAATTAATCATTATGTTTATTTTTAGTCGTTTGATTAATTCCCTCTTATCAGATTCATAGTTTATTCATGGATAAAAAATACTCACTCATGAGTGGATAAGTGTTATAGAGGATGGTTAAATTGATGAAAATGATGTTTATGTAATGATTTTCATACTTTAATGCTTTTGAGTTATTCATATTCATTAGTATTTCATTATGTTAATTCTAAATCATTCCCAATATTTATCAAGAAATAATAATTATATTTATGGGATAAAACCCAATGGGATAGAGGGGAGCGTGGAGTGAGAACCATCATAACTATGCCTTTCTCATAAATATTGAACATAATGCATATATGTTTGTTAGATTACCTGGAACAAAGAGATATATGGTCTTGGATAGTTTTAGTTTTGTTATCCATTTATTTTCTCCACTAAATTTTGAATAATTCCAAATTAACTAAGTAAATAGGTATATAAAGTGAAGTTAATTAATAAACTAGAAATAAATCCAAAGGACGTTGAGTGGGACATTGATATCCCATGATGGTTTTCTATAATTTGGGATAACTCAACTCCACTCATGAGATTACTCCTAATAAATAATTGTGAGACTCTTAGGGGTATATCTTTCAAACTATCAACATAAACTAAAACAAAATAAGTTCAAAAAATACATTGGTTAAGGTAATCCAATAAAATTATATGCACTCAGATAAATCTCTAGGTGAATGGTAGAGTTAAGTTGGGATTCTCCCTCCACTCCCCTCTATCCCATTAGGATTCATCCCATTTTTTATAACTATGGGTAGAAAACTATGGGATAGTATTTATAATTTTTAAAATGAAATAATAATAATCATTAATAATTCATAAGAAAAGAATAATTAAAATAATTATATACAAATCCTTTTCATCAATTCCACCCTCCTCTATAACACATAGCCAATTATGAGTGAGTGATGTTCCTGATTTGTGTAAACCTTTCCAAAAATTTTTAATGATGATAAAAACATTTTTTCACTATATATAATATATTTTATGAAACAAATGATTTATTTTAGTGTTCGTAGTGATTTTTAGGTGTCTTTTAGTCAAAGATGCAAATTAATAAGTGATCATTGTAAATGTACAGATATACAAAGTGTGTACACTATAAACACAGGCCATGTAACCTTGCACCAAAACTATTCTGCCAGACCAATTACTCACCCATATAGCCATCCAAATCCAAAACGACATGTAATACCTGATAACACTCTGTGTATTCCCATCTAGAAGATGTTGGTGGATGAAACAGACTCTACATGCTATGTGTGGTGGAAAAAACATGTCATGTATCCCACCAACTGACCGAAACTGTCTTGAGAATTGAAGGTGTGGCATGGTATATCACTTACCAGTGGAGAAACGAAGGAAAAATAAGTTCACATGACTACACATCTTGTACTTTTGAGTACATGCTGTGTAGTATAATATTCTATAAATAGAGAGGCTTCCCTCTATGTTTGGGTTGTATAGTACAGGGGGATGAGCTACCACACCGTCATTCCATCTCCCCCAAATCAAAATTATATTTATATTTTTTTCAATTCTATTTTAGGATAATTATCACTTTTCCACCTTCTTCATCTCATATACATGGCTGGGAGAAAGATTCCTCTCAATCTGCACACTTTGACCATGGTCATAAGAGGTTATGTTCTTACAATGTGGTTGAAATAAGGTTATGAGTGATTTGTAATTGAAATTACGAAGTGTTGATTTTATTCTGAATTCTGATTTATAATTCCATTGTTGAATGAATTCCATATTGACTACCGATATTGTTTCAAACAAAGAACAAAACTGGCAGTGAAAACTAAAGGAGTTACAGTGGGAGAATCCATGGCCTTTGGGTGATCCCATTGGTATTTTCTTTAGGGGTAAATAAGTTGAACAAATTTTAATTATTTTACTACTGAACCAAGTATTTGAAATTTTATATATGTAATTGTTTTTTATTGGACAAAAATATAAAAATTCAATTGAATCCATGTGGTAAATAAATTCATTTATAATTTTCATATTAAGTAAATATCGTTGCATTAAACCTTAATTGAATTTCAACACTAACATGCTTGTTTTATATTTTTTCTTTATTTTACTCTATTTTAATTTAATTTTCACAAATTCTTTCATTTTTTAATTTTTTTCCTTCATTGTTTTGGTCAGAAAAATCGACTGATACTCATTTAAATTTTATTGAATTATTATGTCTCTATTTCCCTATGGGATCGACCCTAAAATTCACTAAATACCTAGTTAGTTGTATCATAAGGGAATGAAAAAATACCCACAAATTGTCACACCTTTTGATGGAAGTGGACATAATTATAGTGTCATTTTTGTGGAAACAAAAAAGTAGCAATGGAAATCTAAGTTGATGTTTGTTTACCCAATGTTTTCATTTTTGTTTTTTTTTGATTAATTTTCTTGGGACCCTCTACCCCACATTCTATGGATTTTTATTCAACTGGAATCTGGTACAATCCACCTTGAGAGGATTTTTAACCATATGATCCAATGGGGTTGTATCTGTATCTGAAAGATTATTATCCATACATGGATGATGAGTTTCAATATGAGAAATACCCATATACATTGTTCAACTCACCCATACCTTATCCTATTCAATAACCATCTTCAAGTAATACTGAATGATTAATATCATTGATGGAAGACTTTACTACACACTAGTTATACCAAACCTAAGGGTTGGGATGAAATGGTACTCTGGTCAAGAAACTTTTAGAGATAATCACTCATATGTATAAACTGGTTGAGTTTGAGACTGGGTGTTCTTACCCTAGTTCAACTGAGTAAGATTGTTATGATGTGTTCCCCTCATGTTATACACATGACATTTTTGAACATAATTATCAAAATTTAAACTTTGAATATGGGACCACATCAAATCATTTTAATACTAAATTTGATCACACATTTATTTCAGAACCCTCAGTTGATCATTTACATTCTTCAGAGGATTCCTGTAATTATTTTTAGGTTTTTAGCATATCAAAGAAGGAACCTCAGGAGGTGAAGGATGTACATGATCATAAATATAAAAAATCCCACCTTTAGCATCTTTTCCTATAGAGAAAGGCTACTTTAAACCACCACCCAGATCACCTGAAGGTCATGAAAGTTGGATACAAGATGCGGTCACCAGACATATGTGGTGGTTTATGTAGCGAAAGCTACATCCACCTTTGGATAATGGTTATGTACTCTAACACAGGTCAAGCCAAAGGCAAAAAAAATGTTCTTATTAGGAGGAAACCCAACCAATCCTTTCAAGGTTCTTTTCTATTTTTAATAAACATTGGGTGTGGACTTTAACTCCACACAATCTCTACCACTAATTCCTTCTAGACACTATTTCAATAAGAGATAAATAACGTTACCCCCAGTTTTTACTCTAGCACATGGTGTGTACATTTTTTTAGTGTATAATGTAATATTAGTTTTATTATAATTAAATATTAATTAATTTAATAACCAGTAATGAAGCATGTGATGATAGCAAGGTCACTGGAGTGTCTTTGAGCTGTCATCGATTCGAATCAATTTGTACATGTCTTTGGTACATTAATCATTCTATTTAATCTAGTACATAACTTAAATAAAGTGTGTAATTTTTTTTTGAATTAAATAAAATCATTTAAAAATATAATAAAACAAATCGTGAAGCTTTATTTTCGGTCAAGGTCATTGCACATGGGTCCAAAATACCTAGGTTCAATTCGTACTAGACAATTTAGTTCTATCCATTTTCACATAAATAAAACCACACTAAGTGTATTTTGGTAAACATCTCATGTATCATGTTTTCATAAAAATTTAAAATGTTTTTAAAATAATAAATCACCTAGAGGTGACGTGGGATGATTGGCAGAATTGTAGCCCTAGTTTCGAAAGACTCGGGTTCGAATTCGTATAATTTTCCCATTTCATCACAATATTTCAATAATTAAACTACACACCATGAATTATTATTTCCACTATGTATTTCTATAGCTATAGTTTAAATATATAAATTTAACAAAACTTTTCATCATTACAACCTTTACACTAGTGGTTGAGGTTGTGCATTTGGATCAGTTGGTCAACGGTTGGAATCACATCCCGAGCACCAGACCAAAGGATATAGTTCTATTTTTAAAATTTTAGAAAACACGACATGTATTTATTTGATACTCTACATGTATAGGTTTATTTTTCTTTTTAATATATATATATATTTCTTTTTAAATTTTATTAATAATTAATTTATATAGTTTATTAAAATAACCATATTTTATTTTAGATAAACTTACATGGCATGTATAGGGATTCACACACCGTGTATCCCAGCTATATATGTCAAGATCCCAAACCGGTATGACCCCATTTCATGGAACCCCTCCTCGCCATTTTCTCATTGACCATTCCATCATATGACTCTTTACCTCTCCTTTATATATCGTTCACTTAATTTTGATTCAAACCATGGTTTCTCCCTTATTTTGATCATTACACCATGTAAGTACATTTATGGTCTTTATTTCAATAATTTTGATGTGGTATAGGCTATTGGGGAATCAGGTGAAGTGTTCCTATGAACCCAGTAGTACATAGGAAAAATGAAGAAAACATGTCACAAACATTAAGTACGTGACCACACAGACCCTCTAATAAATTTAAACAATACATGGCATGTAAATTTGGTACATGCCCTATACAGTTCCTTTACAGCGAACTTATGAACCCATGTGCACACACCTACACAGCCAACACCCAATGTATATACACATGGTGTGTGTGTTAGGAACAGGACATGTATCATCTTTCTGATGATTATGTTGTGTTAACAAGACTACATGGGCTAGAAGGCCATGCTCTCACTCATGTTATGTATCACATACACACAATGTGTACTTTACTTACTGCCCCCTAATTACATAGACCTTGTATGGTAATATACAATACCAGGACCCCATGTTTATACACACAACATGTTCTCACTAAAAGACATTGTGTACTCTCTATTTCCAATCACATTCCCACTAAGTGTGTGTATCCAGATTACATGGGTTGGCCACCTGATCTTACTACATGTTGTGTACTCTAGATTAACACACCGTGTTCTTTTTCTTTTTACGTTTTCTCACTTTTTTGGTTTTCCATTATTTTTGTTTCCTTTTTTTATTTCCATTTTAGGTCATGGAAGATAGAGTTTGAGTGAGTGGTAGGTGGATAGTGTCTACTACTTATATAGACTGGCCTATATATCAAATCTGGGTTAGTAGATCAGCAGTAACTTCAACAGAATATCCTCCAATGTTGCATCTGCCAACTTTGGTGACGATGCCTCCTCTCCTATTGGTACCCACACCTTTAACATCCACTAGTCCACCAGACATTGAGACACTATATTCAGTAGCCTCCAATCCACCTATTTCCATGACTGAACCATCTGTAGTTGCGAAGGGATCCATCTCAGAAGATCCTATTACTAGTTCAACACCATCGAGTATTCCAACACCACCTTATACTGCTTTCATGACCTCTGATCCATCCATATGAGCAGCTACTCCACCCACTTCTACTAAATCCATCCCATCCACATCATCATATGAGGCCCCACCTTAGCCTGCTCTAATAGAAGCTTGACTTAGCTGCACCCCTACATAGTTCTCAATGAGAATTATCCTATGTAAGTTAGGATGGGTCGAGTTTCATGACACAACATTCAATTTATTGGATGATTATTGGACATCACAATTCTTAAGTGCTTGAGCATATGGGAGTAGATAGAGGATCTCCTCAGGAATAATCACCTAGTTGATACTCACTAAGTCATTAGTCCAAGCATTGGAGATTTATTATGGCAGTTTGTTGAGACTTTCATGTTTTATTGGCCCACCTACAACCAGACACGCAGTGACATGGTGACTCCTATGAGATTTAGGTTGGGCAGCCACCACATTTCATTGACCATGTTGGAATTCATGTGAGCGTGTAGATTCTACCCCCATCCAGTTACTAACCCCCTGTTGTCACCCTCACCTGACCTGAGCACTCTGAAGTCATCTCTGTGTGGAGGGAGCTTGTTGTGCATGACAACAAGTACACCCCCACCCCATTGAAGAGAACTCTCGTCATTTCCCCTACCCTTCATTTAATCAAATTTTCTCTCAGTTCTATCATTTTCCCTCACCACAAGGATATGGGTGTCATTTCTATATAGGATATTGATCAACTTATGTTCATTTTCTGACACTACAACCATGTTCTAACCTACTTCACTGCCTCCTACTTCCATTACATGATCCATGTTAGTCATGGAAATTTGAATGTCATATAATATTCTACCCAATTGGCCCACTAATTTGGGGTGTTTTATCTATATCTCCCACACGATTTCTTAGTCTCTCCCTAGTGTATGGACTTCTCTATGATTATACGCATGAAAATAGTCAAGCATCGGGGATACAAAATTGTGCTCATACAGGATGCCCCAGATCTTGTAGGGGAGATAGATGAACCACCTTCCCCTAGTGCTTCTACTCATCAGGAAATACCCCCTCAACCATATGACATCCCTTCTCCACTAGTAGATATTCCTTCTTCCTCCATTCCATTTTCATCCACCATTTCCTCTTCTTCGAGCCCATCTAAAACCTGAACTTGACCTTCACCCTCAACTAATCACCCCATATACCACCTAATAGAATCCATGGAGCAATATTAAGATGAAATGTATCAAACAATCACAAATATGGAGGGCATGTTGGGCCTCATTCTCTATCACATGGGCCTTGCACTTCCACCAGCACCTGGTCCCCATTAGGATCCTCTGCATCCAGTCGTACAGACACCATTGAAAACTCTGGACATGGATTCAATGTTCCTCCCAACTACATGACAAGACGCTCCATCTATCATTACAGCTAGTGATCTTCCCATCGAGCCTACCACACAGATAGATGTCATAGTACATTCAGCTTCCACTAGAGTATCTCCTAATCTGCTAGATCCCACTTATACCGATAGTTCCTCTTCCTAGGAGACACTGTGACTATTTATGACCCTTTATTTAATTATATATATATATATATATATATCTTTTGTGATACATTTATGATGTGATTATTTATGTTTATGCTTAATTCTTTTTCTATTTCATCGAAAATCATAGGTACTATGGAGAATTATGGGCCTCTTCTGTTAACTTATTTCTATCTTTTCAAGATCACCACATGGGGATTATTATATTGGTGTTCATTTTCCATAATTTTATTTGGAATTACTTATTTCACTGCTCGATCCTCACCATAGACTAGTTGGGTCCTTCCACATCCTCTTCTCTTCCCTGGTATTTCACTTGGAGGACAATGTGCCATATTAAGTATGTGGGAGATTCTTCTTCCTATACTAGTCATTTCATTTAAACTAATATAATAGACAACATTAATGGATGAAATATTTTAAAATGTAGAATATTTTCAATTATTTATAATTATAAATAATAAATACATAAATGTTAATTTCAAAAGTTATATGAATATTTTAATTTTAATGTATTTTAAAATGATTTCTTATATTGTTTTATTTTTGATTTAAATTCGTAGTCATTTAAAATTATTAGACTGATCATTTTTATTCATGTCATGAACTGATTGACACTTTATTTTCCTCATTCTCGAGAGGTATTCTAATCCCTTTGGAATATTCTTTCTTATACCCTCCATATTGAGAGATTATTGGGATATGAATGACTACTAGAACATGTGAGTTTTTCTCTTCAAAAAATTATGATTTTAAATCACATTAAAATGATTGAGTCATTTGATTTATATTTTCATCCCCTTTGACATTTATTTCTACCCTACATATGACCATCATGAAATTCTTCGATACCATGAATTGCCTTTTCAGAATCAACATTACTAGCCTATTTATCCTTCCTACCCTAATTTATTGATAATTTGACAAGATTATTCATTTGATATTATAAAAGGGAGTTTTGATATTCATTCTATATTTTGGTGAGAAAACATGAAATTATGTATGGGGGAGAGTGACTCTTGTTCATTTGGGGAAAGGGTTCCAAAACCACTTTTCATTGTATTCCTAAGTTTCCCCTTATTTAAAAACATTCTAAAAAATTTAAAATATTGGTCATATTCATTCATTACACTTATTACTTGTTTACAAACCCATGTTATCAAAGGAATATCATGGTGATAGTGAAAGTTTTGAGATTTTGTTAGGGATGCATATTTATTATGATTTTCCATTGACTATCATGGTTTGTTATTTTGTAATTCAGCCTCCTTTTTAGGCCTATGAGATTATTTTTTGCATCATTACCAACCTACCCTTTACCTCAGAAACATTTTAACCTTATTGATACACCTCATTATTTTTGTGATTTGACTTCTATGTGGAGAATGAGAATACTTCCAAGCATATTGATAAAGTGAATATACTTGAGATTTAGCATAACTGAGATTAAATGATCTTGATTGATGAGTTGTAATTTTATGGTGAGGAAAATCATCAAGTGGAATGTTTATTTATGGATAGTTGAATAAAGTTAATAAAAGATGATAAACGTATTTAATTTAATTATAAATGAGGCATGATTAAAATATCTTTGGAATAGAATTTTTTTTGAGTTTTTAAAATCCCCTTCTATAGCTATAGTATATATATATAATTGATTGAATACTTTCCTTCTTAGAGTATGAATTATGTTAATTAGATGATGAGATTTTGATTGGGGGAAATAAAATGACTAAATGTGGGGGATTTGATGTTCTCAATTTGTATATAACCTTTTATACATTTTTACTGAGTATAAAAATATTCTTTCATCATAGAAACAATATTTTATTGAAAAAAATTTCTATTTCAGTGACCATGGTGATTTTTATGTTTTTTCTAATCGAAGTCTCAAATCAGGGAGTGATCAGAAGAAAATTCTGAATATATACAGCTTTCACTTCATGCCGTGTAACCATGCTATGACATGGTTCGACTAGACCGAGTATACACCAATATAGCCATGCAGATCCAACATGATTTTTACTACCTAATAACACACCATGTAATCCATTAAAAAAGTGGTTCGTGGCTGAAAGATATTGTACACACCATATGTGGTGTCACAATAGGCCATATAACCCAGTGACTGACCAAATCATCATTGAAAATCAAAGGGAAGCCACAGTAAATCACCTACCGGTGGATAAACCAAAGAAAAGAAAGTTGAACTAATTACAAAATGTGTAATTGTGGGTACACTATTTTTAGTGTTATATTATATAAATAGTTTGGAGTCCCTCCATGTTTGAGTTTGGATACACTAGGTGGAGGAGCTACCCTTCCATCATTCAATCTCTCCCAAATCCAAAACATGTTTTCCTTCTTTGTTTAAATTCTATTTTAGCATAATTCTCTCTCATACCCCTTAATCTTCTTGTATCCATTGTAGGGAGTGATATTTTACTATATCTTCACACCAAGACCATGTTTATAAGAGGATAATTTCGTGTGTTGGTGTTGTATTAAGGTTATGTGTGATTTGTAATTGGAATTTTGAAGTGTTGATATTATTGTGAATTTTATTTTATAGTTCAATTATTGAATCAGTTCAATATTGAATGTTGGTGTCATGTGAGACTAAAAACCACAAAATTTGAGAAAAATAATGGAGTTACCATAATAAAATCCATGACCTTTGGGTGATACCATTGTCTCTTTCTTTAGGGGTAAATAACATGAACACATATTATGTAGTTAACTACTAGACCATGGATTTGAAATTTTATATATGTAATTTATTTTTTATCAGACCTAGAAACAACATGTCAATTGAATCCCCATGGTAAAAAAATGATTCAAAATTTTAATATTAAGAAATGACTATTTCATTAAACCTTAATTGAAGTTTAACCACAACTCGCTTGTTTTCAATTTGATCATTGTTTTCTTTTGTTTTCATTTAATTTTATAAAACTATTTCACTATTTCATTTTTGTCACTTAATTTTTATTATATTGATAATTGAATGAGACTCATATGACTCGTTCTGAATTATTATTTCTTTGTTTCCCTATAGGATCGATCTCGAGAGCTACTAACTACCTAGTTATTCATATCATAAGGGAACAAACAAACAATCACAATTTGATGCACCTAACAATGGGAGTGGCCAACGAGTATGTTACAACATAAATTAAATGTGAATCATAGTGGAAGGAATATATCAGTTAAATATAACTAAATTAGTTGATAAAATATTAGAAAATATACTTTATTTTTTCATAATCCAGTGCTTGAGATTCACTATTACACAACAATAATCCAAGATGATGGAAAAGACAAAACTAAATATCTCCTTGGGGTTGATGTAGATCTACCTCCTTCCACTATAACTTCTATAGTTTTAACTCCATATATTACTTAATTGATCCCCTTAATGTGTACATATTTTCCTTATTATATAAACAAGTCATGTCAAAGATATATATTCCACATATCCACATATGATATATTTATATCTTATTTTTTTTATATCTCATATGTATTCATGTGGAATTCAAAATACTTAATAATGTATGATATCCTATGTTCATATACACTCCATATCTTTACCACATTATATCAAAATTTTCATTCATAAGGAAAAATTATCAATTTCATATCTATAAAGAGATATATTCTTTAGTGTAGCATAGTATCAGGTAACACAACCTTTTTTGTTAATCCATCCTTCTATATTGATCTTAGAATATTAATAAAAGATACACCATACATTAAACCAAGTATCTTCCATAGTAAATACCTCAACATCATAAAAAAAATCGATGCCACAACTCCTCACTCTTGGAAAATAGTCATTTTCCTTCTTCTCTATTTATAGTACAAGCATGTTCCTCAAGCTTCAAGGCTCCCTTATAAACTCATCCTCTCTATTTTTCAAGGAATTATTGGATACTATATAGAACAATTATTCACAATACATCATACAAAAACCCTACCTTATATCATATCTCTATGGTGAAGCATGAGTTTCATCCTTATACAATGACTATACTGAGGTCCACATCAAATAGATGGGTATTTTGGTTCATAATTTTCATTCGAAGAAAGATAACACCCTCTATAACATAATAGTAAATATTTCAAACCAAAAATATCATACTTCATTATTGAATCATAATATAATCTAATTATGGATTTTTTTAGATTTTTCTGTATATAGGTATCCTCACACACAAAAACACCCAATCACCACACACTGTATCAAATTTCACTTATCCTTTCATTATTATAACATCCCTATGAAACTCTCCAGCATGGTATTTCATTGAATATCACAAAAATTGTTTCCTTATTGATCCATAAAAGTCAAGATCCCTTGATATATTTGAACCTTTTTTTAACTTTACACAACTCTATTATAGTATTACAATAAATTTACATGTCTCCCATATAGACTGAGTCTCCATTACATAGCCTTAAAAAACTCGTTGATACACTTACACAGTATTGATTCATGTTGAAGGACTATTATAAAGCTCTCATTGATCTTTATTTATATCTCATGTTCTCCATAAACTAAATTGAAACACTATACTCTATGTAGAGACCCGAAGCTTGACATACATGGATATTACATTACTTTTGCGAAATACTTAATACATAACAAATACAGACACACAAGGACCATAATAGTTTAGTGTCTTTGGAAACTTGGAACGTAATATTCTAATCGTGGTGAAAGATCTTCAACATCTCCCATAAAGATCTTCCACTTTTGTTTTCTTACCTAAAACATTTATTTTAATCCTGGGGGAAAATAAAACATAAAAAGGGTGAGCTCAAATACTCAGTAAGGGTAAGCATGGATAAAATAAAACATACCATATATATTTGTACTTAAAAACATGAACATAATGTTTAAACATCAAAATCTTGAGCAACGACATAAAACATGGAAGTACATAAGGCATAGATCATAATGGAACATAAATCATGATAAAATAGCATGGGAATAAAACATGTAATTGTGGCAACCATTCAACACTTGTTATGATCTCCATAGTAGCCAAGGCATTGCTGCCAAGACCATCTTAGTGGACAAAGTCCCTTTCTGAATCGAGTTCACTCCTCGTTTTAGTCCGGTAACACTGAACCAGATTAACTTACCGTTCCAGCTATGTCTATCTCATGAGATATAAATCTTTACCCAATTCATTGGAGGGAGATATAGGTCCCACCCATCTCATAATGAAATCATTCTTACTTGTACCATAAAATAAACTTACAACATTCATCATAACCCAAAGAATAAAATGGGTTTCATAAACATCATCCCATCATCTCATAATCCATATAAAACAAATGGACATTTCATCATAATAAAAGTGAAACCATGTAAATCATAGAGATATTAAACTTGAAACATACACATATGAAATAATTTCATCTTAGATGGAAAATGGTTTTGATAAAACTTTTGAAATGAATTCTTGAGGAAAATATCCTTTCTTCTTCAAAATCAATTTCTTTTCACAAAACGTCATGAAATTTTAAAAGAAAAGGATTTTGTTGAAAATAGTCATGAAATATTTTGGAGGAAGCTTCATGAAAATACGGCTTTATAAAACCGTAAAAAATCGTTTCATGCCATATAAGTTAAAAAAACATTCTTCTCGTACTTTTTCCAGAAAAGTCAAAAAGTACCTCGTAATAGAAATATTCCATACATAACATGTAGTAAAAGTCAAAAAATGGGTAAAAAGTACATTAAACATACATGAAAACATTTTTAGAAAAAAAGGACATGGATGATAAATATAACCCTATTAAATACTTATGAACAAACAATCTCGGATAAAACCGAGATTGGAAAAGTTATCCCTGACCTTAGGTCTGATATGCTTCATACGTATCCGAAACTCCTGTATAATGATTTAAATAATGTCATTGACTTATTAAATAATCATATTCCTTGTTATGATATCATATATGGTTCACTTATGACTTTATATTACCCGTTCTTTTTCAAATTCCATGTTAAAGAGCGTTTTGGGTAAAATCGTTTCATTTGTCGTCCGTGTTTTGACTTTAATTATTCATATGATTACATAGATCATGATTAATTTATTCCAAAATATAAAATATGATTTATATATAATATATATTCGAATATACATATATATAATAGATCGATAAATGGAAAGAAATACACCGTTCATGGAGATGGTAGGCCGTACGTACGCATGAACGCTATTTTTGTTTCCTTATTGAATTGAATGGAATTAAGTATATGAAATACATATATATATACATAAATCCAGTAGCATTATTATGTCATATATTTCATGATTACTTATTATATATATTTTATAATCATTCTTGAATTGTTAACATGGAAAATGAATCTCATCGCGTCGTGGAGACGGTAATCTGTACGTACGCACGAGCGATGATATCGTTCCCATATTTATTGAATCGAATTGGAGTGGATGGTATAATATACCAGAATCAGTATTATGTTATAATAACCATATACAGTTACTCTTTACACCATTATACCCATCCATGTAAAGTTTTGGTGGAAAAACATATTACACCATGGCGTGGAGACGACATTCCGTACGTACGCACGCACGATGATTTTGTTTTCCATAGGATGGATTGAAGGTGAAATAGGGTTGTTTTATATTTATAATAACATATCAGTATATGAGGGATACTGATGTTATTACTTCATAATTAAAAAACTAAAGAAGATGGAGTAGAAGAAGAATGGAACTTGAAGAAAACGGTAGAAGGTATTACCTCTTTCTCGAAGTGCCTCCTTTAAACTTTCTCTTAGGGCACTAGAGTTGGTCTTTTGAGAAGACAAGTACCTCTAGTAGGTTTCTAAGGAAGTGGGGAAGTTAAATGGTCAGGGTTTTGCCAAGATTGAAGGCTCAAATTGGTGTGAAGAAGGGAGGGAGGAGATTCCCTTTTATAAGGGAGGAGAGGGGCACCTTTGGAAATATAAGAAATATTAGTTTATATTAAATCCCATCCCCACATAAAAACTTACAAAATGAATCATATAAAAATATTAGATGAGATAGGGTTTTAATATCATAAACCAATAAAATTTAGATATGTTAGGAATCTATTTTAAACATTATCAACTTGATTTATCCTTATTTATCAATTTTATTTTATTTGTGGTAATAATATTCCAAATTTTAAATTATTATAAATAATTACATGTGTGTTTTTAATTTTCCATAATTTGACACTTTATGATATTTTAGACCATATAAATTTAAATTTATAATTTTAAAATATTTTTTTGATTTTTAAATAATTTTATAATATGTTATTTTTATAAAATAACAATAGTGTCAATTTTGACACTGTTCATTTATATGAATTTAAATTAAATCCACAGAGAGGATATATTCAAAATAAAATATTTAATAGGTTCCTAACATGCCATAGTAATCTAGAAAATTATTGTAGTACATTAAATAGTTCATATAATATTTATTTTAATATTTTTAAAAGCATTTATTTGGTATATCTCTTAATAAAATAATTAGTACAACATTTTTGTATAATTATTTAATATACATATTTGTTGCATAAAAATTAAAACTAAAATCCTTTGATGAAGATAAATATCAAAGATGTTATAATAATAATTTTACTTGAATTTTTCATCTTAAAATTACAACATGTAAATTGTTATCTTTGTTAAATTATGAATGTGGCAACTTTGGAATCATTTAAAATAAAATATTATAAGTGTCATAATCGCTTTTATAAGGATCAAAATGGTCAACTATTCGACCATTGGACGATTATGGTTTACATTTACATGACCAATAAGTTTTAGTTAGGGTTTTGGAGCCTTTTATGGTCACTATTAGTTTAATAAAAACTATATTCTTGATTTTTCACTAGATAAACAATTTCTGCATCACTATTGTGTCACAATTAATGATAATTATTTAATCCCTAAAAATTCTAAATAAATTCCTATTATGTATATAATTATATTATATTTCTGGAGACTATTCATGTTCGAAGTTTTATTAAGTTTATCACTAAATTAAAATTATTATACTTATAAGATTTAAGAAAGTGACATGTTGTCACATTCATTGGTTTTAATAATAATTAAATTATTTTCATGGAAAAAAGTCTATTAAATGAATCTAATCCGACCCTTAGATTATATGGGTCGACTTTTAGTCATCCAATAGGATTTTTTCAGGTGTTAGGGTAATTTGATAATCTTATATTTACCCTTAATTACCCGATTTACCTTTAACTATGGTAAATAAAATTTACCGTAGTTACTATTCATAATGCCCAAAAATAAAAAGTAGCCTATTAACATAATTTGAACCCACTGATTGAAAATATGGAATACATTTTTCAAAATTCAAAACAAATAAGTTGCAGTAATTAATTTAAAATAAATCCCCTTGTTAAGAAAACGGGTTTTAGAATTTAAAACATTGCCAAAGATTGAAATGTTTTTACCTATGAATTCAATGTGAAATTAATGATAATGACATACATTATATTAAATGGTAAAAATATATTATATTTATACTTTAAAACCATTCAATATTATAATTTAACCATATAAATTATATCAATGGAAAAAGTTGTTTTTAATTAAAAATTAGCGTATTTTTACTATTCATCAAAATATGAAAGTTATCAGAAAAATATCAAAAATTTATCCAAAGTAAATTTTTATATCCTGATTAAAAAGAAGAATTTTATTTTGTCAAATTGAACTTATAAACATGTCAAAAACTAGATTTAATGTTGGTGCGCCATCAAAAGGCGGCAAAACTGCATTTTTTTGAAAAATACTTATTTTACCCGAAAAATTTATTTTGTTCTATTAACATGTTCTAGAAAATGTGTAAGATGAATAATAATGTTATAAAATTCAAAATTTAGTTAATAATATTCATAATGGCTAGTTCATAATATAATAATAATATATCATTGTTTAGTGAAACCCGGTATTGCGTACAACGCACGCTATCGAGGAAGGTCGCGATTGCATGTAATGCAAGCCAAGTTAGGGTTGCGTGTAGTGAAAGACTCTTTTGTTGTTTTGTATAACATAATCCAACCATATTTTATTTATACATTGAATATATATATATATACATATATATATATATATAAACTCAATGTTGCGAACTTGAAATTGTGTGTAACAAGATCCAAGAATAGTGTTGCGTATACTGCAAGCTAATATGGTGTTGCGTATAGTACAAGATAATATTAGTGTAGAATAAAACACATAACATCAAATAAATTAAAAATAATACTTATCATAAAATATTGGGGTGTTACATTCTACCCCCCTTAAAATGAATTTCGCCCTCGAAATTCGTCGGGGTTATAAATGGTTTACTACTTGAAAGTTTCTTTAATAGAAACCCACATAGTAAAAAGGAATACCAAAACCAATATTTAAAAATTAAAGTATGAAACATAACGGTTACCCAAATTAACTAATCACTCGGTTTCCACATAGAATAACATAGGTGAAAATATGGATATGGGAGAAAAACCTAACCATCATGTTCTGATGGAGAGTGGTAGAGAACATGGCTATGAAAAAGCCAACAATCACAAAGCTATAGATTTGTGATGATCTAAGGTACCATCTGATTCATTAGATATAAGGGAACTAGGACAAATTTTTTTGGTTTTCAAGATTATTTCCCTAAAGTTGATGAATTAAGAGAAATACTTACATGATTTTGGTACAATCTCACTTTTGTTCGTGAATTGAACAATTTCCACTTCATCCCTTAAAGAAATGAAGTTGAATTTGTTATTCGTGATGTGTTAGCAGATCATGTGATATAATTATGGGTCATTCCATCTGTTTCAAACAAAAGGTTAGCAAAAGTTATAAGTCCGTCTTATGGTTAGATTAATCGTATATGGTTCCAAAAATAAACTTATACTTAATATATCATACCGATTAATAAAATAAAACTAGTTTCTACTAACCAGGGACTTCCTGTAGTCCAGTGGTAGGCGATAAAGGCCAGTCGCACTTCGGTTGTGGGTTTGATTCCCACAGCCTTGTCCGACGTGATGGGCCGCCGCCTGTCCTGCAGGTTTTCCTTTTTCTAAAACTACATTACTATAACATCCCATCAATAATATCGAACTAACTTATGTCCAACATAATCCATTCCAATATTTATTCTTATCTAAAATACTTCGGTCCAAGATCATAGTATAAAGAAAATGATTACTTGAAATGTAACATAACAATCAGGTGAATGCCATCATTTATCCCTCATATATCATAAGATATATCTTTTTGGTCAAATTACAAACATGTGAATACCTTAATCATGTATTCTCTTGAAGAATGAATACCCATTGAACCTTAGTGAAAACATGAATGTTGTTAAATTTTAACACTTTCCACACACCAAAATCCCAAAAATTCTTTGTACTCAAACCATAATATCATTTAGTCCTTGTATCAGTCATGATCTCATGATTAATATCATATTATTTTCTCCTTATCCCTTCATTATGCACATTTCATCTGCTTCCTAAAAGTATTTCAATCACCTTTTCATGGTTACCAGTACCATATAATTATTGAAAACCAATACATAGATATTCCAAAATTCCACAATACCATAAATGAGATTCCATGATACTATTTTTAAATCCCATTACATAAACACTTAATCATTACACAACATCATTTTCATACTCAACATCACAAATAGTGATCGCATGAGACTTCCCTTTATCCTTTTCCTTAAGAGGTTTCTCACGTTGATCATCATTAACCCATGGATTAGGGCATTTATTAGCATAATTCCCCATTTCCTTGCACTTGAAGCATTGAAGTGTTGGTGGAGAGTTCTCTGTAGTCTTTTCTCTATTCACATCATTAGCAACCTTTTTCCCAATACTTCGACAATCAACTACTCGATGACCTTCTTTTCCACACTTAAAACATTTTCTAGTACCTTTTAGGCAATCTCCACCATGCTTCTTTCCACACTTTGAGCATAAAGAAACATTCATCTTCTTTTCACCATTGTTCTGAGATTTCTCCTTGAACTCCATCTTTCTTTTCTTGTCAAAACCATGAGATGGATATGTTACACAAACTTCCAGTTATACCTTGATAGCACAACGCCAAATTTCTTCATAGCTACTAAAGTCTCTTATAGATAATTCCCTTCGAAGACTTGGTTTTAAGCCACTGAAAAATCTATCAACTTTACTTTTAGGTTGGATGATAAAGCCAGATTCATACCTTGCAGGTCTTGTAAAATTCGCTTTTTATATACCAACAGATTCATCATCCTTCTGCTTAAGCTCAAGAAACTCATTTTCCATCTTTGTTCGAAGAATATGAGGGAAGTACTTACTGAAAAACAAGTTCTTGAACTCATCCCATTCCATGGACTCAATTTCATCTCTTTGACTCGTATTCTTGATAAGATTCCACCATTGATCAGCATCACCTTCCAAACGATATACTGCTAAGATGACTTTATCATGCTCAAAACATTGTAGAACTGAAAATATCTTTTCAGTAGTATTGATCCATTGTTCATCCACTAAGGGATCAGAAGACCCGCTGAATGAAGGTGGACGCTGCCTCATGAAGGATTCAACAGAATGTTGCTCCTTTCTCTGCTCATTTTGAAATCCATAATGATTCATATCTTGTGTAAGTATATGAATAAGATTGTGCACTCCATCTCCCATGACATTGGTTTAGTCAGGAGGACAATCATTGCATTGTCCATTACATTGATCAACACGGTTCCTTCGGGTTCCAGCCATCGTCTAAAACCCAAAAAAAAATAGTGTGAGAGGCAAATACCATGATAGGGAAAACAACATAATAAAGGGGGAGTACCTTCAATATCTAACATCTTAGGTTTAATTCTATGATCGTTAGCGCAATTCTAGTACTATAACCTATACGTATACTTAACCTTAGGGACATCCCTATACATACCTTATAAATATCTCTAGGGATCTTACTAAAGTTTTCGCATCCTAGTTTCCAAAGGTTGACTAAACCTTTCCTCTAATACCAATTGTAGAGACCCGAAGCTTGACATACATGGATATTACATTACTTTTGCGGAATACTTAGTACATAACAAATACAGACACACAAGGGCCGTAATGTTTTAGTGTCTTTGGAAACTTGGAACGTAATCTTCTAATCCTGGTGAATGATCTTCAACATCTCCCATAAAGATCTTCCACTTTTGTTTCCTTACCTAAAAGCATTCTTTTAATCCTAGGGGAAAATAAAACATAAAAAGGGTGAGCTCAAATGCTCAGTAAGGGTAAGCATGGATAAAATAAAACATACCATATACATTTGAACTTAAAAACATGAACATAATGTTTAAACATCAAAATCTTGAGCAACGACATAAAACATGGAAGTACATAAGGCATAGATCATAATGGAACATAAATCATGATAAAATATCATGGGAAAAAAACATGTAATTGTGGCAACCATTCAGCACTTGTTATGATTTCCATAGTAGCAAAGTCATTGCTGCCAAGATCATCTTAGTGGACAAAGTCCCTTTCTGAATCGAGTTCACTCTTCATTTCAGTCCTGTAACACTGAACCAGATTAACTTACTGTTCCAGCCATGTCTATCTCATGAGATATAAATCTTTACCCAATGTATTGGAGGGAGATATAGGTCCCACACATCTCATAATGAAATCATTCTTACTTGTGCCACAAAATAAACTTAAAACATTCATCATAACCCAAATAATAAAATGGGATTCATAAACATCATCCCATCATCTCATAATAAATATAAAACAAATAGACATTTCATCATAAGAAAAGTGAAACCATGTAAATCATAGAGACATTAAACTTGAAACATACACATACGAAATAATGTCATCTTAGATGTAAAATGGTTTTGATAAAACTTCTTAAATGAATTCTTGAGGAAAATATCCTTTATTCTTCAAAATCAATTTCTTTTCACAAAACGTCATGAAATTTTAAAAGAAAAGGATTTTTTTGAAAATATTCATGAAATATTTTTGAGGAAGCTTCCTGAAAATAAGGATTTATAAAACCTTAAAAAATCCTTTCATGCCATATAAGTTAAAAAAACATTCTTCTCATACTTTTTCTAGAAAAGTCAAAAAGTACCTCGTAATAGAAAGATTCCATACATACCATGTAGTAAAAGTAAAAAAATGGGTAAAAAGGACATTAAAGATACATGAAATTTTTTAGAAAACAAGGACATGGATGATAAATATAACCCTAGTAAATAATTACGAACAAACAATCTCGGATAAAAACGAGATTGGAAAAGTTATCCCATACCTTAGGTCTGATATGCTTCGTACTTATGCGAAACTCCTGTATAATGATTTAAATAATGTCATTGACTTATTACAGAATCATATTAATTGTTATGATATCATATATGGTTCACTTATGACTTTATATTACCCGTTCTTTTGCAAATTCCATGTTAAAGAGTGTTTTGGGTAAAATCGTTTCATTTGTCGTCCGTGTTTTGACTTGTAATTATTCATATGATTACATAGATCATGATTAATTAATTCCAGAATATAAAATATGATTTATATATAATATATATTCATAATATACATATATATAATAGATCAATAAATGGAAATAAATACACCGTTCATGGAGACGGTAGGCCGTACGTACGCATGAACGCGGTTTTCGTTTCCTTATTGAATTGAATGGAATTAAGTATATGAAATAAATATATATATACATAAATCCAGTAGCATTATTATGTAATATATTTCATTATTACTTATTATATATAGTTTATAATCATTCTTGAATTGTTAACATGGAAAATGAATCTCATCACGTCGTGGAGACAGGTAATCCGTACGTACGCATGAGCGATGATATCGTTCCCATATTTATTGAATCAAATTGGAGTGGATGGTATAATATATCAGAATAATTATGATGTTATAATAACCATATACAGTTATTATTTACACCATTATACCCATCCATGTAAGGTTTTGGTGGAAAAACATATTACACCACGATGTGGAGACGGTATTCCGTACGTACGCACGCACGGTGATTTTGTTTTCCATAGGATGGATAGAAGGTAAAATAGGGTTGTTTAATATTTATAATAACATATCAGTATATGAGGGATACTGATTTTATTACTTCATAATTAAACAACTAAATAAGAGGGAGTAGAAGAAGAATGAAACTTGAAGAAAACCGTAGAAGGTATTACCTCTTTCTCAAAGTGCCTCCTTTTACCTTTCACTTAGGGCACTAGAGTTGGTCTTTTGAGAAGACCAGTACCTCTAGTAGGTTTATAAGGAAGTGGGGAAGTGAAATGGGCAGGGGTTGGCCGAGCTTGAAGGCTCAAATTGGTGTGAAGAAGGGAGGGAGGAGATGCCCTTTTATAAGGGAGGAGAGGGGCACCTTTGGAAATATAAGAAATATTAGTTTATATTAAATCCCATCCCCACATAAAAACTTCAAAAATGACTCATATCTGAATATTAGATGAGATAGGTTTGTAATATCATCAACCAATAAAATTTAGATATGTTACGAATATATTTTAAACATTATCATCTTGATTTATCCTTATTTATCAATTTAATTTTATTTTTGGTAATAATATTAGAAATTTTAAATTATTATAAATAATTACATATGTGTTGTGAATCTTCCATAATTTTACACTTCATGACATTTGGACCATATAAATTTAAATTTATAATTTTTAAATATTTTTGTGATTTTTAAACAATTTTATAACATGTTACTTTTATAAAATAACAATAGTGTCAATTTTGACACTATTCATTTATATGAATTTAAATTAAATCCACACAGAGGATATATTAAAAATGAAATATTTAATAGGTTCCTAACATGTCATAGTAATCTATAAAATTATTGGAGTACATTAAATATTTCATATAATATTTATTTTAATATTTGTAAAACCATTTATTTGGTATATAGCTTAATAAAATAATTAGTCCAACATTTTTGTATAATTATTTAATATACTTATTTGTTGCATAAAAATTAAAAATAAAATTCTTTGATGAAGATAAATATCAAATATTTTATAATAATAATTTTACACGAATTTATCATCTTAAAATAACAACATGTAAATTGTTATCTTTGTTAAATTATGAAGGTGACAAATTTGTAATCATTTAAAATAAAATATTATAAGTGTCATAATCGCTTTTATAAGGCTCCAAATGGTCAAATATTATACCATTGGACTATTATGGTTTACATTTACATGACCAATAAGTTTTGGTTAGGGTTTTGGTGCCTTTTATGGTCACTATTAGTTTAATAAAAACTATATTCTTGATTTTTCACTAGATAAACAATTTCTGCATCACTATTGTGTCACAATTAATGATAATTATTTAATCCCTAAAAATTCTAAATAAATTTCTATTATGTAGATAATTGTATTAGCGTTCTGTATTCTATTCATGTTCTAAGTTTCATTAATTTTATCACTAAATTAAAATTATTAAACTTATAAGATTTAAGAAAGTGACATGTTGTCACATTCTTTGGTTTTAATAATAATTAAATTATTTTCATGAAAAAAGTCCATTAAATGAATCTAATCAGACCCTTAGGTGATATGGGTCGAATGTTAGTCATCCAATAGGATTTTTTCAGGTTTTAGGGTAATTTTATAATCTTATATTTACCCTTAATTACCCAATTTACCTTTAACTATGGTAAATAAAATTTACCATAGTTACTATTCATAATGACCAAAAATAAAAAGTAGCCTATTAACATAATTTGGACCCACTGATTCCAAATATAGAATCCATTTTTCAAAATTCAAAACAAATAAGTTGCAGTAATTAATTTAAAATAAATCCCGTTGTTAAGAAAACGGGTTTTAGAAGTTAAAACATTGCCAAAGATTGAAATGTTTTTACCTATGAATTCAATGTGAAATTAATGATAATGACATAAATTATATCAAATGGTAAAAATATATTCTATTTATACTTTAAAACCATTCAATATTATAATTTAACAATATAAATTATCTCAATGAAAAAAGTTGTTTTTAATTAAAAATTAGCGTACTTTTACTATTCATCAAAATATGAAAGTTATCAGAAAGATATCAAAAATTTATCCAAAGTAAATTTTTATATCATAATTAAAAAGAAGAATTTTATTTTGTTAAATTGAACTTATAAACATGTCAAAAACTAGATTTAATGTTGGTGCACCATCAAAAGGCGGCAAAACTGCATTTTTTTGAAAAATACTTATTTTACCCGAAAAATTTATTTTGTTCTATTAACATGTTCTAGAAAATGTTTAAGATGAATAATAATGTTATAAAATTCTAAATGTAGTTAATAATATTCATAACTACTAGTTCATAATATAATAACAATATATCATTGTTTAGTGAAACCCGGTATTGCGTACAACACACGCTATCGAGGAAGGTCGCGATTGCATGTAATGCAAGCCGAGTCCGGGTTGCGTGTAGTGCAAGACTCCTTTGTTGTTTTGTATAACATAATCCAACCATATTTCATTTATACATTGAATATATATATATATATATACATATATATACACTCAATGTTGCGAACTTGAAATTGTGTGTAACAAGATCCGAGAATAGTGTTGCGTATACTACAAGCTAATACGGTGTTGCATATAGTACAAGATAATCTTGGTGTAGAATAAAAAACATGACATCAAATAAATTAAAAAGAATACTTATCATAAAATCTGGGGGTGTTACATTCTACCCCCCTTAAAATGAATTTCGCCCTCGAAATTCGTCGGGGTTATAAATGGTTTACTACTTGAAAGTTTCTTTAACAGAAACCCACATAGTAAAAAGGAATACCAAAACCAATATTTAAAAACTAAAGTATGAAACATAACGGTTACCCAATTTAACTAATCACTGGGTTTCCACATAGGATAACATAGGTGAAAATATGGATATGGAAGAAAAACCTAACCATCATGTTCTGATGGAGAGTGGTAGAGAACATGGCTATGAAAAAGCCAACAATCACAAAGCTATAGATTTGTGATGATCTAAGGTACCATCTGATTCATCGGATATAAGGGAACTAGGACAAAATTTTTTGGTTTTCAAGATTATTTCCCTAAAGTTGATGAATTAAAAAAAATACTTACATGATTTTGGTACAATCTCACCATTGTTCGTGAATTGAACAATTTCCACTTCATCCCTTAAAGAAATGAAGTTGAATTTGTTATTCGTGATGTGTTACCAGATCATGTGATAGAATGATGGGTTATTCCATCTATTTCAAACAAAAGGATAGAAAAAGTTATAAGTCCATCTTATGGTTAGATTAATCATATATGGTTCCAAAAATGAACTTATACTTCATATATCATACCACTTTATAAAATAAAACTAGTTTCTACTAATCAGGGACTTCCTGTAGGCCAGTGGTAGGCGATAAAGTCCAGTCACACTTCGGTTGTGGGTTCGATTCCCACAGCCTTGTCCAACGTGATGGGCTTTCGCCTGTCCTACAGGTTGTCCTTTTTCTAAAACTACATTACTATAACATCCCATCAATAATATCGAACTAACTTATGTCCAACATAGTCCATTCCAATATTTAGGCTTATCTAAAATACTTTGGTCCAAGCTCATAGTATAAAGAAAATGATTACTTGAAATGTCACATAACAATCACGTGAATTCCATCATTTATCCCCCATATATCATAAGATATATATTTTTGGTCAAATTATAAACATGTGAATACCTTAATAATGTATTCTCTTGAAGAATGAATACCCATTGAACCTTAGTGAAAACATGAATGTTGTTAAATTTTAACACTTTCCACACACCAAAATCCCAAAAATTCTATATACTCAAACCATAATATCACTTAGTCCTTGTATCAGTCATGAGCTCATGATTACTATCATATTATTTTCTCCTTATCCCTTCATTATGCGCATTTCATCTGCTTCCTAAAAATATTTCAATCACCTTTTCATGGTTACCAGTACCATATAATTATTGAAAACCAATACATAGATATTCCAAAATTCCACAATACCATAAATGAGATTCTATGATACTATTTTGAAATCCCATTACATAAACACTTAATCATTACACAACATCATTTTCATACTCAACATCACAAATAGTGATCGCATGAGACTTCCCTTTATCCTTTTCCTTAAGAGGTTGCTCACATTGATCATCATTAACCCGTGGATTAGGGAATTTATTAGCATAATGCCCCATTTCCTTGCACTTGAAGCATTGAAGTGTTGGTGGAGAGTTCTCTGTAGTCTTTTCTCTATTCACATCATTATCAACCTTTTTCCCATTACTTCGATAATCAACTGCTGGATGACCTTCTTTTCTACACTTAAAACATTTTCTAGTACCTTTTAGGAAATCTCCACCATGATTCTTTCCACACTTTGAGCATAAAGAAACATTCATCTTCTTTTCTCCATTGTTATGAGATTTCTCCTTGAACTCCATCTTTTGTTTCTTGTCAAAACCATGAGATGGATATGTTACACTAACTTCCAGTTATACCTTGATAGAACAATGCACAATTTCTTCATAGATAATGAAGTCTCTTATAGATAATTCCCTTCAAAGACTTGGTTTTAAGCCACTGAAAAATCTATCAACTCTACTTTCAGGTTGGATGATAAAGATAGATGCATACCTTGCAAGTCTTGTAAAATTAGCTTCGTATATACCAACAGATTCATCATCCTTCTGCTTAAGCTCAAGAAACTCCTTTTCCATATTTGTTCAAAGAATACGATGGAAGTACTTACTGAAAAACAATTTCTTGAACTCGTCCCATTCCATGGACTCAATTTCATCTCTTTTCCTCATATTCTTGTTAAGATTCCACCATTGATCAACATCACCTTCCAAATGATATACTACTAAGATGACTTTATCATGCTCAGAACATTGTAGAACTGAAAATATCTTTTCAGTAGTACTGATCAATTGTTCATCCACTAAGGGATCAGAAGACCCGTTGAATGAAGGTGGACACTGCCTCATGAAGGATTCAACAGAATGTTGCTCCTTTTTCTTCTCATTTTGAAATCCAGAATGATTCATAGTATGTGTAAGTATAGGAATAAGATTGTGCACTCCATCTCCCATGACAATGGTTTGGTCAGGAGGAAAATCATTGCATTGTCCATTACATTGATCAACACGGTTCCTTCGGGTTCTAGCCATCGTCTAAAACCCAAAAATAATAGTGTGAGAGGAAAATACCATGCTAGGGAAAACAACATAATAAAGGGGGAGTACCTTCAATATCTAACATCTTAGGTTTAATTCTAAGATCATTAGCGCAATTCTAGGACTATAACCTATACGTATACTTAACCTTTGGGACATCCCTATACATACCTTAGAAATATCTCTAGGGATATTACTAATGTTTTCGCATCCTAGTTTCCAAAGGTTGACTAAACCTTTCCTCTAATACCAATTGTAGAGACCCGAAGCTTGACATACATGGATATTACATTACTTTTGCGGAATATTTAATACATAACAAATACAGACACACAAGGACCATAATAGTTTAGTGTATTTGGAAACTTTGAACGTAATCTTCTAATCGTGGTGAAAGATCTTAAACATCTCCCATAAAGATCTTCCACTTTTGTTTCCTTACCTAAAACCTTTCTTTTAATCCTAGGGGAAAATAAAACATAAAAAGGGTGAGCTCAAATGCTCAGTAAGGGTAAGCATGGATAAAATAAAACATACCATATACATTTTAACTTAAAAACATGAACATAATGTTTAAACATCAAAATCTTGAGCAACTACATAAAACATGAAAGTACATAAGGAATAGATCATAATGGAACATAAATCATGATAAAATAGCATGGGAATAAAATATGTAATTATGGAAACCATTCAGCACCTGTTATGATTTCCATAGTATCCAATGAATTTCTGCCAAGACCATCTTAGTGGACAAAGTCCCTTTCTTAATCGAGTTCACTCCTCATTTCAGTCCTGTAACACTGAACCAGATTAACTCACCGTTCCATCCATGTCTATATCATGAGATATAAATCTTTACCCAATGCATTGGAGGGAGATATAGGTCCCACCCATCTCATAATGGAATCATTCTTACTTGTTCCACAAAATAAACTTAAAACATTCATCATAACCCAAAGAATAAAATGGGTTTCATAAACATCATCCCATCATATCATAATCCATATAAAACAAATGGACATTTCATCATAAGAAAAGTGTAACCATTTAAATCATAGATACATTATACTTGAAACATACACATATGAAATAATTTCATCTTATATGGAAAATGATTTTGATAAAACTTTTTAAATGAATTCTTGAGTAAAATATCCTTTCTTCTTCAAAATCAATTTCTTTTCACAAACGTCATGCAATTTTAAAAGAAAAGAATTTTGTTGAAAATAGTCATGAAATATTTTGGAGGAATCTTCATGAAAATAAGGATTTATAAAACCATAAAAAATCTTTTCATGCCATATAAGTTAAAAAAACATTCTTCTCGTACTTTTTCCAGAAAAGTCAAAAAGTACCTCGTAATAGAAAGATTCCATACATATCATGTAGTAAAAGTCAAAAAATGGGTAAAAAGGAAATTAAACATACATGAAAACATTTTTAGAAAAAAGGACATGGATGATAAATATAACCCTATTAAATAATTACGAACAAACAATCTCGGATAAAAACGAGATTGGAAAAGTTATCCCTTACCTTAGGTCTGATATGCTTCGTACGTATCCGAACCTCCTGTATAATGATTTAACTAATTTCATTGACTTATTACAGAATCATATTCATTGTTATGATATCATATATGGTTCACTTATGACTTTATATTTCTCGTTCTTTTGCAAATTCCATGTTAAAGAGCGTTTTGGGTAAAATCGTTTCATTTGTCGTCCGTGTTTTGACTTGTAATTATTCATATGATTACATAGATCATGATTAATTAATTCCAGAATATAAAATATTATTTATATGTAATATATATTCAGAATATACATATATATAATAGATAAATAAATGGAAAGAAATACACCGTTCATGGAGACGGTAGGCCGTACGTACGCATGAACGCTATTTTCGTTTCCTTATCGAATTGAATGGAATTAAGTATATGAAATACATATATATATATATACACATAAATACATTATCATTATTATGTTATATATTTCATGATTACTTATTATATATAGTTTATAATCATTCTTGAATTGTTAACATGGAAAATGAATCTCATCGCGTTGTGGAGACGGTAATCCGTACGTACGCACGAGCGATGATATTGTTCCCATATTTATTGAATCGAATTGGAGTGGATGGTATAATATATTAGAATCATTATGATGTTATAATAACCATATACCGTTATTCTTTACACCATTATACCCATCCATGTAAGGTTTTGGTGGAAAAACATATTACACCACGACGTGGAGACGATATTCTGTACGTACACACGCATGGTGATTTTGTTTTCCATAGGATGGATAGAAGGTGAAATAGGGTTGTTTCATATTTATAATAAAATATCGGTATATGAGGGATACTGATGTTATTACTTCATAATTAAACAACTAAAGAAGAGGGAGTAGAAGAAGAATGGAACTTGAAGAAAACGGTAGAAGGTATTACCTCTTTCTCGAAGTGCCTCCTTTAAACTTTCACTTAGGGCACTAGAGTTGGTATTTTGAGAAGACAAGTACCTCTAGTAGGTTTATAAGGAAGTGGGGAAGTGAAATGGGTAGGGTTTGGCCGAGCTTGAAGGCTCAAATTGGTGTGAATAAGGGAGGGAGGAGATTCCCTTTTATAAGGGAGGAGAGGGGCACCTTTGGAAATATAAGAAATATTAGTTTATATTAAATCCCATCCCCACATAAGAACTTCAAAAATGACTCATATCTGAATATTAGATGAGATAAGGTTGTAATCGCATCAACCAATAAAATTTAGATATGTTAGGAATCTATTTTAAACATTATCAACTTGATTTATCTTTATTTATCAATTTAATTTTATTTGTGGTAATAATATTCTAAATTTTAAATTATTATAAATAATTAAATGTGTGTTGTGAATTTTCCATAATTTGACACTTTATGACATTTTAGACCATATAAATTTAAATTTATAATTTTTAACTATTTTTGTGATTTTTAAACAATTTTATAATATGTTATTTTTATAAAATAACAATAGTGTCAATTTTGACACTATTCATTTATATGAATTTAAATTAAATCCACACAGAGGATATATTCAAAATAAAAGATTTAATAGGTTACTAACATGTCATAGTAGTCTATAAAATTATTGGATTACATTAAATAGTTCATATAATATTTATTTTAATGATTTTAAAACCATTTATTTGGTATATCTCTTAATAAAATAATTAGTACAACATTTTTGTATAATTATTTAATATACTTATTTGTTGCATAAAAATTAAAAATAAAATCCTTTGATGAATATAAATATCAAATATTTTATAATAATAATTTTACTCGAATTTATCATCTTAAAATAACAACATGTAAATTGTTATCTTTGTTAAATTATGAAGGTGAAAACTTTGGAATCATTTAAAATAAAATATTATAAGTGTCATAATCACTTTTATAAGGCTCCAAATGGTAACATATTAGACCATTGGACGATTATGGTTTACCTTTACATGACCAATAAGTTTTGGTCAGGGTTTTGGTGCCTTTTATGGTCACTATTAGTTTAATAAAAACTATATTCTTGATTTTTCACTAGATAAACAATTTCTGCATCACTATTGTGTCACAATTAATGATAATTATTTAATACCTAAAAATTCTAAATAAATTCCTATTATGTAGATAATTGTATTAGCTTTCTGGATACTATTCATGTTCGAAGTTTCATTAATTTTATCACTAAATTAAAATTATTATACTTATAAGATTTAAGAAAGTGACATGTTGTCACATTCTTTGGTTTTAATAATAATTAAATTAGTTTCATGGAAAAAAGTCCATTAAATGAATCTAATCCGACCCTTAGGTGATAGGGGTCAACTTTGAATCATCCAATAGGATTTTGGCAGGTGTTAGGGTAATTTTATAATCTTATATTTACCCTTAATTACTGGATTTACCTTTAACTATGGTAAATAAAATTTACCGTAGTTACTATTCATAATGCCCAAAAATAAAATGTAACCTATTAACATAATTTGGACCCCCTGATTCCAAATATGGAATCCATTTTTCAAAATTCAAAACAAATAAGTTGCAGTAATTAATTTAAAATAAATCCCGTTGTTAAGAAAACGGGTTTTAGAAGTTAAAACATTACCAAAGATTGAAATGTTTTTACCTATGAATTCAATGTGAAATTAATGATAATGACATAAATTATATTAAATGGTAAAATATATTCTATTTATACTTTAAAACCATTAAATATTATAATTTAACCATATAAATTATCTCAATAAAAAATTTGTTTTTGATTAAAAATTAGCGTATTTTTACTATTCATCAAAATATGAAAGTTATCAGAAAAATATCAAAAATTTATCCAAAGTAAATTTTTATATCCTAATTCAAAAGAAGAAATTTATTTTGTAAAATTGAACTTATAAACATGTCAAAAACTAGATTTAATGTTGGTGCCCCATCAAAAGGCGGCAAAACTGCATTTTTTTGAAAAATACTTATTTTACCCGAAAAAATTATTTTATTCTATTAACATGTTCTAGAAAATGTGTAAGATGAATAATAATGTTATAAAATTAAAAATGTAGTTAATAATATTCATAACGGCTAGTTCATAATATAATAAAAATATATCATTGTTTAGTGAAACCCGGTATTGCGTACAACACACGCTATCGAGGAAGGTCGCGATTGCATGTAATGCAAGCCAAGTCAGGGTTGCGTGTAGTGCAAGACTCCTTTGTTGTTTTGTATAACATAATCCAACCATATTTCATTTATACATTGAATATATATATATACATATATATATATACACTCAATGTTGCGAACTTGAAATTGTGTGTAACAAGATCCAAGAATAGTGTTGCATATACTGCAAGCTAATACTGTGTTGCGTATAGTACAAGATAATCTTGGTGTAGCATAAGACACATGACATCAAATAAATTAAAAATAATACTTATCATAAAATATTGGGGTGTTACACTCTATCACTAAGTTCACTATGTTTTTATAACACTTATGAATGCACACATACTATGACGTAATAGTTTCGATGTATTATAACCAACTCACCCTCCTTCGAAATCAAAGTGAACTACAGTTCAAAAGGGTGGCCTATAAAGTAAAATTTACCTTAATGTAATTATTTATGATCCCTATCAACATCATCTATTTAGTATTATAGAATTTCACAAGCAGAAGTACTGCAATGACATACATAAGAATCTATCCAAGGAATAAGTTGTAGTTATAAGATCAGAATGCCATCATTTTGGTAAGCTGTAAACATTTCCCAGAATAGTGGGTTTCCCATATCAAACTAAAGTGTGATAAGACTATATATAAAATATATGGGGTTGGATTCTCAGGATCATATTAATATCCCTAGACCATCTATTTTGGACTCTATTTTCTAGTGCCTCACATGAATCACACTCTCCTCACACACACACATCCATGCCCCAATGTCGAGCTATATAGGTATTATCCCCGTTGATATTGTATAGGTGCTATCACTTGTAGTGATGAATAGTTGGATACCTATGGGGGTGGACTAATCTTCTATGGGTGTTGGCCCTCATGTGATATATTTGTTGTTTCTAACACTCCAACGAAAATTTTAGACTTATAAAAATTATATACGTTTTCAAATTACTTTTATTTATTAGATTTTTTATATATTCCACTAAAAATAACCAATACACCTAGAAACTCCATTAAAAATAATTTTATTCTATAAAAAATTAAAATAATAATATAATATTTGATCTTTAGTTAATAGAATTAATTATGAAAATATGTAAATAATTTAGACACATAATTCATCCCTTATAAACATCATCTAGGTAGAAGATATTACTATAATTATCATGTAATCCTCCATTATAAGTCATTTAAACACATCATTTCCATATTTTAATTGCTAAATAAGTGTTTGTTACAATTTTGTATTACATGAAAACAAAGGAAAATTTTAATTCACCAATAATCAATATATCAAATTTCCATCTAATAAATTCATAATGATTCTTGAATCAGATTTCTTTTGATACTCCAATGATTATCTCATAAATATAAATAAGAATCATTATTAATTGGAAAATATAATTTTTTAAATATAGATTATGATAAACATATCCATCTTAGAACATAATCTTTCTCATGTATTGATCAAGCCTAGAATACTAAGATCATGGTGCATGTCTCAATTGATAAAGCAATTTATTTAACTAGGAATCTTTTTCCCGTATTCATGAATGATAAATCCATCCAACTACTTAATATATACTTCTTCCTCAAGGAATGTATTTATAAATTCTAATCTATCATCTATTTGAAATACAATGAACCTCATTTTCACATATATGGACAATAATAATTTATACGTGTCCAATATATCCATGCTATAAAATGTCTCATCCACATTGATTTATTAAATTTTAGAACAAAATTTATAGAAAATTAATTCCATTTTAGAGTCACTTTACCCTATATATTTAAATATTTTTTAATACCAATTTTCTTTATAAAATATTATTCTCTTTTGACTAGAATTTCTTTTACAAATAGGATTCTGTTCATTTTCATCAATATCCTCAGTCATAGCTGTGATCCAAATGTCATATTTAGTATCATATCCAAAAAAATTTGGCTTTATATGTTATAGGATTTAATTTTTTTAGTGACTACATTCCCCACATTTTAATTATATTTCTCTAGTCTCTAAAAAATTATTAGTCATTGGTTGTAGCCTTATATAATAGTTTCCTTTTATTTGAGGAACTATTTTCTTTTTACGTTTTGTTGGTGTCTTCATCTCAATAAAAACTATCCTCTTGTTCTATCTTAGATATAACCAATTCATAAATTATTTTGTCTATAAATTTATTATATTTTTATTGTAAATACTTATCATATTATACTACAGTGAAAACTTGGATTTCAATAATATTTATATTCCACTTATTGAAACATTTATTTATCTTGATCTTAGATGAATATCCAAGAAATATTCCTTTATCAACATATGATTCAAACATCGAGTGGCTTCTCTTATTTTTTTCATAGTGAACATACTTGGGAATAATTATATGTACATCAATGTCAGCTTCTCCCTATATCATATCTCGTATGAATACTTTTCTTTACATGGATATTATGATGATTTATTTGTGATATAGGTCGATGATAAGTTTTTTCCTTATAAAAATTCAATAATAGTTATTTCTTAATGAACATCATTAAATCCATTCCCTTGATTTCCCATTTTCTCCTCTCAATTTTAACATTTGGTTGAGGAGCCCCACTATATAAATTTGTTACCTTGCCTCTTACTTACAAAGAAAATCATCTGCTTATCTATTAGTGAAATTTATGCCATTTTTGGGTTTTTAATTTCATTGTATTCAAGCTATTAAAATTACTTTCCAATCTATCATAGTTTATAATTGACGTAAACCCTTGTATTTTTTAGTGATAACCATAAAACATTATATCCTAATAAAATCATTAATGAAAATTTTGTGTTACCTTTTTCCATCCATCTCTTTTAGTGGTCATATCTCACCAACATTATCATTCACCAACTCTAAAAATGCTGTCAACTTCATTTATTTCAAGATACAAGACTACTTAATGACATTTAACATTTATCAAACATAGACCATATGTGTATTATCTCATATAAACTTAGGGGTGTATGATTTCTTCCATTATTTACCCAATCTTCTAGGGATATTTAGATCACAAGGCCTATAATTTTATAGAAAATATTTTTTTATCTTACCTGCATATGAATCATGTGTATTTTTATTAAATAATAAGGAATATATTCATATATTGTGGTTTATGTGCATCACAATTATACCATCTCTTCATATGAAATTTAATGGGATACACAATTTACATTCACTACGAAAATTATGTCCAAGACCATCAAGAGGCGGTACATTTGTGTTTTCCATGTCTTTTTTTAAAATTTTAAACATACCATAGAAAATTATATTTAATATATCTATTTTTTAAAACCAAATGATTATTTCATTTCCATGATTGATTCCCCTAACAAGATCCTTGATTATCACTATATAAAAAGTGTATATGCTATCAAGAATTGAAACACTAGTTTTCTCCATTTTATTAAAATTAATCTCTAAAAAAAATTCTCATACATTTTATTTCTGATCCATGTTCAATAATTTAACTCTATTGGTGGTGAAAAAAATATTAGTTCTATAAATATGGTGTATCAATATCATCCAATAATTATATAAATTGATTTTTTATTTTGAGCTTCTGGTAAATTTCGTTTAGTTTTTTTCATTTACCACTTTAGGTCACCCATGGCATATTCATCCACATGTATAATGCGAAATTAATGGAATTAGGCCTATTAATTTCACACTAGAAATAAAATTTACCATAATTATACAAAATATATTTATTTCTAATCACATTTGTAATGTGATTTTTATTCCATAAATTACCTTTTAGTTATGAAGCACAAATTTTCGGTGTGCCCCATATTTTTTAAAAACACCTAATTCACGGTGTATAACTTATTATATTTATGGATACACTAAAAGTATTTTGGTCATGTCTAAAATAAATCTTCCAACTCATTTTGGGTTCTTCTAGTTTTCCATCAACCATGAAAAACTTTTGTTCTAATTAATTCCCACAATGGATTTTCATTTATTTTTAAAGAATTTTCTTTATAATAAACCCACTAAATTTTATTTTGGATTTTTATTCTTATTTTTCACTTTTTTTGTAGATCACATAATTTAAGTACATGATATCACACATGGAATAAAGAGTCTCCCATGATATTTATCCTTTCAACATAAAACAATGATTTATTCTTTTTTCTACTCAATACATTTGAACCAATATTTCATAGAATTGATCACACTATCAATAATATGGGCCTACTACCCAAATTTGATCTTAATATCAACCACTTTCTTTAAGTTTTCCAACTATTGAAATTTTTTATTTTAAATATAAACCTTCAACGTAGATTTTTCTCAAATATTATTATTGCATATAGAGTTTGGAATCAAAAACTACTCTATTGGATTTCATGGTTTTATCACTATAAACATGTATCTCTTCAGGAGTGGCCTCTATCTACACATTAATATCTACAACACCTTTATATTCAGTATCTTATTCATTACATTTCTCCTCAATTTTTTGTTCTTATATGATTGAAAAAAACATTCTTGTTGTGGTCTTTTTATTAAATAATCTAGTTTGCGTTGATCTCTTCTAAACTTACATCCCATTTTGAAATAAATTTATTTTCCATTAAAAAATTATTAAATTATGTAGGTTTAGTGGATCACTGAAAGAGAGAGTGAATTAGTGGCCACTTTTTAATAATTCTTCAAACTTTATTGAACCACTTAGAATGATTAAAGTATCGATCATTTTATATTTTTTTCTCTCAGTCTCGCCTAGATTATTCAGTAAAAAAGGCATAAGAATAGATGATTTATAATGTTCGACATTGAAATTAAACTCCTTATATTGATTGGTTAGTACCTTCAATGACTAATTTTCACACTATTAATGAGAGTGGTTACATAGAATATTATCTCACCATGCATACGTGACATACCATAATATTCTATAGAGTACCATTAGTGGGTTTTATATTTCATCTTATAGTTACCAACTTCCAACTAGTTCATTCTATCTCTCACAACTCAGTCCTTGCAACTAGATGGTGACTACCTCTCACAGTTAGTGACTTTATCCTTTAATGAACTATCGTATAGGAATTTTATTACTACCTCTTCTTGGTGTGGAACAAAATATCCTTAATCTACCCATCAATATTATTCATCTGACCTTATATTATCATATTCTATGGTAATTTTTTATCATAGGTGTCCTTCCTTTTCTCCTCCTTATTCTTTATAGATACAAGTAGTTATTATTCTATTGGGTAAAATATCTAGTTCACCTTATTTTAATAGGTAGTTTTTCTTCATATAATTACAGGGTTGAAGAATATAATGATTATTCACCTCATTCTCTTTTTATATTCATATATTCATGATTAATTTATTTCCATTTTAGGTTGTAATCTCCTCAATCCATTGAAAATGGGAAATCTTCTCATTCAAATACACAATGTATTTCCATTTTGAATTATTATTCATTTTAATAGATAACTATCCTAAAGGGATTGGGGTTATTTCTATCATTGAAAATCATTAATATCTATACTTTTTAGGTGTCACCCTGAAACTTTAGAGTACTAATCTAGATAATATTCTTAACAAAAAACACATATCTTTAACCAAGATACAACATATTATAAAAAAGTATTTAAACATGACCATTATAACATAGATTTTAAATTAGTAATATGAATAGGAATAACCATAGTATGAAAAAAAATATTTAAATTGTTTTTATATAATTCAAATGTATTGATTAATTCATAACAAATATGTACTCAATTTTCATGAAGTTATTTTTCTATTTCACAAAAAACAATACCAATGAATTTTATCACATTTTATAAAATATAATTAATTTATACCTTTTTTATAAATTATATTTCTGGTAAAAAATATAGTTTTCATATACATAAGATTAATATTATATTATGGTGGACTTTTTTCCTTTTTTTGGAAAATATTTTTTAACCAAATAGTGAAAATACTAGTTTTTGGAAAACTGTCATTTTTTCCTTAATTAATGAAATTTAAAAATAAAATTATGATATGAATTTGTTATTAAATTAGAATATTACTCCATTAAATACCAATAATCTAATTAATTACATAATAATCTTCACTATATGTTATTTTTGTATAAGTTTATATTGTGGATTAAAATAATATTTTTTAATATTTATTTTTATGTGCACAATGTGTCTTTATCACCAAAAATTAAATTATAAATTGTTGTTTAATTTTTAGTTAAATTTATATATTATATATTCAATAAAAATATTTTAACAACCATTTTATTGTTTTTAATTTTAATGGAATGAATGTAAATTCAGTTTTATGCTTAAAAATGCATTTTTTCTAAAAACGGGTTTCATTGTGTTTTGTATACTTATTTTAAAGTGAATTATTTCCACTTATAAAAATTCAATCTTATAAAAATGATTAAATATTTTTAATAATAATAATTTATATAATTCAATAGGTTTATAATAATTTTTTTCAAAATGAATTGTAAAACCAGTAAAATTTGGTTACCATAGTTAATGTTAAATCGGGTTTACTAAGGGATTTAACTAAGAGATAAGGGTAATAATTCCACATTAACATGTTTAATTATAATTTTTTTAATATATTTATACATTATATTATCCTAATTTTTAGTTTTTTCAATTTTGAGACACATCCACATGAATACGACCTTATATTATTAGAATCTTTTAGGTAATTCCATTTATATCCCTCCCCTCACATATAAAAGGAAACCTATTCTCATCCCTTATTCAGAAAATTTAACCTTATATAATAGAAAATAAATACTTAATAACCTTCCAATATCCCTAAATTCATCTTATATTTCATTTTCTTCTCTTAAAACAAGTCTTTCAAGGATTAAAGTGTAATCTAAAAGAGGTCGCTTAAAGAAGACATATAAATCTTAACCAAGCACATTCAGTTTTTTTTTATTTAACCTCAAATTAAATTATTTTATCTATAATAAAATTATGAATCTAGTGTCATATATATATTAATATGTTATTATGATGATGTATGAACTATTTTCCCCCTCCTTTCTATCAAATAATAATTGAATGTATCGCTCATGCATACATGCAGACTTCCCCCACCGCCTAATGATAAGATTCATTTTCCATCACCGACTCACATTGAGAAATTTAAGGATATATTTAAAAAATATATATGATATTTATGATTAAATTATTATTATTTAATTAAAAAATTTCATTTATATTTCTTTCTTTCTTTTAATTATAGATGA
Organism: Viscum album; assembly: GCA_963277665.1. Taxonomy (NCBI): domain Eukaryota; kingdom Viridiplantae; phylum Streptophyta; class Magnoliopsida; order Santalales; family Viscaceae; genus Viscum; species Viscum album. The sequence goes on along the minus strand of OY728123.1, from coordinate 1,862,525,369 downwards.
AAATAGTGTATGTGCATACATACAAACTTCTATATGCTTAAACATTATAATTCAACATTCTATATATAATTTTATTTTAATTTTTTAATTTTGTATATAATGAATATATATGATATTTTTATCATTATTAAAATTATTTAGATTTTGGAACCACGATCAAATTACAAGGAATGAAACTGATAATCTAAAACATTCATGAAAAACGAAATAATGAAAGCAAAAAAATAGTGATATTTATAACTAATTATTAATTAATGGGTGTTAAAATGTTATAATGGAACCATGGATGGTATTATAATGACTCATATAGTATACATTTATAATAATTGTATATTTAAATATATTATATAATATGTTTTACAAAGTAATTCAAACTTGAGGTAATGTTATCTCATCTCAATTTTCACCCCTTGAGACATATTTCTATTATAGACCATGATTTCATTGGAATGGTGTATATAATTACATTTAATTTTTTTCAAAATTTATTCTTTTATAATTCATGATATTTAATTATATATTAAATTTTATTTCTCCCATAGGTATTCTTGATTCAAATATTTCAAATGATGTGTGGGTTCTTTGACGAAATAGTGTTTCATTGAGTCATGATTGATGTTATGAACCTAGTTATTTTAGTCAGGTGTATATACTACTTTTTTACATTTTATAAAATGGATTCTTCTTAATTCAAGGTATTTAAAGAAAAAATTAATTTTCTTCATCCAAAGGGTTTTGATCCAGATTTTTCTAAAGTGGTAATGGGTTTAAGACATAATATCATTTTATCTGGTATTTTTTTTATTAAATTTCTAATGATGATGTTATATAATCTATATCTCATAAATATTATTTATTTTATTATCCTATTGTTATTTTTTGAATATAATTTTTTTTCTTTCATTTTCTACTCTCTAATATCTCAAATATATGAAAGAAGGTTTGTAAGGAAACTCGACTCTATTTGTTTCTATTTGATTAGGAATATTTTCTTCCATGTCCATATTTTCTATAAATTGATTTCAAGAATATTTTTACTATACTCCAATTATTTATTAAATTCATTTTCATATATACATGATTTTATATAATGTGGTTTAAAATTAATATCCATATCTTTTTCTAAAAGTATTAATTATTACTAAGTGTATGAATGGGATATTTTTTTAACATGTACTACCCAAATATATTTTCACATCATTAGGACAACTCAATAATTTGAAGCTTAATTAACAAATATCCACATTTATTTTCAATTAAAATTTTTTCTTAATTTTTTTATATTTTTATTTTCAATATAAGTGATTTCAAAATGAATATTATATTTTCATCAAGATATGTTCTGGTGATACCTTAAAGGTATTTTCATCTGTAACAATATCCTTTGATTTTTTTATGATTTTTGAGGGATATGATCCAATTCAATTTTTTTTTTCTCCGGGTGGTTATTTATTATGATGATGAAGCTCGCTTTCTTTTCCCTATTTTTAATTATTATGAAATGATAATTGTTTTCTTAATGTTATGAAATATATTTAAATGTATTATGATTAAATTATGGGTGGTCCATTATATACCTCTAATGAAATGGGTAAATGTCACTGGTTTATGGGCTCAAAGGGTACACATGAAGATATATACAGCCTAAAATAGGGTATACAGTTGGTTATCCGATGTACAACAAGGGTACATGGGAGGTAATACCATGCCCAAAATAGGCACACAATTGGTTGCCCCAAGATTAAATTATGATGTATGTCTTGGTGGGTACCCTTAACAAAATATTTCTATGATTATGATTATTGGACACTTTATGTCACTTTATAATCACATGATACTATTACAATGTTATGATCTCAGGGATCGTGTTCTTTGAATCCTTTATGATCATGTCTTATAAACTACCCACATTTATTCCATGAAACAAGATTATGATCTATTAATTTATATGTTTGATTTTGAAATGTTAATCTCATGTTATCGTACCCTTATACTTATAGAATTATTAAAATAATCATTGATTGATATCTCCCATCTTACTCTTACTAAGAATCAAATATCACCCTTTATTATGATTCCTTATCCCCTAGATATTAAGAACGGTTCAATTCTAGTTATGTCTATAAAAATAGGTAGTTGTAAAAAACATAGTGGGGATGATTTTGATCATATATATACTTGTTGTTTGTGTATCAATGTTTCCAAATAACCTAATATTTTAGGGTTATACTTCATATCATATGATCTATAAGGAATATTCATCTCATAAGATTTAATATCTAAGTATATAATGGTTGGGTCACCTATGTTAGTTTTAGAGAAAATATTAGTTATTTTTTAAATCTAGTATTAGAAAACATTAGTAAAAACCCTTTATATAATCCTAAGTATAAGAGAGAATACTAAGTTATGGTTATTAAAGGAGTTTGGTTTTATTAGAATATACATAATTGTATGGATACTAGTAAGAGAATGTTATGTTAAGGATGCACCTAGGGGTAACAACTCTAAGTGGGGAATATTGTGTATTAACTTGATTATAACAGGTGTATGATGAGTGGGCCTAAGTCTACAGACCTAGTTAGACAATCTAGTGGGATATGCTCAGATTAAATCATATTTATTTATAAATAATTATGTATTATTTTAATAGATAACAACTATGTATGTACTAGGTTAAACATTTTATTTCATAGATTACAAAGAATTCATCATTATTTAGCCATCTTATGAATGATTTTTCCTAGTTATGTGGTTTATTACTTGGATTATTGTAAATCAAACAATCATTTTTTATAGTTAATGTATAGTACTAGGAGAAATCATGTTAATATAGAATAAAATATATGGTGTAGTGATTTTACTCATAAAAAACTAAATGAAATACAATATTGAATGTGAAAGATTGTGATTATTACTAAGAAGCTATCTCAGTATTTGATTAATAAAATAGATATAGGTGATTTTTTAGAGTGAACTAAATAAGTTAAATTTTGATGTTCATAAATACCATGGTGGAATAAATATTAAACTTCCTACATGTAAAGAAAGTGGGAGGAAACACCCAAGGAGATTTACAAAGAGAATGGTAAGTTATTATATATATATATAAAATAAGGGTATAAAGTAAAAAATTATTGTGGAAAATAACATCTATACTATGGTACCATTTAAAGATTGATCTCATATGTGTGGGGAACATTGGAATTATTCTAGACAATGCCAAAATCCAAGGGCTAACACATAGGCTAAGGAAGTAGCTATGTTATATAAATCATTGAACTTAAATGATTTAAGTGTTTAAATATTTAGATTCAAGATTTATATTTTAAAAGTGTCTTATCAATGATATTATAGTTATAGAAATCATGAGATATCTAAATATTTTTCTGCATTAGTTTTTCTTAATGGATTTTCAAGAATATATTGAATGATATCGATAACCATGAAAAAAAAGTTTGTTATAAGGTTTTATTTTTAGGAAAAACATGATTGGGGGACAATTAACCCATTATATATGCATTATACTGAGATGAAATTGTTTTTTGTGATAAAAATATGATTGATATTGATAAATTAAATTGGATAGTATTGGTTACCTTGAAATTGATCAGTAAATTGATGTCAATGTGATTTATGTTATCTTTAATGATGTTATCTCATTTTAAAATTTATAGAGTATATTCAATAGTCATTTTTTAGTAATAAGGATAGTACATAGTTTTGGAAGAATATATTTTTTCATAGAGGTTTGATGGTTGTTCAGGTTGTTAACTTATTATATGACAGTATAATTTTAAGTTCTTTTTGAGTTTTTTATGTGACATTAAGAGCTACTTTATCTGGGTTTTGGATAATGTTAAGTTGATTTTTTATATTTTGTGATATTTTTATAAATTTTTGGGTATTGAATATTGGAAAAGGATTCATTGAGGAATTTTTTAATTAAGCTCTTTCTAAAAATAATTATATAGATATTTGGGTATTAATATTGAAATATTTTATTATAATATTTCAAAAAATAATTTATCCATATTAGTTATCTTAGACTATATTAACCTTTTTTGGTTTCGGTAATTAAATTAAAAAATATGAATATATTATCATATATTTTTAGATCTTATGATCAATTAAATGTGTATTTTGGTGTTCATATTTTAGATTCAATATTATAATATGTGATGAAAATAGCTGGAAACTAACAGAAACACACAACCAAATGAAGAAATTACATTTATGGATTTTAAGAAATAAATTATTTTTATTTTCTCATATCTATGGAAATATAGTTCCATTACTCTAGAAATAAGATCTTGATAATGGAAATTTCTTTCTTCTTATAATCATTTTTTATGAATTGACGGTTATTCTTACCCCTTACCAGTTTATGGTTTTGTGTCTATTATCTTTCTCAATAATATGTTATTTACAACTATATATTATTATTTTTATACACTATATTTCTCCTCCATTTAAATATTTTATTTTCCAACCAATTTTCTTCTTATTTGGGTACCTAGTTATGTTTTCTTTTAAGAAGCAATTATAGTTCTCACTTCCCATTTTCAAAGTATGTTTTAATACACCTTTATACGATATAGATTTTCAACAAAGGTATTTTTAAATATTTAACTATTGATCATTGAGATAAAAAATGTGAGGATAGAATTTATTTAATATGGGATAATTTAACTCCCTAAATATTTATAATGCTCTTCTCGATAGATTGCCTAACAAGAAACATAGTATTTTAAAAAAGATCTGATATAATAATAAAATATTATTTAAATGTGATCTCTATAACCTAATTGTTACATTTGATTTATGAATATGAATAAAAAATTATTAAAAAATATTTATAAAAGATTTATATAATTAAAACTTATTGATTAAAATAGTCTAAAAAATTAATCATTTTAATTACTGTAATTATATGCTTAACAAATATGGTTTCTTTAGTAATTATTTTTACTAAATTTTTTTATTGGGTATTATAATTAATTTATACAATTTTGTTAATTTATATTTTTAAAAATTAATATCATTTTTGAAATAATTAGGTTAGTATAATATAATGGAAATTTATTTAAATATTATGAAAAGATTGATTTTTAAGTGAACAATGAAAACACCCTGTTTTATAAAAATGTCAATTCTTTTCATTAAACAAATTAAAATAAAATTCTAATTATTCTTTTAAATTTTTTATTATATTGACATAATTCTAAATAATCTGTAAATAATCTAATTTATTTCATAGGAATCATAATTATAACCGATTTTGGTAAATGTTCATTTTTGGGCTTATTAATGCACTTTTCTAATATCCATTTTTATGTCTACAATGTGTTTTGATCCAAATAAATTAGATAATAAATTATTTATTAATTGTTTTATATAAATTTATATAGTATTTATTCAATAAAATATTTTTAAATTCATTTTATTATTTTTACTAGGCATGAAATGTAAGTAAATTTAATTATAGGCTCAAGATGCATTTTACTAAAAATTAGTTTTGGTTGTGTTTTGTACACATTTTTTAAACTCAATTTCTAAAACTTATAAAAGTTCAATATTTTAAAAAGGATTGAATATTTTTAATTAGTGAATTTAATATAATTTAATATATTTATCTTTGTTTTTTTCATAATTAATAGTAAAAATAGTATAATTTTGTTACCATAGTTAAGGATAAAATGGTCTTACAATGGGTTAAACAATGGGAAAAGGATAGTTATGCTAGATAAACATGTATAATAATCATTTTTTGAAGTTATTTACACATTTTCTTATTAAAACTTAAATATTTGTTTATTTGGATCCACTTTCACAAGAAAGTGACCTTATATTATTCAAATATTATTAGTAATTACATGTGTGTCCCGCCACTCACATATAAAAGAGAACCTCTTCTCCTAACTTATTCACACAATTTTATCCCCATATATTGTAAAATTCTTGATAAAAAATTTATATATCCCTTACCTACATGATATATCCCTTTTTATTATCCTATTAAAAATATTTCAAGGCTTATAGTGTAAGCCAAAGGAGGTCTCTCAAAGAAGAGGCATAAATATTAACTAAATTATATAATTTTTTTCTTCCATACCCTGTAAACTTATTTTACTAGTCATAAAATTATTTAAAAATTATTATAAATAGAATTATATTTTATTATTATTATTTCAAAACCCCTTTCCTCCCTTTTTACATTAAATGGGAAATAAAAGTATCGCTCGGGCATAAGTGGGGACTACTACCTCCACATAAAAATATGATTCATTTTCCACAATTAGCTCAAATTAGTGTATATAATGTTGAATTTAATAAATATATATATCATATTTATGATTTAATTATGATCATATAATTATAAAATAAAATTTACCTTTATTTTAATATTTTTATTAAAAAAATAAAACCATAATCATGCATACATAATAACTACCATGTCCATATATGGTGTAATTCATTTTTTTCAGAACAATTTTTTTGCATATTTATAAATATGTATATAATGAATATATATGATATTTATATTTATTTAAATTATATATATTATGGAAAATTATTGATTTAAAATGATCTAAATAGCTGAACTTAAAGTTTCATGATAAATAAAATAGTTAACACCCAAAAACAATGATTTAAATAAATAATTATTAATAAATGGATCTTGAAATATTATAAGTTTTAAATTTATGGTATTATAAGTGTGAATATGGATCTCATATATATTTGTAAAAAATTTAAATTTATTATACAAAATGTTATATCTCTTACAAATCAAGTTGAACTTTAGTTATGAGTTCCTTGTCTCGATTTTCACCTATTGATACATATTTCATATTATACCCTATGATTTCATTGGAATGGTTTATCTACAAGAATTTAATATTTTTGAATCATTATTATCATATAATTTTTTATATTCAATGCTATATTAAATTTTATTTCTCACATAGGGGGTTTGACATAAATATTTCAAAAGTTATAAGGGTTATTCATCTCACTATTGTTTGGATGAGACATTTTTTTGTTATGCACCGATATAATTTTATTAGGTATATATAATAATTTTTACATGTCATATCATATATACTTCTGAATTGTTGATATTTACATTTAAAAATAAAATTATTTAATCTAATTAATTTAGATCCAAAAGTTACAAAATCAGAAATGGTTTTACATTACAATCTCATTTTTATAAGGATATTTTATGATTAAATTTATGATGATGAAGTTATATGATCTATCTAGAATATATTTTATGGATTTAATTATCTAATTTTTTTTTAAATTGAAATTTTGTATTTTAGTTTCTCTCAATCAGTATAAAAAATTATGAAATAATTGTTTTAAGGAAAATAAACATTGTTTTTTTAAATTATTTCAGGATACTTTTTTTTCAAGTATATATTTTCCCTCAAATGTTTTCAAGAATTTTCTTAATATTATATAATGATTCATTAAATTCATTTTTATCTATTTTTTAATTTCTATTAAAATGTTTAGAATGATTCTATTGTTTATTTTCTGAATGATAAAATTTTTACCATAGGTGTGAATGATATCCAATTTTTAATATATGCCATACAAATAGATTTTCCATATATCAGGGACTCTCAATGTTCTAAATAATAGTTTATAAATTTACATGGTTATTTTCAAATAATAAATTACCCTTAAATTTTTTTAAAAATTTTATATTTTAAATATGTGATTTCAAAATGAAAATTTTATTTTCATCAATAAATCTTCTGATGATATTTTAATTATATTTTAATCTATAAAAGAATCCTTTAATTTTTATGCTTTCCTGATGATATTATGTAATGTTATCATTTATTTTATTTCTCTAAATGGTTATTTATTATGATGATTAAATATTAATGATTTTTTTTATCTTTTACAAGGGTAAAGCTATAATAAATTTGGTAAATGTTTTTTGATCTTGTAGAATACATATTAATGGATTATGATTATTTGACCAGTGGATTAGTTGTATCCATACAATGAATTGTGTAAAGATTAATGTTTTAAGAGAACAAATAGAACTTGGGAAGTTATCTCAATCCAAAAAATAGAGTACAATGGTTGTTATCCCAAGACCAATAATGGATGAATGGCCCGAAGGCATTCTTTTTTATTGATTGTCTAATAACCCCCCTTTCAAGGGATGAGGGGGAACCCTTACAAGGCTCGTAGGCTTAAGAATTACATTTCATATAGGCTTGGAGACATTACATGACCCATAGTTCTTAAGGAAATCATACAGACTATGACTGCTTGAAACTACTACTCCCCAACATCTGCATCGTGATCAGCTCCCCACCTTTGCATAAATGTTCGGCTAACATTTCCATGTGCAGGGGTGCACAAGCGCGGTATCGATGGAAAATGGAATACCCTCTCATTCTTCCAAATTCCATTTAGCCTTGCTCTGGTGGATGCGCCCTACTCTTTCCTCCTGTGGAGTGGTTCCTTGTAGAATCTGTATGTGCAAATGAAAATCAGGTGGCCCTGAGGGCCTTGAGGTGGCACAAAGGCCATGAGTTGGCCGGAAAGCCTTACTGACCTGAAGGCCTTGGGTGGCCTGAAGGCATTAAGGACTCCAAGCCCAAACTGGTGGCCCAAGGTGAATAGTTCTGGCTGCTATAGTACCGAACAGTACCTGCTACAGTACTAGGATTTCAATAATTCCACACTTTTATGATGTGATCTTATTCCAATTTTATTCTCTCATGGATCATGTTCTTTAATTCCTTTATGATTCATATATTATGAACTTACAGGATTTATGTTGTGATTCAATATTATGATCTACAAATATCTGGGTATGTTTTTAAATATTAAAGTGTGCTCTTATACCCTTATACTCATGTGATGCATAAATATGATCATTGATTGATATCTCCCCTATGTACCCTTATAGAGAGTATGATATCATGATTTATTATTTTTCATTTTACTTAGGATTTGAAGAAAATTACTAATTATAATATATATAAGAACTATGCTAGTTATGAAGAAAATAGTGTGATATGATGTATATATTTTATATACTAGTTTTTAGGTATCTATGTTTACAATTACATTAAAAATTTATGGTTTTGGTATTTATCCTATAGATATGTGATGAATATTTATATAATAAAATGTGACAACTATGTATCAAATTTTTGGGTCCCCTTGTTTTAATTATTTTGAAATCTCTACCCACTTGTGTGTGGACACATAAAATATAGTGTGGTTCTAAACTTATATGCTTAACCATTGGTTAGAAAAGAGTTAATGTACAACTAACCTTATGTTAAATCCCCTAGACACTAATGGATGTGAATAAATGTCAAGAGATTACCTAAATATTGGTGGAATATTTTTCTTTTAAATAATTTAACCTATCAATACAAAATAAAAACTAAACCAGTTATATGAAGAGGGTGGTATAAAAAATATAACTTAAATGAAAAAAAATAAAACAAAAAATATCATATTATTAGTGAAAATGTATTACAAGTAATGGAAAGAAAACCAAAGGACATCCCGGTGTAGCAACGCCGAAGTGGTATCACTCCAACCACCATATAAGAGAAACTCCAAGCTCCATACACCATCAAGAAGAAATAGTTTCATGATGTTACACTAGAGAAATAAGGGAACTTTTCTTTACAAGTATCAGGAAGATGAACATCTTCATATGCACCAAATTGAATATGAAGGGGGTGAGAAATCATACCAATTAGGCCTTCCACAAGACAACTTCCAACTCACACAACTAGGAAATTATCACTTTTTCTAAAAGATCAAAATATAATTATAAAAAATACTGGTACATCAAAATAGTAAACTAATTTAAATTAAAGAAATATAATTTACCCATTAATACCTATTTGGATAACCAAACTATATGTATCCACTCATGCACACATGAATACAGAATGAAAATACCTATACTCATGAAAGGTGACCCATCCTTTATAATTTTGTAACTTGGTGGTATACCTTTCTTTCTTCTATTTAGGAAATGAGCACCAAGACTATACCAAAAAGGCCCAGAAAAGTGAAAAAGATGAACACACACCACCCATGTATGCAATGTTCTCAAACTAATTCATTTCACATGTATGTATTATTTATTTTAAAATAAAAAATTTAACAACTTTCTTGCATAAACCAATTCCATAAATTAAAAACATAACTCAATGAGGTTTTCTAAAATATTTTTGATCAGGCAAGATTTCAAAACCATAAACCAAATTGGTTTTCATAAATGAAATAATCTGACATTTCCTTTACAAATATGGTATTTTTTTAATAAATTTGATATTTTTAGTTTTATAATAAGTGGTAAATAAATAGAAACCACCTAAGTCTCAACGGGTGATAAAAATGATTAACGACTTGACAAAACCACTAGATCTATGATCGAAACATTTTTACTTCAATTGATCCAATTAAGATCTCATGAAAACACATCACATATCATAGATCTATCGCTAAAATATTATATCTAGTGTTCCATGTGAGAGTATATGAGAAAATATAAAGAAAAATAATGGAAAAAGAGGCTTGCCATTGATTTTAGATATCTAACACACTTAGATACAACAAAACTATCTTCTAGATTAAAGGGAGGCCCCAAGGATGAAAAATAGAAGAGTGGATCTCAAGATCATGGGAGGAGAGGTGAAATATGAGGGCTTGGAGATTAAAACTGAGTTAACATGTAATTGTTTTAAAATTAATTACATTTTTATGGTTATTCCACAATGTTTGGGAATCTATGCACAAACTGTTCACATGTTACTACCGCCAAACCACCCCTGGACTGTTGGTTCACATGGTTTAACAATCCATGAAGAAATAATGTTTCCCTCTATATTAAAATTTATGGTTTCTCTTAATAACCCACATTATTTTTAAAAACCTATCCATATTAATGTGCACCCTTCTGTCTTGCTAAACCTATCACATGTCTTCCTGGAGAAAATGCAATGGGTTCCCCTAACTTTTCTAAAACAATTCACCCTTAGAAACACTTACCAAACAACCAAAACCATCCTAAAACTTTTTAAAAGAAACCCAATTATTAAATAAAGATAAAATTAATAATATAAGGGTAATGTAATTGAATCCATGGGTGTGATATTCTCTCCACAATTGGTCTTTCTAATCCCGTAAATTTGGATATTTCTAGTTCTTTATAAATATTTAGTCTTTTTTTAGTATATCTCTTTTCATGTTTCCATGTTTCCCCTGGAATCAATCCATGTTTCCATAAGACTCAAACAAATGTAATAAATTTTCTAGGAATGTATTTATTTGGTATGTCCATGATATAAATTAGTAGAAAAATAAAAGTAACATTTAATTCAAGGATAACACGGTCCCATTAAATCACATGATTATCATCGGGTTGGTATTTCCTTTTTAAAGATACATGGATAACATTATTAACTACTATCAATCATGGAGGTAAAGGTAATAGATTGGAAAGACCACTAATTAATTCACGTACCTAATAAGGTAAGTTTTACTGAGGAGATACATTTACTTTCTTACCTAATTGATGATTTCCCAACCTTGAAGATACTTTCAAGAACACATGATATCCTAAAAAAAAGGATAAAAAGAATTGTTGATTATATGTATAATATTTCTGAGTAATTTTAGCTGAAACCATAAGATTCCTTATCAACTGATTTTTTTTCTTGAACACGTATAGGTCCCAATATTTAATTTTATTAGATCTCTTCCCAACAAAGTGGAGACCGAGAAGTATAACTATAACATCCCAGGTAAATGAAGAATAATATATTTTCATATTTATTAATAGTTGTGAATTAAATATTAATTTTACTTTAAATGGGTTTCTATGTTCGATAGTGTACCCAATACGCAAAAAACGGGTTTCTTTGAAATCTTACATTGCACACTAATAATATAATATTATTATTTCAAATGGTAGTTAACTCCTAGCCATTTTATTGGCGGGAATGAACAAAAAAACTAAAATATGATTATATATGATTGTTAAATGTATTTACATTTATCCAATAAAACTTTAGAGGCTTAAAATGCGAATGAATCTAATTTTATGCATAATTTATATTAAAAGGTAAATTTACCGCCTTTTAATGGAGAACCCTCATTAAATATAGTTTTGGTCACTTTAATACATTCTAATTCACCAAATAAAATCCTTATTTAGAATGGTGAAATCAAAATTTACTTTTTGTACATTTTTGGGATTTATCCGATAAAGTTCATTTTTTAACGAATAGTGAAAATAATGTATTTTATTTCAAAAGTGCCTTTTAATATAATTTATTTATATTGTTATATTATCTTTTTAATTGGTTTTAAAGTTTAATTAGAATATATTTTTACCATTTAATCTAATTTTGGTCATTGGAATTAATTTCACTTTGAAATTGGACATAAACAAGTGTCAATCTTTTGATAGTTATTGTTTCTTAAAAACACGCTATTTGTTTTAACAATGGGAATTAATTTTAAAATTAATTAATGACACTTTTATGTTTTGAATTTGGAAAAATAAACACCATTTTGTAATTCAGAATATCAAATATAGCTTAGGCTGAATTTTTTTTATTTTTCTGAAAAACTTCAATTTTTGATGAATAGTGAAACCAGTTAGTAGTAGTTAAAAAAACTTACTTTTTCATTTAAATGAAATTTTACCACTTATGTGAATTGAATTTCGAAAATCCGACATACATTCTTGTTATTAGTAAGTAAAATCTGGTTCAATAAGATGAAAATAATTTTTGGTGAATAGTAACTTTTGACTTTTATTTACCGCGGTTAAAGGTAAATAGGGTAATTCAAGGTAAAAAGAATATTATAATAATTCAAAATTACCTTAACACTTGTCAAAACCTTATTGGATGAGTAATTTCCGACCATGGTCATCCTTGGGTCGATTTTGGGACCCCATGGAGCCACTTATGAATGATAATGACACTTTAGATTAATTAATTTAAAGTAAAGCAAAAAATGACATAAACAAAAGTCTTTTAGTAAATTAATTTTTATATGGTGTTATATAAGTTTTTTTTCACTATAAATATTCTTTATAAATCTAAAAAGATTTCATACATGATAGTAATTTTTTTATAATTTTTATACATATAATAAATTAAATTATTTATGACACAATAATGATGCAGTATTTACCTCATTAAAAAATGATTTAAATAAAAAAGATTATAATGATTAAAATAATATCCAAAACCTATCCAATTCCTATTTGATGATTTTATTTCTACCATGAGTCATCTTATATTCATCTATAATGATTTTTGGACCTTTAGAAACTGAATATAATTATATAATAAAATAACATTTTCACACTTTCCTATAGTGCCCCTCCTCCCCCTTATAAAAAGAGATCACTTCTAACCAATTACTCACACCTCTCAAGCCATTTGGATCGTCCAAACTCTACCCAATTAAGATCTCTACATACCTCTTCTTTCCCTAGAAGCCTTATCTTAGGCAGAAGGCACTTAAATAAGTCCTTCTGGTTCGAACCAAAGGAAGTTACCCAAATTAATGGTAACAATTTCTCTTAAATTGTTTTCTTTTATTTTACTTCTCCAACCCCTAAAATATTTTTATTCCTTTATTTTGTAACAACACCAGTATCCTCAATATACTAGGATGTTTTTATGAGAATTATTCGAATTACACTTACACACACCTTCATCTAATGGATGAAGAACATAATGTTTCTGTGGATGGAAAACTAACGCCTCACGAAACAATGATTGTTCGATTATCTTCTACCGCCTCTCATGGTGGCCATTATGATGGAACTTTATTTATATATGATATATATTATTTTTAATTTTTCTTTATTATTCTGTAATTTCCATTTATATCATGCCTTTATGGTTTCCATTATGGGTAAATGCGATAATCTCATTAAAGGAAGTGTGGATTACCGCCCCCTCAAAGTGATATGACTCGTTAATGCCATATGTGGGACATATAAAGGATGGATTTAATGATATTATATATGATATTATATATGAAATTATACTGGAATTATAATATACTTATGTATCATTATGTTTTAATTCCATTAAAATAAAAAATATAAATGAAAGTAGCGTTCATTCGTACGTACAACTTACCGTCTCCATGAACAGTGCATTTCATTTCTTACCTCCAAATGATATGTACTATTATAAGTATATATATATACGGGATATATATAATATATATTATATCTAAATAATGAATTTCATTTTGGATATAATGGACTATTGATCACATGGACAACTTGTAAATATAAGGTGTTCATTTTTTACTCAAGTACCAAATGTCGACAAAATGAACATTATTAACTCAAATGATTACATAATGTTTATAACATGGTAATAAGTGATATAAATGGAATTATAAACTTGAAAAAGGTTATTAATCAAGTATAAATTAATTTTATTTTATTATTCAAGAGATTAAAGAACGATCGAGTCAAGTCGGACACGAGGTAAGGGACTTCGTCTCAATCTCCTTTCATTGAGACATATTTAGTTTTATACATGACTTTATTTTATATGGTGTATAAACCCATTTGAATTTTCATTTCATTCAAAGGGAATCTTTTTATATGAAGAATTTTACTAAATGAAAAAAATGAATGTTTTTTAACATAAGCGGTGACAACGACCTTTCCACCGCCGCAAGTATTATTTGATATTTGACTTCCTTAACAAGCTGTAATGTTTTTAAAAGGAAAAATAAATATCATATACTATTTTTACGTGTTTTATTATTGAAAATGATTTTGATAATGGATTTATTATTTAAATATCTTGAAATGATATTTTTTTATTGCAATGTGGAAATGTTATCTTTCCTTTATGCTTATGTTATGTGTTATGATCATTTTATGGTTCTTGGGAATTATTTATGTATACAGGTGGTTCTACGATAAACCTATGGTGGGTGAGCCTGAGATAGCTCTCAAATGCATTTGGTAACATGATGGAGGTAGACATGAATGTTTCTCCTAATAAATTTAGGGAATATACTTTGATGGGTATTCCAAAGTAACTCCCTTTGTAGCAGTGATAGCTACAATGTAAGTATGATATGGATGCCACAAGTTATCTTTATGATTTATGATTTCTATGTGTTATTCATAAAATCTTATGATTTCATGAGGTAAGTAAAAGTGTTCATGTTTTGTATGTATTTATGAACAAATGTTCTCTTTATTTGTTTTATAACCCTTACTGAGCTTTTTATGCTCATCCCAAGTTTTGAAATGTTTTCACAGGACCTAAAGATGAATAGGGTCAAGGATGAGATCAAGGAAAAGTCATGCTGTCTAAAACATGGAACTAGACATGACTCTTTTTTTAAAGAGTTTTTATTTTATGAAAAAAACGGAAACTGTGTAGAAGTGTCTACTTTTTAATCTTTTGAGATGTAATAGTTATGTCCTAATTCTCTAAAATACTAAACCTGAAAAGATCCTCAATGTGAATTATTCATTTAATTCAATATTATGTAATGTTTAAGACTGGGTCCTTATAGTTGGTATCAACGGTCGGTTTAGATAACTTTAGGAGTTAGGGTATTGTAAAATTAATATCCATAAAGTAATTTATGTTAATATTGAAATCATATAGCATTTATAGATTACCATGTTTCTTTGCCTAATATATTTCTATGTTTAGAATGGTTTTCCGCAGAGGAAATATGGAAGCTATGTCGGGACGACATCAGGAAGAAGACAACCTTCCAAATCAGCAACTTGAGATGGTTGGAATCGGAACTGAACAGTTTTTTGCAGTGATGGAACAGTTGACTCAGGCTATAAATGGTAGTGGTATCTATGTACAAGATCAGCCAGATCAACCACAGAGGAACGTGTCAGTAGTGGAACATTTCATGAGGCAACATCCCCCATCATTTAGAGGATCATCTGATTCAGTGCTAGAAGAAGGGTGGATTGAAGCACTGGAAAATATTTTCGATGTCATGGGTTGTTCAGAACATCAAAAGGTTATCATCATTGTTTACCATTTTGAAGGTGAATCTGATCAGTGGTGGTCAATGGTGAAAAATATCAGGGATAGTGAGGAGATTGATTCTCTTGATTGGGATGAGTTCAAAGGTATTTTTCTTGAGAAATATTTTCCTAAGGTGGTTTGTCTTAGGATGGAAAAACAATTCCTGGAATTGAGGCAGGAGGATAACTTAGTGGCAGCTTATAAAGAAAAATTCACTCAACTGGAAAGGTATGCTCTAAATTTCATACGAGATATTGATAGTAAAATCAACCATTTTTACTTAGGATTAGATCCAAAGTATCGAAGGTATTTAGCTTCTCATGAGTTCAAAAGTTATGAAAAACTTGTTCATTGTGTGGAGAAGGTGGAAATGGAGTTTTCCTATGATCAGATATTATTTGACAAACAACAGAATAAGAGGTCGAGGTGGAAGTCGAAAGGGAAGAACGCTTCAAAAAAGTTTTATGGTAAGAAACTTAAGTTTACAGTTTGTGAAAATTGTGGTAAAAATCATGTTGGGGAATGTCTTTTGAATTCTGGTAAGTGCTAGGTAAAATGGGACATAAGGCTCGTAATTACACTGAAAAAGATCAGGGTAATGGTAAGACAAAATCTTATTTATAGTCAGTAAAATGTTTTAAGTGAAATGAAATGGGTCATTATGAAAATGAGTGTCCAACAAAGTACTAAATCAAAGGAAATAAGCCATACTAAAAGCAAAAAGGGGTGGTGAAATCCTTTGAAACTACTTTAGCAGATGTTGGGACATCAAATTAAGTTGTATCAGGTACACTATTTGTTTGTTCAGATTATGCCAATGTGTTGTTTGATTCAGGGTCTATACACTATTTCATTTCTTAGAAGTTTTCTAGTAAATTGGGAATTCCATATCAAGATATGAATAAAGAACTTATGGTAAAAACACCTGGAGGAAATGTTGAGACAAAAAGAAAATATAAGAACATTCTTGTTCTTGTGTGCGGAAAGAATCTACCTACAAACCTTATTATTTTGCCACTAGTAGAGTTTGATGTTATTTTGGACATGGATTGGCTTTTAGTTTATCATGCTAAGATTGACTGCAGAGCTAAAGAGGTTTCTTTTCAGAAAGATTTTTATTTTGTATACAAAAATGATCCCTTGATTTTGATAACATATCAGGAAGCTGAGAAACTAGTAAAAGATGGAAATGAATGTTACCTTGCACATATTGTTGAAAACAAAGGAACTATTCAGATTAATGATGTGCCAGTGGTAAATGAGTACCTTGATATTTTTCCTAATGAGTTTCCTAGTATTATACCTGATCGGGAAGTTGAATTTACTGTTGACTTAATTACTAATGCTAATCAAATTTTAAAACCCCCTTATTGAATGGCTCAAATTGAACTTTTAGATATAAAGAAGCAATTGCAGGAGTTATTAGATAAAGGTTTCATTCGACCTAGAACATCACCATGGGGTGCTCCTGTTTTTTTTTTAAAATAAATATGTTTCAATGAGACTTTTCATTGATTATAGAGTATTGAATAACATCACTATTAAGAATAAGTATCCTTTTCCTCATATTGATGATTTGTTTGATCAGCTCCAGGGAGCTCAGTATTTTTCGAAGATTGATTTGAGATCAGGGTACCATCAGTTGAAAGTAAAGGAAGTAGACATTCTGAAGACCACATTTCATACTAGATATGGCCATTATGAATTTTTAGTTATGACTTTTGGGTTAACCAATGCACCTGCTGTATTCATGGATCTTATGAATAGAATTTTCTGTGAGTTATTGGATAAGTTTTTGGTTGTGTTCATTGATGATATTTTGGTTTATTCTAAAAGTAAATAGGATAATGAAAGTCATTTAAGGGTAATCTTGCAATCCTTAAAAGAAAATAAACTTTATGGAAAATTTAGCAAGTGCGAGTTTAGGTTAAAACAAATTTCTTTCCTTGGTCACATTATTTCAAAAAATGGCATAACTATTGATCCTGCTAAAACAAATGTTTTTGAAGAATGGCCAAGACCCACAAATATAACCAACATTAGTAGTTTTCTTGGTTTTTTAGGTTATTACTGGAGGTTTGTTGAAAAGTTTTCATGGTTATCTAGTCCAATGACTAAGTTAACTTGAAAATGTGTTAAGTTCATCTGAACAAAAGAGTGTGATGATTGTTTTTAGGAATTGAAAAGGAGATTGGTGAATGGTCCAGTTTTGGCACTGCCATCTAGAAATGGTGAGTTTGTTATCTACAGTGATGCTTCGTTGAAAGGACTTGGTTGTGTCTTAATGAAGAATGATCATGTAATTGTTTGTGATTCACGTTAGTTGAAACCACATGATTTAAATTACCCTACACATGATTTGGAATAAGCTGTTGTTGTTTTTACTTTAAAAATTTGGAGGCATCATGTGTATGGAGTAAAATGTAAAATATATACTAATCACAAATGTTTAAAGTATATATTCACTCAGAAATAATTGAATATGAGACAGAGGAGATGGATAGAATTAATCAAGGATTATGATTGCACGGTCCAATAACATTTGGGAAAAGAAAATAAAGTGGCTGAAGCTTTGAGTCGAAAAAAGTAATGCTTCATTAACCATGTTATGTTTGGAATAAGATCCTTTGGTTTTTAATTTGATAAACTTTGGCATAGAAATTGTTGGTGCAGAAAATTATTCTGTTTTGTTTCAGGCGTTAGTTAAATCATCTCTATCAGACAGAATAAGGTAAGCGCAGAATGAAGACAGTGAGTTGCAGAAAAAGGTAGAGTTGGTTCAGAAGGGTAAGTTGTCTGATTTTAACATTGATAATGATTATGTTTTGAGGTTTGGAAAGATATTATGTGTGCCTTGTGATTCACAGTTAAATAATGTGTTGTTATGTGAAGCTCATAGTTCCCTATTTTCAGTTCATCCTGGTAGTACTAAGATGTACATAGATCTTCGGGAGTATTACTGGTGGGATGGAATGAAAAGAGATATTGCTGATTTTACTGTGAAGTGTTTTAATTTTCAGTAGGTTAAAGCAGAGTGGCAGTTACCGAAAGGGATGCTTCAGCCTCTACCGGTTCCAAATTGGAAATGGAAAAATATATCCATGGTCTTCGTTGTGGTATTACCAAATACATCTCAAGGTAATAATGCAATCTGGGTTATAGTTGATCGATTGACTAAATCTACTCATTTCCTTTCTATTCGAGATACATTGTCTCTAGATCAACTTTCTTGATTGTATGTTAAAGAGATAGTTAGGTTGCATGGAGTTCCCCTCTCTATTGTATCTGATCGTGATCCCAGGTTTACTTCTAACTTTTGGAAAGGCCTTCAAAAGTCGTTGGGTACTGAATTAAATTTTAGTACAAATTTTCATCCTCAATCAGATGGGCAGTCAGAAGGAACAATTCAGACCTTGGAGGATATGCTACGTTCTTGTTCACTGGATTATCAGGGAAGTTGGGACCAACATCTTTCTTTGGTTGAATTTTTATATAATAACATTTTTCATTCCAGTATACAGATGGCTCCATTTGGAGCATTATATGGAAAGAATTGTCAAAATCCAACTTTTTGGGATGAAGTATGTGAAAGGAAGCTGATGAGACCAGAATTGGTAGAAGAGATGGCAGAGAAAGTTTAGTTGATTCAGAAGCACATGAGAATAGCCTAGAGCAGACAGAAAATTTGTGCAGATAACTGGAGGAAGGATCTTTCTTTTGAGGTAGGTGATCATGTCTTTCTCAAAGTTTCTCCATGGAAAAGTATGATTCATTTTGGTAAGAAGGGAAAGTTGAGTCCGAGGTTCATTGGACCTTATGAAATCTTGGAGAAAGTTGGATCAATTGCGTACAGAGTGGCTTTACCTCCAATTTTGTACTAGGTACACAATTTTTTTCATGTTTCGATGTTGAGAAAGTATATGCCAGATCCATCTCATGTTTTGAGCCCAGAGGTAGTTCATTTGGAAGAGAATATCTATTATGAAGAACAACTAGTTCATATTATTGATCATAGAGAGAAAGTGTTGCGGAATAAGGTAATTAAACAGGTAAAGGTTTTGTGGAAAAACCATATGATAGAAGAGGCAACATGGGAATCTGAAAATGCTATGAGGGATAAATACCACCACTTATTTTGATAAGTGAATAAAAATTGAGAGGATGGAATTTCCAAAAGGGGGGAAGGATGTAACATCCTAGGTTAATGAAGAATAAGAGATTTTCATATTTATTAATATTTTTGAATTAAATATTAATTTTACTTTAAAGGGGTTGCTATGTTTGATAGCGTACCCGATACGCAATAACGGATTTCTTTGAAATCTTACGTTGCACGCTAATAATATAATATTATTATTTTAAATGGTAGTTAACTCCTAGTCGTTGTATTGGCGGGAATGAACAAAACAAACTAAAATATTATTATACATGATTGTTAAATGTATTTACATTTATCCAATAACAAGTTAGAGTCTTAAAATGTGAATGAATCCAATTTTAAGCATAATTTACTTTAAAAGGTCGATTTACCGCCTTTTAATGGTGAACCATATTTAAATATAGTTTTGGTCACTTTAATACATTCAAATTGACCAAATAAAATCCTTCTTTAGAATGGGGACATCAAAATTTACTTTGTGTAAATTTTTGGGATTTTTCCGGTAAAGTTCATTTTTTAATGAATAGTGAAAATATTGTATATTAGTTCAAAAGTGCCTTTTAATCTAATTTATTTATATGGTTAGATTATCATTTTAATTGGTTTTAAATTTTAATTAGAATATATTTTTACCATTTAATCCAATTTTGGTCATTGGAATTAATTTCACTTTGAAATTGGACATAAACAAGTGTCAATCTTTTGATAGTTATTGTTTCTTAAAAACACGCTATTTGTTTTAACAATGGGAATTAATTTTAAAATAAATTAATGAAACTTTTATGTTTTTAATTTGGAAAATAAACATCATATTTGAATTCAGAATATCAAATATAGCTTAGGCTGAAATTTTGGTATTTTTCTGAAAAACTTCAATTTTTGATGAATAGTGAAACCACTTAGTAGTAGTTAAAAAAACTGACTTTTTCCATTAAATAAAATTTTACCGCTTCTGTGAATTTAATTTTGAAAAGACAACATACATATTTGTTATTATTAAGTAAAATTTTGTTCAATAAGATGAAAATAATTTTTGGTGAATAGTAACTTTTGACTTATTTACCGCGATTAAAGGTAAATAGGGTAATTCAAGATAAAAAGAATATTATAACAATTCAAAATTACCTTAAAAATTATCCAAACCTTATTGGATAAGTAATGTCCGACCATGGGAATCCTTGGGTCTATTTTGGGACCCCATGGAGCCACTTATAAATGATAATGAAACTTTAGATTAATTAATTTAAAGTAAATCCAAAAATGACATAAAGAAAAGTCTTTTAGTAAATTAATTTTTATATGGTGTTATATAAGTCATTTTTTCAACTATAAATATTCTTTATAAAGATGAAAATATTTTCTACATGATAGTATTTTTTTCATAATTTTTAGACATCTAATAAATTAAATTATATATGACACAATAATGATGCAGTATTTACCTCATTAATAAATGATTTAAATAAATAGGATTTTAGTTATTAAAATATTATCCAAAACCTGTCCAATTCCTATTGGATGATTTTATTTATACCATTAGTCATATTATCTTTTACTATAATTATTTTTGGATCTTTAGAAACCGAATATCATTATATAATAAAGTAATATTTTCACACTTTCCTAAAGAGCCTCTCCTCCCCCTTATAAAAAGAGACCACTTCTAACAAATTCCTCACACCTCCCAAGTCATTTGGATCCTCCAACCTCTGCCCAAATAAGCCCTCTACATCCCTATCCTTCCCCTAGAATCCTTACCTTAGGCATAAGGCACTTCAAGAAGTCCTTTTGGTTCAAACCAAAGAAAGTTACCCAAATTAATGGTAACAATTTCTCTTAAATTGTTTTCTTTTATTTTACTTCTCCAACCCCTAAAATATTTTTATTCCTCTATTTTGTAACAAAAAAAGTATCCTCAATATACTATGATTTTTTATGAGAGTTATTCTAATTACACTTACACACACCTTCATCTAATGGATAAAGAATATAATGTTTCTATGGATGGCAAACTAACGCCTCACGAAACGACGATTGTTTGATTATCTCCTACCACCTATCATGGTGGCCATTATGATAAAAATGTATTTATATATGATATATATTATTTTTAATTTTTCTTTATGATTCTGTAATTTCCATTTATAGCATGCCTTTATGGTTTCCATTATGGGTAAATGTGATAATCTCGTTAGAGGAAGTGCGGACTACCGCCCCCTCAAAGTGATATGACTCGTTAATGCCATATGTGGGACGTATAAAGGATGGAGTTAATGATATTAGATATGATATTATATATGAAATTATACTGGAATTATAATATACCTATGTATCGTTATGTTTTAATTCCATTAAAATAATAAATAAAAATGAAAGTAGCGTTCATGCGTACGTACGGCTTACCCTCTCCATGAACGGTGCATTTCATTTCTTAACTCCAAATGATATGTACTATTATAAGTATATATATATACTAGATATATATGATATATATGATATCTAATTAATGAATTTCATTCTGGATATAATGGACTATTGATCACATGGACAACTTGTAAATATAAGGTGTTCATTTTTGAATCAAGTACCAAATAAAGACAAAATGAATGTTATTAACTTAAATGATTAAATAATGTTTATAACATGGTAATAAGTGATATAAAAGGAATTATAAACTTCAAAAAGGTTCTTAAGAAAGTATAAATTAACTTTAGTTTATTATACATGAGATTTAAGAATGATCGAGACTTCATCTCAATTTCCTTTCATTGAGGCATATTTAGTTTTATACATGACTTTATTTTATACGGTGTATAAACCCCTTTGAATTTTCATTTAATTCAAAGGGAATCTTTTTATATGAATCATTTTACTAAACAACAAAAAGGAATTTTTTTTAACGTAGGCGGTGACAATGACCTTTCCGCTACCATGAGTATTATTTGATCTTTGGCTTCCTTAACAAGACGTAATGTTTTTAAAAGGAAAAATAAATACCATATACTATTTTTATGTATTTTGGTATTGAAAATTATTTTGAGAATGGATTTATTATTTCAATATCTTGAAATGATATTTTGTTATTGCAATGTGGAAATTTTATCTTTCCTTTATGCTTATGTTATGTGTTATGATCATGTTATGGTTCTTGGGCATTATTTATGTATACGAGTGGTTCCGTGATAATCCTAGGGAGGGTGATCCTGAGATAGCTCTCCAATGCATTGGGTAACGTGACGGAGGTAAACGTAAATGTTTCTACTAAGAGATTTAGGGAATATACTGTGATGGGTATTCCAAAGTAACTCCCTTTGTAGTTGTGATAGCTATAATGTAAGTATGATATGGATACCACAAGTTACCTTTATGATTATGATTTCTATCTATTATTCATAAAATCTTATGATTTCATGAGTTAAGTAAAAGAATTCATGTTTTGTATTTATTTATGAACAAATGTTTTCTTTCTTTGTTTTATAACCTTTACTGAGCTTTTTATGCTCATCCCATGTTTTGAAATGTTTTTATAGGACCTAAAGATGAATAGGGTCAAGGATGAGATCAAGGAAAAGTCACGCTATCTAAAACATGGAACTAGACATGACTCTTTTTTTCAAGAGTTTTTATTTTATGAAAAAAATGGAAACTGTGTAGAAGTGTCTACTTTTTAATCTTTTGAGATGTAATAGTAATGTCCTAATTCTCTAAAACTCTAAACTTGAAAAGATCCTAAATGTGAATTATTCATTTAATTCAATATTATGTAATGTTTAAGGCTAGGTCCTTATAATAACCATACAATTGTATGTTCTAGTCACAGTGAAAGAATGTGATGTGTCATGCCCAAATTTTATTTTTCCCATGATCGACGATCAATCTGAGATTTACACAATGATAAATGTTGTGATATATGTAATTCAATAAAATAATATATTAAATGGATTAAAATGTTGGATCCAAGAGGTATGATCATCACATATTATTTATAATTAAATTTGTTAAATAAAGAATTACAGTGATAAAATTATTTCTCCATTGATGGGTCTAACAATAGATCAATGTTGTTCTATCATTTAATTTTAGGAATCAAAGTAGATTCACTCTAGAGGTGATCTAAACATGTTCCACAATTCTATGAACATAATCATAGGAATATCAAAGTTATAGCATGGTAGATCCTAGAACTAGTATCATCCGCCTTTGATTTCCTAGAGAACCAATTCCAAAGTGTTTTCATGTATCTCTCTTGACTCAAGAGTAGGAGGTGGAGTAAGATATCCCTGCATTCATGGTGGAATTCTTTGGGAAGTGGGATCTCTAGGTCATGAGAGGATTCTCCAAATCCAGTGTGCACTACCAAAAACATTAATTAGATTATTGATAAAATAATATAATTGGGTTTATATATCTCTAAGGTTAGAATAATATAATTTCACAGGTGAACTTTATTATTTATTTAGTCCTTGTGGAACCCCATATCAACTAAAAATAATAATATTATTATTATTCCTCGACATGTGCTTAACTTGTGAATTAAATTATATATTATTTAATCAAATAATATTCAATATTTATTATTTCTCACTAGAAAAATAAACTCAAGACGCCATTCCTCCATAATATTTATCGATCCATGAATAATAACTATTTATTTATTAAATAAATATCACTACGTTATTCACCAATAAATATATTCATGTTATATTAATTAAATACCAAATAAATAAATATATGTGATCAAGGATACATGATTTATTTTTAAAACACATCTAGGAAAAATATTTATTAAATTTTTTAAATAATAAATAATAATATATTATTTTACTAAGATTCTTGATACACTTAGTTTGAGACCCTCAAGGACACTTTCATAGTGGCAATAGGTGAAGAATCCTATAGTCCAAGGTTAGCATCTTGCAATACACCAAGACACCCATATAGAAGTAAGTTAATGTCTCAATGACATTATACCTCATAAAAACATTTACTATGCAATACTATATCAATATCACGATATCCCAAATCAAGTAGGTTCTATGCTTGAGCCATCAACCTATGGGATCAATGTCTGTTTCTTTGACATCCTAGCAATTTCACTTGCCTATTGAACACCATGGAAATAGATTTATTTATGATATAAAATTTACATAAAAGGTATTGGGATATCAACATATGTTAAATAATAGAAGAGACAAATAATTTCTCTCATTATTCATTAATTCAATATTACTTGTGACACACACAACATATCCAACCTCACCACAAACATATCTCATCATGAATTTCATTAGTACATCAAATTACATGACTCATAATACTCATTAATAATAATATTAATGTAAAAGGACTAATACCCACATTTACAGATAGGAACATCAAATGACACATATAAATGTATATTTTCTACTGGTAGGTCTAATTCCCATAATATCCTACAGGATATTACCAAGGACATCCACCTTGATAAGGTGAATCAAATTTCTATAAGGACCCACCCTTGATAGCCTGTATCATTTGTATATGTCAAATTCTATCATATGGGTAGAGACCTTGTATTTTAGAATATTTTTTTATAAATTCTAAGATATAATCCTAGTGAGGAACTTCTATAACCATTTAGTGTGACAGCTACTATTGGGTCCCTATCAAAAATTATGTAATGCAGAAGAACAATCATGATGTGATGAGAAGTTTTTTAATATTCAAAACTAAGAATATATGATAACATAATGTATGAAGAATGTGGTTCTAGGGATCCAATTCCAATAGACTCCAACTTGAACTAGAGAAAACTACTAAAAACATTCAATCCACTAGCTCTCACATGATACTCATTATTCTGTTGAGATACGCCTTTAGTCAAGGGGTCTCTAACATTCCCTTCCATGGTTACTATTCCTACCACTACTTCACCTGTCTGATAAAAATCCATCCATGGGTGATACTTCCTGATTATGTGCTCTACCTTTTAGTGTGACCTGGTCTCTTTTTCAAGATCCACCACTGTATTATTATCACAATACAATGTGATTGGTTATTTACTTCTAGGCACCACATCAAGCTCCTAGAAAAAAATTAAAATTCCAAATGGATTCCTTGGATGCATTATAATCCTCTATACACTCAGGATCCACTGTAGAATTAGTGAAAACAAGCTAATTTGAACTCTTCCTACTCACATATCCTCCTTTGAGATAGAAAACATATCCTAATTGTATCTTTAGATCATTCTGGTCTTTTTGAAAAATAGTATTAGTATAACCCTCAATGAATTTCTCATCGACCCCTCCATATACCAAGAACATGTCCTTCGTTCTTCTCAGATACTTATGGATAGACTTAAAAATAGTCCAATGATGTTATCCTAAATCTTCTTGATATCTTCCAACCATGATCAATGAATAGTCAACATCAAGTCTATCACATAGAAAAAAGTACACGATTGATTATATCAGTGAACCATATGGGATCTTTCTCATTCTATATTTATCTTTTTAAATATAAGGACACATTTTCATAGATAGATTTAACCATGTGAAACAGGGACCTATGTACTCTTAGATTATTCCATACTAAAAATCATTATTATCTAGTCAACATATATACTTTGACATAGTACAATAAGCCTCTTGGATCTATCACTAATGATCTTGATCCCCAAAATATGGGATAAATCATCTAATTATTTCATGGAGAAACACTGGTTTAACCACTCTTTAACATACTATAATAATGGTATGACATCTACAATAAATATTATATTATAAAAATATACTACTATGATAATGACCTTATTTAAACTATTACTCGTGTAAACATACAGCTCACATTCGTTCATAGTGAAGCAAAATACTTTTATAGCTTCATAAAACCAAATGTTACATGACCTAGATTCTTTCTTCAATGCATAAATAGATATCTATAACTTTCAAAAATATTCTTCGCATAACCTGGAGTCACAAAACTTTATGTTTGTGTCATATAGACATCTTCCTAAATTTTCCCATTAAGGGATGAAATTTTAAAATCTATATTCCAAATCTCATAGTCATGGTAAGATATTATAGCAAGTATAATTCTGATGGATTCAAACATAGAAACTGGTGAAAAGTTTTCATCCTAGTCATTTAATTGATTTTGTTTAAAATCTTGATACACTATCATTGATTTATAGGAATATAATTCACCTTCAATGTTTATCTTCCTCTTGAATACCCATTTTCATCCATTTGTATTTACATCAACTGGTGCATCAACCAAAACCAAAAACTGGTTATGATACATGGAAACCATTTAAGAATTCATGGAATATTTCCATCTTTCAGTTTCTGAGTTATCTACAACCTCCTTTTAGCATAGATGTTCATCATTATAGACCAATAATGAGTAACCATCATTGGTGACTAGAAAACCATATATCTCTGGTTATCTTACCTCAATTATTCTTCTATAGAGTATTTGTGTTTCAATAACTACTTCTATGGGGACTTGGGAAATCTATTCATATACCAACTCATGTGTATCTTGAGATCAACTTAATCAAGCCAACCATGCTCCCACTGTCATTTTTTTGGATGTGCTCCCTCTCAATAAAGATGGCTTGTCTAGATACATACACTTTCTGGTCCAAGGGGTTATGTAGGTAGTCTCCCTTTGTTTCCTTTGGATATCCTATAAAGATAAACTTTGTGCCCCCAAGGTGAAATTATGTTTTTTAGAATTAATTAACAATCACCTCATATACCCATACATGAGTGTGTGAAAAATGGGCTTCTTTCCACTCTATATCTTATAGGGAATTCCATTTTCCACATTATTTGTTACTTGATTTCATGTATATAGAACCATTTTTAATGCCTATCCCTGAATGTATAATAGAAGATCTTCATTACTCATCAAGGAACATACCGTGTCAAACAAGGAAAGGATCCTCCTTTTACTAACACCATTCCACAAGGGTGTGTAAACTAGAGTGATTTTATATATAATCCCAGACGAACATATAAAGTCAATGAAATCTTGGTTACATTATTAAATAATTCCTCCTTTCACTAACACCATTCCACTATGGTGTGTAAACTAGAGCGAGTTTATATATAATCACAAACTACTGTATAAATTCAATGAACTTTGGGATATGATATTCACCATCTCGATCCGATCTAAGCTTATTTATCTTATTTCCAATATGAACCTTTACTTAATTATGGATTTCATAGAATTTAAAAAAGGACTCATACTTATACCTCATCAATTTTTTATAGTCATATCTACTCAAGTTATCTGTAAAATATATGAAGTAAGAATTTCCACCTATAGCTTCTACTATAAATGGTTCACATACATCAGTTTATACCAATCCTAAAAGCTATGTAGCCCTTTCACCCTATAAACCAAATAAAGGTTTGGTAAAATTTCCTTGTAAAAAATCATGGAATCATTAAAGTGGTATTATATTAGATGAATATAAATAACCATATTGATAGAGATTTGTCAAATTATTCTCTTTTACATGACTATTATGATGATGCCAAAGCTAGGTGTTATATGATCCTTTTTAACATGATTCGTTATCAACTTCCAATAATTTATTTTCAAAATTTAATTCATAAATACCATTATTTAAATGTCCCATACTGTAAAATATGTTTTCATTATAAAATAAACAACTTTTATTTCAAAATATGAAAATAAAACCAAGTGTATTGAGTCATGATATTGAAATTATGTTATTGGAAACCATATGTACATAATAACAATATTTTAAAACCAAAATCATTCATATTTGAAATGGAAGATGATAGTCACAAATAGATAGTTAAGCTAGCCTATCTCTATTATAAGATCTCATATCGACCTTCCCTCTATAAATATTTTTATATATTCTTTTGTTTCTGATTCTTTCTCTGGGGTGTACTATCTTTACGTTTTTTTGTTCACTAATGTTGCATTGTACCCTGCATTTCAACCTTCTAAATGTGGGAGACATTCATCACCTCTATAGTGATGTCTAATCCTTGCTCGTAATGGGATTATGGGATATCAATTCCTCCTTCCATAGATTCCTCTTTGTAATTCATCACCTAGTCAGGAACTCCCTTATTGATTAAGCTGAGGTTCGTGAAACTCATTCCTAATTCCATCTCATTATGGATGTCGGATAACTACAATGATTTTTTCTAGAAACTAAAAGAGTTCTTGATAGGATAAAAAACTTTAGTTAGGGGAGTAGTCACGTTGGGCATCGTTCAAATTTATAGATGTTGGAACATTGGAACAATTGTATTCTTTCTAATAGAAGGCATCTCAAGGAAGAAAAACATGAGGCATCACACATTAATCACATGGTATCTTATTCCAAAGGTATGTATTATGATATTTTCCCCAAGAATCCAATATTTAATATGGGGTAGACCATGGGTTTAATATCTTGTGGAGATGGTTATGCCAAAGTCTTGTCTTTTGAGGTTTTCCTCGAGAATCTCATGTTGTACATGAGGTTGGCCACGACTTCAACGTCTTGTGGAGATGATGAGAGGGGGATTGATCAGGATGCCTGATGGAGGTATACTAGAGAGATACATCCCAAGTAGGGATCACTTTTAAGGATTACGAGATGGGTGGATTAGAATACCCTATGAGAGTGGACCTGGGGTGGTGTGTCCTATAAAGGGAAGATCGTACATCATGAAGGGGTACATTCTTAGGAGGGAAGAACCAAGGTTGATCGAGACACCACTGGGGGTGGATCAGAGGGGTACACCCTTATGAGGGGGAAACCAGATGGATGGGTCATAATTCCCAATGAGAGAAGACTTTAGATGGTGTGTCCCATAAATGTAATATGTCACACCATGAAAGAGTACATCCTTATCAGAGAATTACCAAGGTTGATCTGGATCCCATTGGGGGTGGATCATAGAGGTGCACCCCTATGAGGGGGACACCATATGGATGGGTAGGAACATGCAATGAGAGTAGAACCAAGAAGGTGATTCCCCTAAATGGAAGACGTCATACCATGAGTATAACAACCATATACAATTTATAAATATAATTACATTATTTTGAACATAATTAAACATCAAATTACAATCCAAGGATTATAAATTCTAGTGTCTTGGAATTCTAGGTACATAA
This sequence comes from Viscum album, assembly GCA_963277665.1. Lineage (NCBI taxonomy): Eukaryota > Viridiplantae > Streptophyta > Magnoliopsida > Santalales > Viscaceae > Viscum > Viscum album. Next base: position 1,862,495,006 of record OY728123.1, on the reverse strand, counting down.
AATTGAAAACATGAGACTATATAAAACATTTATTTATTTATCATATATTATGAGTTCCTAAATTCCTTCCAAACCTTACATCTACGTAGGAAACATGGGGATAACATGAACAAATTCATTAGGTAAAAATCCCAGTAAGTGAATAAACATTAAAAATAAAGCTTAGAACATGGGTTAAAAGACATAACATAATGATATATAATGGCATGGAACATGATTAATCATAAGGAATCATAACATGGTGTTATATAATCATGAATTCATATAAATGTATAAAAAATACAAAATATGAATTTATCATGAGTTTTGGCTTGTTGTACATAGAAGAGCATGAGTCAAAGCGCATTTCACATAGAGGAGCATGGGTCAAGGATACCACAAAGACTGTTGAAAATAATGTATCATGAGACTAAAATGTACCAAATTCATTGGAACACTCTATGGATGCATCCATAATAATGTGTTCATGAATATTATTTCCACATAAATAATCATACATAAGTAATCAAACATAAACATAAGGGTTACTAATGGAAAGAATTGGGTATCATAATCATGTCAAAATCATTATAAATGGGTGTATCGTAAAATTTTCCATGAAATAATTTAATAAAATAATGCATGGATGTTAATAAATTAACATAGGAATATATCATGATAAGTTATTTCAAACTGAAGTGAAAACAGTGTTTAAGAAACATTAGAAATAAAACATTTTAGTACGGATTAACGGAAAACATTCAAGATTATTTAAAAAGGAAAAGGAAAATTGGTTTGTATAAAACCCAAATTGAACCAATGTAGTTTTTCATAAATAAAATTATTATAAAAAATTGTAACACCCCAAGGTTTCATGGTACGTTTCTCTTTGAATAATAGAGCACCGTGTGTTGTATGCAACCTCGAGTTCTAACACAACGCGACCAATCAAAGTAGCCGTTATGAATAGTAATACCAAATTTTTGAAATTATATAAATTTTATATTTCAAAATAGACTTCATTTTTGTATTCGGAATATCTAAATTATCCTAAGTTTAATTTTTTGTAATTTTCTGAGAACTTCCAATTTTCTATGAATAGAAGAATACTTAAAAACAACTTTTTTAATCAAAATAATTTATAGTGATAAATTATAATATTGAGTGGTTTTAAAGTATAATCAGAATATATTTTTACCATTTTATCCAATTGTGGTCATTATAATTAATTTCACTTTGAAATTGGACATAAACAATTGTCAATCTTTTGATATATATTGTTTCTTAAAAACACGCTATTTGTTGTGACAACGAGAATTAATTATTAAATTAATTAATTAAATTTATATGTTTTGAATTTTTTAAAATAGACATAATTTTTGAATTAGGAATACCAAATATAGCTTAGGGTGAATTTTTGGTATTTTTCTGAAAAAATTCAATTTTTGATGAATAGTGAAACCACTAAGTGGTAGTTTAAAAACTAATTTTTCGTTTAAATGAAACATTACCACTTCTGTGAATTGAATTTCAAAAATCAGACATACATGGTTGTCATTAGGAAGTAAAATGTGGTTCAATGAGATTAAAATAATTTTTGGTGAATAGTAACTTTTAAGTACTATTAATCGCGATTAAAGGTAATTAGTGTAATTTAAGGTAAATATAATGTTATAGTAATATGAAATTACCTTTACACTTGTCCTACCCATATTGGATGAGTCATGGCCGACCAAGACAATCCACGGGTCAACTTGGGGACCCCATGGAGCCACTTGGGTAAGAAACTGACATTAATAACTTTTTATTTAAAGTAAAAATAATATTGTCACAAACATGTGTTTTACTAAAACAATTATTACACGGAGTTATATAAGTTAACTTTTAGACTATAAATATTCATTGGAAAGATAAAAAGATTTACTACATCATTATATTTTTTTTATAATTTTTAGACATATAATAAATTAAATGTTTAATGACACCATAATGATGTAGCGATTACCTCATTAATTAACAATTTAAATAAAATGAAAAGATAATGTAAAATATAAGACTTACACTTGTCAAAAACCTATTGGATGAGTATATTTCGAACCCTTATCACATTATCCTCTGAATATATAATTTTGGGACCTTTGGAATCCGAAAATCACTTCATAATAATGTAATATTTCATGACCTTCCAAGAGTGCCCCTCCTCTCCTCTAATAAAAGGCCCCCACCTCTACCACCTTATTCACACCTTCAAGACATTTGGCTCGGCCAACCTCTACCCAAATACTCTATAAACTTCCCTATCTTACTCCTAGAAGCCTCACTTTGGGCAGAAGTCTTCCCAAGGAATCCTTTGGCTCAAATCAAAAAGAGTTACCCGATTTTAAGGTAATGTCTTCTCTTATGTTATTCTGTTTTATTTTGCTTCTCCAACCCCTTAAACTATTTTTATTCCTTTATTTTGTAACAAAACAAGTATATTAAATATACTAGGATGTTTTTATATGAAGTATTTGATTTACACTTACACACACCTTTGTCTAATGGTTAAAGAACATACTGTTTCTGTGGGTGGAGAATTACCGCCTCACGAAACGATGATTGTTCAATATTATTTTAACACCTTTCATGGTGGCCATTAAGATGCAACTATATTTATATATGATATATATTATTTTTATGTTTTCCTTATGCTTCTGTATTTTTCATTTATGGCATACCTTTATGATTTCCATTATGGGTAAACGCGATAATTTCATTTTAGGAAGTGCGGACTACTGCCCCTTCAAAGTGATTTGAATCGTTAATGCCATATATGGGACGTATAAAGGATGGAGTAAATGATATTATATATGATATTATACTGGAATTATAATATACCTTTATATCATTATAATTTCATTCCATTAAATACGAAATAGAAATGAAAGTAGCGTTCATGCATACGTACGACTTACCGTCTCCATGAACGGTGCATTTCATTTCTTACCTCTAAATGTTATGTAATATTATAAATGAATATATATACTAGATATATATTATATATATTATATCTACATAATTAATATAATTCTTTATATAATGTATATTTTACCACATGAACAACTTGTAATTATAAGAAGTTTATTTTCATGTACCAAAGATCAACAAAATGACCGTTATTAAGTTAAATAATTACATAATGTTCATAACATGGTAATAAGTGATATAAAAGGAATAATGAACTTGAAAAAGGTTCTTAAGAAAGTATAAATTAACTCTAGTTTATTATTCAGGAGGTTAAAGAACGGTCGAGTCAAGTCGGACACGAGGTAAGGGAACTTCTTAACCCAATTTCCGTTCTTTGGGTTAATCTCCTACTTTAAAATTGTGTCATGATATTATTATGTCCTATCTTGTATTTGTACTTTCTTTATGTGTACATATAGTGAATACACATAATAGATATATTTTATTTAAAAAAATGATCTTTGTAAGGGACTTCATCTCAATCTCCTTTCATTGAGGCATGTTTTGTTTTATACACAACTTTCGTTTATACGGTGTATAAACCCCTTTGACTTTTACATTTATTCAAAAGAAATATTTTTATATAAATATTTTTACTAAAGTACAAAAGGGGATGTTTTTTTGTTGTATGTATGCGGTGACAACGACTTATCCGCCGCTATGACCATTATTTGAGTTTCAGCTTCCTCTACAGGCCATAACTTTTTTTAAAATGAAAATAAATACCATGTTTTAATTTTCATTTATTTTGGTATTGAAAATGATTTTGAAAATATTTTTATTATATCAAAGTGATGTATTGATATATTGTGATTGAAATGTGGAAATGTTATGTTTCCTTTAAGCATGTTTTATGTGATACGATTATGTTATGGTTTATGATATGTTTAAAACTGTTCATATGAGGAATGCATTGGACTTAATAAGTGACGGATGGAGCCCGCTATAGCTCCTCGATGCATCGGCAAGTCTTATGAGACAAATTAGTGTCTTGGCACGAGGCCTTGATGAAATATTATTTGTAGTCTTGGCACGAGGCCTTGGCTACGTGGTTATGATAGTCTGGAATTATGCATTCCATTATTATGAAAGTGGTTATTGATATTGCATGTGATTATTCGACTAGTAGAATATCCATGTGAATAAGAAAATGGCATTATTTCATCTTATTTTTCCATATTATGCTGAAGTTCAAGTTTAAAAGGCTTTTGTTTCAGTTATACACTACCTTAAATGTTTATGTTTATTTATGAAAGCTTCCGCTATATTGTTATCCTTACTGAGCATCTGAGCTCACCCCTTTCAATGTTTTAATTTTTCCAGGATGTGAAGAAGTATTTTATGAATTCCCTGCAGGGATAGTTTGAGGGGATATGAAGACAAGATGTTATTGTAGTTTTTCACTTTATGATGTAATGTAAGACTTATGAATGTATCTAGTGTTTCCAAGGCTACTAAACTAATCGGTCTTTCGAGACTTGATCTTTGTGATCATTCCAATGTTACGTAATAATGCACTGACTCTGGGTAATTGGGGTTGGGGCATTAAAAAATGGTTGATTAAAATAGATTATGGAGCACACTTTAAAATTGGTAAGAATTTGGGAAGCTCCCTTAAACTGGGCTTGCATATCGGGAATAATTGAGTGGGAACCTTTTAAAACAATGTATATCCTTGAAAAATAAGGATGAATGGATATTGATAAATGAGTTTGGAATATATAAAAATCATTTAGAATATATACAAAAATAGAAAAGATAATTTCACTTCTGTAAGAAATATGAAGAGTAACCTAAAGGAATAATGGAGGTTTGAGTAGAATCCCTAAACTTATATGTGAAATGATTCTGCACCTGATTATAATGTCCTGAATAATAAAATTAAATACATTAATTAAATATTTAAGAACCTTTTATACATTTATTTCATTTATTATAATTTAATTAAGTTCTTTCATCTCATTTTTATGGGTTATTAGATTTAATTTCATTATTCAGAAGCGTCAGTTTCCTTTGTATCCATGGTCAGTTTTCATGTATATGTGTATGGGAAATAATGTAGAATGGGGATATTTTTCCAGAAATGAACTTATATGTTATTAATGAACATATAGAATATTAAAATACTATTTTTTATAATTGATTATCATTCATTAGATAAATCATTAATGATAATAATTTATATTAATTTATCATTTTTTGATCACAACATACTCATTTTGTTTTATAAATTAATATCATCGGTAAAAAATGATTCTAGAACATTAAATAAGATATAAAAAAAATATTATAATCTAGTTCAAACATAAAAATTGTTTCACGACCATCCTTGATGTTTGAATTTAAAAATGAAATCACATCGTCCATGAAGGTGGTAGATGGGCACCTCATGAACGATGTTTTCATTCTTAATATAAAAGAGAGAGGAGAATGAATTTGATGAAGACTTTTTTCATAAACATGATAAAATTTTAGTATATATGATATACTGTAGTATTAATAACACTAACATGTGTAATTTAGGACAAAATAAGTAAAGAAAGGGACTTGAAAAATAAATTGAAAGAAAACAGAAGATGGTTTTACCTATTGATTCCTTCTTCTTGAGAACCTCCTTAATGGATTGGTTTTGGTCTTTTTTTAGACACAAATCACTTGGTCATGGGGATGTGGCTTGGGGGATATTGGAGCTGAATTTGTAAAATTTTAAAGGCTTGATAGGTGTGAGGAGAAGAGGTGGTGAGGGGTTGTATTTATAGTGGAGGAGGATGGTGTTTTTTGGATATTTTAATCGTTATTTAATTATATTTCTCAAGAAAATAAATAGTGTTGAATCTTGAGATAAGTACAGAAATTAGATCAAGTTAGTTTGATCAAATTTTTCTTAAATTATCAATGACTCAATGAATATTATATTTTACTTATAATATATATACTATAAATTTTTGTATTTTATTATTCACTAAAAAATCAAGTATTTTAGAAAAAAACCAAAATTCACCCTAATAATTTTTTGATTTATAGAATTAAAAAATGAACTCCATATTATAAAAATAAATTTCTATGTATAAGAGAATTAATTTTTAATTAAAATCATAATTCACTTGAAAAATACATATTTTAAAACTATAACTTCTTTTATACCACATTGAAAAATTAACTTAGGTCTCATAAAATTATCTCATAATCATAAGACATGAATATACTAATTTATGAATACATTTAATGAAAATTAATTTTCTTTTAAATTATTAAATTAATAAAAAAATAAATTAAATATTTATGACTTACAAAAATATGAACACCTAATTAATTTTTCTAAAATATTTATTTACTTATTATTTTATATAATTATATCCTACTTCCACTTATAAGATAAAAAAAATTTACTTATACTTTTATTAGTGAGGTTACTATTTAATTGGCTAGTTTACTATTCATAAGGGTCTCATTACTATTCCAAATGTCAAGTTACTATTTAATCGATATTGGTTACTTAACTTATAGAAATGCTTATTATTTCATTCATTCATCATTTATAAATCTTATATTGTGATCTATATATGTTTATCCAATTATAAGACAAGATTTTCTATAGATAAAACTTTGGTTCATTAAATTCTTCCCCCTTATGATATTTCATCCTTGAAATTTTATTTTACTCACTAAGGTGAATATAGGTGTGGGTAATTTTCTTTCATCGCTTCCTTCAGTTCCCATGTTGCCTCTTTGTACTTATGGATCTTCCATATTACTTTAACTTGGTGAATAGTCATATTGTGTAGGAATATATCTCTACGATCCAAGATCTGCACTGAATGCTCCTTATAAGAATGATCCTTCTCCAACTATACCACCTCCAATGTTAGTACATGTGAAGGATCAAGTATGCGCATCCTCAAGGGGTTACGTGGAATACATCATGTACTTGAGACATGGTTGGTGGAATTTCTTGTGGATATTCCACAACTCTAACAAAATTAGGGATATAAAAGGGGTCGATGTACCTAAGATGTAACTTCCCTTTATTTTTGAATTTCATGACCTCTTACATAGTGATATGTATTGGAATACCATGTCTCAAAACTTAAACTCTATGTCTCATTGGCGATTGTATGTTTAGCTCTTTTGTCAACTTTGGGCTTCCTTTATGTCATGTTGAATGGTTTAAACCTTTTCTACCATTTCTTTGACCATTTCAGGTCCTATAAGATTATGTTCACTGAAATCATCCCACCATTCCAGTGTTTCTCACATTTTCCCATAAATGGATTCATATGGATCTATTTGGATGCTTGAGTGGATACTATTATTGTAAGATAACTCAACCAGATAAAGATATTTGTCCCATCCTTATTTGAAGTCCATAAAGCACACTCTCAACATGGATTCTTGTCTCTAAATATTTCTCTCAGATTGGCCATCAGTTTGAGGATAATAGGTTGTAATTAAGTTTATCTCATTGCTTAAATCATGTTGGATACTTTTCAATAACTTCGAGATGAATCTCATATTTTGATCAAATACAATTGATAGTGGTAATCCATGTAGCCTTACCACCTATTTGATGTATAACCATGAAAGTTTATCCAGTGAGGAGTCCTCTCAAATTTTGATAAAGTTAGTTGTCTTTGTAAGAAGATCTACTATAACACATATACCATTGATCCCTCTCGATGTATTTGGAATTCCAGTGACAAAGTATATGGTAATGTTTTCCCTTTTAAATGTTGGTTTGGGTAATGGTTGCATTATACCTTTAGACTCTTTACTTTTAGCCTTCAAATTCTAACATACCAGTCACGTTGATGTATATTCAACAGTCTCCTTTTTCATATAGTCCCAATAAAAGTTCTCTCAGAGATCTCGATACATCTTTGTACTTCCTGGGTGGATTAAAAATGTTGATCTAGATGCATCATTCAGAATCACTTTATTTATCTCTAGATTTCATGGTACACATTGTCATGACCCAAATCTTACAACTCCATCCTCATCAATATTGAACTCAGAGTATTTACTATTTTGGATGGCTTCCACGCTTTTAGGAATTTTAACATCATTTCGTTGAGCATCCTTTATTTTCTCTACAAGGGATAGTTGACCAATCATTTGAGAAAGGATAGATTATGTTCATAACTAAATGATTTCCATTTCCATCCTTTTTATTTATAATAATATTGTATCCATCTCAATTCTCATCATTAATAATGATAAAGGCTTTTTTCTACTTAGAGCATCTAACTCTTTATTTTCCTTACCATGATGGTAGTGGATTGAAAAGTCACAATCCTTAAGGATCTCTAACCATATTTACTAGAAAATATTAAGATCATTCTTGGTGAATATATATTAAATAATCTTGTGATATGTATATATCTAATACTCCTCCCCATATAGATAATACCACTAGATTTTCAACACAAAGACCACTTATACTCACTCCAGATCCTGGGTAGGATAGTTTTGCTCATGAATTTACAACTTAATTAAGGAATAGACTATCACTTTATCATTTTGAATTAGTAAACAACCTAATCCTTTCTTTGAAGTGTCACTTTATACCACAAAGAGTTCTCCACTTGCTTGGAGTGTGAGTACTAGTGTAGTGACAAGCCTCTTTTTGAGCTTATTAAAGCATTCCTCACATTCTTTAGTCTTGAAAACATCACTCCCTTATATTTCATCTTGGTTATTTGGTTTGAAAATCATGGAAAATTCTTAAAAAGTATTTGATAATACATAGATATACCAATAATTCTATAGGTCTCCATTACAGATGTTATCCTAGGCCACTATTCGACTACCTTTCTCTTAGAAGGGTCCATAGATATCTCTTTTCTGGTGATAACATGCCCCAATAAAGATGAATCCTCCAACCAGAACTCACATTTACTGTACTTTTCATATAGTTTATCCCTTCGCAATGTCTGAAATGTAGCATTCAAATACTCTTAGTGTTCCTCCTTTCACTTGGAGTATATCATAATTTCATCGATAAAAACTACCACAAATTTTTCTAGGTAATCTCTAAAGACTATTCATTAAATATATGAAACATATTAGAGCATTAGTGACTCCAAATGGAATAACTATGTACATATAATGTCGATACCTCATTCAAAAGGAATTCTTGGGAGTATATTCCTTCCTCGCCTTTAATTGATGATATCCTGACTGAAGGTCAACCTAAGGGAAATAATTGGGCCCACATTGTTGATCGAACAATCAATCTGTTCGAGGTAGGGGATACTTATTCTTTATCATTATTTTATTAAGCTCACATTAATCAATGAAGAGGATCATTGATCGATACTTATTCTTAATGAAGAGGACTAGTGTACCCCATGTTGAAGAAATTAGGCATATCAAACCCTTGTACAGAATCTCCTATAACTATTTATTCAGTTCTTCTAGATCAATGGTGGACATACTATAAGGTATATTTGATATAGGCAGTGACCTAGGAATAATTTCAATTGAGAATCCAACTTCTCAGTCATGAGGAGGAACACATAGTTCTTATGGGAATAAATCAGTGTAATCCCCCACGATCAGCATGTCTTTGATAAATATCATCTCCTTTGCCTTTATCATTAGAGTGAGATAAGATTGCTCATAAGGAAGTAATATCCACACTTTATATGATTATTATGAAAGAGATTAATCTTACTCCATACACTTGTAAAGAGTTTGAGGATACTTCAGGATTTAAAGAGTGGTCTCCCTTTCCCAACAGTTGATGTTGTATTTCAATAAAGATAGCCAATCCAAGCCTAAAATAGCATAAAACTCTACAAATGAGAGTATGAAAAGATTTTATGGGAGGTTCAGTGCACAAACATTAACTGGGGAGTAGTTATTTACTTTGGATGTAATAATTTCCCCATTATCTATTCTCAAAGTTAACTCAAACTCAAAATTTTGAGGTAGTGTTTGAATAGTTATACTAAACATGAAAGATATGAAAGAATGTGTAGAAACCGAATCAAATATTATGTTTTCTATTCTTTAATTAATAATAAGCATAACTATCACCACATCTTGTTTTTGTGCCACCTCAACAGTAGTGATAGCATACTCCCTTATTTGTTTCCATGGACATTGTTGTTGATTGCCTTCAAAACCTGAGGGCTTTGGGTGTTGGTTGTAAAAATTCCCATGTTCCTTACATTTAAAACACTTCAATACTAGTTGGGAATTGATACGAACCTTACATTCATCTTCCACATTAGTGGGATTATTCATATCACTTCGATAGTTCTTATCCATATTCTTTATTCTTCCACATTTGATGAATTTCTTGGTTCCCTTTAGGTAGTTCCTAGGATAATTCTTCCCATAATTTTGACACATGGGATTTTTGGTCTTTTTTCCTTCATGGGTTTTATTTACTAATCCACCAATATTAGACTCCATTTTCCACTTTTCTTCACCAGGACCATGAGACCATTGAGAGTATTTGATCTCCATTTCAACCTTGAGGGAACAATATAAAATCTCCTCGTAACTGTTGATGTCTTGAATCACAAATGTTTTTTGTAGACTCATATTTAGTCCACTAAAAAGGTGATAAAACTTTATTTTGATGTTCATGAAAAAGATATAGGTGTATCTTGAAAGCATGGTAAATATTTCTTCATACGCCACAATAGACTCATCATCCTTCTTCTTATGTCCGAGGAACGCTCTTTCTATCATGAGATAGAGGGTTCATGGAAAGTATTTTTGGAAAACATTTTCTTTAATTCCTACAAATCCATGGATTTAATTTATTCCATGGACTTATTAATTTTGATATGTTTCCACCAATGATCAGCTTCCCCATTAAAACGATAGACTACCAACATAAATTTTTTCTCTTCTTATCACTAGCAGAAAGATAATATATTTTCAATGGAGTTAATCCACTATTACATGAGGAGGAGATTAGAAGATCCAATAAACATGGGAGGCCTCTTCTGTAAGAAAAATTTGATGGAAAATTTTCTTTCCATGGATAAGGTGGTAATTCCAGATGATTCAAGTTATTATTCGTAACTTGATCCAGTTGAGCAAGTACTATCATGAAGTTTGAGCACCTATTTCCATAATATTTGGAATATCATTAGGTAAATAATCACATTTCCTGTCACATTTATTGTGGGCACATGTTCTTCTTTTTCCCTCCATTAACTATGAAAAATATGTTCGGAATAAGTTGGATAGAAAAGTTTTTGGAAGTAATAATTTGTTGTTTTTATGAGTGTTATAATATTTTTTCAAAAAGGAAAAATAAATTCACTTTGTAAAATCTCCAAAAATGAGATGATGATTTGATAATTTGTATTTCACAAATATCATAAGTTGTTTTAAGAACTTGTAATGAAAGCCTTATGTAATAAAGGAAAGTTTCAATACCTTCCTTAGATAATATGACGATGCTAAAGATGTTTAATCATAGACTATATGTCACTACAAGAGAAGGTTTGCAATGAAAGAAGCTGTTTTTTGATTAGGAAATATGACAATGAAGAATCATGTGTGTTCTTTCTAAATAAGATCTTAAGGTGGAATCATTTCCCTGTGTTTGATAAATTTTTGGTTCTCAAAATTTGAAGTTTGTTTTTTTGGAAAAGGAAGAGTTTTTTTTTCAAAAGAGTATGCAGAGTACAGTACATGGATCTTGAAGGATAGTTCACTGAATTCATAAGAGGTACACAAAGAAGTGAAGTAAAATCCATAAAGGATGGATTCCACAAAGTACGATACTTGAACCACATAAGGAAGACGGTACGCAGAACGCATAGGGAAAACAGTTCATGGGACATGCACAGTACGTGGTGAAGGTCGTACCACATTGAAAAATTAGGTTAATATGATTAGTGAGATATTAGGATCTATATGTTTATATATGGAATTCTAAAACTATCATAAAATAATATTGATTTCTATAATATTTCATCTTCGCTCCAAGAAAGAATTTGGTTATGTCAAGAAAAGTTTATGAGGGAGAATTTAGTGAAGGGAATCATTTCATAGAGGAAATATTCCCTAAATGTTTTATTTTTTGGGGGAAGAAGAAATGGTTCATGAAATAGGAAAAAGTAGTCTATTGAAGAAGAAATTATACAAAAATAGAGGTGATATGTGGGAGTAGTATGTGGAAGCGGGACACAGAAGTTGTACCGCTTCGGCGGTATGCATGAGCAGTACATGGAAGTGATACACAATAGTAGTACATGGGAGTGGTAAATGGGAGCAGTATGTGAAAGCGGTATGTGTAAGCGGTACATAGACACAGTATGGAAAAGTAGTATTTAGACGTCGTTCACAGAGGTGGTATATGAAGCATCAACAGTATGCAGAGAAGAAACTATTTACCGAAGAAGCGGTGGTTCGTGGAGGACTTTCTCTACATGGTGAAACTCTATTTGTGGATGATACAGGCAGTTCATGGAGGTAATATGATTTTTGGAGAAGGAATCAAGGAAGTTCCTATCATCATTTGGGTAGGAAATAGAAGAATTGTTTTGAAAGATCAAATTTTTGAATAATGGTCAAGAAGCATCAAAATATTGATTTTCATCATTTTGTGCTAGAAGAATCACACGTGCTATTGGATTATTTTTTTTAGTGCATCATGAGTGACAAGGAACATCCTGCTCATTGTATTCCACATAAAATGATTATTTTCTTTTGGAATGTTTAGTTTTGGATTGTTTCCAAACCATACAGAGGACGTAGCTACTCTTGTTGAGGAGTGAACATTGTAAATTCTTGTGGTCATGTGGTTGTGTGGTTGAATTATGTTCGGAAGGGAAAGAAATATTTAACAGGAGGTGAAGGTTTTCTAATAAGTAATGAAATATAAAACAAAATGATATCACTAATTCACCCACTCACCAATCAGTGATTCTTGGATCCTTACTAGGTAACTTCAAAATAAATCACAATTAGGGGGATTGAATACTTAACTAAAAATCATAAAAATGAAACATTAAACATAAAAGGTTAAAATCAAAAAGAAAAACAATATCCTATCCTATGATTCTAAATATTTCAATCTAGGTTATCCATGATACATTTCTTAAAATATATTATTATGGTAATTTTATTTGTTACCTTAATAATGTATTGTAAAGGGGTTATGAATTCACCAAATCATATCCCCTAGGAGTGTTAATCTAGGTCCCTAGTAAGACTCTTTGTCATATACCAGGTTACTTGGAGTTAGGCCTGAAACACCTTTTTAGATTTTTCACTCTTAGGTAAATTTATGCTAGAACCATATCCACTAGTACTATCTAGATAGGGATGTTTTTCCTTGATAAACCACTTGCTCTATACTTACCAAAATCTAGGGATGTTTTCTTAGACGTTGTCTTATCCTTAATGTTCTTACTAAAGTGATATATTCTTATTCTCAAAAAATAATTATCCTTTTCCTATTATACCAACTATATAAACCAAATCCTTTACACATTTCATTACATGGTTTTAAGAATAATTAAACATAAAATTACAAGCTAATGATCGTAATGTCAAGTGTCTTGAAAGACTAGGTACATAAAAATACAAACATGAGACTAACTTAAAAATTCAGTTATTTATCATCCATTGTGATCTCCTAAATTCCTTTGATCCTTTAAATCTTCATTGGATAACCTATGGATAACACAAACAAAGGGATGAGTTAAAAACCCAGTAATTGAATAAACATTAAAATAAAGCTTAGCACATGTGTAAGAAGACATAAAATAATGATATATAAAGGAATGGAACATGATTATACATAAGTAATCATAACATGGGATCATATAATCATTGATTTATTGTAATTTTTTGAATCATAAAAGATAAATTTAGAATTAGCTGAGGCAGGTTGTAGATAGAGGAACACGAGTGAGAGAACATTACACATAGAAGAGCACAAGTCAAGGCTACCACCAAGAACACTGGACATAATTTATCATGAGAATAAACATTACCCAATGAATTAGAGAGTTATCAATGATCACCCATTATAAAATGTTCATGAATATTCTTTCAACATAAACAATCATACATAACTAATAAAACATATACATAAGGGTTACCCATAGAAATAATTGGTTATCATAATCATGAAAAAACCATAAAAAATGGGTGTATCATAAAACTATCCATTAATGAAATTAATTAAATCATACATGGAAATTAATAAATTAATATAGTCATATAACATGATAAGTGATGTCAAAGTTAAGTGAAAAGAGTGTTTAATACACCTTAGAAATAAAACATTTTAGTACGACTTAACGGAAAATATTTTAGATTACTTAAAATGGAAAATGTATATTTGTTTATATAAAACCATAATTGAAACAATGAAGTTTTCATAAAAAATTGAGAGATTTTATAAAAATAATTGTGGCTTAAAACAGATTATGGAACATACTTTAAAATTTGTAGGAATTCAGAAAGTTCCCTTATATCAGGCATACGTATCTAGAAGAATTGACTAGGAATCCTTTTAAAAACATGTCTATCACAGATAAAGAAGGATGTATGGATCATGATAAATTAATTTGGAACATATAAATTGAATTTATAATATTTACGTGAAAATAAAATGGAATTTCACTTGGTTAAAAAGAGAGGAAGAGTAACCAAAAGGAATAATGGACGTTCAGGTAGAATCCCTTACCTTATGTCCAAAATGATTCTACACTCCATCTTAATATCCATAATAATAAAATTAAATTGAATAATTAAAAAATTAAAACCTTTTTTACATTTATTATATTTATTATAATTTTATTAAGTTCTTTCATGTCTATTTTTATGGGTTATGAGAATCAATTTCATCATTCTAAAGTGTTAGTTTCCTTGGTTTTCAGGATCAGTTTACTTGTATATGTGTATGTAAAATCAGGTAGAATGAGGTTATTTTCCTATAACTGAACATATATGTTATTAATGAACTTATATAATATTAAAATACCATTTTTTCTATAAGTGAGGTTAATTCGTTAGACAAATTAACAAGGATAATCGTTTATAATATTTTAGTGTTTTTTTATCGCAACGAATTCATTTTGTTTTCTAAATTAATATCATGTGTAAAAAATGATTCTAGAACATTAAATAATATATAATACATATATAATAATATGGTTTAACTATAAAAATGGTTTCATGGCCTTCCTTGATGCTATAATTTAAATATGAAAACATGTCATCCATGAAGGTGGTAGTTTAGCACCTCACAGATGATGTTTTCTTTTTTAAAATAAAAGAAAGAGGAGAAGAGATTTGATGAAGAATTGTACCATCAACATTATAAAATTCCATTATATATGAGATACTAGATTTTTCATGCCACTTGTACATGGGTATGTGAGGAGAAGAGAAGAAAATAAAGGACCTTGAAAAAGAAATTGGAAGAAAACGGAAGAGGGTTTTACCTCTAGATTATTTCTTCTTGAGAACCACCTTTGTGGTTCATTTTTGGTCTTCTATTAAGAAAAAAAACTCAGTCATGGGGAAGAGTCTTGGGAAGATATTTAATTAGAATTTGGAAAATGCTAAAGGCTTGAGAGGTGTGAGGAGAAGAGGTGGTGATGGGTTGTATTTATAATGGTGTAGGATGGTGTTTTTTGAATATTTTAATCATTATTTAATTATTTTGATCAAGAAAAGAAATAATGTAAATTATTGAGACTAAATACAATAATTAGATCATGTTATTTATAACCAATTGTTCTTACATCAGCCATGACTCAATGAATAGTGTATTTTACATATAATGTATATATATTGTAAATAACTGTATTTTACAATTCACTAATAAAATTCAAGTATTTCAGAAAAATACCTAAATCCAACCAAACTATTTTTGACATATAGAATTAAAAAAATGAACTCCAATTTATGAAAATAAATATCAAAATATCAAAAATTTAATTTTTAATTCAAATCATAATTTACATGAAAAATACAGATTTTAAAACAATTATAGCTTTTATAACCCTTTGAAAAATTAACTACGGTCACAAAAAATTATCTCACAATAATATGACATAAGAATATTAATTTATGAATACATTTTATGAAATTAAATTTTCTTTGAAATTACTAAATTAATCAAATAAATGAAATTAAATATTTATGACTTACAAAAATACCAACACTTAATTAATAATTTTTATGATTTTTATTTACTTGTAAAATGATATAACTATTCATATTGCCACATATAAGATGGATAAATTTAATTTATACATTCATTAGTGATGTTACTATTCAATTGATTAGTTTACTATTAATAAGGGTCACATTACTATTCCAAATATCAACATACTATTTCATCTTTATAGGTTTCTTAACTTCTCGAAACATTTATTATTTCATTCATTCATAATTTATAAATTTTTTTGTGTTCTCTTGGTGTTAATATCATTACAAGATGGGAAATTATATAGATAAAACTTTTCTTCATTATAATGAAGGGGTAAATCCCTAGGATGGAAGCACCAATGTATATCAGATAGATGGATCAAAACACCCAATGAGAGAGGATCCATTAGGTGTGTCCCATAAAGGGAAGATGTCACATCGTTAAGGCTGATTGAAACACCTATGTAGGTGGATCAGATAGGTTCACTCCTAGGAGGGGGAAACATGGTTTACCATTTTTTGGGATTGAACCTCATAGAGGCTTCCTACATAACATATTTAGAAAACATTGATAAAAAACCATGTAGTTTGTTATATGTAGTGGGGATTACGCACTGAGACTGCTCATCGCTATAGGACTTCCCTTGGTTGGATTGTGTAGGGGCTTACACACTAAGTCAGCCTGGGTGCTGCTGGGAGCAGTGAATATGTGTTTAGAGAGGCATGATTCCATTAAGATGTGGTGGACCAGGTAAAATAACGACTTGTTATGGATGTATTAGATTAAATGAATCAAATGTAAGGTTTTATGGGTGTGTTGGGATTGAACCTCAAAGAGGATTCCTACGTTTCCTAGTTTGTGGTAAATTAAAGTCCATGTAGTATTGATGGTGGGATTGGAAATTATACCTAAGGAGATGACTCATGTATGTGGTTGGGGATTGCGTGTAGGAGTGTCCCATGGGGGTTAAAGACTGGTAGGGGCATAATTAAGGAAGGATTCCCATGGCACATGAGGATGATTGAGGCTTATTGGAACCATGGATATTCTATGCATGAATTGGAGTATGGTTTGTGTTTGTTATCAATCCTCAGTGGAAGTTTAGAATGTGTGCCAACAAAGTGATCATACAGTTTCAGTAGACAACAGTATTGAAGGTGGCATCGTTTCCCAGTGTTTGCCAAATTTTTGGGCCTCAAAAATCAGAAAATGAAGACATGGATTGTGGGTAAAAGCAGGTGGGCGCAAAGAGGAAGTGGTGCATGAAAAATAAAGGCTTTGCACGAAATATTTGATTTGGGCGTGAAAAACAGTGTGGTGCATGAAATAGTGGATCGAGGTTTTTCGTGAAAATAGTTTTTCGGAATCAGAGTGTCGAAAAATGGCAAAGCCATGGGTTGGGCGAAAAATCTGATGATGTGCGCAAAAAAAAATACCGGCGCGAAAGATTTAACGCTAGATGAGAATTTTTTCGCGCCAAAGGGCGTTTTGCGCACGAGGGTCTTAGACACCTATAAATAAGAGGTGACCCCCCTCATTCCTTATGGTTGAAGACTTAGAGAAGATCCGAGGTCTGATGCGTGAAAAAGGATCGCATAAAGGGGCTTGTGTGAAATATTCTGGATCGCGCGGAAAATTCCGGGATGCGCGAAAAAGGAAGATCTACGCGTAAAAATTGGGGTTGCACATAAAAGATTCAGTTGCATGAAAAAGGGTGTTGTGGAGCGAAGTATTTTTCCGCGTGAAAAATTAAATTTTGCGCGTAATAGGAAGGTTTTGCGCGCAAAGGGTTGGTGTTACGTGCAATTTTCAGTGAATCTTGTATGCACGTTCTGGTTATCTGGTTCAGTGGTTTTGTGAGTTCTTGTGCATCAATTCTAGAATTTGATGCAAGTAGAGTCTCGTGCTAAGCAGAGAAAAAGAATTCAATGAAAATCTATTGAAGAGAACTTCACGTCTATAAACAAATTGTGACTTCACCAAAAGCAGTGAGCCAGGGGGAGTCAATGGGAGTGACCTGAGGGACGTAGTGGGCTATCCCTGAACAGTTGTAAAGGAAGTGAGCCTGGGACAGAGTGACTATTCTCGAACCTTTGTAATCCACAACTTGTCATGAATAGTGGAATTTGGTATGACTGACAACTTGTCAGTGTATGCTCCTTAGACGTATCCCTTAGCGGTGAACCAAGTAAAAATTGATGTGTCATTTCTTTTCATGTGAATGTTTCATTGCTGATAATATCCATCATACAAGTTTACCTAGTTCCTACCAACATGGGAGAAAGATCCTTGTTTTTAAAAGAAAAAGTTGACACCCTAATTCACCCCTCCCCTCTCAGGGTGTCCCGGGGTCCTACAAGGCTTACACTAACAGAGGAGTCCCATAGGTTGGATGTGAATGAATATCAAAATCTAATTAGGACATTATGACTGAGTGAAAAATTAGGATGGTTAATGGATGAAGTGTTTGATGGTGGATGGATTAGAATGACCAATGAGAGAATATTTAGGAGGTGTGTCCCATAAAGGGAATATGTGACACTATGAAGTCTAATTGGAAATCCTATAGAGGTGGATCCCAAAGGTGCACCCCTTGAAGGCTGGGGAACCTAGGATATGACATCCTACACCCAGATGCCAGTTAGGAGGTTCCCCAGGCCCGTTGGTCCACATGGACTCAAGTGCATCACCCTAAATAGTATAGAGTACTGACTAGAAGTGATGTCCTAGGGTGCATCCATGGTGAAATTATTCCCTCATTTCTAGAGTGTAGCACATAATATAATTATAAAAATAGGTAAATAGACGAATAAATAAGTAAACAAAATGCACATAGAATATATAAAAGGATAAAAATAACTGAAATAACTAGAATAACATACAATAAATACTGATGATGAATTTCATTTCACTAGAAATATAGAAAATATAGATACAAATTATAAGTCATATAGGAAAAACCCAATGTATCAAAGGAAATACATAAACAATACCAAGCATCCCAAGCTCTATCTAGGTCATATACAACTAGATCCATCACAAAACATCAAGAAATCAAGTTTTTGAAGCATTAAAATTCCCTTTATCAACACCTAAACACATGTAATCTACCCTGGCTACCAAACGGAGCCCCAAGCTGGTGTGAGATAAATCTAAATTGGCCACTACCAATGGTATCTATAATATACAGCCAGTGTAATGGAAAAGTAATAGTGTTCAAGAATTCATATATAATGTAAATAAGTACAATGTAACTAAATACCCAAGTACCTACTTCATCCCTCATCTTATGTCTGAAAATGTAAGCAATTCATTAATTAAGAAATTACAAATTTATATTAATATGAAAAGTGAGGCATAACCAACACTTACATCACGTCATGATAGTACAAATAATGAAGGTTCCAAGATGTAACAAGGAAACCATAACAGATAATTAATATAAAGTGATTCCATGGTATTAACCAAGGAAACCTAGAACTCGTGGTCTGCTAACTCAGTAATAACTGAGTCTATCTATGGGGTAAGAGTGTAGTCCAATGAGAATCGTCCAAGGAATTCCCACCATAAGATGCCTACCAAGTCCAAGGAGTTCATCTAAGTTAAAATGGGTATAGGAAATGATTGTTCCTGATAGGTTGTAACCTTGGAACCTACTTGTAAATTATATATCCAAGTAGTGTATCCAAGGCATCATTTAATAAATATCAAGTGATCCTATGATGTAATATCAGGCACCCACAGGTAAACAAATATCGAGTTCCCAGGTAGGTCTTACCCAAGGCAACCAGCATTCTTGAGTTGGAATGTTGTCCTCGTATACCCAAGAAATTCCCTCAGCAATCGAAGAGCATACATAAGTCAAATATATCTATAATTATGTCATGATCCATGTTCTTAAATGGGGACCTTACATTTAATTCATTACAATTAATTTTGTCATATGATAACTATTCCATTAACCAATTCACTTGGTTCAAGACTTTCCATTAATTAGTTTGAAAATGACATGTAGCATGAAACCTTTTAATTGCTACAATTAAAATAAAATTCAATTAATATGGCTCCCTCCACTACCTTCCATAAACATGGAAATGTTTTCTATGTATGTGGAACTAAACATTCATTTTCATTTAATAAGCCATGTCATATACTCTATATACATCCCAATTTCCATTTAATATTTGTATATAAAAATGAATCATGTACCTTAGGTGGTTCAAGTGGTGGACATAAATGTTACCTTCCATTATGAAATTCAAAAATTAAATGAATCCATTTATCATAGGAAATATTACCATTAGATGTTACAATCTAAGGCACACTTGAATGACGACCCAAATGTGTCGAAACACCAGAAACTCAATTATGGCATAAAACCCTACATGCGGTGTTGGGAGTTAGTGATATAAATACAAAAAATAATCAAATATTTAGACATATTATATTAATATGGTTCTAATGAGTATATTAATTGAATATAAATTCAATAAACATCACCCGATGAAATTGGAAAGGCCCACACGCCAATTCCAAAATCAATGAACTTGAGGGATAAGTTATAGACCTCCAACCTAAGGCTTTTATGAATATATTAATCTATTATTATCCTCTAATTTTTATTAGAATAAACTATATCTGAGAAACAATTAAAAACACTTACACCTCAATAATGTGGTCGACAACAAGACAAATAAGGAACAACTCAAATAGACTCGAGTACTTACTATTGTGCATCCAACATGATAAACAGAAGCTAGAACATATCTTAGATGATGTAGATCTCTTGATTACAAGATTTATCCTTTAAAAATCTCCAAAATGAAGGAAATGGGTGTTTATCCCACTAGAAATTGGATTAGGGAAGGAGGGAGAAAATTAGATCATTAAGGGGAAAATCTAAAATTACCAAAAAGCTAGGTTTTCCAATCCATGCACCCAACATGCATGGTAACCTATAGGAAGGTGCATACAACATTGTTTGGTCGAACGGTTTGAGAAACAATGTGCCAACCATGCGAGATGGATCTTCCAAAAAATTCAGACTATCCGCACAATTATATCTAACCATGTGGTCTAACCACATGGTTTCCTCTAACCTTGTGACAGGCCCATTAACCTTGACAGGAAGGTTTTTGGGATCTTACTATTCCCTAGAAACCCTTGGGACATTAGCTAAATCATTAGGCATCCATATGAGGTCCAAAATTAAGAATTAGACTGAAATTTAATGCATCGATAGCATAGTGAAAAAACAGGTTCTTACAGTCTCCCCCTTAAAGAAACTCATTCTTGAGTTAACCATCCAAGGATGGTGATACATTTTATATGAAAAACTCTATCCACTAGGTATGTACATTGGCCTCCCTCTCCCAAGTATCATCCTACATGTACTTGTGTTTCTATAACACCCATACCAGAGGGACACCCTGACCTCATAGAGACTTTGTGATCTGGACAACGATGCGTACTGGATACTCCTAAAATGTATCATTGACATCTAACTCAACATACTTGAGATCAAAGTTATGATATGGGAAGACATGATATTAGAAAATCTATGAAACATAAAAGACATCATCCATGGGATGATACCTCTGAGGTAGTAGCAGTCAATAGGATACCGGTTTGACTCTCTCTAGAATCTCTAACATCCCTACGTAATGAGGCAACAACTTCCCTTTCTTCCATAATAGAATATTCCCTAGAAAGCGGGATACCTAAAGGAAAACTTTCCCTCACCTATAATTCTATATGTTACCGATGATGATCAGAACAATATTTTTTTCTATACTGAGCACTAGACATATGCTTCTTAATCAGCTAAACCTTCTCTAAAGTCTCATACATGAGATAATGACCTAGTAGGGAAACCTCACCTGCCTCTAACCATCATAGGGATGAATGGAATATCCCACCATATAAGGCATCAAAAGGATCCATATGAATTTCTGTATAAAATCTATTATTATAAACAAACTCTATTAGAGGGATATGTTTCTCCTATTAACCAAGGAATTCAAGGAAACATTCCTAAATCATTTCCTCTAGAACCTATGTTGTCCATTCCGACTACCTATCAGTCTGAGGGTGAAAATCTATTCTTAAAATCACTTGTGTACCCATAAATTTCTCCAAGACTTGTTAGAACCTTGATTTGAAATGAGCATCCCAATCTGAAATGATAGTACGTGGAACCCCATATAGTCATATGATATCATAGACATATAGTCTTCCTAACTCATCAACTATAAAATCAACTTGAATAAGAAAGAAGTTGGGTGATTTTATTAGTCTGTCAATCACCACCCATACAAAATCTCTACCCCTCGATGACCTATGTAAGATAACTACAATATCCATACAAATATCTTCCCATTGCCATTCTAGGATTGGAAGTAGATGTAACATGCCTCAAGGTATTTGGTTCTTCACCTTCACTAACTGAAAGGTGGAACACCTATTAATAAAGCCTTCTATCTGACATTTCATTCCAGGCCTCCAATGCCGGGGTGGCATATCTTGATACATTTTGGAGATGCCTTGATGAACCTCCCACTATTAATCATGGGAATCATGAATTAATTAATATCTTGTATATGCTGGTACATAGACCCGCCCATGAATATGCAGGATTTCATCTCTCTCCAGAGATCAATCCAATGGAGGGTCCACTCCTGATATACTCCCATGGAGAACCAAACCCTCATGATCTAAAAACATTCTAACCTCCACCTTCTCAAGGAGGTAAGAAGTTCATGTTAAGGATGAGAGTTAATACTAATATTGATTAAAATGAAACTCCTGATGTAGCTCTGAAAAGAGGTCCATTAACTTCCATTCATCACTAGCTTTACGTAAGACATGTGCCTGAGTTTTCCGACTCAATGTATCAGTGAATACATTATCCTCTCCAAATGTAGAGGAAAGATCACAATTGAATGACTGTAGATCTTTTACCCATATTCATTTTCTTAGATTCAAGTCTTGTTGTGAAAAGATATATTTGAAGATCTTGTGGTCCATGTGCACCAAAAAGTGCTCACAAAAAATATAGTGCCTCCAACAACTTAAGGAATGGATAAATATTTCTAGTTAATGGTTTTTAATTGGTTAATTTCTCTCATGAGTCCTCAATTTCTGAGATCCATACCCAATGACTCTATCCTTCTGTATCAGCACTACTCCTAGGTCGATGCCTAATGCATCATAGAATATGATATAAACTCTTCCTGTATTAGGAAGAGTCAGACCAGTTGTCGAGACAAGCTTCCATTTTAGCTCCTGAAAGGCTTTCTCATAGGCTTTTGACCACAAGAACATAACACACTTTTTTATAAGTCCAGTCAGTGGTGAATCACGGTGTGAGAATTCCTCTATGAAACTTCTGTAAAACCCATCTATTCCTAAGAAAAATTGTATATCAAACATGTTATTGGGTTTCTCCAAGTAAAGAACTACATTCACCTTATTTAAGTCAACAAAGAATCTTGATATAGAGATAATATAACCTAATAAGAAAACTTTGTCAATCCATAAGTTGAACTTATCAAGATTATCATAAGGATGATTCTCACTCAGTGTACTCAAAATGCACTCAAGGTTCTTGGCATGGCTGTTATGAGTGTCAGAATACACCAAGGTTCCATCCATAAAGACAATGAAAAAAGAATACAAATATGGTTGGAACAAACTATTAATCTAAGCCTTGAAAGTGGAGGGCATGTTCATTAGACTGAAGGACATAACTAGGTTCTCATAGAGACCATACATGCTATGGAAATTTGTGTGAGGTATGTATGTTGTCCTGAATTGCACATGATGATATCCATATCTAACATCGATCTTTAAGAAGACCCTAGATCCTCAGATCTGGTCAAAGAGATCATCATTTAGAGGTAGTGGATACTGGTTCTTGACCGTAAGATGGTTCAACCGTCTTTAATCCCTAAAAATATAAAGGCTCCCATCCACCTTTTTGGAGAAAAGAATGGGTGAACCCAAGAGGAAGTTTTGGTCCATATAAAACCTTCTGCCTCAAAGTAATATAACTATCACCTTGAGCTCCTAGAGCTCATTAGGTGCAATCCTATTTTTTGGAATGGACACTGGTTCTTCTCCTAGAAAAATATTGATCGTATAATCTAATTCCCTCTCAAGAGGTAATCCAGAAAAGTCATCAGGAACAAAATCCTGGAAACAATATACTACTAGAGGGAATTCGTCCTGGCCTAAACCATGAGACTCCATAAAGAGATTGGAAATTTGGGTGGTTACCCCCACCTAACCCATCATTCACTAGTCTAGCTTTGCTATCCTGGACATCCTACTCGCTCTTATGTAAATAAATACTACCTGATGTTGATGTAAACGATACCCTTCGACAACAGCAGTATACAAAGGCATGATACATAAAAAACCAAACCATCTTAATAATGAAATAGAATCCCTTTATCTCAAGAACAAAGAGTTCTTAGAAGAATGGGTAATTTCCTACCTCAAGAGTCCCTACACTGGTGCATTCCGTCTGATCATATTCCCAATGGTGTATATAGGGTCATTACCCCACTGTATCACTGCATTTACATCCCAAATATTTCTAGCATAGATAAATTGATAAATGAGTGTGAAGAACCTATATCAAATAATTTATATTCTGTAGTGGAGGATACTAGAATAGTACCTCATACGGTAGATGTTCTTGCATCCCAATCCTTAGGAATCTGCTGTAAATATTACATCTATCCTAATCCATGACCATGATAAACAACTTCACTACCATGATCAAAACTACTTTTATAGTGCTTCAGGTGATTAAGGGTTTGGATAACGTGGCCAAGACCTCCTCTCTGGACAGTATTGCATGTGCTACTCCAACTCCCAGCCTAATGCGGTGTAAAAGAACCTTCTCCTAGAGGTGAAGCTAGTGAGGATCCTCTTACACTAGAAGATGATGGAAAGATCCAACATAAATACTAAATATGCCCCATACGGCCACAAACCCAATGCTCTAGTGAGTCTCTATCACACTTCGGATTCATATTCCTTGTATGTCTACACGGATGATGCACTACAGAGCTACCTATACGATTACCCTTGCTACAACTACCCTGATGATAAATGTCAAGGGAAAACTTCTTGCCACCCAAAGAACTACTGGCCTGATGTATCTCTGGTACTCTATGATAGGTACTATCACCGTCCCTTTTATTTCACTCGATGGTAGGAGATTGATTAACTGTTTCAGGGAAATTAGGTAGGTGTAAAACACATTCACCTATGTACAGATGACATACTTGATATCATCCTTGAAGTGTCTAGTATGCGAAAGCTCATCATTGGTTAGAATAGGTTTAAAGAACTGTAACTCAGTGAAATGAACTGAATACTCCATAACATATATAGAACCCTTCTTGAGATGCTTGAACTCTTTGGCTCTTTCAGCTATTAGTATCTAAGGAATGAATGGATCATAGAAGGGAGTCTGAAAATCAACCCATAACATGCCCTGATAATGACTAGCTACGGTAGTCCCATCCCAGGAGTTCTTTTCAAAATCAAGCATTATGTATGTAGTAAGTTTTACTATCCTCTCTAGAGGCATCTATAGATTCTTAAAATAGTCAAGGTGGCCTCTAACCAAGACTCAGCAACCTGCTAACCTCCATCCCTTAAAAGTGTGTTAGGATGTAGCAGTTGGAACTCTTGAGTCAGATCCTCCATCATAGGTGCATCTCATGGATAATAATTCATGTACTGCATCATATGTATAAAACTATCAAGGACTTGCATATCAGTTCCTGAATTAAGTACAACTGGTAATTCCTCCAGTGGCACTTCTTGTGGTAAGATTGGAAGCTCAAGGTCCACCACATTTGGATCATGGTCATCACCACCTTCCTAGAATATGACATGAGGATGTCATGGTTACTTTGTTCTACAAATTACAAGTACGCGACTCAGAATAAACATATAAGAATAATGATAGAACCATTAGAAGAATCTAAATATAAGAAAACTAACTACCCAAGGCAAACTACCCCCAACTACCCACTTTGATGGACAAGTATCAGTTATTTACCAGTTATAAATTTAAGGGGTTCTAGTAGATGAAGGTTCAATAGAACCTTTCCTCAACATTTATGGACAAACATGTCATTTTATTTGTTATTTAATTACCAGTTTCACTCCTTTACCTTTCATAATCATGTCAAGGTTAGATAAGTATGTAAAACCATTACACTTTTTTGTTTTCATTATCTTATAACTTGTATCAAAGTTCCTCTAAAATGGGCTCTTATTCCCTTGGAATCATGACCCATACTCCTTATCCCTGAAAGTGACACACCTTAGAATTCATAATTAAATTCATGATTCGGTAAATTAATCATTCCAACCCATGTGGGCCCATAACACCTCATGAATTGAAATAGTAAACCTCTCAATCACATCCCATAGTAGAATAAGAAATATAAAAACAAGGAAAGGCACACTCATCAATCAAAGGCATAACATGCTATGAAAATTAGTGAAATAAACCAATATGGAAGGGAAATATGCATGAAATGCGAATTCTTAGGGCCTATATAATTTAGGTAATAATGATAATTTCCATCATATCATCGGTCCAAGGATAGAATATAATATAGATCAATATAAAAATCAACAACACCACACAACTTGTGAGTTACCCAATGGTGAAATGATATCAACTGTAATAGGAAAAAACATAACAACAATTGTATTTCAGGAAACTCAACTTTTACCAAAAACATGGGTTCACAATGCCCAAGAATATATTATGACCAATTTCTATATATTATAAATCTCCAATATGTTATCTATAAATAGTAAGATAAGAAAACAACCCCCTTTGTTACTAGTATTTGATGTCCCGGACCCGTATGCCACTTAGAAGGTGACTCGATCTAGGTGGAAAACATGACCTCAAGCACATTTCTCATAATTCTAGAGGCTACCCACTATTATTAAGGTCCCAGGGCGTTTCATGGGGAGAATATTCCCCCATTACCAGAGTTTAGCACAAAGGATAATTATAAACAGAGGTAAATACCGAAATCATTAAGTAAACAGAATGCAAAACAAAAAGAGAAAAGGATAACAATAACTGAAATAACATACAATAACTGATGATGATGAATTTCATTTCAAAGGAAATATGGAAAACATAGATAATAAGTAGCAAGAATACATGAATACCCCAATTTAGAAAAGTAAATACATAAACTATCCCAAGAACCCTGAGTTACAGTTCATCCATCTGTTTCCAGTGCCATCCTAGTACATCAATCAATCAAGTGCCTAAATCATTACACTTCCCTTTATCAACACCTACATACATGTAATCTACCCTAGGTACCAAACATCTATTAGAGAGGGTGTGAGATAAATCTCAGTGGGCCACCACTAATAGTTTCTATAACATCTGGCCCATGTAATGGAAAAGTAACAGCGTGAAAGCATGTATATATAAAGTAAAGCAGTAAAATATAACTAAACGCCCAATTAACTTCTTTATCCCTTGACTAGTGTCTAAATATGTAAAAATTTCATTAATTAATAAATTACCAATTTATGTAAACAGGTTATATGATTCATAACCAGCACTAACATCACCTCATGGTAGTAAAAATAGTTAAGGTTTCAAGATGTAACAAAGAAATCATAACTGATAATTAATATGATGTGGTTCCATGTTATTCACCATGTTAAACTAACCGTAGGGTCCACTAACTCAATAATAACCGATTCTAGCTAAAGGACAGGACTATAATCTGAAGAGCATCATGTAAGGAATTCCCACCTTCAAGTCTAAGGAGTTCTTCCAAGGTAAAATGGGGATAATAAATGACTGGGCAAGACATGTTGTAACCATGGAACAAACTTGTCAATACTGG
Source organism: Viscum album (assembly GCA_963277665.1). Taxonomy (NCBI): domain Eukaryota; kingdom Viridiplantae; phylum Streptophyta; class Magnoliopsida; order Santalales; family Viscaceae; genus Viscum; species Viscum album. Next base: position 1,862,466,962 of record OY728123.1, on the reverse strand, counting down.
ATCCAAGGATTGTATACAAGGAATCCTGTAATAATAATGAAGGGATCCTATGGTGTCATACTAGGCATCTAAAGGTATACAAGGATCAGGTTCCCAGGTAGGTCTCACTGAAGGTAGTCAACATCCTTGAGTCTGAATAACATCCTCAGGTACCCATGGAATTCCCTTGGGAATCCAAGATCTAACACGAGTCAAACCTCCCTATAGAGATTTCATGTTCCATGTGATAAAAGGGGGAACCTTATATTTAATTCATTATAATTAATTTAGTCAAATGATTAATATTCCATTAACAAATTTACAAGGTTCAAGACTTTCCTTTTATTAGTTTGACAAGGCCAAGTAGGATGAATAATTTTTATTTATCCCATGTTAACCAAATTAAATTAATAAGGTTCACTCTACTGCCTTCCATAAGCATGTAATGGTGTGATACATACATAAACCCAAAAATTCATTTACATTTAATAATCCATGTCACATACTTCATGTACTTTCCAATTTTCATTTAACATTTATATATCAAAATGAAGCACTTACCATAGGAAGGTCAAGTGGTGGAAATAAATGTTACTTGAAATTATATGATTTAAAAATTAAATCAAGGCATTTAACATAGGAAATATTACCATTAGAATGTCCAATCTAGGGAACACACGAATGATAGACCAAATGTGTCAAACACCAAACAATCAATTAAGGAATAACACCCTACATGGTGTGTTGGGAGTTGTGGAAATAACTACAAATAACTATTCACATATATATAAATACTATCACTATACACTTCTAATGATTATAAGCAAGGAATATAAATTCAATAAATTGAACCTGATGAAATCAGGGGCCACACACATCAATTCCAAAGTCAATGAACTTAAGGGATAAGTTATAGGTCACCCACATTATTCTTGTAAGACTCTCCTGATCCAATATTAGTCTCTAATACATCTTGGAAAAGAGTATATTTGAGAACATAGTAAAACTGATTACACCTTGATAACTAGGTCGAGAGCAAGAGAGGGGAACAACAACTCAAACAAACTCGATTACTTATCGTTGCACATAAAATGTGACAAACGAAAGCTCAAAATGATCCTAGATGAAGGAGATCTCTTGATTCCAAGATTTGGCCATAAAAAATATTTTAAATGAGAGAAATGGAGGTTTATCCTTCCATAAATCATATTGGAGAAGAAGGAGGGGGATAGTTAGATCATTAAGGGAAAAAATTTAAAATTACCCAAAATTTAGCATGTCCACGGTTTGGCCACACAGTTTTTCAAACCGTGCACCAACCCTACATTGGAACATATATGAATGGGCATACTGAACAGTTTGAGAAACTGTGCGCTAGCCATATGAGATGGATCCACCCAAAAATGCAGATCATTTGCAAGGTTAGATCTAACCGTGCGACCTTATCACACGATTTCCTTTAACCGTGCAACAATACCATTTCTCCTAAAGGTTGGGTTCTAGGTTCTGAACAAGACTCAAACACCCTTGAGACCTTCTCTAACTCATTATTCATCTATATTAGGTTCAAAATAATTAATTAGAATAAAATTTAAAGTATCCATAACTGATTTAAAAATCAGGTTCTTACATAGGTTTACTAGAAGGACGGATCAGAACCACACATAAGAGAGGATCTGAGAGGTGTGTCCCATAAAGGGATGTTGTCACATTGTGAAGGTTGATAGAAACACCTATAGAGGTGGATTAGAGAGGTGCAACCACGAGAGGGGGAACCTAGGTTTACCAAAATTATGGATTATAACACCCATATGAGAGAGGATCTTAGATGTGTTTTCCACAAAAAATAATATGTATCACCATGAAGGATGATCAGAACACCTATGGAGGTGGATCATAGAGGTTCACCCCTAGGAGGGGGCACCTAGTTTTATCAGAAGAATGGATCATAATTCCCCATGAGAGATGATCCATGAGTTTTTTCCTATAATGGTAATATTTTACCCCATTAAGTCTTAACAAAACACTTATGAAGGTGGATCATATAGGTGAAATCCTAGGAGGGTCACCTTGGTTTACCTAACAGATGGATCAGAACACCAATTGGAATTAAATCTGGGAGGTGTTTCCAATAAAGGGAAGATGTCACACCATAAAGGATGATTGAAACACCTATGGAGGAGCTTCCTAGAGGAGAACCTATGGAATGGGGCACCTAGGTTTTCTAGATTTATGGTTTAGAATCCATTAAGAGAGCGGATCTTGGTGGTGTTTCCTACAAAGGGAAGATATGACATCGTGAAGGTTGATCGGAACACCTATGGAGGTGGATCAGAGAGGTTAACTCCTAGGAGGGGCCACCTAGGTTTACTAGAGGTATGGATCAGAAAACCCTATGAGAGAGGATCTGTGAGGTGTTCCTCATAAAGGAAATATCTCACACTGTGAAGTCTAATCAGAACACTTTTGGAGGTGGATCAGAGAGGTGAAATCTTAGGAGGGGGTTACCTAGGATTACCATTGGTTGTGATTGAACCTCAAGGAGGTGTCCTACGTACCCTGTTTAGAGGATAAAGAACAAAATCCCACATAGTCCAAGAGGGATAATAGGGAATATGCAGTAAAGTTAATCAAGATCCTATATGGAGTGGTATTCGTGTGAATGGGGCTTATGCATGGGAGATGCCTGGGTGCCGCTCTGGAGAGAAAATGGGGTGAATGCACCTTATTCATGGTATCTTTTAGGGTGCCTCTATGGAGTGGAAATGATGTGAATGTGGATTGTGGATGGGAGCTTCCCTAGTACCATTATAGAGCCGAAATGGTTTTAGTGGGGCTTATAAATGGGAGCTTCCTATGTGCCACTACAGAGAAGCAATAGTGTGAATGAGTAATATGCATTAGAGACGCCCATAATTTCATCCTTCTATCTGGTCTTGAGGGAATACTATGTGCATTTCATGATGTAAGATTTCATTTTAATGTCATGTAAAAATATGTGGTGTGTATTCTCATGATCACGACATGAGGCATCTTATTCTTGACGCATAATGATTAATTTCATGAGTGATAGGGTATGATATAGTTTAATGTAATGTAGTGTGGCGTTTTAGGTGGAAGACACCTAAAAAGGGTTGGTGTGGGACTTATGTAGGAGTAGCCTATTTTGGTTTGGCCTAGCATGGGAGTCAAGTGATGGGTTTTGAGGCATTTCTTGAGGAATGGTTTGAGTTCAGGTCCTCATGGAATCCAAGATGGGAACCTCAACTCACGACATAAGAATGTGACAAAGAGGAATATCTCAACCCAAGGTATGTCATGGAGTGTGAAGGAGTGTCTTGAATGGTATTATTCTTGGGTTGGAATATGGGGATGTGTAAGGATTCAAGAAAAAATTCCCTTGACCTAACTCAAAAAGTTCTCGGTGTGACTGTCCATTTTTCATTGGGGCTTATTTTTGGTAACAAAGGGAATGAGTTGGAGGCTCAGGAACATAGACCAATAATGATCTCGAGTGGGGGTGCAGGGTCATAGTCCCAGTGTTATGGACTAGTGGGCACATTCTTGGATATTGTTGTGCATGATATTGGGGTATTAAAACACTGGTATGTGAAAGAAGAAGAACCATTGAGTTTTTGCACATATATCTGGAAGCTTACACAATAGATCAAGGTTTCACGCAAGAGGGAGCTTTACGCGCACCTACATTATGTAAAAACGAGGTTGGGTAAAAATCAACCAGCTATAGTCCACTCAAAGAGGACCCACAAGGCACCTCTCTTTCACGATGTTATAACTAAAGGGATCCATTCTTCAACAATGTCGTGGAATATTGGTATTATGCACATCAGAGTGGTGACCATCCTTTGAAACATCTCCCAGAAGATGGGTGTACCATTCAATATATAGGTAAGGCCTTCTGTGCAGTGTGTAATTTTTCTAGCACTGAAACTACAATTTTACATTTTATTGGGTGCGTAAGAGACTTTCACATTGGTTCACCTTTTCTACATGTGGGGAGAACCACATGTGTTCACATTACATAGTAATTTTTGGGTGGATGGGGTATAATATGTCCTTTTAATGACATATTTAGTAAGTAAGATATTTAATTGCAGATCCAGTTTTGGGTACAAGAATCCATTCTTGTGTGAAAAACTTCTTTGTATCACATGAATCCATACTTTACCTCAAAATTGCCTTTGCTGGACATTTTTAGTAGTTTGACATTGAATGGCCACGACTTTGAATCCCAAACTCTATTTTGGCTCCACGACTAGTCAAATCAATGCATGTGAAATAGGATACTCTCTTGGATCTAGTTTAGAATAATTTTGTGCATTATTTGGACGTGTTTTTTTGTGCCAACAAATCCCCCCCTCAGAATGGGGTCTAGCAAGGATGAGGAAGGAAAGGAAGACCGTGTTATGAGGAAAATGATGAGGAAAACACCTATTCTGGGGCCCACTGTATGAGCGTACTAAACATCCGTAAATTTTCTAGGATCAGAGTGGGACATTGATCACTGTTGGGAGTGTCTTGACTAGGAAAAACCTATCTCACGAGCTGAATTCTACACATATTACTTACTTCTCCCATGGCCTCTAGTGCATGGCTGGGATAATTCTAGGGTCATTTAATTCTACCCAAACAAAGAATAATGGGGAGTGTGAATCAAAATTCCCAAAATCTAGAACACAATGTGAGTGGTTTCATGATATTGAAATGTTTTTGACTGTGTTCAAAACATAGTATCCATACCGCTTGTCCTGGTTTGGGGACAAAAAATGAGGGTCACCCACAGACCATGTTCGAAAGATGGGACCTATATCAGATTTTCATCCAAAGTATTCTAGGTCATTAGCCTAGGATGGTAAGTGAGCCATTATATCTAGGAACCATGTTGTTAGGGGGTCCCTTCAGTCATGGATGATGGTAGATATTAAAATAAAGTCCACACAAAGCGTGGTAAATGAGTGATGGAATGTTCGAATGGATTTCTAAAATACTAGAATTACACCACCCTATATTAGAACACATTGGTGTGGGTGTTTCAGTCTGAACAAGGATCAAAATTTTTGTTCATGGGGAGCGTCTTCTTGGATGCCGAGTGACAACTGAATATACAAAAAATGTGGTGGATGACTAGCACTATCGAAGAGGACCTCTCAGGTGAGGGCCTATGATGCCTTATAGTTTTATATTTTGAAAATGAGGACTATAAACCTGTAGTTTAATGTCATACGATGAGGAAGATGCATGGAATATTTTAATATTGTTTGATCAGGACATGTACCATAGTTTAACATCTTGTTTCTGGGACGTTATACATAATTTAATGTCATACTGAATGGACCTTGTACAATAGTTTAATTTTATGTTTCACATACCAAGGAATATGTTAAATTATTTGAGTGATGTGTAGGGAAGAAACTTAACATGAATGATCCAAAAGGATTTGACATACAACACAAATATCAAGAAACAAATGCGAAGAAGGCTTCCCATAAGAGTGAACATATAGTGTGGTAGAGTGATAAACCCAATGTGAACTAGACCATAGAAGGTTCGATGTAACACCACACATTAACAATGGGGTTTGAGTTTAAGGTACTAGAGTTTGGACCAATGAGATCATGCGCGACTTGACCACATCAATACACACCATACCAGGACTCCTAAGCCCACATGAGAAATGATCCATGTGGGAAAAAAGGAATAGTATAAGGGTCTATTTAACATGTGGGTGTACAAATCTAGAGTGACACTAAGGATGAGATCCCACCATGATACAATGATGTGAAAATTATGTAAATAAAGAATTCCAAGGTCTAGATGAAAGGGTGACTAGTGAGTAAGGGAAGGTTGTCAACCATATTAGGAACATAGGGACCATAACTACACATAACAAAAATGGGGAGAGAAAATTTGTAATCAACTATTGTCTAATTTAAAAACATAGGATTGATTGTGTGCTACCAAATATTCATTAGGGTGTTTGCTTGGGACAAGAGTTGAGCCAAAGCGACATGATACCATCACTGTTATGGGGTCCATCTAGTTTTGAAGGATGATAGAAAACCCAAACATAGGAGGACACAAATTGTGGACTGAACATATCAAAAAGTGGTATTCATACTTTGGTGTGAAAATAGTTTAAGGTATTATTTCATGGATCATGAAAAACTGTTTAAATTAATGATACCAGACTAGTGAAAAATGTTCAGTCCTAGGGTATGAATATACCAAATAGGAGTTAAAACCCAATGTGAATGAGGCCAAGGATTCTCATGTGTTTCCTAAAAATCATAAGAAAAAGTGAATAAAGGTTAATTTCACAATGCTTAGAATGTAACTGTGGCCAAAGGTCCCAAAACAATTTATGAACATGTGGATGGGCCTGAAGAAAATTTGTACAAATATTTCTATGTATCCCATAAGGATGGGAATCAAGATGCACATCATTCTAAAACATAGTGTAGTAGGAGACACACACTGGTGGTGGGAATAATCTCTAGTGAGGAAGCTGAATCATCCCACAATTATCATAGGGCATCCTAAACTTATTAAGGGAGGATCACAGCTTAATGCCGTGAATTGAGGATATTGACTCTTAGTTTAAGGTCATATATCTTGGACAATAATTAAGGTATCTCAAATGGGAATTTATAGTGTGCTGTTATGAAAATCCTGACCTGAAAGAGGACTAAGGATGCCCAACACCACAAAACAACCCAAAATAGACCTCCATACAGTTAAAAGTTGTGATACATGGACTTGTTGTAAAAGTTTTAAGGTCATTCTATCTAGACCATTAGCTCTTATTTTATGGTCAATGATTTTATAAAATGGGGTAAGCACTCTAATAGGAATATCAAGTATCCCATAATTATCATGGGGCATCCTAAACTTGTTAAGGGATGATCGCAATTTAATGTCCTTAATTGAGGATATTAACTCTTAGTTTAAGGTCCTAGAGATTGGACCATAAGGAAGGTATCTCAAATGGGAATGTGCAGTGTAGTGTTATCAAAAAACCAACATGAAAGAAGACTAAGGATGCCCAACACCACACAACACATCCCAAAAGATACCTGTATACAGTTAAAAGTTTTGATACTTGGACTTGTTGTAAAAGTTTTATGGTCATTCTATCTAGACCATCCACTTTTATTTTATGGCCATTGATTTTATACCATGGGTTAAGAACTCCGATAGGAATATGATAAATGTGGTGACATAAAAAACCTGATGTGAATGAGGTCTGAGGAGGCCCAAACACACCAAATATTCATTCTGGATTAATCTCGTTTATAGTTTAAAGACACCCTTCTCAAATTATTCTAAGTCCATAGGGGAAAAAGATCTGATAACATTTTGTGTAGGCCCAAAAACAAATTGTATGGGAATCACTATGTGTCCCATGAGGATGGGAATCAAGACTCTCATAGTTCAAGAGTTATGGGAAGTTTAACATCATGTGGTAAGAAAGAAGATGAACTAATGTTAAAATAAGATGTGATGTTTCTAGGCCTGAAGATGAAAACATAGGATTTACTATGTATCTCGTGAGGATGGGAATCAAGTTGAATGTTGTTCTTTAATTATATTCTATTTAAATTCATGCAGTAAGGTTGTTGGTGAACCAACATGAAGGAGGGGGAATTTCATCGATGGATCCAAGATTGATGATTTTAGTCTTAGTACGTAACCCATGAGGATGTGAATCAAGACACACATTGTTCATAAATTGAAATCTATCTATGAAGGTCTGATCTATAAATAGAGAGTGAGGGATTTTTTTTTGAGTGGATGGACTAGGTTGGAAAATACATGTTTCATTACATATCCTGGATAGACAGGAATAAAGACATACATAGTTCTTGACATGTGGCATAGTAGATGACCAGTTCCAAAGGAGATTCCCTTTCATTCAAGAACACCACAATGTTGTGATATTTTTATTTTTGTGGCATGGATGATGATGATTCTATTTAAGGTTGTTTTATAGGACCATTACACACATTTTAAAATCATGTAGTAAGGATGCATGTTGCTACACGGTTTATCATCATGTGGCTAGGACATTGGGGGAGAGGTATCCCATAGGGGATGTGTATGGATCAGCATAATAATCCAACATGAATTAGGACCACATAGGCCCACTCCACACCACACATTCTCAAGATAAATCTTGTTCCAAGGGGCCAAAAGGAAGAAACTATAGATGATCCCAAATATGAAATGTCTTGGCACTCCTACATATCCCATAAAGATGAAAATCAAGATATACATAGTTATTTATCACAGAAAGGTAGAATACTAGTGATATAAGTGATGTCCTCTCAGATGAGAACATCACAATGGAGTCGTACAGTTTAGAGTTATATAGATTGGACTGTATAGTTCTTAGTTTAGGGTCATAGAATTCAGACTATGGTGTATTCGTCTTAGGTCTGTGTACTTTGTATGGTGAGGTGATGAACCCAATTTGAATGAGGGTTAAGAAGTCATATCGGCAAACCACGTATTCCTTAGGATACTGTAAATAGTTTAGAGTGGTGATTTTTGGACTATATGGTCTACAAATATTTTAAGGTTGTAATGATTGGACCAACTACAAATAGTTTAAGGTCTTGTTTTCTATACCATAGGCTCTTTATTTAAGGACGTAGTGTTTAGACCATGGGAAAAAAGGATTCAAACATATATGTGTAGAATAATGGTATAGAAAACCTGATTTGAATGAGGACCTATGAGGCCTCAACACCACACACACAAAATATGAAGACAATATTGCATATAGTTTAAAGTCATAATTCTTGGACTTGTGTACCTAGTTTAATTTCATGTTCCTAGGAAGTAAAATATTAGGCAGTCTATCAACATGAAATTATGACTCTAGGAAGAGGAGTGTTCTTAAGAGAGGTATATGGAACAACCATTATAACCTAATATGAGTAAAGACTATGGTAGACCCACACCGTTCCATATAATCCTAAAGGAAACTCATGTTAATGGGATGAGAGGATGAAATTATGGCTGGGCCCAAAGAGAAAATGTTTGGGCATTTATACGTATCCCATAATAATGGGAATCAATCCATACATAGTACTTAATCATGGAAGGGTAGAATACCAGTGCCCAAAGTTTTTTTATCTTAGATGAGAACATCATTATGAAACATTATTGTTTAGAGTCACACAACTTTGAAAATATGGTTCTTAGTTTAGGGTCATAAAATTTGGACCATGGAGTTATGTAACTCCCCTGTGTGAGTGAAATCCCAAAAAAAACTCTTAATCCGATGTCATTAATGTATAATGTGGAAAATAAGGAGTGGTTTGAGCCTTTTCCCATCACATGAAGAAGTGTATAACAAGGGTGAAGGAATTTTGGGCCGTGAATGTCCCAATGACACTGAAATTCCCACTCAAGTGCAAAAATGAATGGAGGGTAAAAACCAAGGGTGTTAGAGTACCACTATAACATAGAGAGGTGGTACGAATGTAATTTGAAACATTTATGATCTGAATTATGGAAGGGGTGACTGATGGGAAATGTAATTGTCAACCATGGATGGAACATAGTATCCAAAACATCATCAGTCAAGTGTTGGGGCATGCAAACGTAGGATCGATAGATAACCATATTTGAAATTCATAATCTACTACTTATTTCTAGAAATACATTAGGGAATTGTCTTAGGATGGGAGATGATCCAATGAGGGATGAGACCATCATCAATAGGGTGTCCATATTGATATGAAATATGGTTGAAATCTAAACCCGTAAAGACTCTAACTATGGAGACGGCTCGAGGAAGTTTTCATTTGTAACACAAAACATTAGGTCCCCCATCACATTAGAGCACGTTAGTTGTGGGACCCAAATAAACTTAGGGTAAGAGGCCCCGATATTGAAAATATTTTAAATTAATATTTTTTGAACCATAGACTTTTAGTTTAAGGTCATAGATTTTGGACCATTGACACCTAGTTTAACATTGAATTTATGGGATGTGTCTGTGTAGTTTAACATCATGCATTAAAGATGTTGTAACACAGTTTAAATTCATGTTTCCAAGATGGAAGGTCACATAGTATATTTTTATTCAACTAGGAAAATAAATAATATTTTAACATCATGTTGCTGGGATGTATGGAGGAAATACATTTTGAGAGGAATGTGTTTTATGTGGTAGATATAACCTGAAATGAATGATGACCCAATGGGATCACATCATAGAACAAAATTCCTAACAGAACCCATACATAGTTTAATGTCATGATGTTTGTACTTGGGATCATAGTTTATGGTTATAGAGGTAAGATTATGGAATGGACCCTAGTTAAATTTCATATAGTTTAAAATTAAATTTTGTGCAGCTTGGGCACATGGGTACACATCCTATAATGACTCTTAAGTGCACTTGAGTCATGATCTGTTTTAGAAATAGGGAGTGGTGAGGATTTTCACAACACATGGGGGATCATAGAGGGGTAACACCAAGGGTGTTGGATTTACACCAAAAAATAAGGTGGTGGAAAATTGGGAATCATAGTTCCCGATATGAGGAACACAATGAGGGTGGCATGGTGATGGAGGATAACTATTGTCCTTGTTTGAAACACAACATCCACATCATGTTACATTGTTTGGGAAAAAAATGAGGGTCGACCACTAACCATGTTTGAAATGTAGGGATTGTCTCAAAATTTCTTCCAAAGTCTTCTGGGTAATTGGCCCAGTACGGTGCATGAGAAGTGTGCCATGAGGACACTCCATTAGGAGGTACCCTTAGACTTAGAAGAGAATGAGGATCCAAATAAAGGTATGCGTGAAGCATGGATATGGAATGAGACAATGTCCATGTAGAATAAAACAATCTAGTTTCTATTCCACAACTCATTTGAGAACTCTAATGGGGCATATCAGATTGATGGAGGCAAACCACTTCTCTATGATATGGCCCTATGGTAGTTCATGAATGTGGTGTGGTAGTGGAGAGGTGAAGAATGAAGAGTTATATTTCATGTGGTGAATTATATAATTACATAGTTTTTATCATGTGATGGGGTTGTAGACTCATCTCATTATATGTTTATGATACACCATGTGATCCCCAAATAAGATAAATCTAGAGTTTAGCGTCATGTGATGCAGATGATAGAAACATAGTTTAATGTCATATGTTAAGGACATTGCATTATATAGTTGTTTCCTCTTGAAAATGGGGATGACCTTGTTTTCTTGAGGTTCAAACATTCCAATCAGTTTCTAATGGGTTTGTTCGTAGAACCGGAAACATCCAATGATTCTATATCCATTTAGACCTACTTTCCAAAGGTAGGTGCTCATTAGTCGTGGGCCGATGGGGCTTAAGAATTTGCATTGGTCAAGAGGATGGGAGGTCGGACTCATCACACCTTTTTGGGGGGAATTATTGTCTACTCCGGGACTCTCTTTATAGATTTAAGTTATGTTCGTGAATCCTAATTACACTACCAAGTATGAAAATGAGATTTCCTTAAGATCTGACAATCAATGATTAATATGTATGAGATTTATAGAATATTTTATATGTATGTGAGGTTCTTCATCGATAGAGAATCATCTGTATTTTTTAGAGATTCTTATTCAATGGTATCCTTCAACACGTTATATAAAGATCTCTTGGTCATTATGATAACAATACTGGTTTTAAAGCCACTCAGCGGGGCACTTGAAGTTTATTGTCATTCAGAAGGACATGGAGTATTTCAGAGTTGGGATCATACCCGCAGATGGGCTACCTACGTATCCTTGCTAGAAAAGGAATCATAAACCTTGTAGTTTGGGAATTAAGATATAGTTTAACGTTATATGGGACGGATGAGAATTAATGGGTGATGGGCTTGAACCTCATAAAGGCTTCCTGCATACTCCACTTTTAAGGTAGAGATCAAAGTCCATGTAGTTCGGTTGGGAATTGTGGGGATTACGTATGATTAATGGCCCAAAGAGATGTGACGTGGTTAATTTTACAATCTAAGATCACGTGATTCATGCTCGGTGTGAGAAACAAGAGGTATCAGTAAACCTGAAAATTTATGCCATGAAAGATGCAGTAAAAAGGAATGATACGGGGCTTATGTATGTATGATTTCCCAAATAGATAAAGATAATGACTTACTTTAGAGAAGAAGCCTTGGAACATGGTCCATAAAGGTATATGTGCTTTATGAAGATTTGGATACTCTAACTTGGGGCTTACTCCTGAGGAAGATTCCCAAATTAGGAGAGGACTTGTGATTGGGTTTTATTCCTGAGAAGGAAGTCAAAATCAAAAGAAGTTAAGACTGGTTAAGAGAAATTATGACCGAGGCTTACTCCTGAGAAGGATTCCCAGGTTAAAGGGACTTGAGAACTAGGGCTTACTCCTAAGAAGGAGGCCCAGGTTAAGGGGATTTGGGATTTGGGGCTTACTCCTAAAGAGGATGCCCATATTTGGGAACATGGGGCTTACTCCTAAGGAGGATGCCCAGATTAAATATCTTGAACTGGGGCTTACTCTTGAAAAGAAGTCCTAGGTTAAAGATATTATCATCTTAAAGGGTGAGGTTGAATGAATGAAATATCTCACCTTAGTGAAATGAAGATATGTAAATCACTAGGTTTTGAGAGATGTTCCACATAATTGCTTTCAGATAAGGAATCCAACCAAGGAATCATGCCATAAATGGCTTTGAAGAGAATTCTGAAGGCTAAATATTGAAAAGGATATGTAGATTTTAAGAAAAGAGATGAATGGACAAGCGTGACACCCAAAAAGAGGTAGGCATGCAGGTCCTGTTTGGGCACGCAGGTCCTGGTCGCGAAGGTATACATGCCCGACACTTGGGTAATTGCACGTCGGTAAACCCATAGGGTAATACTTGAGAGAGGATTGGCTCAAGCTTTTTAGTATCATCCCTAAGGTCTTCCAAAAGGGTGGCGCATAGGTTCTGTTGAGGGGATAAGGTGGTGCGCAAGTGTGACCATTTCCCTTAAGGTTTAGACAAATATGCACGCATGTGTTGATGAATTTCAACACATAAGCCTTGTTACCCCTCTTTAGATCTTTCATTATAGGTAAGAAATTACCTTAGAAGTGTTCAGAAGACTTCAAGAAGAGACTAGGGCGCCGAGAGATGAAATCTGAGTTTCTGGATTTTTTCCTCTTCGAAATGGGGGGCCCACAAAGGGTATTTATAGGCTACTGAAGACCCTGGGCAAAAATCAAATAGGGCGCGTAGGTCACCTGCACGCCCAAAATGTGGCGCTCAGGTATACCTTAGTGACCATAATGGAACTTGTGCGGCCCATGCTCAAAGAAATCATCGTTCATGCCTTTGTCGATTTTTTATGTTTCTTTAAAGGATGAATCACTTTGTATTCCACGTATTTCCCTTTTAATTCATTAGAATATGTGACTGAAAGAAGCATCAACAAAAGTCCCCACTTAGAGTTGGATTCGGAAGAAAGGTGGATGTGATTCTAAGGTAAAGAAGAAAACCAAGGAATTGCGGCGTGTAGGTTTTGAGCGCGCAGATAGAGGTGCGCAGGTGAGAGGCGCGCAGGCTTCAACACGCAGGGGTGCGGCCTGGCCTATAAATATGCTCATCATTCTTGCGCAAAGTACCGAACTTTGAATGATTCTAAGCTCTCACCGCGCAGGTTTCTCTCGTCGCGTAGGTGGCTGATTTTCTGCGACTTCATTGCTTCTGTTCATGTCGCGCTGCTGTAGAGGTATTTTGACCTGCGTGGTGATACCTGCGCGCCAAAACCTGTGCGACCTGATGAGACTTGTGCGCCAACATTTGGACTTGTGTGCCTTAATACCTTATCCATTTTTTCACTTTTCTTCACAAATTTTATGAAAAATTAACTTACTTTAGAGTTAATTATTCGACCTTTGTGCAGATTCAATGGCTCCTAGAAGAATTGGAATGACTGGTGAACTGGAAAGCAAGCAAATTGATGATATTATGAATATTATTGGCCATGATTACTATGATATCTGTGATAGCACTTTCCCAGATTTGGCCAAGTACTTGAATAAGTATCATCTTAATTTTCCACAGAGCATTTACTTGCCTCTGTATGGCCATGGTCATCTGCAAGAAGTCAACATTCTAGAGGAAAAGAACTATCTTCTACATTCTTGGTTTCATACTTACACCAATTTTGCTTCAGCAAATTCTTCAATGGGAGGATCATTTTTAAATACTAGAACAGTGGAGAAGGCTTATATAATGCATCATAGCCCTTATGCACCAGATCTGAAACCTCACAAGACCGAATTGCAACCACATTATTATCCATCAATCTTCTGAAATTCTCAGATGGATCAATACAAAGGCTGGAAGAAGAGTTGGGAATTCCATCCTGGTGGATGTGTGAAGCCAACTTGGATGTGGGCATATTGGGTGTGACAAAACTGTGCATAGTTTGTCGAGGATCTGAAAGGAGTTGCAATATATGAAGTTGTCTGGGCTGGGCAGACATATGTTTATAGGAATGATGACTTTGTGCCGGAGCTAATCAGCCGATGGAGCCCAGAAACCAATTCATTCCATCTGACTCATGGAGAAGTAGGAATCAATTTGTGGGATGCCTACAAGATCTCGGGGGCTCGAATTTTGTGTGATATGTATAATGAATTCATCCCTCCCAAAGTGAATTGTAATGATTCAGAGAAGACTCAAGCTTTGGATCGGGAATTATTGAAAATCTTCTACATGCTCAAGAATTCCAAGAACTCCAAAACTCATTCCAGAAAGGATATTCATCCCAAGGAGTGGATGGATATGTTTCTTACCAGGAAGGAGGGGGAGTGGCCCAACTATACTCGTCCTACTATTTTCCCCAAAATAGAGAAGAGGGGTGCTTCTGGCACATTCTGGCCGACTCTAGAAGCAGGAGAATTTAAGAAGTGGGGGTATGAAGTGGATCATAGAATCCCAAAAAGGACCCATCTGGCGGGGTTCTTAGCCTTGTGGCTCAATGTTTATCTTCTTCTAGTCAGGGATTCTAAGAGAGGCGTCAGGCCAGGTACCTTCATTGTGGCAGCCAAGTTGGCTGAGAAGAAAATGGTTGGGTTGGCCACCCCCATTTTGGTGAAGATTCACAGGAGCTTACTCCATGTATTTATGAGCAAGTATCCTTTGAGAATAGTGGGACCATTCCAAGTTTTGTGGGAATGGATCACCACTCATTTCAGGACCTATACAGTACAGAACGGAGTACAGGTTCCTAGAGGTTCTTTCAGGCCATCAGTGCAGGCATTTTCTAGAGTTTCCCTGTTAGCTCTCAATATCTATGATATGAAGGTGAGGCTGAGCATGTTCAAGGAATTCAATTTCTTCCTTTATGGAAACCCACAAACTGGGTGGTTTGTTGATGATGGAACATCCAACTTGGAATTGATGTCATACATGCTGGCTTGTAGAGATGATGTACTGTCCACCAGGATTGACGGAGAGATTATATGTGAGGCCTATGCTCCATACAGATTTGCAGGCCAATTCAAGTGTCTGCAGTATACCGTTGTATCCCCTCCTGTGCATCTCAGGTCAGAGCGGCATCCAGTGGTTGGCTGATAACTATAGTTTCTGACATCAATGGAGAAGACATGGGTAGTGTTTGATCTACCAGTTGATAAAGTGGTGAGTAACCTGACTACATGGTATGCTGAGAACTGGATAACATCATACCCTGAAGGGGTGTTGAATCATCCGGTTTATCAGGTGTGGAAAAAGAAAAGAACTGTAGAGAAAGAAACCCTTCATCGGGAAGGTGACGCTTCCCCACCTGGAGTTGATTCACAAGGTTCCTCACCTAGGGATGACTCACCGGATTCCCAATATGGGGATGATGAGGCACAACATGTGACAAAGCGGCCTCGTTCCAGATATAATCCTCCTGTCAGAATCAAGATACCAACTTCATCAAATCCTAGTGAGTTACTTCATTGGGGAAATTTAATCTCCATTACTTTATAGAGAAACAAGTCTTATTTTCTTATCATTTATCTGTAGTTGCAGGAGCTAGGAAGAAGCTGACGTCTAATATTGTAGGACCCTCCTCGCAGCATTCAGGTACACATGCTAAATATTTACGACCAGAGGTTGTCCAAACATGGAAGAGTTTATATTTCAATACTTAAACCGCCTAGCTGGATTTATACGAAGGGATACACATCCCTGGAATATGGAATCTTTGGGCTTCTACTGATATATGTTTCGAGGATAATCCCTATGAAGTGTGGGCTTACATCAGAGAGCTGGAGATTCTCATATATGCCACTGATGATTCCATTCCTATCACCAAGCAGGTGAAGAAAATGATGGATCGTGGCACCACTGAGGGGATTGGTGCTTCCAGAGATGAGGAGTGGCACGATTACGTGGCTCCTGAAGATGTAAGTCTCTTTCCTTATTTTATTTGCAACTTGATTTCAGTTAAAGCTTTGTTACTTAAGGAAATTACTTTCTTCATCCTACAGCTTGAAAAGTGTAAGAACTCGGATCTCTTTTAGGTACGTTTTTTTCGTTTTTCTGGAGTTTTTGAGAAAAATGATTTTTTATGGAAATTTTTGAAGTACACGCTGTGTAATTTCTGAGTACACGCCGTGTACTTTTTCCTGGCTCAAAACCATGTGTTGGCTATGTCCGGGCCACACACATGGTGTGTAAGGCTGAGTTCGAGGCCGCTTAATTCGGAGTACGGAAAATCAAAGTACACGCCGTGTACTCAAGAAGTGCACACCGTGTACTTTTTTTTCATTAAATGGTACAGGGCCGCACCTAACCCCCAGTTTCATCTTCTTCTCCATTTTTCATCCGTTCGGAAGTGACCGTACAACCAAATCTTCTCCGAGCTTCTGCCTCGCCGTCCATTCTCCGATTCGAGCACGGTCGATTGCGTTGGAATCGCAGCGGTGAGTTCTTCCTTTTGTTTTAGCCTTGTTTCTTGATTCCCCTTGTTTCCAACTTATCGTGGTATGAACTTTTTGTGTGTTTTCTCAGATCTACGTTGTTCTAAGGGGAATCTGTCGTCGAGGTTCACGTATATCGATCTCCTAGGATCGAGGTAGGTGGTTTGTGCCTTTCCGTAGAAAGTTGATGAATATTATGTGCAAATTCCACCAATACCCTTGAACGGGGTATTGCGTGTTTCCTATTTTGTCCTTATTGTTTGCCTGCTTTTCTTGATTGCTTTAGTAGAGGTTATTTCTTGTGAGTAGAGTAATTGTTTTTATGCTCAGGTTGCTTTTCCATGCTTGTTTATCCTTTTGGGCATTTTTCCAGTTGCCATACCTTGTTGTAGGAAAGTGGAACTGTCTATTTTGTTATACTATTGTGCCTTAGTTGATAGCCAAGTAGTTCTTGAGGTTTACTTGGACGATACACGCATGATGAGCATGTTTAGCTATACTCAGGACTATGAGAACCTAGAGTAGTAGACCAAAGGGAGAATTGACAGAAGGGATTCTCTAGAGTGTCTTTTAATTACGATGCGAGACTATAGGGGGAATTGAATTTGAGTGCTTTCCCAGAGAGTCTGTAGATCCACAACGCGGGCCATAGGGGGAATTGACGTTGAGTTCTTCCCCAAAGAGCCTTTAGCGCGATACAATACTATAGGGGGAATTGACGTTGAGTGCTTCCCCAGAGAGTCTACTAATTTACGTAGCTGAACCAGAGGGGTGAGACTGTGTGTGCTTCCTAGAGGGTTGCTAGTACTTATAGGATGAACCATAGGGGTTAGACTGTGAGAGCTACCCAGAGGGTTACCTGTTTCTTCTCTTGTTGCTGGCTGTTTACTTGTGTACTTTGTTTTCCAGAACTGTGGATTGTAGCTGCTTATGCTTTTCTATTTACTGCTTCTTGATTTATTACTGACATGTATTCATTGACTGTTAGGCAAAAATATTCGAGTGATTGCCTACTGGGATTGTATCTCACACCCTATTTGGTCCATTCTTTTGGGCCCAAGCAAACTATGTTGCTACAGGTATAGATAAGGGCAAGCGCCCTTCTACTTCAGGATCTTGACTGCATCAGGATCTGGGGAGCATGGGACCGAGCCGTGGCTCGCGATGCTTTGGAGCTTACTTTGTTCTTATTTTGAACTTGGTTTCAGTTGTATTTCAGCACGTTGTTGTGTTTTCTATTTTCCTTAGATACTTGTACCTGCTGCATCATTGTCATCATAGTTATATATCTACATTTCTTCCACTGTTTGGTTTCTATTGTTATGCATTTTGTTTACTGCTTCCGCTGTTTATTGTTGTTTTCATACCTTGTATACCTTACTGAATGAGGGCATAGTTTCCCCACCGACTCACCAAGGCCCTTGCTGCTAGTCGGAAGCCTCTGGCGTTTGGGGAAACGCGCTTGAGGTCATGTGGTGAATCGGGTACGGGGCACCAGTAGAGGGGCTCCGGACTCGGGTCGTTACAAAGTGGTATCAGAGGAGTTTTTTTCTCTTACTTTACTGTTTGGAGACCTTAGCCAGGGATAGGATGGATTCGGTACTTTGCATTAAGTTGTTCTCAGGAGTAGCTAACCTGTGTACAGGGAAAAACCATACTACCTCGTTAATTTCAGTTGCTGATTCTAAGATTTTATAGTTGATCTGATTTCACCGAGAGTGATTCACATGACTAGTGTGGTTATTGTTTTGATATTTCAGTTCTATTTCTATCGCAACCCGATGAGATGAGTGTATTCCATCTCATGCATCATATAGGAACTTGTAGAAATCACATTACATGCATTCTTTCCATGCCATCTAGGGTGCATTAGCGATTGCATGCTGTTGTGATAGGCTCTGTGTAGATTATGCATGCTGTTGTGATAGATTCTTGATAGATTCTCTGCTGTTATGTTAGAAAACTATTTTTTTGTTCCTTGCTTAAAATAAACGCCAAATTTTGGTTCTTGAGGTGTTATGGGCCCTCACGAATCGGAATTTGGCATCTTTTCCCTTGTTTTTAGTGTTTCTGGAATTCTGCGTAGTTTCTGAGCTACTGCCCAGAAAAACCCAGAAGACACGGCGTGTACTTTTTAGATACACGCCGTGTAGTTTTCAGGCCGTGTCACTGACTGTGTGAGCAGAACACGGTGTCATGGGAGTAACTCGGGAACACGTCGTGTACCATTGGTACACGCCGTGTGAGTTCGGAGCCGTGTACCCGGCCGTGTCACTAACAACACAGGACAGGGAAGCTCGGGTAGAACACACCATGTCCACAGGGAACATGCCGTGTAGTCCTCTCTAGGTACCCGGCCATGTCACGAACAACACGGGCCGACGTTACCTTCATTTCCACATGCTGTGTTTGCTCGGAACACGCCGTGTAGTCTTGCCAGGTACCCTGCCGTGTCACGAACAACACGGGACGGTGTCGCCTTCGCCTATGCACGTCGTGCTTGTTCAGAGCACGCCGTGTAAGGTACAGCCGTGTAGACGACCGTGTACTCAACAACATGGACCGCTGAAGCCTTGTCTAGTGCACACCATGTTTGTTTCGAACACGCCGTGTAGTCTCGGGTTAAGTGAGACCGTATGGGTTAGCCATGTAAGGAGACTCGGACAGGGGAATAGTTTTCAAGTACACACCATGTTTGGGGCTCAACACGCCGTGTAGTTTCAAGTGTAAATGACTTTTAGGGAAGGAGTACATGCCCATGTCAGTGGTTTAAGAAGACACACCGTGTAGTTTTATACACGCCGTGTAGTCGTGTTTTGCAATCTTGTGTGTTTTCTTCCCCTGTTTACATTTAGTACTCTTGTGTTCTCTATCCTTGTTTTCCTGATCTGAGGTGTGCTTTTGATCTTTCAGAGCCATGCCTCCGAGACTTCCCCCGGTCGTACTTCTGTCATCAGGCAGTGATCAGATTCTAGACAGGGCTAATCAGGGACTTCCTGTCGATCCCCCAGCCGAGCCAGCCTTGGCACCGGTTGTTGTACTGGTCGCGGGCGCTGATGCGTAGTTTAGGGAAGGTTTCATGAGGATGATGTAGGCCTTCCAGGGAGCACCGCCTCCTGCCTCGTCTATGGAAGACTTAACGTGGGTCTTTCAGCAGCAGCATCCTCCCATGTTCTCGGGGGAGGGAGGACCTCAGGCTGCAGAGTCATGGATGAAAACCATGCTGATTATATTCGAGTATCTGGAGACACCTCTGGAGAGGCGGGTCAAGCTCACCACCTACATGCTCTGAGACTCCGCCAAGAGGTTTTGGGACGTGATCTCACAGGCGGGTCAGCAGCAGGCTATGGCTTGGGAGGAGTTCTAGTGCGTGTTCTACGGCTACTTCTACCCGGAGACCCTGAGGGCCGATCGAGCCTGGGAGTTCATGAACTTAGAGCAGGGTACTCTATCTGTCATGGATTATTCCTCTCGTTTCACTGAGCTGCAGCATTTTACACCCCTTTGGGATGGGAGTGGGGTGTTCTTGGAGAGGAAGTTTGAGGATGGACTCAGGCGGGAGATCCGCTTGCAGGTGAACATCTTCTAGCTGACTTCCATTACTTCCATCATCAACCAGGCACTGATTGCAGAGCATAATCTGAGAGACTCTGGATCTATGATCCAGGGTGGGTCTGCTTCCAAAGCTAGTTTGCCTCCAGTTGACATCAAGAAGTGTTGTAGAGAGCCTACACGCAGTGATTCTAGGAAATGAGATGCATCATCAGGCAGCTAGGTGACATGCTACCAGTGTGGCCGGACATGGCACACAAGGACGCAGTGCTAGAGAGACCCCATGGAGTGCCGATCTTGTGGAAAGATGGTTCAACTTCAACGTTTCTTTCAGGTTTTCTCACTATCAGCAGGTGACCAGGGTTCTTCCATGACTCCTCGTTCAGGAGCAGCCCCACCGGTATCTCACCAGTTAGGGAACTGGAGTTCTTCTGGCCATTCGGGCCGAGGTGGAGGTTGAGGCCATGGCGGTCAGCCACCAGTCCCTTAACACCCGTAGGGAGGTTCAGATCAGAGTGGTCAGTCAGGGGCACAAGGCCACGGTGCAGGCCAATCTTTCTCCGTAGAGCAGACTTATCATGAGCAGGATCCCGACCCTTCTACTGTTCGAGGTACGGTTTTAGTAGCCTCAGTTTTATCTTCATCCCTTTTCGATACTGGTGCTATGCATAGCTTTATCTCTATTGCTATTGTGGAGAGCCTTGGACTCTACATATTTTCTTCTTCCGACTCGTTGACACTAGACACACCTTCGGGAACGAGGACATCTAGTGTACGCCAGTGTAGAGAGTTCCCTCTAGAGGTTGCAGGGTATCACTTCTTATGGAATCTCTATGTCCTATAGATGATAGGATATGATGTCATCCTCAGCATGGACTGGTTGATTCCCTTCCAGGAAGTCATTGACTACTATCACCGTAGAGTCAGTTTCATTTCACCAAAGGGTGAATCTTTCCTTCATATAGGAGAATGGGACGTTCGGGCGAGTCGGGCGGGACTCGAGCATCTTGGGCTAGGAGGGGTGACAACCCAGATTGCTAGCCTTTAGCTGGATGATCAGGGGACTCCATAGTTGTACTTTCCTCCAGTGGTGGATCGCTTCAGGGATGTCTTTCCAGGGGACTTTTTAGGTTTTCCTCCGGAGCGTGAGGTAGACTTCTCAATTAAGCTTGTGCCAAAAGCGGCACCGGTGTCCATTCCTCCATATAGGATGGCCACACCTGAGTTGAAGGATCTCAAGAAGCAGTTGGAGGAGCTACATGCTAATGGTTTCATCCGACCCAGTACTTCTCCTTGGGGTTCGCCTGTTCTGTTTGCGAAGAAGGCAGATGGTACCCTTAGGCTTTGTGTGGATTATCGGAAGCTGAACCAGTTGACGGTCAAGAACTGATATCCATTGTCATGTATTGATGACCTTTTCGACTAGCTTCGAGGAGCTCGTGTGTTCTTGAAGATCGACTTGAGGTCCGGTTATCATCAGCTACACGTTAGACCATCAGATATACCTCTGACAGCCTTTAGGAGCAGGTACGGTCTTTACGAGTATACAGTCATGCCCTTCGGACTCAAGAACGCACCTGCAGTTTTCATGGAACTGATGAACCGAGTGTTCCATCCTTACTTGGATTCCTTCATCATGGTCTTCTTGGATGATATATTGGTGTACTCTCACACTCGACATGACCATGCCACACATCTTGAGATCGTTCTGAGTACACTGAGAGAGAATCAGCTTTATGCTAAACTCTCCAAGTGCCACTTCTGGATGGATCAGATTCACTTCTTGGGTCACGTCATCTCTAAGGCAAGAGTATCTATGGACCCAAATAAAGTGAGAGCTGTAGTTTCCTGGGAGCATTCGAAGAACGTTTTTGAGGTACGGGGCTTCCTATGGCTGGCTGGATACTACAGACGCTTCATTCAAGACTTTTCTCATCTAGCAGCACCTTTGAAAGGTCTGACCAAGAAGGGGGCGAAGTTCTTATGGTCAGATTCTTGTGAGTCAGCCTTTCAGGAGCTGAAAGGGAGGTTGACGTCAGCACCGATACTAGTCTTGCCAGAGCCAGGCAAGAGCTACATCGTTTACTATGAAGCTTCGGGTATCAGGCTGGGAGCTGTTCTTATGTAAGGAGATGGAGTCGTTGCGTACGGGTCTCGGCAGTTGAGGCCACATGACAGGAACTACCCTACGCATGATCTGGAGTTGGCAGCTGTTTTTCATGCCTTGCGTTGTTGGAGACATTATCTTCTGGTAGATCATTTTGTGGTCTTCATTGACCACAAGTGTCTCAAGTATATCTTCACTTAGCGTGATCTGAATCTGAGGCAGTGTAGGTGAGTTGAGAATCTACAATACTTTGACTTCGAGCTTGCCTATACGCCAGGAAAGGGCAACTTCATGGAAGATGCGTTGAGAAGGAGGACTCAGATTCAGGCAGTTCAGGAGGCCAGTAGTGAGTGGCAGCTGATGGCTCTGTTCTCTGAGATGCATCTGGAGGTGCACGACAGACGGGGAAAGACTTTTCTATCTTCTGTAGCTGTTACCTCCACGCTATTTGATTGGGTACGGATGAGGTAGCTATCAGACTCGGAAGGCTTAGTCCTACAGGAGAGTGTGTCAGGAGAGGCCCCTCTTCCTGGATGGGCAATGGGCGAGGATGAGATCTTGCGTTTCCAGGGACGCGTATGGGTGCCAGCAGACATACGTGAGGAGCTGATGCGGGATTTCCATTCCTCTGTTTGGGAAGTTCATCCTGGAGTCACCAAGATGTATCGGGATCTTCATCGCCAGTACTGGTGTCTACGTATGAAGAAGGATATTGCTGGTTTTGTCATGATATGTTCTACTTGTCAGTAGGTGAAAGCAGAGCATCAGCGACCAGCGGGGCTCTTATAGCAGTTACCCATTCCGGAGTGTAAGTGGAATGGTGTTGCGATGGACTTCGTGACCGGGTTTCCTAGATCACCTCAGGGAAAACGATGATGTTTGGGTTGTCGTTGACAGGCTTACGAAGGTTTCTCACTTCTTGCCGATCAAGGAGGCCTTCAGTGTTGATGATCTGGGATGAATTTACATCAGAGAGATTGTTCGTCTAGATGGAGTTCCATGCTCTATTGTTTCAGACAGAGATGCGCGCTTTACCTCTCAGTTCTGGCAGGGAATTCAGAAGGCCTTGGGTACACAGGTACTTTTGAGTACAGCTTACCATCCCCAGACTGATGGCCAGTCCGAGCGCACGACCCAGGTGCTTGAGGATATGCTCTGAGATTGCATCCTTGACTTTGGTGGTTTTTGGGAGAAGAATATCCCTCTGGTGGAGTTCGCCTAAAAATAGTTTTTAGGAAACCATTCAGATGACACCATACGAGGCTTTGTATGGTAGGCCATGCCAATCACCCTTATGCTGGCTAGAGGCAGGAGAGGCATCTTTGCTGGGACCTCGTCTTGTTCAGGAGACGTCAGAGCAGATAGAGCTGATTCAGAAGAGGATGGCTATAGCGCAGTCTCGACAGAAGTCTTATGCTAATCAGCGGAGACGACCTATGGAGTTCGAGGTCGGAGATCAGGTTTTCCTGTGTGTCGCACCGAGGTTGGGACACAAGAGGATTTGGAGACAGGGTAAGTTTCCACCGCGGTATGTCGGACCATTTGAGGTCTTGGAGAGAGTTGGGCCGATCACCTATCGGTTGTAGCTACCTCAGAAGTATCGGGCCATGCATGACATCTTCCACGTCTCTCAGCTTCGACGTTACTTTTCAGACCCTTCTCACATCTTTCAGCCTGAGGAAGTCGAGCTTGAAGCGGATGCGTCGTTCGAGGAGCATCCTATCTGGATTTTCGATCGTAGTACGAAGGTTCTCCGTGGGTGGTCTGTTCCTCTGGTACGAGTGCTGTGGCAGAACGGGCGAGTACAGGACGAGACCTGAGAGAGGGAGGCCGATGGACAGTTGTAGTGTCCAGAGCTGTTCGGGGTTTCTCCTTCTCTTCCTTGTTAGGGAAAATTGGGGATGAATTTATTTAAGGGGTGAAGTTTGTATGAACCCGGATCTCTTTCAGGTACGTTTTTTTCCTTTTTCTGGAGTTTTTGAGAAAAATGATTTTTTCTGGAAATTTTCGAAGTACACACCATGTACTTTCTGAGTACACGCCGTGTACTTTTTCTCGGCTTGAAGCTGTGCGCTAGTCGTGTCCAGGCCACACACACGGTGTGTAAGGATGAGGTGGAGGCCGCTTAATTCAGAGTACAGAAAATCGAAGTACACGCCGTGTACTCAAGAAGTACATGCCGTTTACTTTCTTTTTTTTCATTAAATAGACCAGGGTCGCGCAAAACCCCCAGTTTCATCTTCTTCTCCAGTTTTCGTCCGTCCGAAAGTGACCGTACGACCGAATCTTCTCCGAGCTTCTACCTTGCCGTCCGTTCTCCGATTAGAGCACGGTCGATTGCATTGGAATCGCAGTGGTGATTTCTTCCTTCTGCTTTAGGCTTGTTTCTTGATTCCCCCTCATTTCCAAGTTATCGCGGGATTAACGTTTTGTGCATTTTCTCAGATCTACGTCATTTTAAGGGGAATCTGTCATCGAGGTTCACGTATATCGATATCCTAGGATCGAGGTAGGTGGTTTGTGCCTTTCCGTAGAAAGTTGATGAATATTATGTGCAAATTCTACTAATACCCTTGAACGGGGTATTGCGTGTTTCCTATTTTTCCCTTGTTGTTTTCCTGCTTTGCTTGATTGCTTTAGTAGAGATTATTGCTTGTGAGTAGAGTAATTGTTTTTGTGCTCAGGTTGCTTTTCCATGCTTGTTTTGCCTTTTGGGCGTTTTTCCAGTTTCCATACCTTGTTGTAGGATAGTGGAACTATCTCTTTTGTTATACTGTTGAGCATTAGTTAATAACCAAGTAGTTATTGAGGTTTACTTGGACGATACACGCGCGCTGAGCATGTTTAGTTATACTCAGGACTGTGAGAACCTAGAGTAGTAGACCAAAGGGAGAATTGACGGAAGGACTTCTCCAGAGTGTCTTTTAATTACGATGCGAGACTATAGGGGGAATTTACATTGAGTGCTTTCCCAGAGAGTCTATAGATCCACGACGCGGGCCATAGGAGGAATTGACATTGAGTGCTTCCCCAGAGATCCTTTAGCACGATATAAGACTATAGGGGGAATTGACGGTGAGTGCTTCCCCAGAGAGTCTGCTTATTTACGTAGCTAAACCAGAGGGGTGAGACTGTGTGTGCTTCCCAGAGGGTTGCTAGTACTTATAGGTTGAATCATAGGGGTTAGACTGTGAGAGCTAGCCAGAGGGTTACCTATTTCTTCTTTTGTTGATGGTTGTTTACTTGTGTACTTTGTTTGCCAGAACTGTGGATTGTAGCTGCTTGTGCTTTTCTGTTTACTGCTTCTTGCTTTATCACTGCCATGTTTTCATTGACTATTAGGCACAAATCTTCGGGTGATTGCCTACTAGGATTGTATATCACACCCTATTTGGGCCATGCTTTTGGGCCCAAGAATACTATGTTGCTGCAGGTATAGATAAGGGCAAGCACCCTTCTACTTCAGGATCTTGACTGCATCAGGAGCTGGGGAGCATGGGACCGAGCCATGGCTCACGATGCTAAGGAGATTACATTGTTTTTCTTTTGCACTTGGTTTCAGTTGTATTTCATCACATTTTTGTGTTTGCTATTTTCCTTAGATACTTGTGCCTGTGGCATCATTGTCATCATAGTTATATATCTACATTGCTTCCACTATTTGGTTTCTGTTGCTATGCATGTTGTTTACTTCTTCCGCTATTTATTTTTTTTTTCTTACCTTGTATACCTTACCGAATGAGGGCATAGTTTCCCCACCGACTCACCAAGGCCCTCACTTCTAGTCGGCAGCCTCTGGCATTCGGGGAAACATGCTTGTGGTCATGTGGCGAACCGGGTACGGGGCACCAGTGGAGGGGCTCCGAACTCAGGTTGTTACAAAAAGAAAGGAACTGATAAGGTTCCTTCACCACGGTATAGCCCTGGTGGTACTTCCATCGGGGCTAATGAATCTCCTCGCGAGCCGGGCGAGGTATCTCCAGGCCAGCAGGCCATGGATGATGAATTAGAAAGGTATTTTTACTCTCCAATACCTGTATTTGGAGACAACGATGTGAACACTCCCAAAAATCCAAAGAAGCAAAAGAATCGAAGGAGGAAGTCCACAACTAAACGTTTCATCTGTAGTGGTAAGTCCTTCAGATAGTTATGAGTCTTAACCCATGACAAGATTGCTCATACTTCTTGGGATTGCAGGGGATTCTTCAGTTTCCCCTTTGAGGGAGAGAATTGACCCTCCTTTGAGGAAGACAGAAGGTACTGGGGAACAGTCACAAGTTCATGCTGGCTTGGCTACTCTTGAAGAGGAACCATCGTCTGTTCCCAGTACCACTCCTACTGCTACTTCAAGAAGAGAAGAACCTTCTTCTGGTAAATTAACAATGTTTCATAAAATGTTGAATGAAACATCAAATGACTTCCATTATGTGATAATTTAGGTTCAACCCCTGCACTAGATCATTTGGTGGCCACTGTAACTGATGCCACAATTTTAACTGAAGAAGCTGTCCGGGGTCAGAGGTTGCAGGATGTGGGTCGCCAAGTAGATACATTGAATGATCTCACTGGTGAGACTAACCAGGAATCTTAGATATCATTAGATGAAATGATGAAACTTGGCGCATCTTTTGAAGATATTTGAGATCAAGTTAAATTACCATGTAATTTAGAGGATTTTGGATGTGAGTGTTATCCTTCATCCTGTTAAAATAACTTCTTATTACATCTATGACAATGATTGGTTCAAATGTGCAGTTCCATCTGAACAAGCTGCTGAACTGCCAATGCCTGAAGGGGGTACAGACAACCCTACTATTGCAGATACATTGGCTCAAGTGGAGCTGAACCCAGTAGAGCTTCCTCAAACTCATCCTGAAAATCCTATTGAAGCTAGGAAAGATGGGGAAGAGCCTTATCTTACTGTTGATCTACTGTTGGGTAAGAGATAATATTTGTGGCCGTAATTAATTTGCAAGACAACTGAATCAACTTATGTTATCCTTTGAAACTAACCAAAACTTTCAATTGATTGTGCAGGGCCATCAATTTCATTGGATAGATCTGGAGGTGAAGGCTCAGCCTCCGCCCCAACGGGAATAGAAAGTGAAATAACAAGGTTCAGGGGGGAAGGAGCAGAACATGGCACTTCTCTAAATGCATTAATCCTAGATTATATTCCCCCCCATGAAAGTGATGTTGAGTCAGACCCAGAAGTACAAAAGGTGCTCCAATTTTCACGACGCAAGGCATGGAAGAACATATAGAAGATCATATCTGAAGTTCCTCTTAAAGAGATATCTTCAAAGATCCCACGACTGTCATCCTTGTTCTTCATGTTGGGACTTGGCGGTTTTGGATATCAGGAGATCCATGCCATGTTGAAACAAGTCATTTTAAAAAGGGAGCAGGAGCAGAGGTACCGTCAAGACCTTACCAGAGTAAGGTTGTCAACCAATATCAGCAAATTTGAGGTTGTGGTGTCCCGAGCTGAGGCTAATCATGCTGCCAAGTTGAAGGAGCTGAAGCTTAAAATTAAGTAGAAAGTTGTCCAGCAGACGCACCTTCTGCAACAATTAGATGTTGTTATTGGGGAACTTGACCATATTAACAATTCACTGGAAGGGGTTCAAACAAATGGTATGAAATCCATTGCAGATGCCAAGAAATCACTCCATCAAGATGAAAAGAGTGAAGCTGGTCGAGTGAATGAGCTTCAAGTAGCTGCTGATGAGGCTCAGGATGCCGTAAATCAAATTAAGAGTTATGTTGATAGCCTCTTGTAATTCTTGGAAAAGAGAAGAGAATCCAATCTGGGGATATCCTTCTAACTCTTGTGCATCAAATGAAAAACAATTTCATCTTCAATCATTTTCGCATGCCTTCTTTTGCTACCTGCTTTAAATTTTTACCTAAGTCAATTGGCCTAGTAAGCATAGTTTGATTTTTTTCTAGGATTATAAAAATAACCCTACAAACTTTGAATCTTTTTTATTGCTCAATATTACCTAAATCATACAAAGTATATGTTTAGTGATCTGGGACTTGACTTTTGTTCAGAATTCCCTTGTCTTTTGTGGGCAGTTTAAAGTCATGCACATCAGATATAAAAAGGCTAATGTTTAAGTTTGAAATAGCTTTGACTGAATGGATTAAAATTGACTCAATTACTTGATAATTTATCTGAAAACATATTATCATATTCAAGTATGGGGGTAAAAATGTAAACTATGACTTAAGAAATTTTGAATATGAGGAATGATATGCGAAAATGGCTAAAAGGAATTAGAAGAAGTATTTCCCAAGAATGAAGTTACCACTATTTAAAAAACCCGTTAGGGGCTTGAATTATGCAGGGCCAGTTAAGGGCATTGGCTGCATAGTCAAATAATAGCATCATTTGGTTGATAGGTCTGTTATGTAGACTACTTGTGTAAGGCCTCCTAAGGGCATGTGCTGTATAGTCAGGCAAAAGAACTCTCAGAAATTTACTTTTCTACTGCTAAAAATCCAGTGGAAGTTTATGGAAATTCAAATTTTCCAAAGCATAGAGTTTGCTATATGGAGAGAGGTACTTGAATATGGAGAAGATATTTCCAATCAAGATTGACTAAGAACTGGATAAATGTCACTCCTGTGAAGGTCTGACCCAAATGTAGGGAAGGGAAATATAAACCATAGACTTGAATACTTTCAGATCATGAAAAAGAGTATGGGACAAATATGTTAAGGATGGATATTTTTTTTGGATCCTTACATATTGTCGATATGAACAATAAGGAAAAAAAGAGGTTTTCCTCCAAAGAATGGAGTTACCACTATTTAAAAAACCCGTTAGGGGGTTGAATTATGCAGGGCCACCTAAGGGCATTGGCTGCATAGTCAAATAATAGCATCTTTTGGCTGACAGGTCTGTTATGTAGACTGTTTAGGGAAGGCCACCTAAGGGCACGTGCTGCATAGTCAGGCAAAAGAACTCTCGGGTATCAGACATTTTGTGACCAGAAGTCAAAAAAATGGTTATGGAGATCTTGAAGTATTTGAGGTTAGTATTATGACACATGAAAATGAATATTTTACAATTCATAAAGGAGATACACAGACCAATTCTAACCATAATCATGTTGTGGATGGGTACTGAATTGAGGTGCTAGACTTCACTACGTATCCCATAAGGATGGAAATCAAGACAAACCTAGTTCTTGAAATACAGTTTAACGTCATGTGGGATGAGAGTGTAGGAGATATTAGTTTAGGGTCATATAACTCAGACCATTATAAGGAATACACAGTGTGTGTTTGTTAAACTTGATGTGAATGAAGACCAGGGTTTTCATACCACATCCATGTTTTCACAGGGGGACTTTTCAGCTAAGGGATTGAAAGTGGAATTTGGGGTTAGGCCCAAAGACTTGGGGTTGGATTCGAGGGATGCTCGAATGTTCCTACGTATCCCATAAGGATGGGAATCAAGCCGTACACAGTTCTTGAAATACCCTCTGTACAGATTTGGTTCATACAAGTGAAGGGTGAAAGGGGACTTTAGTGCAATGATGGTTTGACCGAAGATTAAAGGTTCAGAAATTTCCATGTATGCACGTAGTATTTGGAATATAACATGATTGGAGATCAATGTAAATAATTATTCCCTCTCAGGTGAGGGTGTCAAAAAATGTTGTAGTTTCTTGTCATACAGGACAAAAAGTGCGAATAGTTTAACGTCATATACCAAGGACGATGGTGAACCAATGTAAAAACATATTGGTTATGGGGGTGGCATCACGAATCAACATCGTATGAGATGGAGGTGAACCGATGTGAAAATATTGGTTTTGGGATTGAACCTCTGGATTTTTCCTATGTACCCAGCCTAGAAGGCAAGGATCAAAGTCTACGTAGTTCGATTAAAGAATGAATTGGTGATCAAGTTGTTCTTGAGGACAACGACCTAAAAAATTAGTGTCGGGACTTACACATGGTTAGTGGCCCAGAGAGGGTGTTATGGTTGAAGTTTACTCTAAGCTCATGTGAGTCATACTCGGTGTGAGAAATAAGAGGTAGCAACAACCTTAACAATGAATAGTTTAACGTCATGTTGGACGAAGATGGGACTATGCAGTTTAATGTCATGGAGTAAGGACTTAAGAGGGGGATGTATAGTTTAACGTCATATAACTAGGACAAAATAGAAGATTATGTAGTTTAAATTCTTGCAGTAAGGACTTTGGGGACTGTGAAGTTTAATGTCATGCAGTAAGGACAACACAGTTTAACATCATGCTGGACAAAAGGGGACAATACAGTTTAATGTCATGTTGGACGATGGAGTGTTGTACAGTTTAGTGTCATATAGCTAGGACGTATTGCTATGCAGTTTAATGTCTTGTATTGAAGACAATGGGGACACAGTTTAACGTCATGTTGGACGTATTAGGGACTTTTTCATAGTTTAACATCATGTGGGATGAAGAGGTGCATAGTTTAACGTCATATAGCTAGGATGATGGTTATTCAGTTTAACGTCTTGCTGGATGTAAGGGACTTCTGTACAGTTTAGCGTCAAGTAGCTAGGACGTCACATTTTAATGTCAAGTTGGATTTAAGGGACTATGCAGTTTAAAGTCTTGCAGTAAGGACAACATAGTTTAACATCATGTTGGATGATAGGGTATTTGTGTTACACAAAATACTTCTTCAAGAATCTTGCATTGGTTGGAGTCGTAATGAGTTCTCCATCCATTGAGATTAAAGAATAAGCTCCATTGGAGTAAACCTTATGTATTGAGTAAGGTCCTTCCCACTTTGGCTCAAGCTTGGGAGGTTTCTTTCCTAGTATCATTGTATTTCTGAGAACCAATTCCAATTCTCCCTGAATGAATGAATGAAGACAAACTTTTTTGTTGAAAGCTCGTGCTATTCGATTATGATAGACTTCTAAGTGGTGCAGGGTGAACAATCTTTTCTCATCTAATCATTACAATTCATCCAATTGCTTTTGAGATTGTTCATATGTAGATGACTGATCACAAATGGATACTCTAAGTAAGGGTAATTGAACTTCAGTGGGAAAGACTACTTCTATTCCATATACCAATGAATATGGAGTTGACCATTTTGTAGTGCGGGTGGTGGTCCGATAAGCCCATAAAGTATTAAAGATTTTATCTGGCCATGATTTCTTATCTTTATCCACCACATTTTGCAGTATATTTGAAAGAGTCTTGTTGAAGGTTTCTATTTGGCCATTGGCCGCTGCATGATACTGAGAGTAATGGTTGGATTTGATGTTGTATTCTTGATACAACTTCTTTACCTTAGATGAACAGAATTTGGTGCCATTTTCCGTCAATATGGTATGAGAGACACCAAATCTGGTAATGATGTTAAACTTGATGAAGCTAAAAATGCTTTTAGAACTGACTTCTTTGAGAGGTATTTCCTCTGCCCATTTGGAAAAGAAGTCAGTAGTAGTAAGATATACTTAAACTGCTTGGATGTAGCCGGAGGGTAAGGTCATACTACATCCATTCCCCCTGTGGCAAATGGCCATGAGTATTTATCTATATGAAGCAACTCTGGGGGTTGATGAATGAAGTTGGCATGTACTTGGAAAGAATGTCACTTCTTTGTGAAATCAACACAATCATGTATCATTGAAGGCCAAAAGTATCTAAGCCTTCGAATTTGATCAGATAGTCTATGTCCAGACTGATGGGTACCACAGACTCCTACATTCACTTATTTCATGATAGCCATTGTCTCTTCATCGTCAATGCATCTAAAGAGAATTCCATCAAAACCTCTTTTGTAGAGAATTTTCTCTAGGTGATCTAGGATTTCATAAAGAGTAAAATTGACCACACGTCACCATATTTGTTCTTTCCTGGATCTATCAGGTGGAAGTGTTCCATTTTGAAGGTAATCCCTGATAGGTGTCATCTATCCTGTAGTATGACCATATGGTTCAGGAATGGGACTAATTTCATTGATTTCCTCTGTTCTGGTTTGAACATAAGGTGAAATTGTATGACTGTGGGAAATACTAATGATTGTCTTGTCCTAATTTGGATCTGCCAGATTTGTGGCTATATTAGCCAATGCATCAGCTTGAGCATTTTGTGATCGCGGGACATAAGAAAATGTCGGTTCCGAAGGAAATTCCGCCATGAAATCTATGATGTAATCATACAAAGGGATTAGTTCTTCTTATCTAATTGCATAATACCCATTGACTTGTTTGATTACCAGGTCTGAATCACCTTTCACCTTTAAGTGATTCACTTGTGCTTGAATCACCAACTCTAATCCTACGATAAGAGATTGATATTCTACTTCATTATTTGTACCTACTTCCCACAATAAGAAGGAATAAGGAAGCACTACCTTTTCCGGGGAAATAAGTACATTTCCTAATCTAACTTTTTTGAATTTAGGATCTTCTATTTTCTTCCCTGTTGGACTTCTAGAAGCACCATCAAAGTACATTTCCTATGTTTGAAGATTATCTTGAATAGAAAAGATTTATTCATCATGAAGTTCAACATCTAAAGATGTATCTTCCACTGAAGGGTGTTCAGCAAGGAAATCAGCCAGAGCTTGGCCCTTTATTGCCTTTTGAGACACACACTGGATATGAAATTGCTGTAAAATAACTGCCCACCTTTCCAGACGTCCTGTAAGCATTGGATGGCTAAGGATGAATTTGAGCAGGTTATTGCGAGATACCAATTGAACCTCATGATGTTGCAGGTAGTGTATCAACTTTTGAACTGAAAAGATTAACGCCAGGCAGCACTTTTCAATACTTAAATATCGGGTTTCTGCTTCAAGCATAGTCCGACTGAGATAGTAAAGGTTGTTTTCATTACCATCATCATTCTTTTGAGAAATGAAGGCTCCCAATGATTTCTCTAAGGATATCACATAAAGAATAAGTGGTCTTCCTTTATCAGGTGGCATTAATACTAGAAGACTCAAGAGATATTTCTTGAGAATATTGAATGCTTCTTGACATTCTTCAGTCCACTGGTAAGTGACTCCCTTCTTCATCAATTTGGTGAAGGGTAAACTTTTGCCTGCCAAATTGGCGATGAAACGCCGAATATAGGGTAAGTGTCCTTGAAGTCCTCTCAATTATTTCAAATTTCTAAGAGGTGACTTACCAAGGATTGACTTTGTCTTTTCAGGATCGACTTCGATACCACAATGGCGTATAAGAAAGTAGAGAAATTTTCTTGAGGTTACCCCAAAATCACATTTCAAGGGGTTCATCTTCAAATTATGTTGTAAAAGTTTGTGAAATATGAATTCCAAATCATCCAAGTGATTATAACATTGTTTGGATTTAACCACCAAATCATCCACATAACATTCAACAAATTTCCCTAAAAGGGTTTGAAGATATGGTGCATGGCACGCTGATATGTTGTGCCAACATTCTTTAGGCCAAAGGGAATTACCTGATAGAAAAACACACCCTGAGGGGATCTGAAGGCTGTAGATTCTTCATCTTCTAGAGCCATTTGAATTTTATTATACCCCTAATATCCATCCATGAAGGAAAGTGATTCATAGCTAGCTATTGCATCAATTAAAAGTTCTGTAATCGGAACTGGAAAATAATCCTTAGGACAATGCCGATTAAGATCCCTGAAATCAATGCAAACTCTAATTTTTCCATTCTTATTTTTCATAGGGACAATATTATCCAACCATTTGGGATATTTAACTTCTCTGATGAAGTTATCTTTGATAATCTTATCCACTTCAGCTTCAATTTTGGAAGCATAAGTTGGGTGTGTTCTTCTTACGACTTTCTTAAATCCTCGATGTTCTTCTGGAAAACCCAAACAATGAGTAGCAACATCAGGATCAAGCCCTGGCATTTCTGTATAATTCCAAGAAAATATATCTCGATTTTTCTTTAAAAATAAAATATACATTTCTTGCTCTTCAAGAGTCATGGCCGCACTAATTAAAGTGGGGCATGGATCTTCTTTTGTAACCAGATTTATTTCTCTGAGTTCATCCACAGTAGTGGAGATACCCTCTTCAAATGTTGGAGGAGCATCCCTGAGATCTTCCTCTTCTTCTTCTTCAACATGTGTTACATCTTCTGTTTCTACTTGTATAGTAGATGATGAAGTAGAATTTCCATGATCAGGAGAGATGTTAAAATTTGAACATCTTGAAGAAGAGGCTTCCATTTATGACCCTATTGATGATGAAGGTTCTTCCTTGGGTAATAAAGAGGAGATGATGGATTGAGAATCAACATCATCGTTCACCTCTGACATTGCTATAACTTCTTCTAGCCTGGTTGGTGAAGTATATACTTGCTGGATTTCAGCGGATGAAATGAAGACATTTCCATTTGAGCTTTCATCATTGCTTGGTGAGTCACCAATTTCTCCCATGTTGTCTGGTTTGATTGTCGTAATTGAAATTATGGAAGTTTCTATAAGAGTATTTGGATTCGGGTCTATCTTGTCAATTTGAATGATAGGCAACACATAATCTATACTCACATGTGTGAATGGGTTTACTGAAATCTTTTTCAAACCATATGGAGCATTAATTTTGGTGACCTCCTTTGTCTTGGATTTCTCCTTCCCTTCCATGTGATATAATTCCACCTCAATGTATTGATACTCACATGTTTTGAATGAGGATTTATCATCATACAATGTACCAATTTAACCATTGAAACAATATTTGAGGCATTGATGGTATGATGAAGGGATAGTCGCATGTTGATGTAGCCAAGGTCTTCCAAGAAAAACATTGAAGGTTGTATCGTGATCAACAAACATGAAATCTGAATTGGATACAAGGTCTCTAAACCGAGTTCTATGTTTAATATCGCCCAGTGGTTCTTGTTCATTTTTATCATATCCTTGCAACATTAGAGTAGAAGGAGATAAATCAGATTCTATGAGGCCCAATTGACGAAGTGTACGAATGGGGATGAGGTTGAATCATGAACCATTATCAATGAAATCTCTTAGGATGTCCACACCATTGACCTTTCCAGATAAGTACAAAGGTCTAATATGTCCATGCATGACATCATACTCATCTTCATCTGTAAAAGATATCACTGCATGGAATTTTTCAAGATTATTCTCTACATGCTAGACTTCAGCCACAGAAATTTCAGTTTCAAACTCATGTGGACTTGAAAAAGCCTTAATGAGTGCCTCCCAGAGATCCTTGGATAGATTCAAGGCATCCAGAATTGATAAATTGGCCGGTACTTGGGGAAAATGCTTCAAGACATCATATTTTTTATCCAAAGGTCTGAGTTTCCCAACAGGAACATGTGGTTTCGCAGGTGCCTTAGAAGTTGATTCTTTGGAAGTAGATGCATCTTGTATCGAGATAGGAGTTGGAAATACTCCTGGTTTTAGAAGATTAGACTGACTAGGTCAATTTACTTGCTGAGAGGAAGAAGATGGAACCTCTAACCGATCCTCCAGAATAACTGTACCAGGACTGAATCTGCCTTGCGTGGAAGAATTTGCTTGTTCTTGTTCAGCCCGCTGAAGGGATCTACCACGAGTTTCTCCGACATACACAGTTTTAGCAGGGGTAGAATTGGAATAGTGGTTTCTAGGATATCCATGTCTTCCTCTGTATCCCAGACCTCTGGAACTCTCTCTAATTCCTCTGTTTGATACAGGGAACTCAGGCTCATCAAGATCAAAATTGTGACTGGCATAAGGATCTGTTAAGTGAATCATGTTAATGAAAACCAAAGATCAACTCTTCATCTGATGAAGATTCTGCCTGATTAGCTCATTTAGGTTGTGCCGTTTGGCGGGGCGGTGCCCATGGTTTTGAAGTAGATGGTATAAAATCTTCCATAGTCAAAGATAACTTGGTCTTTGACATGATCTCATCTTCTTCTGATTGTTCTTATTTTTTCGAATTATGCCGCCCCTTCGAGGATTTTACCTCTGATGAAGAGGGTTTTTTTGTGGCATTCATAGCAGAAGACACAATTGGTTTCTTCAATTGCGTTTGCAAAATGGAATGAGTTTGGTTGATCATTTTCCTGACCATCCAATCATAATATTTTTGTGCATTTTTGTTTTTGACTTCTTTCCACTCGCCTTCTTCCACTGGATTTGTAGTAGTAACACATGCTACCTGAGCTGAAGAACCTTTCAGTTTGACGTGTCCCGAGTCCACCATCTTTTGTAGGAGGTCTTTGAATACAAAACACTCGTGAATAGGATTCCCCAACATCTGATGAAATGGGAAATAGTTGGGACAGTCTTCATCTCTTTCCTTGTTAGGCCTTGGAAACTGAACCAAAATATTTTCCAGAGCCGAAATGAAGTAACCATGAAATTTTTCATTTCAAAAAGAATAAACTTTGCTCTTCATATCCTCAAATTGTTTCCATCTTTGATCTCATTGATCATCTTGACGAAACAGCCTCTGTTGTTGACGATCAGGAGGTGGATCCATTCGATAAGATGAAGGTTTTCAAGTAGAAATAGGTACAGGTGCTTGTTTAAGCATAATTGTAGTAGTCTCTACTTTACCCATTCTTCTTCTTGGAGCTGATGGAATTACACGAGTTTTATCCTTAGTCTTTGTAAGAGAGTCTTCGATCTGCTGAGCGATCGAATTAAGGTCTCGAAACCCTCCTGTGTATTTCACAAGGATCAATGGTGTACGTAATTCATCACGCAAATTTTCCACAAAGATTGGAAACAACTCTTCTTGAGGGAGTTCTAAGATTAGGGAATATGTTAATCCCTTCCAGCGAGCAATGAAATCTGAAACTCTTTCATTTTCCCTTTGCTTAAAATTTGTAAGATCAAAAACTGTTGTCTTTGGAAAAGTTGGGCTGAATTGAAGATGGAATCGTTGACGAAGATCCTTCCATCCGGTAATTGACCAGGATTGCAAGCTTGTATACCAAACAAAAGCATTCCCTTGTAATGACTGTACAAAACACATGAGCTTAACTACTTCTTTTTGCTAAGGAGTTCCCATCATAGGATCGCAACGAGAAACAAAATGTGTTAAGTGTTGCTCTAGGTCTCCCGAACAATTAAAGATTGGGAATGTGGTACTTAAAAAATTTGATGGGGGATTAATTGCATCAACCCATTCAGGGTAAGCTCTCTTATCTTGTTGAATTTGTGTACGCTTTCTCTCCATAGCTTCCAAACGATCTGTTAATGACTCAATGGTAGTTATTAACTTTTGAGAAACATCCGGTTGAGCTTGGACCTGAGCAGGTGCAATAACTGGAGCTTGGATAGATGTGGTGGTTGGTACTGCAACTGAGGATAACACCATCGGTTGTTGTTGCACCGGACCGATAGGATTATACCTGTGAGTTTGTACTGGTAAAAAAGGATACTCTTGATCCATCTCAGTAGCTGCAACAAATTCCCTTGGATGACTGAATCCAGCATGCTTAGGAGGAATACTACCTTGAAGTAGTTCAGCATTCAACCTCCTTAG
Organism: Viscum album; assembly: GCA_963277665.1. Taxonomy (NCBI): domain Eukaryota; kingdom Viridiplantae; phylum Streptophyta; class Magnoliopsida; order Santalales; family Viscaceae; genus Viscum; species Viscum album. The sequence goes on along the minus strand of OY728123.1, from coordinate 1,862,428,881 downwards.
TTCCTTCATTTCTTCCTCTTGTTGTGCGAATATTTTCTCTAGTGAGAGTGATTGGCCTTCTCCAGAAAAAGGGTATGTAACCTGATTCTTTACTTTCCCCTTGTTGGATGCCTTTCAGAGAGGGGGAAGTTGGTTATTTGAAGGAATACCTAGATTCTGGGTAAGCCTTTGATTTCTTGTATGCACAGCTTCTTCATTTTCCTCTATGTGCACAACCTCTTGAGCAGGAACTTCCTCATCTGATCCCTATAAGTGATCCTCATGTTCTGGAGGATCAGCAAAAAATGAAATTGATGACATTTATTGATGCATAACACATTTCATCCCTTCTATTGGCATTTATGCGATATTGTCTTCTTCTATGTACCTGAAGAGACACTGCCTTATGTTGAGTTGATCCCTCGGGAACTTCTTGATAAACCATAATTTGGAGGGAATCTCCTGATAATTCGTCTCTTAGTTCCTCTTGGGGATTATTCCCTAATCAAGAGAAGACTGAATTTCTCTGAGGAAGAGATTGAGGATTTGAAAAAGTCCCCAGTCTGATGGACTGGGGCTATTCCTGTTGTTTCTGCTCAACTCCTCGAATCCTATTTTCTGATTTCGAGGGTTGGGCTAAAAGAGTCCCCAGTCTAGAAAGCTGGGGTGGTTCTTGAGCTGATACATCTGAGACTTTCTTAAAATCTCTTCTGATCTTGCGGACTTTAGTCCGAAAATTGGATGGATGCATCAACCTACATCCACTCAAATCACCTGGCCCAAATGACCATGGAATGATTTCTGACACTTCTGTCACTTGATTATGTGCTCTCTCTAAACGAGAAGCATGTTCGATATTCTCATTTGCCCAATGCAAGAGTAATTCGACAACTTGTTCTCTGTATGCCTGACTTTGAGAAGAACTAGTTGAGGCATGTTCTTGAGCGAGCCTTTGATTACAAACAAAGCCAATTGGTTGTGGCTAACCATGGGTAATAACATTGCATGAGACCATTTTTGGCGGGCTTTGTTGGCTGGAGAGTACAATGAAATGTAGTGCTCCATGAACACCCCATCCCCTGATATGAATACTAGATTGCGCATTGGCAATTAACTGGCGCAACATTTTTAGTGCGCAAAGGCATGAACGTTGAAGGGATCTCTGCTGCTTTTCAGCCTTTAGATATCGAGAAACTGAGAGAGATGCCAAATCAATTTGGCGTTGTAACCCTTCTATTATCTTAACATGATTTTAATATTCATCATAAGATAATATTTTATTTTTCAATTGACAAATAGTTTTCCACATGTTGAGACGAATATCTTGAATACAATCTTCCGTCAACATTTCTGGAATGTCATACTGAGAGTCAGCCAAAGGCCAAAACATGACTGGTACTTCACCTTTCACCAGTTGTTTTCTCTTATTCAGTACTTCCTCCTTATCATTCGATGAATATTCTTCTACCTATTTAGAACAAAGCTGGTTCTTCTTTGTTGCTTCATCAGATTCGAAAAGATTGGTAGAGAATTCACTTATCAAACTAGAAGATGAATGACCCAGGGGTGGTTTGGAGAATGACCTACACCCCGGGCTATCTTCTGATTGAGAAAGTATTTGACCTGCTAATGTTAAAGCATCAGACATGACTGGTTTCAAATTTTCAAGTGCCTCAAGATAAGAGGGCTTTCTCATCACTACATTGTCCATTGGATCATTTTCCAGGCAATGTGAATTACTACTATGAAGAGGACTTTCACAGCTAAATTCATCATCGTGGGGAGGACCACCATGGTGGGTTACAGAAAAAGATGAAACATTTTTCTCCTTGGTCTTCTAGCTACATAGAGGGTTCTTGTGGCTCCCATCTGAAGATGAAACTTTGAGATCGACCGAACTATCATGAAGCGAGCCTTCATGAGGAATTGTCTGATGAAGACCTTCGAAATTAATGTTCCCACTATTGGGAAATGAGATAGTAGAATCTTGAATTCCAACAGATAACTGTTTGAGGGCTTCAAGAACTCTATCATCGAGCAAGGCCTTACTACAGATTGGCTCTTGATTTCTTGATGGTGTTGAATGGTTCTTCTTCTTATACGCCTTCTTACTCACTTTAGGAACCACTTGTTGACGAAAGTGGTTATTATGGGAAGGTGTATGTGCCTGCTCAGGAGAAATATCCAGGTTAGGCTAATTATCTCCATTCAAATCATTTGTATGTGCCTGACTTGATTGGCCGTATGATATGGGGGAGTATGCCCCACAACCATCTTGGACTGGAACAAAGGTGTGTATCTATTTCGGAGTGATATGTTGATGTGTCACTCTACTGGTAGGGACAAATTTGCATTTCTTTCCCTATGATGTTGCTGAATCTATTATAATATTCTAACAGGCATCCAGAATATGAGCAGGGATTTGCTTCTACTCTTTCACCATCATCAAAATGTGCTTGGTGACTTCATCTGCTGGAACAGGAATATACATCCATTCCATGCTTGTAGTAGGTGTGTGTTCCTACTCCAGTCCTCCTTTTCCTGTCAGTGAATTCTGAAAGTACTCATATGTGGGGGCAGAGAGTTGAGTATGCCTCTTGTTTGTCATTGGGGCTTTCCAATTGACTTCTCCGGGTGCTACCAAACGAGACTGTTGGTAGGCTTGATCAATACTAGCAGGTGTATGTGCCTACTGATTGCACTCCGCCGAACGTGGTTGATGAACTTCCTTCAATACTGGCAGATGATATTGCTGGAAGGATTGATGAGTGTAAGCAGGTGTATGTATATGTTTACTAGTTGTCAACACATTGGGCTGGTGGGCTTCGTCGTATGTAGTCAGACGAGCCTGCTGACTAACTGATAATTTATAAACAGGTGTGTGTTTTTGTCTATAGTAATTTGTCAGAATTGCCTGGTGGGAATGGCGTGTTGCTGCCAGACGAGTCTGATGGAAAACGGAATTAAAACGGACGGGTGTGTGTGCCCGCTCGTTGCTTTCCACCAAGTTAGGTTGGTGGATTTCTTCGGAAATGGCAGAGATAAGAACCTTCTCACTATTGACCAGTCTTTGCCTCTAGTGGTTCGTCTTGCCTGCTCGGGTTCGAGGAACCTAAGCTGAACACTTGGATATGACTCCCTCATCATGTTGAGGGTGCACTGCCGCACGAGTCTGGCAGCGATTGTTGGTGGGAGCCCTCGGGAAGGACTTCTATCTCCTTGAATTAAGGCCTTGAGTGACCTTCTCATTAACCTCCTCATAATATGGGAGGGACTAGTGATTGCATTCTGGGGATAACGACCCAAAATGGTTAGAAATGGTGGTTGGCACCACCTGCTTCTTGATCATTGGTTGTCGCTGTACGGACAACCAGGGTGAATTATTGACTTAGAGAGCTTGTCGAGCAGCCTCCAGAGTCGGAATGGTACCATGTTGACGGTATTCCTTAACTAGTGCATTTGACACCCAGCATTGAAGACACTGATTAGGTGATGTCGTCCTCAGAGCGGACGATGATCCAGTAGGAGTAGTAGCAGAGGTATTCACATTAGAGGCATTTATAGGTGTGGACTTTAGAGAATCCATTTCTGTAATGCATAAGATCTTGGAAATGAGTGCCTGTTTGATATAAAAGACATAATCAAGATAAGTTCGGCCACTACATCTTTTGGATGAGCACATATGTTATTGATTGTTTTTCTGGCCTTCTCATTGAGTTTAAATAGGGGCCTAAAAAATAAGTAAAACATCATTTTAACTTGGTTAAGGATTCACGTCGGGTTCAACATTTTTGTTTCCTCTTAAAAATGGGGATGACCTTGTTTGCTTAAGGTTCAAACATTCCAATCGGTTTCTAACGGGTTTGTTCATAGAACCAAAAACATCCAATGATTCTATATCCATTTGGACCTAATTTCCAAAGGTAGGTGATCATTAGTTGTGGACCGATGAGGCATAAGAATTTGCATTGGTCGAGAGGATGGGAGGTCGGACTCATCACACCTTTTTGGGGGGAATTATTGTCTACTCCGGGACTCTCTTTATAGATTTAAGTTATGTTCATGAATCCTTATTACACTACCAAGTATGAAAATGATCTTTCCTTAAGATCTTACAATCAATGATTAATATGTTTGAGATTTAGAGAATATTTTATATGTATTTGAGATTCTTCATCACTAGAGAATCATCTGTATTTGTTAGATATTATTAGTCAATGGTATCCTTCAACACATTATATAAATATCTCTTGGTCATTATGATAACCATACTGGTTTTAAAGCCACTCAGTGGGGCACTTGAAGTTTATTATAGTTCAGAAGGAAATGGAATATTTCAGAGTTGGGATCGTACCCACAGATGGGCTACCTACATATCCTTGTCAGAAAAGGAATCAGAACCCATGTAGTTCGGGAATTAAGATATAGTTTAACATCATATGGGACATATGAGAATTAATGGGTGATGGGATTGAACCTCAAAAAGGCTTCCTACGTACTCTACTTTTAAGGTAGAGATCAAATTCTACGTAGTTCGGTTGGGAATTATGGGGCTTACGTATGATTAACAGCCCAAAGAGATGTGTTGTGGTTACTTTTACACTCTAAGCTCACGTGAGTCATGCTCGGTGTGAGAAACAAGAGGTATCAGTAAACCTGACAATTTATGCCACGAAAGATGAAGTCATAAGGAATGATATGGAGCTTATATATGTATGATTTCCCTAATAGATAAATATCAGGACTTACTTTAGAGAAGAATCTCGAGAACAAGGTCCATAAAGGTATATCTACTTTATGAAGATTTCGATACTCTAACTTGGGGCTTACTCCTAAGGAAGATTCCCAAATTAGGAGGGGACTTGTGATTGGGTTTTATTCCTGAGAAGGAAGCTGAAATCAAAAGAAGTTAAGACTGGTTAAGAGAAATTATGACTGGGGCTTACTCCTGAGAAGGATGCCCAGGTTAAAGGGACTTTAGGACTGGGGCTTACTCCTGAGAAGGAGGCCCATGTTAAGGGAATTTGGGATTTGGGGCTTACTCCTATAGAGGATGCCCATATTTTGGAACTAAGGGATTACTCCTAAGGAGGATGCCCATATTAAATATCTTGAACTGGGGCTTACTCCTAAAAATAAGTCACAGGTCAAATATCTTCTCATCTTAAAGGATGAGGTTGAATGAATGAAATCTCTCACCTTAGTGATATGAAGATATGTAAATCACTAGGTTCTGAGAGATGTTCCATAGAATTCCTTTCAGATAAGGGATCCAAATAAGGAATCATGCCATAAGTGAATTTTAAAAGGATTATAAAGGCTAAATCTTGAAGATGAGATGTAGATTTGAAGAAAAGATATGAATGGAAAAGAGAGACACCCAAAAAGAGGTAGGCGCATAGGTCCTGTTTGGGCGCAAAGGTCCTGGTTGCACAGGTATACCTACACAACACTTGGGTACTTGTGCGCCAGTCAACCCATAGGGTAATACTTGAGTGAGGCTTGGATCAAGATTTTTAGTATTATCCCTAAGGGCTTCCAAAAGGGTGGCACACATGTTCTGTTGAAGGGATAAGGTGGCGCACAAGTGTGACCATTTCCCTTAAGGGTTAGACACTTAGGCATGTAGGTGTTGATGAATTTCAATACTTAGGCCTTATTCCCCCTCTTTAGATCTTCCATTCTAGGTAAGAAATTGCTTTAGAAGTGTTTGGAAGACTTCAAGAAGAGACTAGGGCGCCGAGATCTGAAATCTGAGTTTCTGGATTTTTTCCTCTTCGAAATGGGGGGCCCATAAGGGGTATTTATAGGCTATTGAAGACCCTGGGAGAAAATCAAATAGGGCACACAGGTCACCTGCGCACCCAAAATTTGGCGCTCAGGTATACCTACTCTACCATAATGGAACTTGCGCGACCCATGCTCAAAGCAATCCATGTTCATGCCTTTGTCGATTTTTGATGTTTCTTCAAAGGATGAATCACTTTGTGTTCCACATATTTCCCTTTTCATTCATTAGACTCTGTGATGGAAAGGAGAATCAACAATAGTATAACATCATGAGATTAGGTCAAGTGGTAGATTTCACTTATGGTCACATATATTTAACCAAAATGTAGTATATTTTAATGTCATGTGACCCAGTCGTTGTCTCTCAATTTAATGTCATGTGGCCAAGATGGTGGTTGTCTACTAGTTTAATGTAGTGAAACTAGGACATGGGTTTTTGTGTAGTTTAACAACATTCCACTATGACGATTTACCACAAGGATTGTGTCAGCAATGGGATAGAGATTGTGGTAGGGATGATACCATTCCATCAGTCTAGTGGGGTGATGGATAATAGCATTCGTGGAATCCTAGAGCATCGGTATGATGGAGAGATTGATCTGGGAAGGTGTGGAAGTCTAGAATGTCGGTACAATAGGATGATAGACCCCAGAAGGCATGGAATCCTGGAGCATCGGTATAATAGGGTGATAAATTCTTAAAGGCGTGGAAGCCTAGAATGAAATCTCCCAATGCAGAGTAACCAATGAAAGGATATAATCAACCTTCCCCATAATGTTTATTCTTTAGAGAAAGGCCTATATTTAGCATGGGGAGGAACTCTGTGATAGCTGATAGTGGTGTGGGGAGGACCTTCTCAATGGATGACAATTCTGACAGGGAGTACCTATATGCTATATGATTATAATGTAGGTAGGACCACTAAAAAGGATGATGACGATGATGGGGGCTCCTCTATGTTGGATAATTGTATTGTAAGGAGGACCTATGCAATGGATAGAGATGGATATGGGGATGAACTCTATGTATGATGATTATAGTGCATGGAGGACCTCCATAATGGATAATGATGGTGATGGGAAAGACCCCCCTGTCGAATGATTACAGTGCAGGGAGGACCTCTGAAATTAAAAAAAATGGTGATGAGGAGGGCCTCTATGTCAGATTATTGTAGTGTTGGTAGGACCTATACAATGGTAGATAATGGAGACAATGAGGACCATTGTGCAAGGTGATTGTAGTGTGGGAAGGACCTCCACAATAGTTGATGATGGTTATGTGGATGACCTCCATACCAGATGATTGTAGTGTGGGTAGGACCACCATAATGGCTAACAATGGAGACAGGGAGGACCTCCATGTCAGCTGATTGAAATACATAGAGGACCTCTTCAATGGATGATGATGGATATAGGGAGGACCTCCATGTAAGATGATTATATTTAAGGGAGGACCTCCGAAATGGATGGTGATGGAGATTGGTAGGTCCTCTATCCGGGATGATTATAGTTTGGGGAGGACCTATACAATGGCTTCTGGTGGTGTTAGTGAGGAGTTTATGGAGTGGGGGGGGGGTGTAAATTTCCCATTCCGAAACCTATATGGGTGGTGGTGTTGGTGAGGAGATGATAGATATGTGGGGTGGTTGACCCCAGTGCATCCCATGAGGGTGGTGGTATCTGTAAGGATCTAATAGAGTTTGGGAAGTTTCTCCATACATGGCCCATGGGGGTGGCAGTGTTTGTGATGATCCAATGGATTTTGGGGTGGTTTTCCCGATCACGTCCCATGATGGTGGTGATTTTGGTGAGGAGCCGATGGAGACGAGGTTGTTTCACCCTACATGGCCCATGAGGTTGGTGACTTTTTCAAGGTGCTGATGGAGTCGGGGGAATTTAAACCCTATGTAGACCATGAGGGAGCTAGTGTTAGCGATGAGGCAATGGAATTGGGGGTGGTTTCCCCAAATATGGCCAATGATGATAGTAGTGTTAGTGAGGATTCGATGGAGTCTAGGACGATATCCTCGTGCATGGTCCATGAGGCAAGCAACATCAATGAGAAGTAGATTGATTCAGGGAAGTTTCCCCATGTGTGGTCTATGAGGGTGGTGGTGTCAACGAGGAGCTAATGGGTTCAGCGGAAGTTTCTCCTTGTGTGGGAAATGAGGCTGTATGTGTCAGTGAGAAGGCAATGGAGCCAGGTGTGGTTTCCTTGTGCACATACCATGAGGGAGGAAGTGTCAGTGAGGAGTTTATGGATTTGGAATTTGGTTTCCCATAGAATGTCCCATGAGGGTGGTGGTGTCAGTGAGGACATGATGGAGTTAGGGATAGTTTCCCCCTGTGTGACACATGAGGGAGATAGTGTCGACAAGCAACTAACTGAGTCAGTGGTGGTCCCCCCTATACGACCCATGAGGGAGGTGGTGTGACGAGGAGCCTATGGTGTCACGAGGAGGTTTCCCCCTGTACAGCCCATGAGGTTGGAGGTGTCGGCAACCATCCAATGGAGTATGGGCGGTTTCCCCCTTTACATCCCATGAGGTTAGCATTTTCGGCAAGGAGATGATGGAGCGAGGGGGTGGTTTCACAGTACGTGGCCCATGTGTGTGTTGGTGTAGGAAAGGATCCAAATCGAGAAGGGGGTCCCCTATGATAACCATGAGGGTGGCAATGTTGTCAATGAGATGATGGAGTCCAAGAAGGTTGACCCATGTGTGGCACATGATGGAGGCATTGTTGGAGAATAGCCGATGAAGTGGAGGGTGGTTTCCCCGTTCCGGGCCCATGATAGCAGTGAGCTCAATGAGGAGTCGATGACCCATGGTCTTCACTCACCCAATTCTAATCTCCCTCTCAGATATGAAGGAGAGGGGTTTTACATGGTTGATTCCTAGATTTTCCCAACATCTATCATCCTCCCGCAGATAAAGGAGAACTGATTCATATCAGGTTCACCATTTCTACTGGTGCCCTCACATTATTAGTGTTTGAGTAAAATCCCAGATCTTATGACCAACATTGCTACTCCCCATGGTTGAATGATAAAATCAGTCATTTCAAGTTCACCATTTTTGTTTATGATGCTTTAACCGGGGTGGACTACCATTATGTGTTGTTGTTCTCTAAAGTTGCATTATACCCCACATTACCACTTTCCAAAGGCACGTGGAATTCATCACCTCTTTGATGACGGTATGTCTTTGATCGTAATTGGATGATGGGATACCAGTTCTTCCTTTCGTGGATTCCTCCTTGTAATTCATCTCCAATTTCGGGTCTCCCTCATAGATTAACACACGGTTCATGAAGCTCTTTCTCAATTCCATCAATTTTTCGACATAGGTTAATCAACCTACTTCTATCTAGATATTCCAAGGGGTCCAAAAAGGGTAACATCAATCAGTCAGGGGAGCAGTCACATTGGGAATCATTTTCATGTCTTGACGCTGGAACATTGGAACACCTGTATTCTTCCTCATAGATGGATTCTCAAGGGCACAAAACTTGATGCATCCCACCCCGATTGTGTGGTATCTTTTTCTAGAGGAATTTATTCCAAGGTTTTCCTAAGGAATCACATTTTTAACATGGGTTAGGTTGTGATTTTAACATCTTGGAAATATGGTTATTCTCAAGGCATGTCTTCTTAGGTTTTCCTTAGGAATATCATATTTGAAAAGAGTTGGGATTTTTCATTTAACATTTTTCAAAAAAGGACGAGAGGGGATCAATAAGGATGACTAATTAAGGTGGACCATAGATAAAAATCTTTAGGAGTGAGCACCTAGAAGGATTTCCAGATGGATGGATCTGAATGCAAAATGATAGAGGAACTGAGGTGGTGCACCCCATAAAGGGAAAATTTTACACTATGAAGGGGTAAATCCCTATAAGGGAAGCACCATGTTTTATCTAGACACCACTGGGGGTGGATTAGAGATGTGAACCCCTATTAGGGGAAACCCTATGAATGGGTGATAATTCTCAATGAGAGTGCACTATGGATGGTGTGTCCCATAGAGGGAAGATGTCACACCGTGAAGAGGTATATCCCTTGGAGGGAAGCACCAAGGATGATCTAGACACCGCTGGGGGTAGATCAAGGAGGTAAACCACTATGAGGGGGACACCATATATATGGGTTGGAACACCTAATGAGAGTGGACTCAGGATGGCATGTTCTATAAAGGGAATATGTCACACCATTAAGGGGTTCATCCCTATGTGGGAAACAAATTTTTTTACCAAATGGATGGATCAGAACTCCCTATGAGATAGTATTTTTGAGGTGTTCCCCATAAAGAGAATATGTCAAACTATGCAGGCCGATTAGAACACCGATGGAGGTGGTTCAGAGAGGTGAAATACTTGGAGGGTGGCACCAAGGTTTACTATTTGTTGGTATTGAGCCTCGTAGAGGCTTCCTATGTACCCTTTTTAGATTATAGGGATAAAAACCCATATATTTCCTTGGATGGAGTGGGGATTACACACTGAGACTTCCCATCATAAGAGGATTTATGTTGGCTGGATTTTGTGGGGTCATATGAACTAAGACTACCTGAGTGATGCTAAGAGCAGGGGGTCTTCAGATTGAAACTTAAATTTTTTTCCTACGTATCTTAGTTGGTTAGTAATAAACGTACACATAGTTTTAAAGGGGGATTTGTTCCTATACCTAAGTATAGAACTTGAGAATAAGGTTGTGGATTGCACATAGAAGTGGACCATAGTGGATAGAGAGTGCTCATGGCTTACTCCAGGAAGGATTCCCATGGTACATGAGGATGGTTGGGTGTTATATCGAAGGAGGAGTACCATAGGATATAGGTGGTAGAATGTTAAGATATGTCTAGGATGGGGCGACCCAATAAAAATTAAGATGGATGATGGATGAAGTGGGTGGTAGCGGAAGGATCAGAACACCCTATGAGAGAAGATCTGAGTGGTTTGTCCCATACTGGGAAGAGGTCTCACTATGATGGATTATCATAACACTTATGGAGGTGGATAAGAGAGGTACACACCATGGAGGATGTCACCTAGGTTTACTATAAGGATGCATTAGAATTTATTATGAGAGAAAATACCAGAGGTGTGTCCCATAAAGGGAAGATGTCAGTTCATAAAGGTTTATTGGAACACTTATGGAGGTGGATCAGAGAGGTGAACCCTTGGGAGGGGGAACCTAGGTTTACTATATGGATGTATTAGAACAACCTATACGAGTGGCTCTAGGAGGCGTGTCCCAGAAATGGAAGATGTCACACCATGAGGGTTGATCAGAACACCTAAGGAGCTGGATCAGAGATGTACAACCCTAGGAGGTGGGAAACTATATTTACCTAAAGGATGGATGAGAATTCCCTATGAGAGAGGACCCATGAGGTGTGACCCATAAAGGTAATATTTCACAACTTTAAGGATAATTATAACTCCTATTGATTTTTTTAGAGGAGAACTCATAGGAGGGGGCCACATAGCTTTACCATATAGATGGATAGGAACACCCTACGAGAGAAGATCTGGGAGGTGAGTCCCATAATGGGATGATTTCACACTATGAATGATGATTAGAACAACTATGGAAGTGGATTAAAGAGATTTACCTCTAAGAGGGGGAAACTAGGTTTACCATACTGATGGATCAAAGCACCCCAAGAGAGAATATCCATGTGGTGAGTCCCATAAAGGGAAGATGTCACACAATAAAGGCTGATTAGGACACCTATAGAGGTGGATCAGAGAGGTTCACTCCTATGTGTGAAGAACCATGGTTTACCATTAATATGGATAAGAATTCCCTATGAGGGTGGATGTGGGATGTGTGTCCCATAAAGGGAATATGTCACACTATAAAACTAGATTGAAACACCTATAGAAGTGGATTAGAGAGGTGAAATCCGTGGATGGGGGAACCTAGGTTTACCGTTGGTTGGGATTGAACCTCAAGTAGGAATCCTACATACCCTGTTTAGAGTACCGAGATCAAAAACCATGTAGTTCGATAGGGTGATTGAATCTTATGCATTGAAGCTACCTAGGTTTCAGAATGGAATGAAAATATTGTGAATGGGGTTTACATGATGGAGCTACATGGATGCTACTATGGAGTAACAATGGAGTGAATGGGGATTAGGCATGAGAGCTACTTGGGTGACACTATTGAGTGACAATGGTTTGAATGGAGATTTTTGGTGAGGGTGTCCTGGGTGCTGCTATAGAGTGGAAATGGTGTTCATGGGGCTTACGCATGGGAGCTGCCTATGTGCCACTATGGAGTGGAAATGGTATAAATGGGGTTATTCATGGGATATTCCCATAATTTCATCCTCATGTTTGGCTATGAAGGAATCCCATGTTCATTGAATGAATTAATACCAATGATTAACATCATGTAAAATGACTTGGTGTGTCTTCTCATTATCAAAACCTGAGGGAACTTATTCATGATGTGTAAAGAATCCAATTCATGTGTAATAGGGTATGTTATAGTTTAAATTCATGTAGTGAGGACTATTAGGTGGAAGACACTTAACAATGGATAGTGTGGGACTTATGAAAGAGTGGCCCTTTTGGGTTCGACCTGGCATGGGAGTTAGAATATGGGCTTTCAAAAGTTTCTTGAAGAATTGTTCGACTAAAGGAGCTTGTTTAATCCAAGATGAGAACCTATACTCATGACATGGGAAGTGGACAAAGAGGAATATGTCAACTCAAGGTATTTTAATGAGTGTGGAGGAGTATCTTGAATCATAGTATTCCAGAGGTGGATGTTGGGGTTGCAAAAGGTTGCAAGCCAAAATCCCCTCAACTGGACTCGAAAAGTTCATGGTGAGACTCTCTATTTTCAATAGGGGTCGGTGATGGTAGAAAAGACCGCAACTCAATAGTGATCTCAAGTGGGGATGCAGGGGTACATTACCAATGGTTTGGACCAACTAATGCATGGATGGACACCATTTCGTGTAAGATTTGGGTATTGTGGCATAGGTGCATAAAATAAAGAAAACCTTTGTGATTTTTCATGAGTTTTTTTAGGCTTGAAAAAAAGACCATGGATGTGCACAAGAGGAGTATTTATGCACACCTTCCTTTGGTAAAATGAGGTTAGGTAAGGATTAACCAACTATGGTCCCACTTTAAGAAGGAAACACATGGGACCTGTCATGAAACTTCTTATACCACAAGGGATTTATTCTTCCATGATGTAACGAAATATTGGTCATACGGGTAGTAGAACAGTGACCTTCATCAAGAGACTCACCATGAAGAATTGGGTACAATTCAATATATTGGTGAGTCCATCCTCATCTATGCACAAAATTTGTAGCATTGAAATGGGAATTTGATGTTGCATTGGGCATGTAATAGCCTTGTGTGATGATTCATATTTTTTACATGCATGGTGCACCACATTACTGCTCCTTAAACAACCGTTTTTAGGTGGTTGATATGGAAGATGGCCATTTGAAATCACATTGATCATGTAAGAACATTTTTCATGGATCAGGTTTTGACCAAAAGTTTCCATTCTACCATGAAAAACTTCATTCTTGTGAAGAAATCCATGCTTTTCCTCAAATCACCATGGATTTACATTTTTAGTAGTATGAGTTCAAATAAAAATAACCTCTAATCCATTACTCCATTTGGACTACATGATCAATCAAATCGAAGCTGAAAAAATGGGATATGCTTCTAGATCATGTTTGAAATAATTTATTGCATTATTTGGACATGTTTTTTCAGTTCCAAATCTTTTTTCCTGCATTTGGATACATATGTGATCCCAACAAATTATATATATTACCCAATGTGTTGATATTGAAATATGAAAATTGATGATGTATCTTACCATATCATCTGGGTGTAGTTCCTATTCTAGTGTCATAGATTTCCAGACACAAAATATTCTTCCTCATTTTTCTTTCCTTGTCTCTAGATAATCCTCTTCTTGGAAGGATGGGGTTTGGGAGAATTAGACTTTTTTATGGTCTTGGGACCCTTTTCCTAATTCTTTCTTTTATTACTCACCATAAGGATCTCTTTTTTATCACCCCCATGTCCTTTTCCAATTTTAGAATCAATGTAAGAAGTTTTGAAAGACTCTTCTCATTATTTCTCACGTTGTAATTAATAATAAAATAGGAGAAGTTCTTGGGAAGTGATTGAATTATGAGATCTGTATGTAACTCATCTGGGAATTTAATCCCTAAGATGTCATAGTATTAAATGTAGCCAATAAGATTAACTAAATGATGCCCAGCAGGTGAAAAATCTCTAACATTAGTTCTAAACAAATAATTGGAGATCTTGTACCTCTCTTGTCTCACCTTCTCTTATTAGAGATCCTGAAGGTAAGATATCATAATATAATAATCAATATTCCCATATTTATTTAAAACATCATTGGGCTTTCATGATAACATGAAACATTGAAAATTTCTGGAATCATTCAAATGTTTCTCATAGAGTTTTAACTCTTCATAACTAGACCCATTTCAAGGTGCTTTAGGAAAAGTTTCTTCCAACACATATAATATTCTTTCAAGGAGAAGGATGACATGTAGGTTTCTTTTCAATTCATGGAAATTTGTGCTTATGAGAAGGTTGTCCTTCTTAAGTATGGATGTAAATGATGTATTTTATGTCATTTTATTTTTGTTTATAAAAATAATATAAGTAAAATTTTAGTACGTTATCTAATAAAATTTAGACAAATTAATAAATTTTATATTTATTAGTCTCCCACTATTTTATCGAAACCCAATATCCCTCACTATTGGCTTTAAAAGCGGATGGATACTTCATAGTCTCACAAAAAATCATACACCAATTTCCACATACAACTTTTAGTGTTTGAGGTTGGAGATAGAGTTTTATTACGTGTTTCACCCAGGTTGGGGTAGAGGCAGATTAGAATACAAGGTAAAATTTCACCGATAAATGTTAGGATGTTTCAGATTCTGGAGAGAGTTAGGATGGTTTCCTATCAGTTGTAGTTACCTCAGAGGTATGGAACCATGAAATGAATCTTCCTTATATCTTAGTTGTGCCACTATCACTCAAACCCATCTCAAGTTTTTTAGCTAAAGGAGGTTCAACTTTAGGTTGATGCCTCCTTTGAGGAGAATCTGATTCATATTATTGATAGAAGCACAGAGGTTCTCCAAGGACGTTTAGTTCCTATAGTATGGGTAATATTGTATAATGGTCATTTATGGGATGATACTTGAGAGAGGTAGGGAAACATACGTGCTCATTGGATGGAGTTTTTCTCTGATGAATCTTGAATAGCCTTCAGGGAGAAATTTGGGGACATGTTGTTATAAGGGGGAAGATTGTAAGAACTCAGGTTTTCATATGAGATACAGATCCTTTTATTTTTGTTTTAAATGAATTTTTATAGCCTTATGTGAATGATTAACTTGATCATAGGTGTTTTGGAGGTGTCTGGGGCTTGTTCAGAGTCCAAAACCATGTTTTGGTCTGAAAATTACCTTGCACACAATTTATGCACAGTTAGACCAAATTGTGCAAGAGATCTAAAAAAGTGATGATTTTTGGGTAGTGTGTTTCTGTATGATTAACACATGGTTATTCAAACCATCCAGGGTAACCATGTGAATTTCCCCTCCTAGGCACTGAGGTATGCACAATTAACACACAGTTTGGGAAACTGTGTGGGTAAACCTTGCGACCCTACTCTGTTGATTTTGTTTAATTTTTTATAATTAAAACCATTTTTATAATTTTAAACCCATTTTGGTTTTCCTTCTCCTATACACATCACCCTCTTATGGAGCTCCATTGAGGCAGTTTTAAGGCCAAGTCTCCATATGACCTCCGTTTCGATCGCCAATTATATCATCAGATCCGCAACAGTATGTCCTCGGTTCCTTTTTATGAATTCTTGATTTTTCAGAACAACAAATGCGCTATTTGGATTTAGGATCATATGACCTAATATTATATTCTTCATACATTCTTCATATTTATTGAAAACTAGGATGAATCAAAACTTGATATTGGATGATCTGTCTACAACTAAGGTGAGGTAGGTGGTCTATACCAAATTTTGGCTTTTGTTTGGTATTTTTCGGGCATTTTGCCTTTATTCCATCTGTCAGACTTTCCAGCGAGGACTCATTTTTGGAATAAATAGCATTTAGTAGCTATAGTTGAACCTAGTGAGGTTTACTATAGATTTGGTTTAGGTGAATTGGCACCTATTTCTCTTTTCAAGGTCACCTAAGGGGTGCACCTCATGGTTTTAGCTTGTTTATGAATGTTTAAACTACCCAGAGGATGTGTGCTTGTGCTTTTCTAGTTAGAGGAATCTCGTTAATGACTTAATATCTTGAGTATCTTGTTTGGGAGATGTAATTCCTCCTTGATTAATGAATATCATGTTATTCCTTAACTATTTTGATATTTTCGCATGTTAAATGACAAATATGGGTGGGTATAACTATATGAAATGACTAATGGAATGTTAAATGGTTTGTATGGGAGGGCAGACCCATATGATTGTAGTTGATAAATGATTTGAATGAGTTGGAATACTCATGGCTTGTGGTGGTTGATGTGAGTGGGTGCAATTTTTTGGAATGAATGTTAAATTTGAATGCTTGAATGGTTGAATGAATGGTTTTATAGATTCCATGGACTACTCTCCAAGGATCTGGAATGCGGTAGTGGACACCATTGGTTGAATCTGACCCCTTGGGTTTTGATTATGTGGGATGCCTCAAGCCTTTCTACCCCATGGATTTAGCTTCCTTGGGCTCGCATAGGACATGCTTTTTCCATGATCCTAGGATCCCAACCAGTGCCTAACCGAGTTTCCACCAGGGATGCCCATGGGACTCGATGGAATTCCTTGGACAAGATCCTTGGATCCGGCCCTCCATGGTCTAGATATTATTACTTGGATGCCTTGGTCTGCTGACACCTTGTCTCTGGCCCATACGGTCAACAGTTCACTATACTGTGTAGTTGTAGGACACTTGACTACTCTATATAGCATTGTTGTGGTTTCATGATATAGATGGATGTACGGTGTGGCTGCCTAACATTATTGTTAAATTTTCTATAGCTTCCTTGGTCATAGATGACTCTTTTATAGGTAACCTTGAGGGTTGTTCTATTTTAATTTACAATAGAATTAGTCCATGGGGATATTCACTTATATACTGGTTGTTTACACTTGTTAGAACCTTTGTAAAATTATTGTTAGAACTATATAGAAATTGGTGGTTTCATATTGGGATGTTTAACTCACACCATTTTGGGTCTCCTTGGGGACCCAAATAGATTATATAGTTATAGGTGATGATAGGTTAAAGCACCCTAGTACAGATTGTTGATTGAGTCTTGGAGCAAGAGAGCATAGTACCAAGCTATGTCTTGCGATGCTGGGATACCTTTTTGGTATTTTTCTATTTTTGGGAAATATGTATTTTATTTTAGTTCAATGTATTGTTTTGACTACTTTATAGATACTTGTACTATCTACATCATTTTTTATATGGGACACTTCTGGTTATTGATATGTATTCCTCTCTTGTCTTACATACAGTAGTTTACTGGTTTTCTTATGTTATTTACTATATACTTGACTTCCATTATGATACTCTGGTAATGAGGGCATAGTCTCCCTACTGACTCAACTAGGCCCTCACTACTAGTCGGTGGCCTTTGGAATTTGCGGATATTTTCATCATTCCATGTGACCAACTGGGCTTGGGCACTGTTTCGAGTGGCATCCAGGCCCGGGAAGTTATGAAGTGTTTCCTAAAAACTAAGTCCTTCTATTAATTCTATCATTTACATTATGAAAGATCTTAATTATATAACAACTTAAAAAAAAACTTATAATGGAATCATGTACAATTTCATCTTTATTTAAGATTTATCTATATGAGGATTGGTCCATTTAACAATAGCCAATAAAGAAAATGTATTAACTTGTGTTTCTATTATTATTTTCAATGAAATTACTTTGAGATATTATAATGGTTATTTCATTATACATAACATTTATAGATTTCTTACAACTTCCACATACATTCTTCTGAGTCTTTGGGTCATTAATCCTAAAAAAACTCTCATAAAATTTGATCACTTCATGTGAAAAGATTTGTTTGCCTTTATCACTCGCATCTGCTTGTTGTTTCTCTATATTTTTATCTGTTCAAATTGATTTGTAAATATATTTAGAAACTCCTTCTTGTAAAACTCATATTTTTTGGATTTTTCTTACAGTTTCTCTATGACAATGGAGTTACACTTTTAGGATTAAAACCTCACTTATTCTTCTAGTATTTCTATATTTAAACTAATCCATTTATCCATCTCTTAGAGTGATTTAAATATTGATTTAAGTCCTCAAATTTTAATATTGAATTCCATGTCCCATTTACAATAGTCCATAGTGTGGACCATAGTTTTTTGTAACATTATTTTCATCCATCTATTCAAACTTCTAGGGAATGTTTATCTCGAATTTATTTTTATGTTGATCTTATTTTGTTGCTTTATTATTTTCCAATGTGGATTGTAATTATTTTCCCACCTTATTTGTTTTTGGTAATTTGTGAACATTTTACATGTGAATGGTGAATCATTAGTGTATACTAGTATTCCTTAAATACTGAGGCCATCCATCTAGCAATGATCCTAGAATTTTTCCAAACATTAAAATCAGTTCCTAGTGAACAATGTTTTTCTCTGTATCGTTTGATACATATCAAAAGGTCTACTCATTTATTAATCTTTACACCATATTACTCCAAGACTTATATATTATCTAGAGATAAAAAAATTTCCGACACTTGATTCCCTTTTATCTAAACCTCTAGTATCACCTGTAATAACCAATAAAACTCATCATTTTTTCTATTGAGGTAGTTTGGAAAATTTTATATTTTTGAGTGGAACCACTTATAATTTAAGATATTCTTATAGGGATATTTTTCTTGAATTTTTTTACATTTACCCTTGATGTAGCGATGAATTAATAATAATTTTTCTCTACCTAATTTTTACTATATTTTTAAAAGATATAATATAATTTTGAATAGTGTTCATATAAACATGAATAACAAGGTTATGGGTTATATTCTTCTTGGAGTTTATTTTATCTTTATCATAGGATTATTTTAAGATATTTTTTCCAGGGATAATTTGACACTGATATTAATTAATATAATAACCCAAACATCTATAAACAAATCTCTCTTTTTGAATGAATAAATTCATTATTATGAAATTTATTAATAAAAAACACAATCAATACTTTGGTTATTTTGGAACATTATAGACTGCTATATTTTAAATATCATCAATGATTTTAACCATTGATAATATTTCCATTTCACAATGACCATTAATATTAGTATATTAAGGGTTATGATAAATTACAATTGACACCTACAGAAGAAGTGATGTTTATGATCAGTAGGATCATATCCTATCAAGCCAATTTATTGAAGCTCTCATGGGAGATGGAGTCACTGGGAATTTCCCTTGTCCAATACCAAGATGAGAATAAACAACTGAGACATGATCCAAACTATTTACATGATAAATTAAAACATAGCGTGATCATGAATAAAACCATTTTTGCTAAACAACCCCAAGAAAGTGTAACTATAGAACACCTTACCCTTATAGCATATGTTAGTGAATTAAGGGGTTATGTGTCTAGAACCTAAAATTTTGAATTTTTATATTTTATTTTAGATTAAATAATGATTAAAATAATCTCTTTTTATTATTACTTTATAAATTATTATATAATGAGTTTTGTAAAATTTTAATTTTGATACGAAGAAATAAAATTATATTTTGGGAAAATATCTATATTTTAAATAAAAATTTTCTTTTTGATAAAATAGATTTTTTTAAATAAGTGTCATTATAATACATAATACTTATTAATTACTATTTATTTAAATATAAATTAATATATAATGAAGTATAATTAATTTATATAATGGTCAGAAAGTAGTTAGTGTTGTAAAAACTACTATTTTCTACTATGGACATATTTTTATTTAAAAGTTTAAATTATCATATCTTGAAAATTATTTAGGTAAAATAAATATTATTTTTGAATCAGAACATCGATGTTATCCAATGGTGATTTGTTCCTAATATTTTAAAACATACAAATTTTTTGGTAAACATTAAATACGGTATAAATATGGGGTGTGTTTTATGAAATTATAAATGACCAAAAGTGATGAAATAAATACCATGAAATTTATCCACAACCAAATATAGAATCAAAAATTGAAAAACATTAAAGTTATTTGGTATATTTTATAAACCTATAATGAATCCTCCAAAACCATTATTATATTTTAGGGTTTTAAAAAAAATTCTTCCTAAACATGAAAAACATCCCTAACATCAATGGTATTATTTCAACATGTTTGGTTCTCAGGCTTATAAAATATTGAAAACCACTCCTATTTGGTAGAACCAATGGTTAAAAATCATTGGATGGTTTGTAGTGTTGACTATTTTCAAATATGGAGTCCAAAACCTCTGTTTAAAAATTACTAAAGGGTTTTCACCTATATGTACCTATCATTCATTGATTAGGGATTTCCATTTATGTAACCCATACTCTTAGATTGTGGGGTTACAATTGATAAAATATTTTCTTATGTTCTATGATCTATGTTGAATGCAAATGCATATACATGACATGAATGTGACTGGTGAACCTAGAATTATATATCCATTTAGTGTACTATGCAATTCTTTTATCTCATGAGATACCATTTATGGTTCATGGGAGGTTATCCTAATAACACTAAATAATGATGTCTTGGATGTTTTCCATGTCTTATTCTTATGGTGTCATGTGGCTTGTTGTTTCTATACTCCTATGTTTCCATGAAGTTATTATCTTATACATTCTTAGATTTTTATTGTTTTTGATTCTCACCCCTTTTATTCCACCTTGACATACCTCTTTACTCACATGTGTTAATTTCATCATATTATGCCATGATTATTCCCTAACATTGATTTATACATCCCCATTTCTTATGTAGACCCCAAGGTTATCCCATGAATTTTTAAAAGGGGATAGAATTTTAAAATCATGTTAAGGTGTTTTAAATAATATCGTTGTATCTAATTTAATAAAGATATTATGTCTCTCAATCTTCTAGTATTTTATTAATTATGTATTTATGTAATAAATCATAAAATAAATTATTTAAAAGATATGTTTTTTTATAATTAATTTCAATAGACACTTTTGTAGAAGAATATTTACTTTTTAAAATATGTGAAGTTTTAGTTTGTGCTAGTTTTATATTTATTAATCTCATCACAATGTCATGAGACATCATACTAAGTGAGTTCTTCTCATCCTCAACTAATCTCAGGTTGTCTTCAAAATCCTTCTTCAACTTCTTGTTTTTTTCCTACATTTTTCATGATTATTGTAAAGAGTTATCAATATATTTTATTCTTTTTTTAATTTAATCCCCATATTAGAATCTTTAACATTTGTTGTGGTTTTGTACTATTTTTAGAAATCATGGATTACTTCCACAAATATTATTTCAGACACTACTTTCTTGGATAGATCTACTTCAATGTTTTCTTGAATCACATTAATTTTAATGTGATTGTGATATTTTAATCCATACTAATTAGTAAAATAATTATATTATTTTAATATTTCTTCAAAATAGATATTCTAGAAAACTCCCCACATATCTTAATAATTAGTAAGTCTTATAGAATCTCAAATTTTAGTAAATGTTGAAGTATTAGGGCACAAAAAAAAGTCTTATACACACTCTAAAAGTCATATGGCCACTGTAAATGTATTAGGTGGGAACTTCTGAAATTCTAACACAAGTAACGTAATAAATTATAAATCTTATCAAATTATGAGGCACAGAGTCCTACGATGCATTAAATTATTGCAGTTTTCTCTAATATCATATGAAATATCCTAAAAATTCATACATGTTCACTAAAATAATTATTAATTGACTATATTCTTATGCATGTAAAAGTCATATGAACTCAAGACATATCCATTTTTCTATCTCAATACAGAATTCACAAATTTCACTCAAACAATCATATAACCTCTTTCAACCATCTCAAATCCATCGCAAACACTTTGAAAAATCTAAAAAAATTAGAAATGTCATAATAACTAAAAACTTCTTCAAAACCATTCCAAATTATATCATTAATTTGACCTATTTTTGTCTGATCATAAACTTTTTGAATACTAATGTAGACATTACAATATCATGGTCACTAATACTTATCATATAACCTTGAATATAATATCACCAATCATCATACATAAAAAGATATGGCTACTTGAATCATTAAAAGTAATTCAATAATAAACCTTACTTAATTTTATAATTATGATTCCATCACCTTATTTTATCATCACATCTTCTCAATAACAACTATTGGTAACTTCAAAATAATCATGAAAGCATTACTTGTTGAAAAAAATGCAATGTAAATAGGAATTATTCTTGGTGATCTTTTTTCATTCACATCCTTTGAATATTTATTCATAAAAATTTTATCCTCATAATTTTGGAAATTCTCAGTTCACTTAGTAGAAATATTCCTAACATTAACAATATAGAAAAATTTTATTTGGAATATTTCTATTTAATTTTCTATTTCCTAATTTTATATTAAAAAGAATAATTCCATAACTTTATCAACTTCCATCACTTTAATATCATCCCCCCTAAAAGCCTCTGCATTAACTTGATTTATAATTCATGATATTTATTATTTTCCATGGTATTATCATCATTACTCCTCATATAATATACAACAAAATTTTTGTGAACATTATCCAATGTTTCCTCCATTAGATCCTTTTTCTTCAGTACCAAAATCATGAGGTTGAAATTAGCTGGAAATTTTCTCAAGATATTCTTCCAAATTTTGATATCATTAAGGGATTTCCTAAGACTAAAGATGTACATAATAACCATGTTCACTTTATCAATGAACTAATTAATAGATTTATTCATGTGCATTTCATGTACTTAGTCCATATAAATTATGATCTAACTTTGTGTTCCTTTAAGTAAACTTTTTAGATTCTATGAAAATTTTCCAAAATTGTGTGTTAGTATTTATATAAAATAACCTTTGTATAGATTAATTTGAAAATTGATCATCATCACACATTGATTCCATTGGAATTATCTCTATATATTTATGAACTATTTTTGATAAATAGATACATTCCATGTTGACCATTATTCCATGTATGGAAGTTGTATAAACATCCATACCAAATTATGAAAATATTATTCCTTCAAATTATTGTAAATATAAATTTTATTTTCATAAAACAATGAAATCCATTTTTAATTAACAATAATTTGGATGGATTATAGAGAGATCCAACTTCCTAAAAAATGAACCTTCCACTCTGATACAACTTATTAGTCCCACAAAAGGAACATTCCCAATGGGGGTGGTAAATCTGGTTTTTTTATGTCATATAAAACTTCCATATTATCTTTTTCAGAGTTAAGAGAAATAATAGTATCTCTCACATAATGAATATAAAATGAATTAATCATAAAATAGACACATAGGAGATGTTTACATAGTTAATTCTAAGAAGTCTATGTTTAATGACAATACACTCAGTGATGATTCAATGTATCAAAATACGCTATGAGATCACTGCTTGTTCATTAAAAATTAAGATAATTTCACCTAACCCATAAGGTTTATGTCTCACTCAAAGATAAAGTACTCCTAGATCTCATCACTTAGAAATAGTTCACTGCTTCTCCAAGAGACCCCATGATCATCCATGAACCAATAATGGGAATTAAATTAATATTAGTGTATAAATATACAAAAACTTCACAAAATTTATAAATCTAAAAAATATTTCCATGATAGATCTCCTATAACTATACCTCTTCTATCTTCTTTCCATGAAAACACGCATTTATAAAACTTCTATCCCTAAAATATAAATCTATTATACAACTTCTTCTTATTTTGAATATGATATAGGATATCACCCTAACCTTATATATAATTTTTAACTTGTTATTAAATATTTTTGATGAAACACAATTCACCATGTTATATGAGATATCACTATATTGTGGTATTCTCCTAGTAAACCTTTGATTCAAAAAAATATGGTCTCAAAATATTCTCCTATCATCTAAGTTTCACTATTACCAAAATTCAATCTCTCTCATTTGAACTTCATTATGGATTGATTTCCTCTTGAACGTAGAATAGACCATATCCAGGAAAAAAGACTTCCTCCTTGAAATCCACATGCTTAGTATCATGTTTTCATATCCCGAAAAATAATGATTCTCACCATGGAATACTTTATGTAGTTGAAATATTCAGCTTCACATTATAATTAACAGTACATGTGAACCACCAAAAATAATTTTGTTCCTATGTTGTGCCTCCTTGTATTATAGTGGTATTTATATAACCTAAAAAATAAATACACTATGGTATAACATCCTATAGATTTTCTATTACCCTTATAAAATGAAGTACTATGGGGAACTTTATATCACTCAATACATTTCAATATTCCATGGTAACCCCCATATTTCATTAAATATTAAACTAATTCATAAAATAGATCTCCAAACTAAACATCAACCAACTTCATTCCAAACAACCTCTGAACATCTTAATACTATAAGTAATGAATATATGTTAACACTATATTTCCTTTATAATAATCCATACATATATTATCAACAAAAACAAAATGTATCAATGGATTTTTTTATTAACATGGGTTGATCATACGTTTGATAAATTCTCAGAAAAAAATTTTGAACATTTTTTCAGGTAAGAGATATAGGATCGTTAGAGCCTTGAGTTCTTTCTCATTATATGGAATCAGAACACATATTATTTTCAGACATGTATAATGAAAAAAATGGTGTCATGGAAATCTTATCAGATATTTATAGGATGATACCTTTAGTGATAAAATTAATTAACTTGGGTAGAAAACCCTTATGAAATTATCTTTATTTCTCACAATTTAGATATTCATACTCCATCTATATCAAAATATATGTGCAGATTATAGGAAAAAGTAGTTCTTAGTTATCATTCCCTCAATAATTTCACCTCAATAAAACATCACACTCAAGGATTTTATTTGAAAATATGAGTTCCTTGAATCAGTTAAAATCATAACCTATAAAAGTGGACCTGGAAGATAAAGTTACCTATGTTCTTTATTATATAGTGTATGGATTATTTTCCAACTAGAATTCATCAAGGAAATCTAATATTTCTTTGAATTTTAACCCCAAAACAAATCAGGGTTCAAAATGTAGTTGGTTTTAATACCATTGATCAGAAATAATTTATTACACAAACACTTTTACCACATAATACTTTCTAGTATCTATTATAAAATTGTGGCTAATATAATCAATGATCATCTCTTACAAATATTTTCATAAATTATTTAAAATTTATAGAATGGTTTAATTTTAGATTGGAGCATCATGTGGGTTGTGACTATAGACTATGATATGTTTATTGACATTAAATAAAATATTCTCTCAGGTAATGTGGTGACCCTATGGTATATGGAAAAGGCATATTATAACATATAGTGGGGACTCATTTTGAATATTCTTTGATGGTGTGGATTTTTGTGGATTTTTATGGCATCTGGTTTATATGTTTATCTTCCACTAAGTTTTCTATTTCTATAATGGTTAAAAGATTTGGTTTAATTAATTACAATCATGATACTATATAAGGATTCCATTTTCACCTCCAATGTTTTCATTCCTCAAGATTCATTTTGTTCAAATATTTCAGAGATTATGGAACAAGTTTCTCTTGAAATTTTTAAAAGAATCTATCGGTATCCTAAAATATCTCACACTATATTTTTTGGGTGATATTCTCATTTTCATCAATGGTAATATTTGATAAGTATTGACTATAAAGAATTCATTATTATAATATGTAACACCCCATGATTTCATAGTACGTTATCTCTTCAAAGAAATTCAATAACTTTCTTTACAAGTAACACTGAGTTCGAGCGCACCACGAATTACCAAACTAGCCATTCAAAAAGTAGTTATGAATAATATTAACTGAATTTTGAATTTTATATACTCCATATAATTTTAAAATCCATATTATGTGTTTCTTAGACATAATATAAGAACAAATTCATTTTTTTAGATAAAAGAAGTATTTTTCAAAAAATTCAATTTTATTACCTTTTAATGGCGAACCTTTTTTAAAAACAATATTTGACACTTTTATATATTCAATTTAATGAAATTAAAATTATTATTTAGAATCGGGACATAAAAAGTTAGTATGGATAAATTTTTGGTACTTTTCTGATAACTTTCATATTTTGATGAATAGTAAAAAAAATACTAAATTTTAATCAAAACAACTTTTTTAATCAAAATAATTTATAGTGTTAAATTGTACATTTGAGTGGTTTTAAGGTATAATTAGATTATATTTTTATCATTTAATATAATTTAGGTCATTTGATGTAATTTCACATTTATTTTGGACATAAACAACTGCCAATTGTTTGATAGTTATTATTTCTTAAAAACACGCTTTTTATTTTGACAACGGGAATTAATTTTAAATTAATTTCTTCCACTTATGTGTTTTGAATTTGTAAAAATGGATTCCATATTTGGAATCAAGAGTTTTAAATTTTTTAAATAGGTAACTTTAATTTTTAGACATTATGAATATTTACTTTATTAAATATTTTATTTACCATGGTAAAAGGGGAAATCTGGTAAATATGGGTAAAAAAATATTATTATAATAATATTAAATTTCCCTAACATGTGTCCTATTCATATTGGTTGATACATTTCCAACCATGGTCATCCTTGGGTTGATTTCAGGACCCCATGGATCCACATTAGAGTGATAAAGACACTTTATATTAATTAATTAAAAGTAATGAAAAAAATGACATAAACATATATCTTTTAGTAAAATAATTTTTACAGGGGGTTATATAAGATATATTTTCAAATATAAATATTCATTTGAAAGATGAAAATATTTTATACATCATGTTATTTGTTTTATAATTTTTGGACATAAAATAAATAAAATTATTTATGACACAATTATGATGCAGTGTTTACCTCATTAAAGAATGATATAAATAAATAAGATTATAAAAATTAATACAATATCTAAAACATGTAAAATTATTATTGAATGATTTTATTTCTAACATGAGTCATCTTATATTCAACTTGATTGAGTTTTGAACCTTTATAAACCAAAAATTATTATAAAATAAAATAATATTTTCAAACATTCCTAAAGAGCCCCTCCACCCTTATAAAAATCCCTCACATATAACCCATTTCTCGCATCTCTCAAGCCCCTTGGCTCATCAAAAATCTTCCCAATTAAGCTCCATACATCCTGATATTCTTATTAAAAGCCATAACATAGGAATAAGACACTTCAAGGAAGCCTTTTGGTTCAAACCAAATGGAGTTACCCGATTTAATGGTAACATCTCCTATTAAGTTATTTTATTTTATTTTAATTCTATAACCCCCTAAAATCTCTTTATTATGTTCTTTTATAACAACACCAGTATCCTAAATATACTAGGTTGTTTTTATGAGAATTTTTTTAACTACACTTACACACAACTCCATCTAATGGGTATAGAACATAATGTTTCTGTAGACGGCGAACTACTGCCTCACGAAACGATGATTGTTCAATATTCTACTACCACTTCTTATGGTGGCCATTATGATGGAACTGTAATTATATATGATATTTATTTTATCTATAATATTCTTTAATTCTATTTTATAACATACCTTTATTATTTTCATGTTGTATATATACAATAATTTCATTTGAGGAAGTGCGGACTAATGTCCACTCAAAGTGATATGACTCGTTCATACCATACATGGAATGTATAAAAGATGGTATTAATTAACTTATAAAATGTATATAAAATTTTATATTATACTATAATAATAATATAACTATGTATAATTTTGTATTCATTCCTTTTAAAATAATAAAATAATAAAATGGAAGTAGTGCTCGTGCGTACATACAGATTACCGTCTCCACGAACGCGATGAGATTCATTCCCCATTGTAACAATTCAAGAATAATTTTCATTTGATTATTAAAAATAATATTTAAGAACATTATATCATTCTGGATATGAATAAAATACAACCTATCCATAACAAACATGACTTACGTAACAAAATATATAAAGGAAAACAAATCAGTTAACACCCGAAACAATGATACTACTAAAATATTATTAACAAAGCAATATTATAAAACCATATATAATATCATATTTATGTATGTGATTTTAATATAATTTAGTAACAATGATTTAACTATTATATAGGAGGTTAACGTACCCTCTACCAAGGAAAATTATAAGGTATGGGTTAATTCCTCAATCACATTATTATTTGAGATTGTTTATGTGTAAGTTTTTACTGGGACATATTTATTATCCATGTCCATGTTTCATAAAAGAGTTGTAAAAGGGATTATTTTTAATGGAGTCTTTTAATAAAACATCATTTTAATTTTTTTAAAGATTTATTCTTCTAAACCTTTCTTATTAATGTCCATGTTTTCCAAATGGTTTTAAGGATTTATTTATATGTACATGAATGTTCTAAAATGTTAATTCCTTTAAAAAATATCAAAGTGGTATGGGAAACTTTGACTCAAAACTATCTTTTAAATGAATTCATTTATAAATTGTCTGAATTTTAAATGATTTCATGAAAAGGGATTTTTCTCTCAAAGATTTTTACTGATCATTTTCAACTATGTCAACATCCTTTACATGATATTATTCTTGATCAAGGTTGATTTATTATAATAAAATCTTCCATATTTTATTGAATGAGTTATGATTTGTTTTAATGTGGATGTGCTATTTTTATACCATTCATGGTTTATGGTTAAAGTATTGAAATTTTGTATGCTAGTTTTAATACGAATGTTTATGTTATGTTTTAAAATTTTTATATGAGGAATATGCATTAGACATAGTAAGTGATGGTGGAGGCCACTATAGCTCATCGATGCATCGATAGGTCTCATGAGACAAACTAGTGTCTTGGCACAAGGCCTTGAAAAAATATTATTTGTAGTCTTGGAATGAGGCCTTGACTATGTGGTTATGATGTCCGACATTACGCATTCCATCATTATGAAATTAGCTATTGATATTATATGTGACTGTTAGACTAGTAAAATATCCATGTGAATAAGTAAATGGAATTATTTGATTTATCTTTTCCATATTATGATGAAGTTTAAGTTTAAAAGGCTTTTGTTTTAGTTTTATACATTGCCTTAAATGTTTATGCTTATTTATTATTGATACAGCTATATTGTTATCCTAATTGAGCATCTAAGCTCACCCCTTTCTATGTTTTATTTTTCCCAGGATGCGAAGAAGTATATTATGAATGACCTATAGGGATTCTCTAAGGGATATGAATGTGGTCAATGGAGACAATTTTGTTATTGTTTTTCATTTTATAATGTAATGTAACGTTCATTTATGTAATCTATTTTCCAAGACTGCTAAATTGATCGGTATTTCGATACTTGATTCCTTGTAATAATGCCAATGTATTAAAATAATGCACTGAATCTGGGTAACTGGGGTAAGGGTATTATAGAATATAGATATTAGAGTAGGTATAACATGATCACATCTAAGGGAAATATATTTTTTCAACCACTCTCATCATGTAATATGATTAAACATACTAAGAAATGGTCTTGTTTTTTAAAACATCATTTTCCATTTTTTTTATCTAGGATATCCACTCATACATAGATTTGATTGAATTTTAAATTTCAATTTTCTCATGGAGAATATCATAGATCACATTTATAATAATAAAAACACATTTCATTCATTTGGATTGGTTATTTCTCTAATTTTAGACATCCTTGTAACCCTTATAATATATATTATACCAATATTTTATGTCCACAAATTGATTATAAACTCCATCGACAATCTATTTATGGATTTCCTTTGAGATGATAAATTAAAAAAATTATTTTAGCTTATTTTAAAAATACTATATCTCCTAATGAATGAAGAATAACTGAAAATACATAGCATAGAATAACACATGGAAGTAGTTTCTGGGAGATTTCATGGGATAATGTAAAAGGAGGATTTTTTTTAGCATATTAAATACATAGAAAACACAACCACCCTATTGATATTATCTTCTCGGGTCATTCTCCAGTGTCATCTACAATTTGAAACAAGTTATTATTTTCTTACAAAAGATACATAAAAATATCAAATATTTTATCATGGAATGGATATTTCTATTTTATAGGAATAATTGGCTCAACTATACTGTTCTCATTCAAAAATTTTACACATCATAATCTGGATCTTCATACAATGAGGCAACACTAACCTCTAATAGATGTGATTTTTTATAAAATAATAATATATCATCAAATAAGATTTGTTTTTATGTGATGTAGATTCAATAGTCTTTACAAAAGAACAATAATGAGGACTTATCATCTACTTCTTATCAAAGGTTTGTTTAATACCCAAGCTACAATTATAGCGATCTTTTATTTCTAGAGAAACAATAGTGCAATGCACGTAGCTTTATTCAAAAATGTGATTAAAACCAAAATTATGATTTTTTTATAAATTTAATTGTATAAAATGATTTTAATTTTATAAATTACTATATCAATATTATCTTATAGTGTTTGTTATATTAAATTTTCAAAAAACTGAATTTTTGGTGAATGGTAGAAAATATAATTTTTTTAAGAAGCATATATTTTATTTTCAAGTATTTTAAAAGACTAATATTATCTTGGATTGGTTTTAATATTCCATTAGTTCATCTTAATTATACATAATCCCATTAATTTCATTTGTATCAAGGTTATATATTTTAATTTAGTATAAAAATAATTTTATACTTAAAAATCAATTTCTATGGAAGACTATTTTATCATGTTTTACATGTTAGTTTTGAAATTAATTTATTAAACTTATAGTAATTTAATTTGATAATATGGACTCAGTATTTTGTAATATATTGTATAAATTTGTTAATTATTTATCCTTAATTTTTTTCATTATGAATAGTAATATTGGAAAAATAGTTAGTGACCATGGTAAGCGTCGAAATAAATTAAAAGTATTAAAACTAGAATGAAAATGATTAACATACCATAAAAAATTCAAACTAGTATTATATATTAATATTAAGATTTTTTATTATATTTTAATATTATTCATTTTGGGGTTATTTGTAAAGACCCGTAAAATTCAAGGGAATTTTTTTCTTAATTTTCTTTTTGATTTTACAAGAACGCAGTTTCTAACGACACTTGATTCCGAGCCCCGGTGTGCCCGGAATCATGTTCCGAAGTTTAGCTCAGGTACGTTGAGTGAACAAACGAACGGGTTTTCCTAACTTTTGAACCAGTGCTCGGAATCGAAATTTGAGGACACCGATGAAACCGCAGCACCGGTAATTTCTTAAGAACACCTTTTCCGGAGTTGCGTTTGCTCGGGTAATTTTATTAATTAAATGGGTTAACTAAAGAATAAAATAAAATATTGTGCTTCAATTTTTATTTCTATTTTAAGTAGTGATAACCTAGGAATGGGGGTTGGAGTGGGACCCACTAATATTCTAACTCCACTAGGTAGGATATTAGTGAGGTGGGGCCCACAAGAGCCCCATCCCCTTTATTTCCTTTTAACCTCCCACGTGCTTTTAATTTTTTAACACACCCACACCCCCTTATTAAATGCCAAGTCAACTCTCTTAATTAATGAATTGAATTAAGTTATTCAATGTAATCAATTATTGAATTCATTTTGAATTTCGAATTGAATGTTGGCTTCTGTGTGTTAATTAAATAAGACAAAGTCTTATTTCTTTAAGGATTATTTTGTTGTGCGGGAAGGTTGGAGAGGAATTGATCAAGCCTGGGAATCTTCATCTTCCTCATTGAAGAACGCGAAGAACACACCGTCACTGACGAAGAACGCCAACCTTCGACGAAGGACGATGAATAACGCTGATTCCTCAGAGATCGACGACGCGACGCCGTGTACTGCGACGCCGATGGTCCTCTTCTCTGTGACACCGTGTACCGCGACGCCTTGTACCGCGACGTCATGTACCGCGATGCCAACGATCCTCCTTCCGCGACACCGTCTTCCGCGACGTCCCTTTCCCGTGACAAACCTCGTTCGACGACTTCATCGAGGTAGGGGTTTGGAATTTTGTTCGTGATTATTCTTGTCGTTCCTCATCTTTTATTTGGGGCCGCCTGTTATCATTTTAACGGGAGGAGTTCGGACCACACGAACACGGCTGACCCTCCTTCCCCTTTGATGTTGTTCGTTGCGGCTTGAAAGAAGGCGGCGCGGTGCAACGGCACCGCGCGGAAACATAGAGGAATGCGGCGAAGAAGCGCGGCGCCGTCGCGCCGCACCGTTGAGACCGAAAGAATCCGCGACCGGAGTCGGTCCGCGACAAAGGGGCGCAGCGCCATCGCACTATGCCGGAGAACCAAGAAGGGCCACGGCCGGGGCGGGCCGCGACGGAGGGGCACGACGCCGTCGCGGCAGAGCAGGAGAGGCGGCCAGAGCCGTCGCCGCCGGTGCACAGGGGGCGGGACCGGCTGGTCCCGCGCGAAACCCTGGCTGGCCGTTTCGGCCGGCCAGATCCAAAAACCGGGGGTCGTAACCCCCGGATGGCAAAGGGAGCGGCCCCCACGTGGGGGTTGCGGTTTCAATCAAGGGGGGCAACCCCCCCCCCCCCTTTCTGCTCGGCTCGGCCAGCGCCGAGCTGGCCACACCGGGCCGCGCCCGCGCCCGGCCCACCGGCCGCCCAGGCCGGCCCGGGCCGCTCCGGCTGGGCCAGGCCACGCCCTAATGGGCCGTACCCGGACACGGTTCGGGTCGACCCAGTTCGGGCCGACCCAGGGGGTCTCGGGCCGGGTCGGTCTCGGGCCCAAAACCCTCCTAAAACCGAATAGGTTCGTTCTTTTGCCCATATCTTGGGCTACAGACCTCCGATCGAAGAACCGTCAGTTGAAATGAGATCCTTGGATTGAGACAGTCATTTCAGTATATTACACTCAAGGTTTCAGAGAACTTTGGGTATTTCCGGGTTGGTTCAAACACGAAACCAACCGGGCCCTCGGAGCGGAAACGCTTATAACTTGAGCTCTGGACGTCCGATTGACGTGTCGTCGACTTTGTTGGATTCCCCTTAGTGAGAGGGACCTTTTGGATTATTCCTCTAGAGTTTTGGACGTAGTTGGAGTGTGGTTGGGTTTATTTTAACTTAAAAACCAACTGGTCCCCTAGAACGAAAAATCCAATAACTCTCAGACCGGGCATCCGATTGACGCACCGTCTGTCACGCTGAGTTCCTCTTGTCGAGATGGAACCTTGGGATACATAAACTCCGGACTACGTGTTAGTTGATGTATCAAACCCCTTGGATCGTGGAGCGAACCCTCCCGGAATCGAGCATGCTGTGTGCGGGAACCCTAGAGCTGGCTGCGACTGCGACGACGATGATGACTGCACTGAAATCCTCCGTGGGTTCGGCAGTGACGACGACTACACTGAGATCCTCCGTGGGTTCGGCAGCGATGAAGATGACACTGAAATCCTATGTGGGTTCGACAGTGATAAAGACCATACTGAAATCCTCCGTGGGTTCGACGACGATGAAGACTGCACTGAAATCCTCCGTGGGTTCGACAGCGATGAAGACCATACTGAAATCCTCCGTGGGTTCCACGGCGATGACTACTGTTCTTGTATCCTACATGGGTCTGGCAGTGTTTAACTCTGTTCTTTCTATCCTACGTGGGTCTGGCAAAGTAGCTGGTCTGTATCCTAGGTGGGTCCGAAAGCTTAACTAGTTTAGTATCCTACGTGGGTCCCAACTTAGATGAATCATTGGCTATATATGATCATCTCTATCACCTTACGAAGAGGTATACCTGTGTTAGCTGAGTCTTGACTTCCAATCATTATCTTCGATATGATTGACTTGCTTTCCTATGTGGATTGGGTTGTGTTATTCTGTGTGGATTGGGTTATACTATCCTGTGTGGACGTGATCGAACTTGGGCTCGGATGTTGGAGCCGAAATGGAATTAATGACTTAGGTATATGTATGGGAATATACCTAAGTAGTGTTGGTTGTTACTTCGTGATTTTATCTTTCCTTTTTGGATTATCCTTTGTGGATTCTAGGAGACCTTTGGGGGTCTCGGGGTCCCTACTGAGTAGTGTATACTCACCCCTTCACGGTCTATGCCCGCACTACGTTGTGTTAGATGCAGATGACAGACAGCGCTGATCGTGGTTGAGGATTGTGGAGCAAGTCGTTACCTGGAGGTGGACCACTGAGCGGAATGTACATGGAGCGGACGACTAGACCCGAGGGGCAGAGGAGGCTATCTGTACCCACCCTTCAGGTGGGACTTCCAGTTGAAGGCTCGACGTTGCTGCTTTACTTTCAGTTGATGTACTTTCTTTCCAGTTGTACTTTACTTTCAGTTTGGGTTTGTATTCTGGTCCACTTACTTTTCCACACTACTATAGTACCCAGTTTTACTTAGTGTTTACTTCTACTTTCTTACTCTGTGGTGTTTGTTTACTTTATAAAGGCAATGTCTTCCCCTTTTTGTCAGGATTTACGCATTGGTCCTAGTCGCCTGCCCTTGGCCTATGGGAGGCGGGCTTGGGGTAGTCACGACATGGGTCCCGAGGATGGGTCATGACAAATTGGTATCAGAGGAGTTCGGTTCTACCACAGAACTCAAAACTCTGATCTTTCCTCTATGTGAAGCAATAGTGTTAAGGGTATTAAGTGTGGTTATTAGTCTAGGGAGTCCAGTGTTGGTGCGGCGGTCGACGTATCCGTACACCAGGACCCTGAATTCTGATTTCCGACTCAATGCACGAAAACATTGATTGCATGTGTGTTTCAAAATTTTTCATTGTGATTACTTTGTGTCAGCTCACCAGGTATACTGTTTGACTGTGGCACACCTGTTTCTTTTTAAGGATGGTCCCACGATGACAGCCAGCTAGGGTTCCAAGCTTTGTGCGAGACGATACCCCACCGAGCGATGAGGCCTCGGTGCAGGGCCCTTTTTCAGCGGAGGCACCGACGGTACCACTACCCGCCGAGCCACCCATGCTACCAGCCCCAGCCGCTAATAGTGCTCTTCGCCTTAGTGCACTGTATGAGTTTCAGCATCAGAGACTGCCCAGGTTCCGTGGTGAGACGGACCCTCAGGCAGCTGAGGATTGGTTGGAGGCTGTAGTTCGAGTTTTCAGGTTAGTGGGGACACCAAATGACCTCATGGTGATCCTTGCAGCGAGCCTCCTGCACACGGCAGCAGGCAGATGGTGGAGCTTGATGCTCCAGGTGCACGATGAGGCATCTCTCCTCTGGACAGACTTTGAGAGCCTCTTTCGCTCGGAGTTCATCCCAGCCACCCTCCGTGCGGTGTGCATGCAGGAGATTATACAACTGTGGCAGGGAGGCATGACTGTCACCCAGTACTCGGCGAGATTTACCGATCTCTCGTTCTATTCGACAGACATGGTAGGAGACCCATTCTTCTGGGCCCGGACCTTCGAGCAGTGACTGAGGCATGAGATCAGGGCATCGATGATCTCCCTCAGCATTCCGACATAGGCAGGAGTACTGGAGCGAGCCCTTCTCATAGAGAGCTTTCTTGCTGAGCCTATGCCAGCAGCGAGACCTACTGCAGGGCGGCACGTAGCAGAGTCGTCTGCAGCTGGCAGTCGACGGATGTCACAGGGGTCCAGGCGGACCGGACCATCAGGCAGACGACCTCAAGACACTGGCTCAGAGGTGCAGGGAACATGGTGTAGATCCAGCCTTCCGAGGAGAAGGCAGTGCTACACATGCGGCGGGCAGGGCCACATGGCTCGTGACTACCCAAACCGCCATGCAGAGGAGCAGCAGATGGTTGAGGGGCCACCCAGGCAGAGGCAGAGGGTCGACTGTGGCGGTTTGCACAGAGAAGGCGGATGAGGCAGGGGAGTTGGATGAGCAGCAGGTGGTGGGAGACGCTTTGAGTCTTTACCACCACCACCACCAGGAGGTCCACCCCGACCACAGGGAGCTGGCGGGTAGAGATAGGCTCAGCTTCAGGGAGCGGAGGCCTACGACCACGGTGCGCAAGAGATGATTCGAGGTACTATCTGTGTCTACTCAACCCTTGCTATAGTTATTATAGACACAGGAGTGAGCCATTCTTTTATTACCGCTGCCCTTGTTCGGAGCTCAGAGATTCCGACGGAGCCTTTGGCTCGATCCTTACGGCTAGAGACTCCTACGGGAGCAGACTCGATGATTACGCACTGGTGCCGACAGTGTGAGATTACTCTAGGAGGTGAGAGCTTCGGCTGGGATCTTCTTGTAGCGGCGTCGAGGCCTTACGACGTCATCTTGGGCATGGATTGGTTATCTACGGTCCATGCTCAGATTGACTGTATTAGGCGCAAGGTGCGGTGTGTACGCACCGATGGGAGCAGGTTCACCTTCACCGGCGAGAAGGGAGCCTTTGTAGCACAGGATGGACTCACGCAGAGGAGAGGATATCCCATCACTCATCAGTTGGCTAGCCTCATCCTAGGAGCAATTGACGTGTGGAGTCCTAGTTTTCCTTTAGTGGTGGATCAGTATGGGGATGTTTTCCCTAACGACGTTCTAGGACTACCTCCTCGCAGAGAGGTAGAATTTTATATTGATCTATACCCCGGGACAGCCCCGATATCCACTCCAGCATATCGGATGGCCTCCGCTGAGCTTCAAGAGCTACGGGTATAGTTTGAGGACTTTCAGGGCAAGGGATTCATCCGACCCAGTGTTTCACCCTGAGCTTCCCCGATTTTGTTCGCCAAGAAGGCGGACGGAAGCTTTCGACTGTGTGTCGACTATCATCGCCTGAACCAGGTGATCGTGAGGAACAAGTATCCACTACCGAGGATTGAATACCTCTTCAATTAGCTCAAGGGAGCACGATGGTTCTCGAAGATAGACCTCAGGTCAGGTTATCATCAGCTCAGAGTTCGGGATGAGGACGTGCAGAAGACGGCCTTCAGATGTCGGTATGGCCATTATGAGTTCTTGGTTATGCCATTCGGCGTAACCAATGCTCCAGCGGTGTTCATGAGTCTCATGAACAGGATCTTTCAGCCATACCTCGATCGATTTTTCGTGGTCTTTATCGATGACATATTGATATACTCGACCAATGAGGAGGAGCACGCCTACCACTTGCGGGTTGTACTAGACACACTCCGAGAGCAGCCGATTTATGGAAATCTCTTGAAGTGTCAGTTCTGGTTATGTGAGGTCCACTTCTTGGGACACGTCATCTCTGAGGTGGGATTTGCAGTGGATCCTGTGAAGATCGAGGCAATTCTATCTTGGGAGCCACCTAGAAGCGTGACAGAGGTGCGAAGTTTCTTGGGTCTAGCTGGGTACTACCTGAGATTTGTGCCAAACTTTTCCAGAGTTGCAGCACCACTCTCAGCTTTGATGAAGAAGGGGGAACCCTTCATGTGGTTAGACAGATGTCAGAAGAGCTTCCAGAAGCTGAGACAGAGATTGACCAGCGCACCTATCTTGAGGCTACCTAAGGAGGGAGTAGGGTACGTAGTCTACTGCGATGCATCAGGGACCAGACTCGGATGTGTCTTGATGCAGGAGCGGGCTATGATCACCTATGGATCACGTCAGTTGAGGCAGCATGAGAAGAACTACGCTACCCATGACCTAGATTTAGCAGTTGTGGTCTTCACTATGAAGATGTGGCGACACTATCTGATGGGAGAGCACTTTACAGTCTACTCTGACCACCAGAGTCTCAGGTACATCTTCTCGCAGAAGGACCTGAATCTGAGACAGCGAAGATGGCACGAGTTCCTCCAGGACTATGAATTTGAGATAGTCTATACTCCTGGAAAGGGGAATGTAGTAGCCGATGCTCTCATCAGGAGGACGAACATTCAGCTACTCGGGGAGGAGATGAAGCAGCTAGCCACTTTGCAGATATCCTTTGTGGATAGAGATTGAGCAGCCTTTCTTCAGTCACTCACAGTCACTCCTCCACTACTACAGCGGGTCAGAGAGGCACAATGTGGGGACGCTGACTGTGAGACGCGGCGTGCTCAGATATCCTCCGGACAGGCACCTGATGGATTCTCTGTAGGAGGAGAGCACATCGTCCTTTTCAGAGGACGTACCATGGTACCAGTTTCTTTACAGGAGGAGGTGATGAGAGAGTTTCACACTTCCCCTTTAGCGGTACATCTAGGAGTGGAGAAGATGTACCGGGATATCAGACGACAGCACTGGTGGCTGGGTATGAAGAAGGCTGTGGTAGAGTTCGTTTCTCGATGCTTCACCTACCAGCAGGTGAAGGCAGAGCACCAGGTACCAGGAGGCTTAGTACAGCCCTTGGAGGTCTTGGAGTGGAAGTGGGATGGGATACCTATGGATTTTGTGATTGTACTTCCACACACTTCCAGAGGTCATGACTCCATTTGGGTGATTGTCGACCGACTCACCAAGTCGGCCCACTTCTTACCCATTAGAGAGCAGGGCTCAATGGAGATATTGGGACGCATCTACATTCAGGAGATCGTACAGCTTCATGGTGTGCCATCATCTATCGTCTCTGATCGAGATGCCCGCTTTACTTCCCGGCTTTGGAAGGGGTTGCAGGAGGCATTCGGGACGCAGCTACGGCTGAGCACCGCCTTTCACCCTCAGACGGATGGTCAGATGGAGAAGACCATTCAGACTCTCGAGGACATGCTCCGTGCATGTGTTCCTCAACTTTGGTCACAGCTGGGAGGACCACCTACCCTTGGTGGAGTTCGCGTACAACAACAGCTACCACTCCACCATCGGGATGGTACCATATGAGGCATTGTACGACCGACCTTGCAGATCACCTATTTACTGGACAAACCCTGGGGAGTCAGCACTTGTGGGACCGACGATGGTCCAGGCCACGACAGAGAAGGTCCAGGTCATCCAGGAGCAGATGAGGACAACTCAGATCCAGAAGAAGTCTTATGATGACAGAAGGCGGAGGCCACTGGAGTTCGAGGATGGCGACCACATTTTCTTGCGGGTCTCACCTCGATGTGGATTACATAGATTTGGTCAGGGCAGCAAGTTATCTCTGCGCTTCATCGGACCGTTCCAGGTTCTCAGAAGGATAGGCGAGGTGGCTTATCGCCTGGC
Organism: Viscum album; assembly: GCA_963277665.1. NCBI lineage: Eukaryota > Viridiplantae > Streptophyta > Magnoliopsida > Santalales > Viscaceae > Viscum > Viscum album. The sequence continues at coordinate 1,862,389,685 of OY728123.1, read as the reverse complement.
TATACCACCTCAGTTGCACCGGGAGCACGACGTCTTCCACATATCTCAGCTGAGGAGATGCGTGAATGACCTGACGCATATCATCGACCATAGGGAGTTGGACATTGACTATGGGGCGACTTTTGCGGAGGTCCCAGTGGAGATTCAGGATCGACAGGAGCGAGTCCTAAGTGGGCGGTCAATTCCTCTAGTGTGCATCAGATGTCAGCATGGGAACCTCCAGGAGAGCACTTGGGAGCGAGAGGCTCAAATACGTGCTCAGTACCCACATTTGTTCCCCTAGTTACGATGTATCTTTACAGGGACGTAAATCCCTGTGGTGGGAGTAATGTAAAGAACCGTAAAATTCAAGGGAATTTTTTTCTTAATTTTCTTTGGGATTTTACAAGAATGCAGTTTCTGATGGCACATGATTCCGAGGCCTGGTGTGCCCAAAATCATGTTCCGAAGTTTAGCTCGGGTACGTTCAGTGAATGAACGAGCGGGTTTTCCTAACTTTTGAACCGGTGATCGGAATCGAAATCCGAGGACACCGATGAAACCGCAATGCCGGTAATTGCTTAAGAACACCTTTTCTAGAGTTGAGTTTGCTCGGGTGAGGTTATTAATTAAATGGGTTGACTAAAGAATAAAATAAAATATTGTGCTACAAATTTTATTTCTATTCTAAGTAGTGATAACCTAGGCATGGTGGTTGGAGTGGGACCCACTAATATCCTAACTCCACTAGGTAGGATATTAGTGAGGTGGGGACCACATGAGCCCCACCCCCTTTATTTCCTTTTAACCTCCCACGTGCTTTTAATTTTGTAACACACACGCACCCCCTTATTAAATGCCAAGTCAACTCTCTTAATTAATGAATTGAATTAAGTTATTCAATGTAATCAATTCTTGAATTCATATTGAATTTCTAATTGAATGTTGGATTGTTTGTGTTAATTAAATAAGACAAAGTCTTATTTCTTTAAGGATTATTTCGTTGTGCGGGAAGGTTGGAGAGGAATTGCTCAAGCCTGGTAATCTTCATCTTCCTTCTTGAAGAACGCAAATAACACACTGTCACTGACGAAGAACGCCGACCTCCGATGAAGGACGACGAATAACGCTGATTCCTCAGAGATCGACGACATGACGTCGTGTACCGCGACGCCGGCGGTCCTCTTCTCCGCGACGCCGTGTATCGCGACGTCGTGTACCGCAACACCATGTACCGCGACGCTGACAATCCTCCTTCCGCGACGCCGTCTTCCGCAATGTCCCTTTCCCGCGACAAACCTCGTTCGACGACTTCATCGAGGTAGGGGTTTGGAATTTTGTTCGTGATTATTCTTGTCGTTCTTTGTATTTTATTTGGGGCCGCCTGTTATCATTTTAACGGGAGGAGGTCAGACCGCACGAACACGGACGAACCTCCTTCCCCTTTGATGTTGTTCGTTGCAGCTCGAAAGAAGGCGGCCCGGTGCAACGACACCACACGGAAACATAGAGGAATGTTGCGAAGACGCGCGGCGCTGTCGCGCCGCGCCGGTCGAACCAAGGCCGCGGCCTTTGGCCACGGCGGAGTAGGAGAGGTGGCCGGAGCTGCCGGCCGCCTGTTCACAGGGGGCGGGACCGGCTGGTCCCGCGCGACACCCTGGCCGACCGTTTCGGCCGGCCAGATCCAAAAACCGGGGGTCGTAACCCCCTGATGTCAAAGGGAGCGGCCCCCCCACGTGGGGGCCGTAGTTTCAATCAAGCGGGGCAGCCCTCCCCCTTCGGCTCGGCTCAGCCAGCACCGAGCTGGCCACACCGGGCCGTGCCCGCGCCAGGCCAACCGGCCGCCCAGGCCGTACCAGCCGCACTGGGCCGGGCCGTGCCCTAGTGGTCCGGACCTGGACCCGGTTCAGGCCAACCCAGGGGGTCTCGGTCCGGGTCGGTCTCGGACCCAAAACCCCCTAAAACCGGACAGGTTCGTTCTTTTGCACATATCTTAGGCTACAGACCTCCGATCGATGCACCGTTAGTTGTGATGCGATCCTTGGATCGAGACGGTAATTTCGGTATATTATACTCAAGGTTTCAAAGAACTTTGGGAACGGCTGGGTTGGTTCGAACACGAAACCAACCGGGCCCTCGGAGCGGAAACACTTATAACTTGAGCTCCGGACGTCCGATTGATGTGCCGTCAGCTTTGTTGGATTCCTATTAGTGAGATGGACCTTTTGTCTTAATTTGCTCGAGGTTTGGACGTAGTTGGAGTGCAGTCGGTTTGGTTTTGACTTAAAAACCAACTGGGCCACTGGAACGAAAAAGCCAATAACTCTCAGACCGAGCGTCCGATTGACGCGCCATCTGTCACATTGAGTTCCTCTTGTCGAGACGGAACCTTGGGATACATCAACTCCAGACTATGTGTCAGTTGATGTATCGACCCCCTTGGATTGTGGAGCGGACCCTCCCTGAATCGAGCATGCTGTGTGCGGGAACCCTAGAGTTGGCTGCGACTGCGACAACGATGATGACTGCACTGAAATCCTCCGTGGGTTCGGTAGTGACGATGACTGCACTGAAACCCTCCGTGATTTCGGCAGCGATGAAGACTGCACTGAAATCCTCCGTGGGTTCGGCAACGATGAAGACCATACTGAAATCCTCCATGGGTTCAATGACGATGAAGACTGCACTGAAATCCTCCATGGGTTTGGTAGCGATGAAGACCGTACTGAAATCCTCCGTGGGTTCGATGGCGATGACTACTGTTCTTGTATCCTACGTGGGTCTGGCAGAGTAGCTAGTCTGTATCCTATGTGGGTCCGACAGCTTAGCTGGTTTAGTATCCTACGTGGGTCACAGCTTAGATGAACCAGTGGCTATATCTGATCATCTCTATCACCTTACGAAGAGGTATACATGTGTGATCTGAGTCTTGACTTCCAATCATTATCTTAGATATTATTTAATTGCTTTCCTATGTGGATTGGGTTGTGTTATCCTATGTGGATTGGTTTGTACTATCATGTGTGGAAGTGATCGAACTTGGGATCAGATGTTGGAGCCGAACTGGAATTGATGACTTAGGTATATGTATGGGCATATACCTAAATAGTGTTGGTTGTTACTTCATGATTGTATCTTTCCTTTGTGGATTATCCTTTGTGGATTCTGGGAGACCTTCGGGAGTCTCGGGGTCCCTATTGAGTAGCGTATACTCACCCCAGCACAGGCTATGCCCTCACTACGTTGTGTTGGATGCAGACGACAGACATCACTGATCGTGGTTGAGGCTTGTGAAGCAAGTTGGTACCTGGAGGTGGACCACTGGGCGGAACGTACACGAAGCGGACGGCTGGACCCGAGGGGCTAAGGAGGCTATCTGTACCCACCCCTCAGGTGGGACTTCCAGTGGACAGCTCGACGTTTCTTCTTTACTTTCAGTTGCTGTACTTTCTTTCCAGTTGTACTTTACTTCCAGATTGGGTTTGTATTCTGGCCCACTTACTTTTCTGCACTACTATTGTACCCAGTTTTACTTAGTGTTTACTTCTTCTTGCTTACTCTGTGGTGTTAGTTTACTTTATAAAGGTAATGCCTTCCCCTTTTTGTTGAGATTTATGCCTTGGTGCTAGTCGCTAGCCCCTGTCCTATGGGAAGCGGGCTTGGGGTAGTCACGGCACGGGTCTCGAGGACGAGTCGTGACATTATTTTTCTTTAATAATACATTAATATATTTTAATATTTTCAAAGATCTCAAGTGGTCCATCTCCCTCGCTTAAAAAAGGACCCCACCTCTCCTCTCTTATCCACACATAAAGACCCTCTTAGCTCACCCAATACCTGATAGAATACATTCTTAACATCCATCTTCATAACCTAGATGCCCTATTTTTTTAATAATACAATCATATTATTGTTTTAGTTATAAGCATCTGGGGATTATTTGAAGAAGAGATATAGTTCTTAACTAAGATTTTTGTCTTTATTTCCTCTTTGAGCTCCTTAAACCCTCTCCTAATTTTTTTGATATAATTAAATAATTATATAAAATATAATTAAATGTTATTATAATTATGTTATAACCCTTTTCCATCTAATTAAAAATTAAAACATCTTTCATGACTGTGTGGGGGAAACCTCCTCATGAAAGAAGATGAATTTAATTTTTCATCATCACCTTTTATGGATAGTCAAAATGATGGATCAAAATTAAATAATATGATATTTATGATATATTTTAATTAATAATGACACTTTAAATAAAATATTTCACATACCTTATTACCTTTCCACCCAAAAAAATTATATTGTCACTCGTGTGTACATGTGAAATACCATCTACATGAATCGATGTGATTAATTCTTCATGTTCACCTTTATATAATGATTCTAAATATTTATATAATAAATTTATATTTTATTAAATTAATTATTATATAATTATATGATTTAAATATGAGTAATATGAAAGGATAAAATCTATCAAACAAAAACTCATATAAAAAATAAATTAGTTAACACTCGAAAACACCAATTTTAATAAAGAATTATTAATAAATAGGTCTTAAAATTTTATAAGTGGATAATATATATATGATATTATAAGTATTTTTATTATTATTTATATAATTATAGTATATTAAATTTTATTATATATGATTTTAAATGAACTTATGAATCATGCCAGGCATGTGGTAATGGTTTACTTCACAATCTCATCCCTATTCTAGATTGTTTATGTTAAAGTTTTCATTAGGCGAATCATATAATATTTATATCATAAACCACTTAAATTTTCTTCTCACTTATTAATTAATAAAAATTTCAGGTTTTCCTTTATTTTTAATCTATAAATACACAAAAGTTTGAATCATTTATTTTATGGAAAACTGAATTTCATTTCTATTTAGTTAGGAATATTTTACTTTCATGTCTATATTTTTTTGAAAAAAAATTTCAAGAGTGTTTTTAATATCATATATTAAATTAATAAATTAGTTTTTACCCATGTTTTAATGTTTATAAAATGGTTTTAGTGAATATTCTTATCATTTTTGGAGTGTGTCACTTTTTGTGGATGATGTGAATGAAATCGTTGTTTTAATGTACACCGCACAAATGACATCTACAAACATCATGAATAAATATTAATTTGAATCATAATTTATATTTTTATAGTTTTCTTTAAAAAGAAAATAGTTTTTATAATATTTTGGAATTTCTTGGATTTTAAATAAGTGATTCTAAAATGAAAAGTTTATTTTCCTGAAAAAATGTTCTACTGATATTTTAAAATTATTTTCATCAATGTAAATATCATTTGTTAAATATTATAATTTATTGAGGTTTTAATCTAATAATACCATTCATCATGTTTATTTGGATCTATTATGATCATTATTACCAAGTAAATTATTTACATTCCATATTATAGTTCTTCTAATATGGATTTCTAATGATTATTAATGAATATTTACTATGTTTTATTATCTATTCTGATGATGAATGCATTGTAATTTCTAAGTGATAGGTGGGGCCTAAAATTAAGTGGCCTCTCAATGAATCAATATGTCTCTTGAGATAAATTATTTTGGATATTTTTTAAATTCCTCACCCATTTATATAAGATATCTTACATGGGACCTTGAAGGTATGCTTAAGATGTATAACATTATGCATTCCATCATTGTGAAATATTTTATCAGTGTCCATGTGATTATTAGAATTATTATATTATCCCTGGATAATATAAAAGTTAATGTGATTATTTATATGGAAGTATTTGATCACAATTTATTCCTTCCATATTATTAATGACTTATTTACTCTTTGATAGCTTCTTCTATACACATTCCCGTACAGCGACTCTGAGATCACCCGTTTATTTTGTTTAATCTCCTCAGGATTCCAATAAGTGTAATATTATTGATATTAAAGGATATTCTAGAGGGAATAATAACATTTTAAAATAAAAATACAATGTTGACTGTTATGTTTTTGAATTATAAGGTGAGATTTACTCATGTATCAGGTTTTTAAAGACTGAAAAATTATTCAATCCCTCAGGATGCAGTTTCTTATATCATGTTATAGTGTAATTATGAAACCATACGATCTAGTCATCTATGGTCATGATTTTTATAGTTGGAATCATAGTATATTTAGTAGGACCCTTGGGAACTATATTTGGGAAAATATAGATTAGAGAATGAGACCTTGTGATAGATTGTAAGGATATTTCTACGTATATAAAAATATCATGATTCTATGGAAAAGTATATATTGGGTTGTTTATAGAGAAAATAAATCCATGTATGGATACTATCAAGTTGATGTGGTTGTGGCACAGATTCACCTAGGGGTAAGAAAAATATATGGGGTGGATTGGGTAGTAACTCAAACATTACCAATTATTGATGAGTGGGCCTAGAACTAAACACATGGCTACACACTCCCTGGGAATATGCATTGGTTTATTCACATTCTCTTCACAAACCATTATTAAATATTTGAAAGATATATGTGATTTAGAGATATTCTAAGTGATACTAAGCTTATGAATATGATGTTAGATTTGAAAATGGTCTAATTTATTTTATGTATTTCAGAAATATTATAATTATACGTAATAATTTATAATGTTATGATATAATATATGATATAAATGTTTTTATATAAATGGATCCTAGTAAAAGTAATGGAAACTATATCAATAAATGCAATCATTTAATGTATTTCCTTTATAGAAACACAGTGAAGCTAGTGCTAAAGATAAAAATGGAGATAAAAAATTATTACTATATTGCGGTAGATGACACATGTTATGACCAGAAACCATTCTAGTATAGAGTATCAAACTGATCCACAATGTGGTGTAATAATGTTCAAATATTTAATGTGACAACAACCACCATCGTTCAATGGTACCAAAATCTATCAGTAGTTGAAAAATGAATATTTTATTTTGAAAATATATTTTTTATATTGTAGTGTAAATAAAGGGAAAAGTCGTTCATGGTAGTTTATCACCTCATAATGGATGTAGATCAATGGTGGTCATAAATTCTAAACACTATGGGTTAGGCGGAAATAACTATCATGTTTTCTAAGGATTTTATGTTACATTTCATTGAAAAATATTTTCCCCGTGAAAAATGTTTAGATACGGAGAGAAAATTATTATTTCTAAAAAAAGGGGGATAAATATATTCATTTGTATGAAGCCAGCTTTTAAAGGTTAGAATGACATGTTACATATGCTGCATGTAATCATAAGAGTAAGATTAAACTTTTATTTGATGGTATAAAGATAATTCATTGAATGTAACTATACTCCCAAACATTCTCATCATATATAGTATCATGAGATATCAAGACAGAGAATGAATTATCCAATTCTGATAACTTTTTAGAAATAATTAAAAGAAGTGGATGGATAAACACATCATTAATCCAAAAATTGATAAGGGGGAAGAAGAGAAATGGGGAATCTCAAATATTTGTTACTTTTGGAATAAAACACCATAGTATAAGCTTGAATGGAACAAGAGTTTTATTTAAATGTGGAGATAAATTCCATATTTATCACTAATGAAAATTTAAGAGAAAAGTCATAAAAATAAAATGCCTTTACTATAAGTAGATGGGTAACTATTCCAACCAATGCCCCAAATATCAAGATAAAATACCACAAAAGAAACCAAATGGTGAATTTTAAGATTATTTACTATAACCATAGTTAAAGCTCCTAGTGATGTGGTGGATAGTTCTTTTATGACAACATAAATGTTAAATAATTTTTTATTTGATTTTATATCCTCACATTCTTTTATATCTTCCAATTTTTTCAAAAGAAAGTTAAACATTTAGCTATCACACTATGAAAGGAGTTATAAATCAAGCCACTTAGAGGAAATATTATTGCAATAATGAAATGTTAGTCAATAACCATTATGATTCATTGACATACCTGATCCAAATATTTGATTATTATGACAATGTTAGACTTTAAAATAATAATTTTTATGTATTGGAATGAAATGTATAATGAAAAAAAATTATTTCCAAGAGGAGGAGATCATGATTACTGATGATGATGTATAATTAATTGTATTTAAAATTGAGACTTAATCATATGAATAATTCATGGATCCCCCACTAAAATCTCTATCATTAATGAAATTATATCATATGAAGAGAAGAAACAACCTATGGATGAGAAAGGTCACACAAATATAGAAGATGTTCTTATTGTGTTATAATACACTGATATATTTCCTGAAAAACTACCTAGACATCCACCTGGTCATGATGTTTAATTTTCTATTGAACTCATCCCAGATGTGAGCTATAACTCCATACAAAATATACCCAGTTGAGATACTAGATTTAATGAAATAATCGTAGGAGTTTTTTGATGGATTCTTATGCCAAACTGTTTCACCTTGGGGATCTCCTATTTTCTATTTGTGAAAAATGAGGATGGAAATATGATTTCTGTGTTTATTATTGGAAAATCAATTCCATTATAATAATGACAACTTATTCTCTACCTCATATTAATGATTTTTTTAATCAACTTCAAGAAACTTAATAGTTTTCAAATATTGATATTCATTCTAGTTATCATCAATTATGACGAAGGAAGAAAGATATTCCAATGATGGACTTTCATATACAGAATGGACATTATGAGTTTATAGTAATTCCATTTTTATTGAATAATGCACCCACGTTTTTTATGGATCTTATAAATAGCCTGTTAAATTAACATATTGATAATTTTATATAGTATTTATTGATGATATCTTAGTATATTGGAAAACATTGGAAGAGTTGAAGAGTTATTTACAAATCATTCATTGGACTCTTGTAATAGATAAATTATATTGTAAATTTAGAAATTGTGGATTTTATCTTTAAGAAGTTATTTTTTGGTTCTTATTTTCTCAAAGGATGGAATAATAATTTATCCTTTAAATTATAAGGCATCAATTAATGTCCTACACTGAGAAACATAACTAACGTACATAGTATCTTTGGCTTATTATGTTACCCTTGGTGATTTGTTCAAAACATTTCCTGATTAGAAAAACCCATTAACTATATTTATAGGTAAATGATTTATGTTTATTTAATTATAGGAAGGAAACACTTTCGGCCCTCTTTCTCTCCCCCATTGAACCCTAGAAGTTGATTTCCCCTTCAGGCGGTAGTGATGGTCGCCCCCCTATCCGGCAGCGCCTCTCTCTGTTCTCCAATCCATCCCTTCTCCCAGACTTCCCCCATATTTATCTTTTCCCTAATTTCCCGACCCTCCACCGAGAGGCCCCCCTCTCCCCCTTTCCCTCCAGGGTTTCTCTACGACGTCTTCTCTCCATGGGATATCTCTAATAGCTCGATTTAGCCGATGAAATCCTTCTCTCGACAGTTTTTCCCGTTTTTTCAATGATTCTTGGACCCTGTAGTATTGTTTCATCATTGGGATCCTAGGACATTATCACTTCTAAGGTTCTCCAATGGTGATGATCTCACCGCTGTTTGGTCCAAAGGTCTCCGTTCATGCAAAGGGCACCACTTCATTCTTCTGTGATGGAGCTACTATTTCTATCGGAAGAGGGATTCCCCATCTATTTCAATCTAGGTAAGATTCCAGGGACTACCCTTTCCTATCAAAATCCAGCGATTCTTGAATTGTTAAGCAATATGGTAGGATGGTTTTTGGCTTTCGATGAGCGTTCAAGGACTTTGTGCCATCAAATATCACCCTATATATTTGTGTGGAAGTTGAAGTCTCCGAACCTCTTGTTGAAGAAGTCTAGATTGAGGTTGAATACAATCTACACTGCCTCTAACCAGTGGTTTTTGAGAGCTGGTATGATTTTTGTGGTTTAGGTTATGGCCTGGGTCATCTTCAACTTGAATATCATTCATCGCTATGTAAACCTTCGTTCTCAGTTGATTGTAGAAGGGTCCCACAAGGCTTGTTTGAGTATGTTTTTGTACCTTTGGATCGTGGGGTGATCAATGAGCCCCCTAAATCTTTGGGTGAGGATTCACTTCCTCCTACATAGATTATATTGGGTTTGGGTCAGAGAATTTCTTCAATTGTAGAGAAGGATACAAAGCCTATGGTCCCAAAGCTGAGGGTCGCTAAGGTTTTTACTCGTTTTCGGCGTGATCTAGGTGCTCCACCCTTGTCATGTAGTGTAGGGGAGGATGCGCAGGTTAGTGAGTTCCAAAATTTTCCCTCCAATTCAAATGAAGATGAGGACCATGCAGTGAGGATCCCACCCTTGGATGTTGTTCCGGCCAGGCATGTGGTTTTATCTAAGGCGTACACTGAATCCTACATTTCACCAGGTGTTGGTGGCCTTCAGAGTTCGGTTTGGTATGACACTAACCAGCATGCCCAATTCATGGGATGTGGATTTGTGCAGCCCAGAGGTTCTGATCTATCTGAACTCAAACTGCAGGGAAGACCATCCTATGCCAGGAAGGTGAAGTAGAAATGGTTATTCAGTCCCACAATTGATTCGCAGTGCTGGGAGAAGATTGTCATGCGTCTGGAGAAGGGGATAAATATTCTGACTCGGAATCCCTCATTGAGTCCAAGGAAGTGGATTTGTGGAGGACTATATTAGATCCTCTTCAAGGAAGGCTAAGAATACCATCATTGATTAAGATGGGCTTCTTAAGCACTCTTAGAGGCTGTAGAGGAGGAAAAACTATTCCTTCTTACCAAGACCCCCATAACTAGATCCTCATAAAAAGGTAAACTTCCTCCAAAGGGTCTCAAGCAGGGGGAGGGAAAGTCTACTAAGGATCTTGATCCACAAACAGGGGAATCTTCTATCATTGACATGTTGCATGCTCGAAAGGAGTGTGAAAAATATGATATCAACCTGAATAGGAGGTAATTGATAGAGTGTGATGAGTGGGAAACCATCATCGATGGAAACGAATAATTCTCTATCAAAGGATTATAGGTCATCACTACCCACAAGGAGTTTTATAGGCTGGTTGGTAGGCAAGTTCAGGGTAACCATACCAATGAGAAACATGACTAGTATCAAAAACTTGGAACATTGTCTCATGGATTCAATAGGAAAATAATTTATGTGGAAGAGATCATTCATACCTAGGACAATATTGGATAAAATTGGTAAAACCTACTCAAAGAGGATCTGGATAAGAAGACTACAATTCCTCAATGGAGACTTCACAGAGGTATGATCTCTAACAGGCTAAAATTGAAAATCTTAGATTTTTCCATGACTTATCTTGTTGGCTGATTGTTTTGTATACTTGATAGGTTTCCCACTTTTATTTAAAAGTGTTTTCTTAATAAAAAAAATATATCTGGAGTTATAAATGATTTAATTTTCTATCGAAAGAGGAATTTAAATAATATTTTGTGTAAAGAGGAGGTCGATCAATGCCCTATTGTTTACATTAACATCGAGAGGGGTGGTTTTTGTGATATATATTAATGCATCAAAGAAAGGAATTTTATGCGTCCTTGTGTGGAATTAGAAAGTTATTTCCTAGGAATCAAGGATGTTAAAACCCCATGAACAAAACTATCAGACACATTCTCCTAGGTTAACGGTGATAATTTTTTATTTGGTGATATGGAGGAATTATCTTTTTATAAAAAAAGTGAGATATATAAAGATTACAATATATTGAAATATATATTTTAACAGAAAGAGCTTAATGTGAGGAAAATAAGATTTCTATAGTTACACAAGGATTATGTTTTATTAATACACTCCCATTTTAGAAAGGGAAATAAGGCAGTTTATGTGTTGAGTATGAAAGATCATAGATTTCTGACTAAGATAATTATTAACAAGGATTATTTATTTAGGGACTTGGTATAGTTGGATATGAGAATTATTGGGGAAGGGGAAACATTACCCCTTTTCCAAATGAGTTCCAAACCATCCTTACTGGAAAAGATAAAAATATCCAAGTTTAATGATACAATTTTACAAAAGAAAATTAATGCTATTAGTGATGGGAGAATAGAATACTTTTTTCTTATGAATATTTCCTACTTATATTTGAAAAGAGATTATGTGTTCAATCCATAAATTAGCTAAATATAGATTTATTAGATGAATCCCATAACTCAAATTTCTCTATACACTGTGGAACCACCAAAATGTATTTGGATTTGAATAAAAAAATTTCATTGTATAATATGAAATGTGAAATTGAAGACTACATATCAAGATGCTTCGTTTTTTAACAAGTAAATGTTAAGAGACAACAATTCAACTGAGTAATTAAACATTTACCTTGAATTGTGAGGAAATATGATTATATTACTATGTACGTTTTCACTATATTCCCAAAGACTCTATGAAATAATAATTTTGTATGGGTTAATGTTGATCACTATGCTAATTCTACACATCTACTAAATATAAGGGAGGATCCACCTCATGAGTTCCTTGAATAGATATAGGTTATTTATGTTTTTAGACTACTTGGTACACCCATTTCAATTGTATTTTATAATGATCTATGATTTATATCAAAATTTTGGAAGATACATTAGGAGGATCTTGAAAGTAAGATATTTTTTAGCACTTCATATAATTATCAAACTAATGGGTAGTTTAAAAGGATTATTCATACATTAGATAATATTTTGAGGTCATGCTCAATTGTATTTAAAAGTATATGGAGTCAATATTTACGTTTGGTGAAATTTTCATATAAAAATAGCATCCTTTCATGAATTCAAATGGAACAATATGAATAATTGTAAAGAAAGTGTTATTATACTCCAACTTGTTGGAATGAAGCTTCTGAATGTAAGGTTGTAGGACCAAATCCTATCAAGGAGGAAATGGTGAAAGAAAAGACTATTCCGAATCATATTAAAAAAATCAAAGCATACAAAATGTTTATCGTGAAAAAAAGCAAGGATTTATAATTTCAAGTGATAGAATATTTTTACTTCATATTGTATCAATGGAAAGGTTTTTTATTATCAGGAAAGAAATATAAAATATACCTACGGTTCATTATGAATTTTGAAATTCTAGAAAAAATTAGAGTTGTGCCATACCACTATGTAATGACATCAAATTTTCTAAAGATCATGACGTGTTCCATATCTCTTTATTCATGAAGTACATGCTATATCTAATGAATGTTTTTGAATCTAATGGAATATAATTTTATCCTAATTTATATTTCTATAAAGAGCCTATCAGAATTTTGGGGAATAAAGAACAAGTGTTGAGGAATCAGATGACTCAGATAGTTAACGTACTTTAGAGAAATCATAAGATAGAAGTGGTTAAATAGAATCATATGGATGTTATAATGACTAAATACCAACATATATTCATTAAGTGACATTATAAAAATTCTAATGATGAAAATTTTCAACAATAGATGATTGTAACACTTGAGATTCAATTATAGTTTCTTTCAAGAGAAACAAAAACACAATACCCAGATTTATAAAAAATGATATTAAAACATAAATTCCCATATTTTATAAATTTAATTTGATAAAATTAATTTTTTTAAAAAATATTGTCAATATTAACGCATATTTATTTTTTATAATTTTCTGAAAAATTTGAATTTTTGGGTGAATAGTAGAAAATATCAGTTTATTTACAGGAATTATGTTTTTATCAAATATTTAAAATGTATAATTTTATTTTTGGATGGGTTTTAAAATTAAATTAAATCCATTTAATAGTAAATAATTCTATTATTTTAATTTGGATCAACATTATACATGAACTTAATATAAAAACATTTTATACTTAAAATGGAATTTATCTAGAAAAATTCTTTTCATAGAATTTTGCATGTTTTCTGTAATATTAATTTCTAAAACATATAGAAATTTTATTTGATAAAATGGTAATATTATTTTTAATCATCATGTATAAATTTTTTAATTATTCCACTTTCATTGTTGGTCCTTATGAATAGTTACTTTGGAAAAAAAAGAAAGTTTCCATGGTCAGAGTTAAAACATGTTAAATGGATTAAAACTAAAAAGATAGTAATTAAAATGACCTAAAAACTTGTATAAATACTATTTTAAGGTAATATATAGAATCTATACCAGTTTATATTTTAATATTAGTCACTTTGGAGTTATTTTTACAGAGTAATAAAATAATATATTTTAATCTTCTGAAAAATTTCAAGTGTGTGTTCTCCCTCACTTATAAAATAACACCACATATTCATACTTATCCACTCTTCAACATCCTTTTAGATCGATCAATACATGAAAAAAAAATCCATTTTTAAAAACCCTCCCTACATCCTCTAGTTTCTATTTTGATCATAATTCTATCCTCATTAATCTTGATGTATAAAACTAAAAAGGTTATATGAAGAAGAGACAATGTTCTTCATTGAGAGTTTTGGTTTTATTTGTTATTTTACCTCCTTAAAGCCTATCCTAACCATTATTACATAATAACATCATTATATACCATATAATTATATGTTCTTATGTTTATTTGAAAACCTTTTTTTTCTAATTATCAATATATTGAAAAATAAATACATATTTTGTGTGTACATGTGGGCTACCATTGGGTAAAGATAATGTATTTCATTTTCCATCACCACTTAATGTTGTTTGTCATAATTTTGGATCCAAATGGAAAAATATGATATTTATGAATATATAAGGATTTTATTAATATAATTTATCGTTTTTTTATTATCCTTCCACCCATTAAAAAATGATAACGTCGCTTGTGCTACGTGGGGACTACCACCACCCTGATACAATGAGATTCATTTTTCATGTACTCCTTTACATAATGATTATAAATATGTATATAATTAATATATATAAAATTTATATCATTATTAATATTTTTTATATTCTATAACCATTCTTAAATTCAAGAATAGAAACTATCAAACTGAAATATGCATGAAAACATAACAATTAACTCTATGAAATGACAATTTTGATAATGAATTATTAACAAGTGAGTATTTGAATGTTATAAGTGGATAATATATCTTATTATAAGTATTTATTTGATTTTTTATAGAAGTATAATAAATATAAATTTATTATATATGGGTTTAAAATAACTTATGAATCATATTGGACCTAAGGTAATGGTTTATTGAACAATTTCATCCTTATTCGTGATTGTGAAAGATTATGTTTCAATTGTTATAATTATATTATATTTATATCTTAAACCCCATCAAATTTTATCTCCTGTAGTGTTTTCAAGAAATTTCATAGTTTAACTTTATTTTATGCTCTCTAAGAACTCAAATATATGAAAGAATGTTTTTATTGAGAACTGAATTTGTTTTTCTATCCAATTGGAAACATTTTTCTTCCATTTATATATATTTAAATAAAATGTTTACAAGAATGTTTTCACTATTCTCTAATGATTGATTAAATTATTTTTTGGAAATATTTTATTTTTTTTAGAAATATTTTAAATGAATCTTCCAATAATTGTCTAAATGAGGCACTTTTTACCAAAGGTGTGGATGAAATCATTATTTTCACACAAACCACGTGATCATATTTTCCACCATAATGAATAAACTTGGATTTGAATATTAATTGAAAAGTTTCCATGGGTCTTTCTAAAATTTTTTTACCAAATATTTTTGGAAATTTTTGGATTTTAAATTTTATATTAAAAAAATGGTATTTTCCCCAAGAAATGTTCCATTGATCTTTCAGAAGTATTTTCATTTATATCAATATTATTTGATGAATAATTTAATTTACTATGGTGATACTCTAATAATATCATCCAATATGTTAATTTTTATGTCTTATGATAATTTTGAATAGAGAAATGACTAATTTTACATATGCTTGTTCTTCCTATATGAATAGTTATTGATTTTTGAGTCTTATTGATTAATTTGTACCATTGATTCATATAATGAATGAATTGGCCATGTTTTTTGATGATGGGGAATGAAATTATATAACCCCTATATGAATTAATAGATCTCATGAGATAAAATGGGTTGAGTATTTGGAATATTCCTTAACCAGTTATGTTATATGTCTTGGAATGAGGCATCGATGTTATGTTTATGATGTCATGGCATTATGTATCCCATAATTATGAAATAATTTATTAATATTAATGTTATTATTCAAATAGTTACATTAACTATAGATAATTTACATTTTCATGATATTTTTTTTATGAAAATATGTGATCATCATTTTTATTTCCATATTATTTATGCCTTATTTATTTTATAACACCATATGTCATGTTCATTCCCTTCCTTAGCATCTAAGCTCAATATATTATTTTTATTTATTTATTTAGGATATTAGGAAGGGTGATATGATTATTATAAAATTATATGGTATATGGAATAAAAATTATACTAATTAAAATACTATTTTTTTTATATTTTTCAAATGTAATGTTAGATTCATGCATCTAATTTTCAAATACTACAAAAAATTAAGTCCCATGGGTAGTGATTATATATATATATTTCCAATTTACTAAAATAACCCCCAAATTTGGTCTTTTAGGGTCAGGTTTTATATGATTGGAATCAGAGAAAGTTTAGTAAGACCATTGGAAACAATATTTTTGAAAAGACAGATTAGAGAAAAAAACCCTGTGATTGATTTTAGGAATATTTATATGTATTGGATAATATCATAAATTTTAGTAAAGTATTGATCATGTAGTTTCCCTTGAAAATATATTCTGATTTGGATAACATAAATTGAATGTGGTTACAACATAGATTCACATAATGTTAACAACACTGAATTTTATGGATTTGGTATTAACTCAATTATCATTAGTTCACAATGAATGGGCCTATGACAACATAATTTATTATACTATATCAAGGGATATAATTTTGTTTATTCACATGTTATTTAAAACCATTATGAAATATTTGAAAATATATTTATCTTATGAATATAGTCCCAATGATACTAATCTTATGAATATAAGATTAACTAAGCATAAATTTTCAATTTATGTTAAGTGTTCCCCCAGTTTCATAATTATATATTATTATTTATAATTTTATGATAAAATATATTGTATGTAATTATTCAAAAATGGTTCATAGGGGAAGGAATATAAATTTTATCAAAACATGTAATCTATTAATAGATTACCCTCTTTGGTAAGAAAATAGAGATGGAGTTAGAGATGAAGTTGCAGCTGGTTTTTTTTAAACTATATTAGGAATATTGAATAATGTTATGAAAAATAAACATGCATGTATAGAAAATCATATTGATCTAAAATTTGGTGTAATAACCTTATATAGTTTCATGTGAAAAAATCCTTCATAATTCAATGGAACCAAAAAACCATTATTAGTTGAGAAATGGATATATTCCTTTTAAAATATATTTCATTCTATATGAAGTAATGAAAGGGAGATGGTTTTCATGGAAATTTATTGTCTCATAGTGGATGTGTATCAATGGTTTTCATTGATTCAAAACTCTAACGATGATTAGGTTATAGAGAGCATAGATTGGATGTATTTTATGATAGTTTTATTTGAAAAAAAATTTCTTTGTGAACAATGATCATATATGGAGATAAATTCCTTGAAACTTAGAAAAAAGGAACGGGAAAATGTTCCTAATTATGAAGTAAAATTTACAAGGTAAGGAAGGAATGTTTAAGACTATGTATATAATATAAAGAGTATGATTTTATATTTATTTGATGGGATAAATCTAATTATTTTAATAGAAATTTTATCCCAAACATTCTCATCATATGAAGATATAGTGTCAAGTGCTATCAATATAGTGAAATAAATATTAATATATTATGAGTTTGATGGAAATAAGGATATGAAGATGATAATTGAAAAACTCATAAAGCAAGAAATAGATAAGGGAATGAATAGAAAGTGGGATTTCCAACAAGGGATACTTGTGGAGGGAAATAAATCGGTGCAATCTTGAAATTAACAAGACTTTTATTCATGTGTGGAGAAAAAATCCATAATGATGATGAATACAATGTTAAGGGAGAATACATAAAAATATAGTTCTTTAAATGTAGGGTGATGGGGAACTATTCCAACCAATGACCCAAACATAAAGGGAAATTACCATAGAAGATATTAAGGGGAGAGGGCCAATATTGTGCAATTATTATAGCCAATGTTGAAGTCCCTAATGATGTGTTGGAAGGTAATTTGATCGTAAAATCAGTGTCATCTAATTATTTATTTGATTTTGGGTCCTATCACACTTTTTTATCCTCCATGATTTCCATGAAAATTATATATTTTTCTTCCATACAAAGAAATGAGATATAAATCAAGGCACCTAAGGGAAATATTATTACAACAAATATATGTAATCCAAACCCAATTATGATGCATGAATGTACCCAATTCAAAAATTATTTATTATACCAATTTTAGGATATGATATAATCCTTGTTATGGTTTGGATTTTAATTTATAATTAAAATAAATTATTTTGAAAAAAACGAGATTATAATTTGTGATGAAGATATGGAATTCATTATCATTAAGATAGATAATTCATCATATGAATGACACATGGATCCAACCCTATTATCCCAAATTAGTTAAACTCTTGGATAATAAGAGTAAACATGACTCGTGGTTTTGAATGGTAACCCTATAATAGAAGATGTTCTTATTGTGCAATAATACATTGATCTATTTATTAAACAACTACTCAAAAATACACATGAGATTAATGTTGAGTTTTATATTTAACTCATCAATAATGTGATTCCTAAATCTAATACTCCTTATAGAATATTCGTTTTGGATATATTAGAGTTAAATAAATAACTACATGAGATTTGTGATACCGGTTTCAAATTCCCAATTTTTTCACTTTGGGGAGCTCGTGTTCTTTTTGTGAAAAATAAGTATGGGCCTATGATGTTTTTTGTTAATTATTTTAAAATGAATTCCATTATAATGAATAAAAATTATCCTAAACCGCATATTAATTAATTTTATAATGAAATTCAAGGATATCATTTTTTATCCAATAATAATAATTGTTATGGGTATTATAAATTGTGAGTAATGAATGATGATATTACGAAGATATTTGTAACATCCTTTGTAAATAAATAATATGACAT
This sequence comes from Viscum album, assembly GCA_963277665.1. NCBI lineage: Eukaryota > Viridiplantae > Streptophyta > Magnoliopsida > Santalales > Viscaceae > Viscum > Viscum album. Next base: position 1,862,370,570 of record OY728123.1, on the reverse strand, counting down.
TTTTATATTTATTAATATTTGTGAATTAAATATTAATTTTACTTTAAAGGGGATGTTGTGTTCGATGGAATACTCGATAAGCAAGAAAGGGTTTCTTTGAAATCTTTTGTTGCACACTAATAATATAATAATACTATTTTAAATAGTAGTTAACGCCTAGCCGTTGTAATAGCAGGAATGTATAGAAATAACTAAAATATTATTATACCTACTTTTAAAATGTTTTTACTTTTATCCAATAAATTTTAGAGGATTAAAATAAGAAATAATCCAATTTTGAGCATAAATACTCTAATATTCTTTAAAAGGTCATTTTACCGCCTTTTGATGGCGAACCCTTTTTAAATATATTTTTTTGTCATTTTTATATGTTCTATTTTACAAAATAATATTATTCTTTAGAATCAGTATATCAAAATCTACTTTGGATGAAATATTTGAATTTTTCTAAAAATGTTCATTTATTAAAGAATAGTGAAAAATACTATATTTTAATTCAAAACCGCCTTTTAATATAATTTATTTATATAGTTATATTACGTTTTAATTGGTTTTAAAGTGTAATTAGATTATAGTTTTACCATTTAATCCAATTTTGGTCATTGAATGCAATTTTACTTAGAAATTTGACATAAACAAGTATCAATCTTTTGATAGTTATTATTTCTTAAAAACACGATTTTTGTTTTGACAACGAGAATTAAAAAATTAATTTCTTCCACTTATGTGTTTTGAATTTAGAAAAATGGATTCCATATTTGTAATCCAGAGGTCCAAATTGTGTAAATAATAAACTTTTATTTTATGACATTTTAAATATTTACTTCAGTAAATATTTTATTTACCATGGATAAAGGGTAAATCGGGAAAGTAAGGGTTAAAAAGGAAACATTATAATAATATTAAATTTTCTTAAAAAGTGTCCTAATCCTATTTTTTGAACATTTCCTACCATGGGCATCCTTGGATAGATTTTTGGACCCCATGGAGCCACATGAGAGTGATAATGACACTTAATATTAATTAATTTAAAGTGAAGACAAAATTGACATAAACATATATCTTTTAGTAAATCAATTTTTACATGGGGTTATATAAGTTTTATCTTCAAAAATAAATATTAATTTGAAATCTAAAAAGATTTCGTATATCATGGTATTTTTTTATAATTTTTAGACATCAAATAAATAAAATTATTTATGACACAATAATGATGCAATGTTTACCTATTTAATGAATGATATTAATAAATAATATTATAAAGATTAAAACAATATCCAAAACCTATCCGATTATTATTGAATGATTTTATTTCGAAAAAGATCCATCTTATATTCTACTTTAATGATATTTGGACATTTAGAAAATGAAAATCATTATATAATAAAATAATATTTTCAAACTTTCCTAAAGAGCCCCTCCCCCCCTTATAAAAATCCCTCACCTCTAACCCATTACTCACACCTCTCAAGACCCTTGTCTCATATAAAATATACTTAAATAATCTCCATACATCCTTCTCTTCCTCCTAAAATCCTTACTTTAGGCAGAAGGAACTTCAAGAAATCCCTTTGGTTCAAACCAAATGGAGTTACCCGATTTAAAGGCAACATCTTCTCTTATGTTCTTTTATTTTATTTTACTTCTCCAACCCCATTAATCTTTTTATTCATTTATTTTATAACAAAACCAGTATCCTCAATATACTAGGTTGTTGTTAGGATAATTATTCAAACTACACTTCCACACACCTCTATCTAATGGGTAAAGAACATAATGTTTTTGGGGACGGTGAACTACTACCTCATGAAACGAAGATTGATCAAATATCTCCAACCACCTATTATGGTGACCATTATGATAGAAATTTATTTATATGTGATATATATTATATTTATGTTGTTTATATGCTTCTATATTTTTAATTTATAGCATAACTTTATGGTTACTGTAGTGGGTAAATATGATAATTTCATTTGAGGAAGTGCGGACTACCACCCCCTCAAAGTGATATGACTCATTCATTTCATATGTGGAATGTATAAAGGATGGAGTTACTAAAATTATATGTGATATTTTACTGGAATTATAATATACCTATGTATCATTATGTTTTTATTCCATTAAAATACGAAATAGAAATGAAAGTAGCGTTCATGCGTACGTACGACTTACCGTCTCTATTAACAATACATTTCATTTCTTATCTCCAAATGTTATGTACTGTTATAAATACATATATATATATACTGGATATACATGATATATATGATATCTAAATCATAAATATCATTCTTTAAATAATGGAATTTTGACCACATGAACAACTTGTAATTATAAGAAGTTTATTTTTGACTCAAGTACCAAATATCAACAAAACGACCGCTATTAACTTAAATGATTATACAATGTTTATAACATGGTAATAAGTGATATTAAAGGAATAATAAACCTGAAAAGGGTTCTAAAGCAAGTAGAAATTAACTTTAGTTTATTATTTAGGAGATTAAAGAATGATCGAGTCAAATCGGACATGAGGTAAGGGACTTCGTCTCAATCTCCATTCATTGAAGCATATTTTGTTTTATACATGATATTCTTTTATATGGTGTATAAAAACCTTTGAAATTTCATTTAATTCAATGGGAATCTTTTTCGACGAGGAATTTTACAAAAAGATAAAAAAGAAAATTATTTTTTAACGTAAGCGGTGACAACGACCTTTCCACCGCCGCGAGTATTATTTGATCTTTGGCTTCCTTAACAAGCCGTAATGTTTTTAAAAGGAAAGTAAATACCATATACTCTTTTATATATTTTGGTATTAAAAATGGTTTTCATAATGTATTTTTTATGTCAATATATTTAAATGATATTTTGTGATTTAAATGTGAAAATATTATCTTTCATTTATATTTTTTTTTGTGTTATGAATATGTTATGTTTCTTGGGAATTATTTACATATACAGGTGGTTCTATGATAAACCTAGGGTAGGTGAGCCCGGGATAGCTCTCTAATGCATTGGGTAACGCGACAGAGGTAAACGTGAATGTTTCTCTTAAGAAATTTAGGGATTATTCTGTGATGGGTATTCCAAATGTAACTCCCTATGTAGTTGTGAAAGATACAACATAAGTATGTTATGGATGCCACAAGTTACCTTTATGATTGTTGATTACTATGTATTATTCATAAAACTTATTATTTCATAGGGTATGTTAGAAACCATATGTTTTGATGGACTAATGTTTTCTTTCTATTTTATAACCCTTACAAAGATTTTTATTATCATCCCATGTTTTGAAATGTGTTTCATATTACTTAAAGATGAATGTGGTCAAGGATGGGATCTAGAAAAAGTCATGCTGTCTAAAACACAGAACTAGACATGACTCTGTTTTCAAGAGTTTTTATTTTATGAAAAAATGGAAACTGAGTAGAAGTGTCTACTTTTTAATTTTTGAGATGTAATTTAATAGTTGTGGCAAAATTCACTAAAACTCTAAACCTAAAAATATCCTCAATGTAAATTATTAACTTAATTCAAGATTAAGTAATGTTTAAGGCTGGGTCATTATAATTTGTATCAATGGTCAGTTTAGACAACTTTAGGAGTTAGAATATTGTTAAATTAATGTCCATAAATTAATTTATGGTATGATTGAAATGATATAGAATTTACAAGTTACCATGTTGCTTCGACTAAGATATTACTGGGTTAAGAATGGTTTTCTGTATAGGAAATAGGGCGGCTATGATGGGACAACATCAGGAGGAATAAAACCTTCAAAATCAGCAACCTAAGATGGTCTGAATAGGAAATGAACAGTTTTTTTCAGTGATGGCACAGTTAACTCAGGCTATAAATGGTGGTGGTATCCATGCACGAGATCAGCTGGATCAACCACAGAGGAACATGTCAGTAGTGGAGCATTTAATGAGGCAACATCCCCCATCATTTATAGGATCATCTGACCAAGTGCTAGCTGAAGGGTGGAGTAAAGCACTAGAGAAGATGTTCGATATCATGGGGTGTTTAGAACATTAAAAGGTCTGTCTCGCTATTTACCGTTTTGATGGTGAAACTGATTAGTGGTGGTCGATGGTGAAAAATATCAGGGATAGTGAGGAGATTGATGCTCTTGATTAGGATGAATTCAAATGTATGTTTCTTGAGAAATATTTTCCTATGGTGGTTCATATTAGGATGGAAAAACAATTCCTAGAATTGAGGTAGGAGGATGACTCAGTGGCTACTTATGAAGAAAAATTCACTCAACAGTAAAGGTATGCTCCCAACTTTATACGAGATCATGATAGTAAAATCAACAATTTTTATTCAGTATTAAAGCCATAGTATTGAAGGGATTTAGATTCTCGTGAGTTAAAAAGTTATGAAAAACTTGTTCGATGTGCGGATAAGGTGGAAATGGAGTTTGCCAATGATCAGGTGTTCTTTAACAAATAACAGAATAAGAGGTCGAGGTGGTAGACAAAATGGAAGAACTCTTCAAAAATGTCTGATGGTAAGAAACTTAAGTTTACAATTCATGAAAATTGCGGTAAAAAGAATACTGGGGAATGTCTTTTGAATTCTGGTAAGTTCTACTGATGTGGTAAAATAGTACATAAGGCTCGTAATTGCACTGAAAAGGATTAGTTTATTTTTAAGACAAAATATGATTTACAGTCAGTAAAATGTTTTAAGTGAAATGAAATGGGTCATTATGAAAATGAGTTTCCAACAAAGAACTCAACTGAGGGAAAGTGGCCGAAATACAAGCACAGAGGCATGGTGAAATCCTTTTCAACTACTTCAGCAGATGTTGGGCCACCAAACAAAGTAGTATCAGGTACACTGTTTGTTTGTTCAGATTATGCCAATGTGTTATTTGATTCAGGGTCTACACACTCTTTCATTTCTGAGAATTTTTATAGTAAATTGTGAATTTCATCTCAAGATATAAATCCTAAACATATGGTAAAAAAACTAGGGGAAATGTTGAGAAAAAAATAAATTATAAGAACCTTCCTGTCCTTGTGTGCAGAAAGAATCTACCTACAATACTCATTGTTTTGCCTCTAGTAGAGTTTGATGTTATTTTGGGTATGGATTGGATTTCTATTTATCATGCTAAGATTGAATATAGAGCTAAAGAGGTTTCATTAGAGAAATATTTTCACTTTGTGTACAAGAATGAACCCTTAATTTTGATAACATATCATAAAGCAGAGAAACTATTAAAAGATGGAAATGAATGTTACATTGCACATATTTTTGAAAACAAAGGAACTGATCAGATTAATAATGTGCCAGTTGTAAATGAGTACCTTGATGTTTTTTTCTAATGAGTTTCCTAGTATTATATATGATTGGGAAGTTGAATTTACTGTTGACTTAGTTCTTAATTCTAATCCAATTTCAAAATCTCTTATAGAATGGATCAAATTGAACTTTTAGAGTTAAAGAAGCAATTGCAGGAGTTATTAGATAAAGGGTTCATTTGACCTAGCACATCACCATGGGGTGATTCTATCTTGTTTGTTAAAAAGAAATATGGGTAAATGAGACTTTTCATTGATTATAGAGCATTTAATAACATCACTATTAATAACACGTATCCTTTTCCTCATATTGTTGATTTGTTTGATCAGCTCTAGGGAGCTCAGTATTTTTTGAAGATTGACTTGATGTCGGTGTACCATCAGTTGAATATAAAAGAAGTAAACATTCTAAAGACTGTGTTTCATACTAGATATGGCCATTACGAATTTGTAGTTATGTCTTTTGGGTTAACCAATGTACTTTCTATATTCGGGGATATTATGAATAAAATTTTCTGTGAGTTTTTGGATAAGTTTTTGGTCATGTTTATTGATGATATTTTTGTTTATTCTAAAATAAAAGAGGAACATGAAAGTCATTTAAGGGTTGTCTTGAAAAAATTAAATGAAAATAAACTATTTGTGAAATTTAGCAAGTGCGAGTTTTGGATACAAAAATTTTCATTCCTTGGTCATATTGTTTCAAAAAAATAGCATGATTGTTGATCCTGCTAAAATAAAGTTGTTAAAAAATGGCCAAGACCCACAAATATAACCAAGATCCATAGTTTTCTTGGTTTGGTAGGTTATTACTGGAAGTTTGTTTATAATTTTACACAGTTATCTAGTCCAAATACTAAGTTAACTTGAAAAGGTGTTAAGTTCATTTGGACAAAAGAATGTGATTGTTGATTTCAGGAATTGAAAAGAAGATTGGTGAATGCTCCAGTTTTTCCACTACCTTTCAGAAATGGTGAGTTTGTTATTGATAGTGATGCTTTATTGAAATGACTTGGTCGTGTCCTTATATATAATTATAAGGTAATTTCTTATGCTTCACATTAGTTGAAACCTCTGAGTTAAATTACCCTACACATGATTTGGAATTAGCTATTGTTGTTTTTGGTTTAAAAATTTGGAGGAATAATTTCTATGGATTAAAATGTGAAATATATTCTGACCAATTTTTTTTGAAGTATATATTCACTAAAAAATAATTGAAAATGAGATAGAGGAGATGGATAGAATTAATCAAGGGTTATGATTTCACGATTCATTACCATCTAGGAAAGCAAATAAAGTGGATGATGCTTTGAGTAGAAAAAGTAATGCTTTATTAACCTTGTTACATTTGGAACAAGATCCTTTGATTAAAGACTTAATTTTCCATAGAAGTTGTCGGTTTAGGAAATTCCCCTGTTTTATTTCAGGTGTCAGTGAAATCATCTCTATCAGACAGAATTAAGTAAGCGCAGAAGGAAGACAGTGAGTTATAGAAAAAGGTAGAGTTGGTTCAGAAGGGTATGTTTCCTGATTTTAACATTGATAATGAATGTGTTTTTTGATTTGGGAGGATATTATGTGTACCTTGTGATTCACAGTTGAAGAATGACTTGTTATGTGAAACCCATAGTTCTTAGTTTTTAGTTCATCCTGGCAGTACTAATATGTACAAAGATCTTCGGGAGTATTTCTGGTGGTATAGAATGAAAAAAGATATTGCTGAATTTACTGTGGAGTGTTTGACTTTTCAACAGGTTAAAGTAGAGCGGTAGTTACAGAAAGGGATGTTTCAACCTTTACTAGTTCCGGAGTGGAAATGGGAAAATATATCCATGGACTTCATTGTGGGATTACCAAAGACATCTTGAGGTAATAATGCAATATGGGTTATTATTGATTGATTGACTAAATCTGCTCACTTCCTTCCTATTCGAGATAATCTATCTCTAGATCAACTTTCTCGGTTGTATGTTAAAGAGATAGTCAGGTTTCATGGAGTTCCCATCTCCATTGTATCTGATCGTGATCCCAGGTTTACTTTTTACTTTTGGAAATGCCTTCATAAGTCATTGGGTACTGAATTAAATTTTAGTAAAACTTTTCATCCTCAATCAGATGGGAAGTCAGAACGAACAATTAAAACTTTAGATGATATGCTATATGCCTGTTCAATGGTTTACCAGGGATGTTGGGACAAACATTTTTCTTTGGTTGATATTTCTTATAATTATAATTTTCATTCTGGAATACAGATGGCTCCATTTGAGGAATTATATGGAAATTTATGTCAAACTCTATCTTTTTGGAATGATGTAGGTGAAAAGATATTGATGGGACTAGAATTGGTAGAAGAGATGGTAGAAAAGGTTCAGTTGATTCAGAATCACATGAGAAAATATTAGAGCAGGAAGAAAAGTTATGCGGATAACAGAAGTTAGGATATTTCTTTTGAGGTAGGTGATCATGTCTTTCTCAAAGTTTCACCATGGAAAAGTGTGAGGCGTTTTGGTAAGAAGGGAAAGTTGAGTCCGAGGTTCATTGAACCTTATGAAATTCTAGAAAATTTGGATCCGTTTCATACAGAGTGGATTTACCTCTAATTTTATCCTAGGTACACTATGTTTTTCATGTTTCAATATTGAGAATGTATATGCCAGATCCATCTCATGTTTTGAGCCCATAGGTAGTTCAGTTGGAAGAGAATCTATCTTTTGAGAAATAACCAATCTAGATTCTTGAATGAAGAGAGAAAGGGTTGTGGAATAAGGTAATTAATCAGGTAATGGTTTGGTGGAAAAACCATATGGTTGAAGAGGAAATTTGGGAATCTAAAAATGCTATAAGGGATAAATACCCCCATTTATTTGGTATGTGAATAGAATTACAGGAACATAATTCCCAAAAGGGGGGAAGGATGTAACATCCCAGGTAAATAAAGAATATAAAATTTTCAAATTTATTAATATTTTTGAATTAAATATTAATTTTACTTTAAATGGGATGACATGTTCAATAGCATACCTGATATACAATAATGGGTTTCTTTAAAATCTTACGTTGTACACTAATAATATAATATTATTATTTTATATGGTAGTTAAATACTAGCCATTGTAATGGTGGGAATGAATATAACTAACTACAATATGATTATACATGTTTGCTATATGTTTTTACATTTATCCAATAAATTTTAGAGGCTTAAAATAAGAAAGAATCCAATTTGAGGATAAATACTCGAATATTTTTAAAAGGTTGTTTTACCGTTTTTTGATGGAAAACCCTTTTTAAATCTAGATATTGTCACTTTTATATGTCATATTTGACAAAATAATATTCTTATTTAAAATCGGGACCTAAAAATTTATTTTGGATGAAATTTTGGTATTTTTCTGATAATGTTCATTTTTTAATGAATAGTGAAAAATACTGTATTTTAATTCAAAACTGCCTTTTAATATAATTTTTTATATGGTTAGATTATCTTTTTAATTGATTTTAAATTATAATTAGATTATTTTTTTACCATTTAATCCAATTTTGGTCATTGGATGCAATTTTACTTTGAAATTAGAGATAAACAAGTATCAATCTTTTCATAGTTATTATTTCTTAAAAACACGCTTTTTGTTTTGACAACGGGAATTAATTTTAAATTAATTTGTGCCACTTATCTATTTTGAATTTGTAAAAATGGATTACATATTTAGAATCAGGATTTAAAAATTGTGTAAATTGGTAACTTTTATATTTATACATTTTAAATATTTACTTCAGTAAATATTTTATTCACCATGGTTAAAAGGTAAATCGGGTAAATAAGGGTAAAAAAATAACATTAAAATAATATTAAATTACCCTATAATGTGTCTTAATAATATTAGTTGATACATGTCCGGCCATGTTCATCTTTGGGTCGATTTGGGGGCCCCATGGAACCACTTGGGATTGATAATGACACTTTATATTAATTAATTTAAAGTAAAGACAAAAATGACATAAACATATATCTTTTAGTAAATAAATTTTTACATGGGGTTATATAAGTTATATTTTAAAATATAAATTTTAATTTTAAATCTAAAAATATTTCCTACATCATGTTATTATTATTATTTTTAGGCATCAAATAAATAAAATTATTTATGATACAATAATGATGCAGTGTTTATATCATTAATGAATGATTTAAATAAATAAGATTACAAAGATTACAACAATATCCAAAACTTGTCCAATTATTATTGGATGATTTTATTTCATAAAAGATCCATATTATCTTAGAAATTAATTAGTTTTGGACCTTTAGAAAACGAAAATCATTATATAATAAAATAATATTTTCAAACATTCCCAAAGAGCCCCTCCTCACCCATATAAAAATCCCTAACCTATATCCCATTACTCACACCTCTCAAGCCACTTATCTCTTACAAAATCTACCGTAATAATCTCCCTACACCCCTATCTTTATCCTATAATCTTTAACTTAGGCATAAGGCACTTCAATAAATCCTTTTGGTTCAAACCAAAGTGAGTTACCCAATTTAAAGGTCACGTCTTCTCTTAAGTTCTTTTCTTTTATTTTACTTATCCAACCCCCTAAACACTTTTTATTAATTTATTTTATAACAAAACCATTATCCTCAATATAATAGGTTATTTTTATGATAATTATTCGAACTACACTTCCACACACCTCCATCTACTGGGTAAAGAACATACTGTTTATGTGGACGATGAACTAGTGCCTCACGAAACGATGATTGTTCAAATATTTCCAATCGCCTCTCATGGTGGATATTATGATGACAATATATTTATTTGTAATAGATATTATATTTATATTTTTTCTATGCTTCTGTATTTTTTATTTATAGTATACCTTTATGGTTACCATAATGGGTAAATACGATAATTTCATTTGAGGAAGTGTAGACTACCGCCCCCTCAAAGTGATATCACTCGTTCATTCCATACGTGGAACGTATAAAGGATGGAGTTACTGAAATTATATATGATATAATACTATAATTATAATATATGTATGTATCATTATGTTTTCATTCCATTAAAATACGAAATAGAAATGAAAGTATCATTCATGCGTACGTACGACTTACCGTCTCCATGAACGGTGCATTTCATTTCTTATCTCCAAATGTTATGTACTATTACAAATACATATATATACTAGATATATATGATATATATGATATCTAAATCATAAATATCATTATTTAAATAATTTAATTTTGACCACATGAACAACATCTAATTATAAGAAGTTTATCTATGACTCAAGTACCAAATATCAATAAAACAACCGTTATTAACTTAAATTATTATAAAATGTTTATAAAGTGGTAATAAGTGATATAAAATGAATAATAAACCTGAAAAAGGTTATGAATCAATTATAAATTAACTTTACTTTATTATTCAGGAGATTAAAGAACGATCGAGTCATATCGGACTCGAGGTAAGGGACTTCGTCTCATTATCCTTTCATTGAGGCATATTTTGTTTTATACATGACTTTCTTTTATATGGTGTATAAAAACATTTTAAATTTCATTTCATTCAAAGGGAATATTTTTATACATGGAATTTTACTAAAAAAAAGAATGTTACTTTTTAACGTATGTGGTGAAAAAGACCTTTCCACCGCCGTGAGTATTATTTAATATTTGGCTTTCTTAACAAGCCATAATGTTTTTAAAAGGAAAATAAATACCATATAATATTTTATATATTTTGGTATTGAAAATGGTTTTGATAAAGGATTTGTTATGTCAATATATTTAAATGATATATTGTTGTTGAAATGTGGAAATGTTATCTTTCATGTATATTTGTTTTATGTGTTATCAATATGTTATGGTTCTTGGGAATTGTTTACATATACAGGTGGTTCTGTGATAAACCTAGGGCTGGTGAGCCCGAGATAGCTCTCTAATGCATTGGGTAATGTGACAGAGGTGAACGTGAATGTTTCTCCTAAGAGATTTAGGTAATATAATGTGATGGGTATTCCAAATGTAACTCCCTACATATCTGTGAAAGCTATAATGTATGTATGTTATGGATGCCACAAGTTACCTTTATGATTTGTGATTACTATGTGTTACTCATAAATCTTATGATTTAATGAGGTATGTTAAAAATATTATGTTTTGTTGGGCTAATGTTTTATTTCTATTTTATAACACTTACTAATATTTCTATTCTCATATAAAATTTTGAAATGTTTTTCATAGGACTTAAAGATGAATATGGTCAAGGATGGGATTGAGGAAAGGTCATGCTGTCTAAAACATAGAACTAGACCTGAATTTTTTTTCAGGAGTTTTTATTTTATGAAAAAATGGAAACCAAGTAGAAGTGTCTACTTTGTAATTTTTGAGATGTCATGTAATGGTAATGGCCCAATTCTCTAAAACTTTAAACGTGAAAAGATCCTCAATGTGAAGTATTAACATAATTCAAGATTAATTAATGTTTATGGCCGGGTCCATATAAAATTGTTTCTTATGTGGTGCAAATGTTATGAGTTTAAATTAATTCTTTTTGGATTGACTAATTTACCCATTTTTATGGATATTATGATAAAGTATTCAAGTAATATATAAAAATATTTATGGTATTTATTAAATATATTTTGGTATAAACCAAATTTCATGAAGATAATAATCTTAATTTGTGAATTATAGTTGAGAATATTAAAGAAAATAATATATATAGTGAATTTAAAATTTATTAATTCAATATTCCGGAAGACCATTTTCAAGGGAATATTTTCTCTAAGTATGGAATATTATTTGATCTATTAAAGACAAAGGCTTTCATTTAATGGTCTATGTTGGGAAAAATAATTTAGGTATATAGTTTCCCTGGATTAACAAGTTTCTATCAATTATTTTTTTAAAAAAATTCACATTTTCAAAACCATTAACGATGTTTATGTGTCAATGTTATGAGTTCATATGGATAGAGGATTTTAAATAATGTTTTGAATAATTCAATTTGAGGTTGATCAATGTGTTAGTATTTAAATTACCATTGAGATGGGATGTATTTGTGATATATAATGGCGCATCAATAAGAAGAATTGGATTTATCCTTATATACAATGATAAAGTTATTTCATATGAATCAAGTTAGTTTAAGATCCATGAATAGACCTATCCAATTGATGATCTAGAGTTAGATGACCTAATATTTTTTTGGTGGTACGAAGGAATTTACAATGTGGGAAAAATTTGAGATTTATATAAATCAAAATAACATGAAATACATATTTTCATATCAATATCTCAACATGAGAAAAATTAAATACATTGATCTACTCAAGAATTTTGATTTCTCAATACACTATCACCCATAAAGCATACTAACATAGTTGATGCATTGTGTGAGAGTGATCATGGAGTTATAACTAATATGTGGATTAAAAATGATTTATTATTTATGGGCATATTAAATATGGATATGATAACTATTATGGAAGGGGAAACAAAAATTATTTTCCAAAGGATTGTTAAAACATCCTTATTGGAAAATATAAAATTTTTTCAGATCAAATAAGATTTTACAAAATAAAATCAATGTTGTTGATGATGGGAAACTTGAATAATTTGTTTATGAAGATGGTATGACAAAATTTGAAAAGTGGTTCTGTGTATTAAATATAATAGATATAAATAGATAAATATTATATGAATCACATAGCTTGAATTTATTTATACACCTTAAAAGAACCATAATTTATCAGTTTTTGAAGGAATTATTATTGTTTGTAATATGAAAAGTGAAATTTTATACTTTGTATAAAAATTATAGGTTTTTCAATAGGCAACAGATGAAAGAAAAATACCAAATGATTCATGCAACCTCAGACTATTCCTATGTCAAAATCAGATGATATAATATGGACTTTATCACTTTATTAACAAATACAACTATAGATAATGATTCCATAATTGTTATTCTTGATCTTCTTACCAAGTCCAAACATGTTCTCACTATAAGGGAAGATCTACCTCTTGAGTGCCTTACATGACTTAATATTAGTGAAGTAATAGGGCATTATTATACATAACTTTTTAGAACTACCTTTCATTCACAAACTAATGGGTAGTTTGAAAGAAATATTTAGATATTTAAAGATTTTTTGTGGTTATGATATATTTAATTTCATGTTATATGAGATTATTATTTACCATTACTAACATTTTCATATAACATTACCCTCCATTTTGGAATTAAAATGGAACAATATAATCCATTGTATATAAAAAGGATCTTTACTCTATATTTTTGGGATGAATTTGTTGAAATAAATATTGTATAAAAAATTCTTGTTGAGTAGACAATGCTAAAAGTGAAAATTATTCAAACTCATATTAAAGAAACAACAATAAGTTAAAAAATTATGACTATAAACAAAGGAATAATTTATAATTTCAAGTGAGTGGTCATGTTTTCTTGATGGTATCTTAATAGAAAGGTCTTATGATATTTTTAATGAAATAGAAACTAAATCTTAGGTTAATTGGGCCTTTTGAAATTATGTAAAGAATTGGATTTTTAGATTTTCATTTGAAAACTCAACCTAACTTCCATACAGTTCATGATGTGTTGCATATATCATTATTTAGGAAGAACACACTAGATCCAACACATTTGGAAAACTCAAATAATATATAATTTTAAACTAATATATATTTGGTAAGATCCTATCCAAATTTTGGATAGTAGATAATAAGTTTTGAGGAATCGAATGACTCGGCTAGTAATTATACTTTTGAGAAATCATAAGATAAAGATGAGATGTGGGAACCTGAGGATGATATAATGATTAAATAACTACATTGATTCATTATGAGGAATTTTTTATATTTTGAGGATGATATTTGTGAATGATGGAAAAATGTATGTCTTAAACTTGAATTATAGTTTCTTTATAGAGAAACAATAACACAACACACATAGATTTATTCAAAAACATGATTAAAACCTGAATTCCCAATTTTTATAAAATGAATTTACCTTTTTAAATTTCCATTTCACTATCAAGAAATATTTATTTTTAAAAAATTTAATGGATAAATTGATTTGTCCCTTATAGTAGAAAATATCTATTTTTTAAGAAAAATGTCTTCTTTTAAATTACTTGAAAATTATCATTTTGTTTTTGATTGATTTTAACATTAAATTAGATAATTTAATTATAAATATTTAAATTAATGTCATATTTATCAAATTTATACTTTAATTTTTAGTGAAAATAATTTTATACATTAAAGACAATTTTCTGGAATACAATTTTTTCATCATGTTTTATGGGTTTGTTTCTAAGTTAATTTATATAACTTATATAAATTGAATTTGATAAAATAGAATATATATTTTCAATATTCATATCAAAATTCTTTAATGAGTTAACTTTCTTTTTTTTCATTATGAGAATATTGGTATATAAATAGTTATAATGAAATAAGTTAAAAGGTGTTTAAAAGGGTTAAAACAAAAATGATAATGGTTAAAATGACCTAAACACATTTCTATTCCCAAATATATATTAATAATTGGAATATATATTATATAATATTATAATATGATTTATTCTAGATTTATTTTTATTAAATAATAAATTAATATATTTTAATCATTTAAAACATTATATGAGTGACCGCTCTGCTACTTGTAAAAGGACACCACCTATCATCTCTTCTGTACACCTCAATGGCCTCTTAGATCACACAATTCCTCTAAAAATAATTTCTTAAGAAACCACCATATATATTATAGTTCCTGTTTTGATTATAATACCATCCTAAAAAAGTTTTAGTTTTAAAATTAAGGTGGTTAACCAAAGAAGAGGTATAGTTCTTAACTAAGTGTTTTGTTTTAATTCCTTATTTATCCTCCATAAAACTACTCCAAACCATTATTATATAACAAAATATTCATATACAATATGATTAAATGTAATTATTTTTATTGACTTACCCTTTTTCATATACTTATCCATCTAATTAAATAAAACTATTCATATGTACCTGCAGACTACCACCATGTGAAGATGATGTATTTAATTATTCACCATCTATTATGTTTTGTCATAATTATGTATAAAAAATGATATTTATGGAAAAAATTATTATTATTTATGTCATTTCCTTGTTACCCTTCCACCCATTAAAAATTATAACGTCAATCGTGTGTACATGTGGACCACCAACACCATAAAGAAATGCGATTCATTTTTCATTTATTATTTTCCAAAATGATTATAAATATTTTAATAATGAATATTTATGATATTTATATCATTATTGAAATTATAGAGATGATGGAACCATGAGATATACATAGGGACTAAAATTATCGATCTGAAACATACATGAAAAATTAAACAATTAACACTTGGAAATGATGGTTTTAATAATGAAATATTAATACATGACTATTTAAATGTAATAATATGGTTATACATGAAATTATAATAACATATTTGGTCCTATAATATATTTATAATATATTTAAATTTATTATACTTGATGGTAAAATCACTTATGAAGTTAGTAAAACATGTTGTTAGGGTTTGTTTCACATTCCCATCCTTATTCAGGATTGTTTAGGTTTATATCATCATTGGATAAATAATTAAATATTTATATATTAAATCCCATAAATTTTCTTCTTATATAGTTATTAATGGAAGTTTAAATAATTCCTTTCATTTTACTCTCACTAATTACATAATAGTTTGAAATAATGTTTCTATAGAAAATTTCCATTTTTATATCAGGTTGGGAATAATTTTATACCATTTAAATAATGTTTTAAATATTTTTTAATGATTTATTAATGTATTTTTTATCCATTATTTACTTTTTATTAAATTTTTGGAAATTAATCTATTTTTCATAATCTGAATGATGAACGTTTTACCAAAGTTGCGAATGTAATCTTTTTTTAACATGCACCGTACGAATGCCTTATCCCACTATCATGACTATAATTTAATTTCATGCTTACTTAATAATTTTTCATTATTCTTTATATTGAAAATATTTTTCACAATATTCTTCATGTGTTTAGATTTTAAATAAGTTATCTAAAAAATAAAAATTGTATATTCCTCACGAATGTTCCATTATTTTGAAATTATTTTTATATTTTTCAACATCATTTACTTAATATTATGATTTATTGAGGTTATACTCTTCTGATATCACCCACCATATTTATTTTAATGTATTATGATCATTTTTACTAGGGAAATTATTGAAATTCAATATAATAGGTCTTCCAATACATATTGTTATTGATTATTATAGAATATTGATTATGTCGTATTGTTTATTCATATTATGATTTCATTATACTTGTTAAGTGATGAGTGGGTCCTAGAATTAAATTTCCTCTAGATTAAATGGTAGGTATCATGAGATAAATCATATTGTGTATTTAGAATATTCTTTACACATTTTTGTTTTATTGTATAGCATGAGGCCTGAACATTATGTCTAAGATGTTTAGCATTATGAATTAAGTCCTTATAAAATCAGATAATGATTTCCATGTGAATATTGTAATATTTATGTTATTCATGGATATGTTAGAAACTCATGCAATTATTTATATGGGATTATTTGATCACAATTTAATCCAACAATTTTAATCATGGCTTATTTATTCTATGATAGCATACATTGTATGCATTCCCTTGCTAAGAATCTGATATCACCCTTATATATTTTTTATTTCACTAGGAATAATAAAATTATACTATGAATTTTATCCAATTATATTCTAGAAGGAATAATAATTTTCTCAGAGAAAATACTATATTATATTTTATGTTTTTCAAATGTGATATGATATTCATGCATGTATCTAGTTTTCTAAGACTAATAAACTATTTGATCCATCAAGATATAATATCTCATATCTCATTCAAATTTAATTAAGTAACCACCAACACTGGGATTTTGGGGTCAAGGTTGATACAGTGTGTCCACACACTATACATGTTCCTATTATTTTTTAGGGAGAATTAACTAGAAGTTTATTATTCTATAAAATTTTTTTTTTCTTATTTTTCAAATATAAAATTAAGTGAGACAAAGTTTCCTATCTATTTGAAGTTATAGGGTCCTACTTGCATAAAAAATAGATGCTATAGTATTCTAATCATGGATATTGTGACTCTTCTTTCCAAGGAAAGTATTCTAATGTCATCCTTTTAGATTCAATTCAATTAGGTTAATATAAATATTCCCCAATAGTAGACATTTGAAACTTTTTATACATTGAGGCATGTTTCAATCAAGTTAGACACGACAAGGGGTAACTTTATCCTCATCATTTTAGAAAAAAATTATTCAAATCTATCATGTGTGAAATTATGGGGAATTTTGACCCCATTCATCTCCTTTAGCTACCATGACTGTGCATGTTACTATTAAGTATAGATAACTCAAATATATAATTATTCATGATGGAAAAATGACATTTATGGAATGGATTTTGTATAAATAAATATAAATTCCAATTCCAAATAAATTTTAATAAAAGACCAATGAATTAAATGGACTAATTCTATGAATGGTTTAAACCCCAATATAGAAGGCCACAACATAAATGTAATCACATCAGAAGGTAGAGTAGTTTGAAAATTATTAGGGAATATTATTTTTAGCTTTGTCTATCCCTTCGGTTTAGGTTAATCAATCCCTAAATAATTTAATGAATCAAACCTTGGAATCTCTATCTACATCTCAATTGGACTTAACCATTCCTTACCTAAAATTGAATCTGATATGGTGGATATGAATCTTGAATAGCTAAAATCTATTCCATTTTTAATAACTTAAATTATTTTATGTTTTGGTATAATTTTCCCATGTGAAAATAATTTCCTTTATACGTATAAAGAAGCAAATAATTTTATTGATTCACTTCCACCCTTGGAATTTTATTATTAGAGGCTATAACATCTATAATATTAGGGTCCCTACTAGTGTCTTGTAAATATTTTGTACATTCAAATACCCTTGATCATCATATTTTCATATAACCTAAACATTTTTAATAAATTTATATTTTGTTATCTAGGAAAATAGGGGATGGTTATGATAAAAAATAATATATATATATATATATAATGATGATTCATGTGTCACTATTAATTCGTCGATACAGCTCAAAAATTTTGGTTTAAAAATATTTGATTTTATAGATAAAATTATTTTACAAATCCAAAACAAATTTTATCATGTTTTTAAATCATGTCAAGATTATTAAATTTTTATGAACAATTTAGAAGATATAATCTATTGAATACCAGTGGGAAGGATTGCAAACTTTATCAGATACAATTTAATCACTGCAATGGAATAAAAAAACATACTTTTCAAAATTCTTTATTGGTTATTTTATATTTTATATTGTAATTGTGATGATATAGACATTCAAAAAAACATTTCAGATAACATGATTTTTATACCACTTAATGGTCATTAGAAATTAATGGATTGTCTTAATGCACATAATACATTGACCTAGGATTTTTATACATAGATATTTCATATTAATATATGAATATTCAATAAATTTCACAAATGCATTCCCAATGGATGTAAAGGTTTAGTATCTTTGGATACTAGTTACATAATCTATTTATATTAGGAAAGATATTCAACGTCACCCATAAATATCTTCACATTTACAAATCATCACATACATACCCTATATAAACCATTATGTATAACATGGTGAAAGAAAAAATAAAGTGTGAGCTCAGATTCTCAATAGGGATAGAAATAGAAGATATCAATTTATGATCACATGAAATAATAAGATAAGAATAAGGGTATGAGATTATAAATATAAATTAAAATTTTCATACCAAATCCATCATGTATCGTAAGCAATAACCATGGAATAAAACATTATCATTTCAAAATACATGAACCATAAGAGTGAAAAATTATCATAAATAAATAATTGACAATAATTTCATGTCATATTTGTTTGTATCCATCTAACGTATAGAAAAAATTTCATATTTCATGTTAAAAAACTGAGACATAATGGATAGGTAATTGAAACAGGTTTCCCATTTCATAATGGGTAATAAATCATAACCTATCTCCCATACTAGATCAAATACATCGGCGTGTCTCCCATATTAGATCAAGAACATCAGCTTGTTTCCTATCATTATCTAATAAGGAATTTATCTATTCCAAATTAATTTGAGGGACATATTAGTCACAAAAATCAAAAAATCCATACATTTTTGTGACACGGGATCATACAATCATCATATCATAACTCATAAAACTTTATATGGGGTTTACAAAGCATTAATCATAATATAAACTAAGGAAATGAAATGGGTTTCATAAACGTATTTTTATCATAATCAAAAACAAAAACCATATAAATAAAAAATAAATATGATACTAATGGAAACTATCAGTAATAAAACATAAGAAACATCAATGTTTTTTTGTTCTCGATTAGAAATTCCCTAAAAATATCATTACAACATTCTCTAGGAAAATATTATTTTCATTTGAAATAACATAATGAAATAATAAAATTTTAAAAATATTGTGTAAAAGTTTCTTTTGGAATAAACCATCAAAATTTTTAATGTATTATTAAAATAATGGCATTTTCATAATGAGGGGAAATTTTGTTGATGTCGTAGGCATTTAAGCAATGATTCCTTTCACATTTTCTGTAGAAAGTCAAAGATATCTCATTGAGAATATGATAAGAAGATTACTTCTAAAATATCTTTTAAAAAGTCTAAAAAAGGTAGAAATATATTTAAAAATTAATTTAATATTATTAAAAAAATTAATTTTTTTAGAAAAATAGACATGAAAGAAAAAGGTTTTTCGATTGAAGAGAGAAAAAAATTCATTTTTCCTTAAATATTATTTTCGAATATTGAGTAAAAAATACAGTAATGTAAAAGGAAAAAATTCACATTCAAGAATAACCATAGGTGAATAAAATTATAGAGTTTATTGAGAGAGATATAATAATATTTCATTCCTAGAAACTTAATTATAAACAATCCTGATAAATAATGTGATTATAAAATAAAACTTTTTAAAAATTTGATATATTTTGAATCGTAAGATGCAAGAAATATATAATTTTAGATGTACATTAAGATCACATAATTTCATTAGAATAATCATAAAATTCATTCATGGGAATTACCTAAACCACAAAAAATAAACAAGTTGTGTATAATGCATGTGTCCTGTAGAAATAAAAGCGAGAGGAAAATCCCATTCCTTAAGTCTCAACTTATTTACTACATCTTATAACCTCATATATAATAAATATAACTTCATTATAAATATATTAAATAACTTTAATCATATTTATCATACCATATATGATTTACTAATGAACTTTTTTATCCGTTTATAATAATTGTTTTTGCTAATATCATGTTTTGGTAATAACTGCTTCATTTTTCATGTATGTTTTTTTGGTACTTTTTTATCATTTTACATTGATCATGGTTTCATATTATCCATAACATTAAAACTTATATAAATATACTATATATTAAATATATATGAATTCATCATAATCTCTTAAAATTAGATATTGAAAATTAATTTTATCGTTCATAGAATTGGTAGGTTATACATATGCATAAACGTTATTTCTATTTTCTCAATGGAAGAAATGAACAGAAAGTAAATAAAAATTCACCACTAAAACATTTTTTTGGGGTTTTATAAATCATATATTTTCATTAAACATATCCTTATTACCTTCATTGTACACTATAAATGATGATCGAATAACATCACTTTGTTAGGTGGTAGTCTGCCATAGACATCAAAGATGCTATCGTATTCCCATGAAATGGAAAGTAAGAAGGTATAATAAATAAATAATTACAACTAATTAAAAAAATATAATATAAATATTTTAAATCTATCATTAATTTGGCCTTGATAGGTGGTAATGGGAAACAAATTACATCGGTTCAGGAGGCGGTAGTCTGCTGTACACATGGTCAACGATTTAATTTCCCATTTGATGGAAGTGGAGGTGGATATAGGCTAAAAAATTAAAATAATAAAATATCAGTATATTTGATATCTTTTTATTATTATACCATCATCATTTAATAAAATTTTAATGAGTTAAAATTATAAAAAAAAATAGAAACACTCAATTCATAACGAAACCTATTATTCGGATAACCTCCTTAGGTTTACACCAAAAGCCTTCCTAGGTTGTCTCTATGATAAAAATAATTCCTCTAGGATGTTATTATAGAATAAGGATAGTATTTTGATATTTTTTGGGAACCAAGAGGTTTTAAATGTGTTAATAGGAGAGGATATGAGGTTCCCATTTATATGTGTGGGAGAGGACACACATTGATTGTTTTGAAAAGAATAAAGTGTACACACATTTTTCACCTAAAAAAGGATCCATGATATATTAATTAAAAAACATTATATGATATAAGGTTTATAAAAGGCCATAAAATTTTATTTCTATACATTTATATATCATTTTACCCCTTATCATTTTAGTTTAACCTCCCAGTAAACCTGTTTAAACCTTAACCACAATAATTAATTTTAACTATTTTTAATATTAATTTTTAAAACCAATAGGTTGAAATTGTTATATAATATTAATAATTATTATTATTCTAAATATCTAATGCATTTTTTCAAATTCCATTCATATAATAGGAAAAGTTTATTTTAAAATCAAACACAGAGAAGCGATGAAAATACAGTTTTCTGAAGACAAAATTTTCATAACTTTAGAAAGTTTTAGTATCAATATTCAATATTAAATTGACTTCAATGAAATAAATTAGTTAAATAATAACATAATAATTTTAATTTTAATTTTAATTTTTTTTAAAAATATATAACTTTTTAAATGCATTTAATGAAAAGTTAGTTTTTATTAGAAATCAGAAGTTTTTAATATTGATCAAAAAATTAATCTCTTTGGATTATTATAAAAAATTAAAACTAATATTATTTTTAAAATTTTTTATTAAAAAAATGATGTTACATTTTACAAATAAATTTTCAAAAAGTGACAAAAAATAATTTTATTATTTTTTCACAATTTGCATTAGAAATCATTTTTTGAGAAAAAAACTATTTTTAAATAATATAAATAATTTACTAAAAAATATATACATATTTATAAATATATTTTTATTATCAAAAACCATTATACATAATTTTAAAAATGTTATTATTCTTTTCATACCACCAATTTTAATAGTTATGTTATAAGGGTTAATAATAATAATAATAATTAAAGTAAATCAAGGGTTGTCAAAACTCAGTGTTATTTGTAACATAAGGAACCAATAAAATAAAATTTATTTGAAAAAATATATTTCATAAAATCTTCTGGGGTTACACATATGTTCATTGAAAAAATAATATATTGTCTGATTCATTAGAACTACGAAGATTCTTGAATTATTTTTTTAGTGAAAAATCATGAAAAATATTTTTCTCTTTAATTGAGGAGCCACAAATCACATATTTCGATACATTGGTTTCTATATTTATGTTTTTAAAATAAATACCTAATAGAACAAAAAATTTTAATCAATCTTTCTACATTCTCCAAATTACATTGTGAGAAAACATTGAGAACCATTGAGCTCAAAAAACATTAGAAAAAAATATTAAGAAAACTTTTTTATTTATAGATGTTATTTCACATAATGTTTTTCACTATAATGATTCCATAAACCATGTATTTAACTATTTTATCCCATGATGTGTTATGATCATTTGAATTTTTTAATTATTTAAATTTTTTATAGACTCATTACATAGATGGTTTATTAGGTTCTATTTTTTTAATGTTTATCTTTTTCATTTGAAGCCATATATATAAAATCATAACCACAAAGATCTATTATTTAAATATAATTGGTAAAAGGGTATCTTACCTATTGTTAATGTTCTTTAGATATGACTCAAACATGATTTATTATAGTTAGTTTAATTAAAGTGTTATCGCAATCTTTTTGTTGGCAGATAGGTTATCAGAAGATGAATAATCTAAAAGGTGTTCAACTTGACCAGTGGAGGTTTATGGAGGACACATTGGATTATAGATTATGATGAATCTAAAATATTTTCCTTAATAAATTATACATTGAATACATTTTTAGAGGTTTTATTTTCAACTTTCTCTTGGTTTTTGTATTTATATCAGTTGGTGCGCCTATTTAATTATGTTGATATGTTTTTTAGATGTTAAAATCTCATGTTGTGTACATTTGAAGTGGATAAATTCCTTTAATGAAATTATTTCAGTGAAATTTTAATGATATTTCTGGATATATTCACTTATAATGTGATATGACCCCCATATTTTTATGTAATCCAAGTTACTAATGTGAGGGATTGGAATTAATGAGAGTTGTTTTCATATTTTCATAGGGGCATTAATGATTCAATATAGGTGAGTTGTGGTGATATTATGAATTCTTTTACATGTGTTATGAGGTTCATGTGATATAAAATTCCATTAAGGCCATGCAAGAATAACATTGTTTTAATGATGGGATATAAATAAGATGAATTGTTATTTCATGGTAATTGGTTCTTTTGATGATAAATTTTGTTGAATGTATCATATATACGGAGGATAGATATGAAACATGATGAATCACAAAGACCTTATTCTATGATGGACTTTAGAACTTGAGCGATTTTTGTCAAGGATTCAATTTTCTTATGTGGTTGTTTCTTTTTAAGTCTATTAATTTTCTAGTTGGTTGTTCTAAAGACTGTATACTTGGTGGTTTCAAAGAATAAAAATCCTTAACCATTATTTTTTTTAATCTCTTAATCCTATATTCGTGTACACTAATATTTCCTCATGTAAAAACATTTTTCTCTTTATTTTTATTAAATTTTATGCTGTATGATTTGGTTTTCTATCTCACACTTAATGGTTTTCAAAAAAAAAGTCATATAAATTAATAATTAGTACCAAATTTATGATATATTTATAAAATTATATTATAGAACAAATAATATTTTTATCCAATCATAGAGAACATGAATGTTTATAATTAAGATGGAGTGTTAGATTATTTGAAATGTTTACCTAAAGGGACTTTAAATATACTAAGTTATTTTATGCATATAGTTTTAATGGATTCATGTTTCATATTGTATATTATTAAGAATTATTGAAAATAAAGAATAATGGCATCTTTATAAAATTTATAGTGTTTGGATACTATATAAATTTTATTTACATTATCAAATAATTTTATCATTGATTTTTTTTGTATTATTCAAATGGAAGTGTATTAATGTTAACACAAGTATAAGGAAAATTAATATAATTTAATTAGGTTAAAATGTCTTATTTGATTGATATTGGTGAGCATAAAGAACATGTTTTATATATTTTTGATTAAAATGATAAAATTATATATTATATGAATGAAAGATTTTATATACTTTGGAGTGTTATTATTGAATAATGAACCCACACTTCTTGATTTTTTACTAAATAGTGATAGGTATATTTTTTTAAAAAAAGATAACAGATAAATGAACAATTATTTACACAACATATGATCTTTTTCTGTCTATGTTTTGAAGGATTAGAAAAATACCTTACATAATTTCAATGTTTATTAAAATGTCATTACAAAATAACAACATGGATTCCCCTACTCTAACTCCTTAAATAAATCCATCCATCACGGAAATTTTAAAATACCTTTAAAAAAAATCAAACAAGGGGTTAGCATAAAATTTGTTAGTAAGGTGTTTCAAAAATATGGATGAAAACCTTAGGAAATACTTTGAAAATAATTTATAAAAATATTTAATATTTAATATAGATCAATTTATATAATTTATAATTACATCAAAATAATAAAACATGGCTTCCAAAAAAAATCATACAGAAATAATTTTCATAACCATTAAAATACTTATAGTTTTGAAAACCAATTTTAAATTAATCATTGAAAAAAAATTCTATTTCTACTTAAAAATAATTTGAAATCAATAATTATTTTATAGATTAAAATTTCAATAGAAAATATTATGAAAACCATGTGTCGACTAGCAATATAACCTATATAAAATTTTCCAATTGAGGTCATGGGTTCACACCCCATTCCGCATCATCCCATTTAATACCCAAGTGTTGAATTTTTAATAAAACATTTTTATAAGATCTACCTTTCTCATTCATAACCCATTTAAAATCTTTCGAAATATATTAGAATTATTTTCAAAGAAGAAAATAATTTTATAACTTCTACAATTTTATAAATCAATATTAAAAAAATCCTAAAGATAAATCCCTCATCTAAAATAATTACTTATATTTAAAACTTATAATCATAAACATGTTTGAATTAAAATAAAAAAATTATTAAAAGGCATAAAAGTTCAAAAAAATTATAGATGATGTCAATATCTACTAATATTAATTAAATTTGTAGGAAAGAAGTACCATATAATATATAAATTGATATATGTTTTCATTAGAATTTAGATATTTTAATAAAATCAAGTTCCTTTTTAAAAATTGATTAAAAATATAAAATAAAAAAATAATGTTTTTTTTATTTTATATTATATAATAAAACTTTTAGTTTAAATAAACAAAATAAATTCATTGTTTGAAATTCTAAAAAAACTACCCTTACCTTTGTAATTCCTCCCACGTAGGAATCATCCATTAAAATTTTCTTTAATGATCGAGGGAGTTTCATCTCAGGGAAAAGAAGAAAAAAATATAAGAACCCTCCCCCTTGAAGTCTACCAATCTAGAATACCTCACAAACATCTCCTCACATACATATATATACACTAAAATGTTGATTATATTTAAAATTGTTTTCGAGTTACTTCTGGTTTAAGTTGGGTGGAAAATTGATTTGAGAACTTTTATTTCAAGATCCAAAATGTATTTATTAGGGTATAACTGAAAAGAATTTCAACATATATATTTATATATATTAATTAAATGTTTCTTTAGAGAACAGATGAATCAAAAATCTAAAAAAACTTATTCAATTTGATTGATTAAATTTTATGGTTGCATATATATTATTTATCTTATTTTGTTTCTGTTTTTATCAATCTTCTTTATAATGCATCAATAAATGCAGATAAATCCCACTAAAATCATTGAAAAAGGATACATAAATAAATTTTGATTTAATACATGCATTTAAAAATCATTGTTATGTCAAACAACAACCTCAGGATGAAGAAAATATCTAGAATGCTAACGAACCAGGACATCCAACATCAACCGAGGGAGAAAAAAATAAATAAAATAATGAACATTTCACTGATAATTAAAAAATTATCATTCAAAAAGGATTCCCATGAATATTTCAACTCTAAAAATAAATTCATACCACTAATATTATGAAAATATTTTTACAAGAGGTGGATGATGATGTGGTCTTCATCATTGACAACCAAAACTCTATTTCCCCCCAACCATGTTAAAAAATACTCTGACATTCGATCTTGCTTCGTTCAACTATTTATAAACTCAATCCATCATCGGGACTCGAGCCCTCATCTAAGGTATACCCTCCAATTTGATATTTCGATCTTGGCTTCCTAAAATTTAAACCATTGTTTGTTTTCTTATTATGAGGTCGGGCCTTAATTTTTAAAAATTAATAATATTCCTAATATATTGTTCTAAATATTCTTATTTTTAAACATTCATAATAATACCATACTAATATATATTTTTAATTTCATATATATATATATAATATAATTACTTTTCCAAATATTTTTTTTTAATTTTGAACATTTATGTTGTTTAAATATATTTTATAACATATATATATATATATATTAAAACTCCTTCATTATTTATGAAATACACACATGCACACACACAGAGACACATATATATATACTCAATTATTTAATTTAATTTATTATCTTCATAATTATTTTTTTTATTTAATAACATATGTACAGTGAATATAATTAATTGTAATAATTTCATAAATATTTTTTTTATATCCTTTTAAAATAAATAAGTATAATTTTTTTATATAAACGTTATTATATTTTTTGTACAAAAATAATATTTTATTGTAATTTAATTATGGTTAAATTAGTACCTTTATGATTTGAACATTTTTTATCTTTTAAATTAGTTGATAAAATATAGCTAATAAAAATTGTATTTGATATGTTTTCGTTTTAAGATTGTCATTATAATTTCTATTTTTATTCATTTACAATCTTTATTGATAAATTATTATTCATTACTATTTAATTCATATTATTATTACTAATATAGGTTTATTTCTTACATTAAGATAATAATAAAAATAATAAAGTAAATAATTATTATATTTAAAAATTGGGATCTTACATTACCCCCCAAAGAATTGAGCCCTAATAATTATTTCTTCGTACATAAGAAAATTCTGAAATTCATCATCATAATTAGTAAAAAGTTGATTTTATAAACTTCTATATTTTTAAGGGTACATTAATTACTAAGAAGTTCAAAAAAAAAGAATCTCTTTGATTTTTCCTTATACGATAACCCATAATCCTCTAAGTTATATAGACTATTCCTATGATACAATTGTCATGGCTCGAACCAGCACTTCCAGATTTGGTAATAAAAAATGTTTATTTTTTCAAAAATTTGACAAAAAAAAACATAATTGTTTATAAAACTATAGATTTTTTCCATTCGGGGTTTTGGAGGATTATGAAAATACCTTACATAGTATCATATTTAAGAAAAATTAATTATAAAATAAATATTTGGATTCTCTTACACTAACTCCTTAAATGAACCCATCCAATCTTACATCTTCTAAATTACTTGTGAAAAACATTTTGAAAAATGCGGTGATCATAAAGATTCCCTGAAGTGGTCTTAGAAACAGGGATAAAATCAATTTTAAATACCATGAAAATAATTTTGAAAAATAGTTTATATCAAATATAAAACATTTTTATCCTTTTTGTATTCTTTTTTCTTTTGTTGTTTTCCTCTCTTTCTATTTCAGATATTCAAGATAGATACCCCACTAGTGGGAAGAGGCATGTGCCTGCTACTGAGGGGGAGCGACTGACACTACGCCTGATCTGACTTCGACATTCAGCGACACCATCACTTGATTTTCCAGTTTGTTATCCTCCACCCTTGGAAACACTACCTCCTCTCCTTATTGAACCATCATCATTGTCATCCGTCGGTATGTTGGCCACCACATCACCATCTACAGTAGTTATTATTCCACATATGGCCATGTCTGCATCCTCTCATTCTATTGAGGGATATAGTACAGAAAAACCTACTATGCCCACACCTCTATCCACTGATGGCACGCCCTCAAAGCCAGCTCTGACATCATCACCTTCTCTATCCACTACCACCATGGCAGGACCATCCAACTCAGTAGCTGAGGTCCCACCATGTCCTGCACCAGCAGCTACCCAACCTCATCCACATCTCTATCTGATCTTTACTGAGGTTCATTATGTGGGTGACTAAGTACAAAATAATTCACGATGCACGATCCACCAGAGCGGCTATTTCCAAGATACCATAGTGTCATATCGTCTCGGTGTCTAGGAGGAGATATAAGATCTCCCCGGCCACACACATCGTTCAAACACACTCCATGTCAGCAATCCTATATTAAGATATTTATTTTTGGAGATTTTAGAAACCTTTGAGATCAATGGGCCAGACCACCACCAAATTCCCACTAATATAGCTACTCTGGTTTGATTTAGGCTAGGCGGATGCCACTTTTCACTAACCATGGCTGAGTTTGGATGAGGGGGTGTATTTTCTTTCTATCCTGCCACCACACCCTCATATCCACCATCACCCACCCTAGGTTCTCTAAACTTGTTTCCATTTTGAAAGAGCTTGATGGGCTTGACCAAAGATATACCCCCACTTCTCAAAATAGAACTCTCATCAATTCCTCTCCCATTCATTTCATTCATCGATGCTTCAGTGGAATCCTTTTCCCACATCACGAGGACATGGGTGTCATGTCCGCCCATGACATGAACCTTCTCAATTGTATTTTCTAGCATGACTACCCTAACCCCCCTTATCTTAATTCCTCCAACTTCCACTTCATTATCCATAGACTTTAGGGCAACCTAAATGGTGGGTTCTATACCACCTGGGTGGAACACTATTTCAGTGTTTTTGAGCCATCTCTCCCTAAGGATAACATAGGATCTCTTTAGTGTATATAATTCATCATGATTATCCATATGATGATGGTTGAGTGTTGGGGAGATGAATTTGTTCTTGTTCAGGATGACCTAGCTTCTATAAGGGCAGGAGATGACCCGTCTACTCTCGCTGGTGTTGCTGACCCGAACCCAACTCATCCACCAGTGGATGTTCCTTCTCCGCCTCCCACCACTTCTTCCATCCTTCCTCATTCTTCTTCCATATTTCTCTATTCTTATGGCCTATCCACAACCCCACCTCTAACCTCAACCTCTGGTTATTTACCTATATCCCAACACCTGGCCATGATGGAGCATCGCTGGGATGATATGGATAAAAAACATGGTCATCTCGAGCAGATATTGGGGATTCTTCTTTAAAACCATGGTATTCTGTTTCCTCCTACACCTAATCCTCCATCTTCTCCTCTTCTTTCCATAGCACAGAAATCATTAATAGCACTGGCCACATATTCAGTTATCCTCTCCACTACTAGTCCTTCTACTGCAACCACTTCTCTCCATGATGTGCCTGTTGAGCATCTCGTTCAACAAGATGATCTTGTGCCTCCACCTACTGTTACTTCTGCTACTGTGACCGATGTGCCTACTGCGACCACCACACAGAGCACAGATCCCAAGCATCCATCTTACACTACTGCTGACCCTCCTCTGCTGAATCCCCCTATTGTAGATGATACCTCTTCTGAGGCCACCCATGACTAGTTTTTTCACAATTGTTTCATTATATATATATATTGTCATGCTTGTGATGCGATGGTGTATTTTCTTACAGACTTTTATTCCCTTTCCTCGATAGTCACCGGATCTTCAGAACTCAAAGTGCATCTCTTTTCAACTTCTTCCCATCATTTTCAGCTCTCCACGAGGGGATTATTATTTCAGCACTTCTTTTCATATTTTTTTTTCATTACTTCTTTCACTTCCTTCCCTCTTCCTAGCCTGGTGGTGTTTTCCAAATTCCTATTTTCATCCTTGGTATTGTACTTGGGGGACCATGTCCCCTATTAAGTGTTGGAGAGAGTGGAACTTGTTCATTTGGGCATACGGGTTCCAAAACCACTATTCATTATATTCTTGGTGGTCCTTGTAAAAAAATATTTATTGAAAAATTCAAAAGAGGGACCAGATTCATTCATTACACATTATTGATGGTTTATAAACCCATGATGGAAAGGGAATATCATGGTGATGATACACTTGGAGATTTATTGATTGGGGATTCATTTTTATTGATCTTTATTTCTAAATATCATGCATTGTTATTTCAGAATTCAACCTATTTTTTCAAGCCTTTGAGTTTATTTTTCACATCATTACCTACCTACCCGAAACCTCATAATCCTATGATCCTTATTGAAAGACCTTAAGATTTTATTGATTTGATTTCTAAATCAGAGAATTAGAATACTTTCAAACTTAGGGATAGAGTTTGTATGCTTTATATTGAGCATAACTCTGATAAAATAATATTAAGTGATGATTGTAGTAACATCTGGTCAGGTAAATAATAAAGTGACATGTTTTATTATGAAAAGTATAACAATGAAAATAAAAGAGGATTAAAATCATTAATTGAATTATATAGGAGGCATAATATGAATGTCTATATAGTTTAAATATGTTTTGTTTCTTTTAAAATCCTCTGTTATGGCTATAGTATTTATAAATTTAATTAGTTTAATTCTTTCCTTTTTAGAGTATGGATTTTGTGGATTTGATATATTGATTTTTCTTGAGGGAAAGAAAATGTATATGGGTTGGGGATTCTGATGTGCCTAATTTGTGTATACGTTTTCATACATTCTGTTGGGTATAAAAACATGATTTCACCAGATATATGTTTATTTGTTGATAAAATGATTAATTTTGGTGTTCATGATAATTTTCAGGTGTTTTCAAGACAAAGTCACAAAATTGGGAATGATAAAAAAAAGTTCATTTATACATGACATGTACTCTAATACACATGTCGTATAAACTTGGCCAGACATGGATCGGTGAGATCGAGTACACGACCATATAGATGGACAGATATTGCACACCATGTATGTCACAACACACATCGTGTCCTACCTTCTAGAAGTAGTAGGTGGCTAAAGATGATACTACACTCCATGTGGGGTGGTGCTACATGTCGTGTACCCCCACTAACTGACTTTTGACACATTCAAAGTCAAGGTGTGGTGCACCACTCACCTACAGGTGGAGAAACAAGAGGTAGGAGTTGACATTTTTACATAGTGTGTACTTTAGGTACACACCATCTAGTTTCAAAATCAATAATTAATATCGAATATCCTCTATATAAGAGTCTAGGAATCTAAGGGGAGGTGCTTCCACTCTGCTGTACGAGCATCCCTCGAATCCATTTCAAATATTCATTTTCTATTTTCTATTTCTATATTATTGATATTCTCACCTTCCCCATTTTCTACTCATATCAATGATAGGGACTGAGCTTCAGATCAAACCACACACTATGACCATGGTCATAAGAGGATAGTTTCCCTGTATTGGGGATTTTAATACTGATTGTTTATTATTTGTAATTAAAATCCCATAGAATTTTTATTATGAATTTTGTTTATAATTTCACTAATAAATCAAATGGCTTATTTACTATTAGAGTTATATCATACAACGAACGAATCCAATAGTTAAAACTGAAAGAGTTTTAAAGAACAATCCCATAACCATTGGGGGAGTCCATTGGTTCTTTCTTTGAGGTAAATAACTAAGACATGTTCATGTAGTTTATTTTCAGACCAAGGAATTAACCCTTTAAATGTGTAATTTTTTGTATCCGGACCAAGAAACAATAGTTTTATTGTATCCCCTTGGTAAAAAATTTTCATTGATATATTCAATGATAATGAATGATTAATAAAATAAAACATGATTAGATTTTAAACCCTGAAACATTTTTTAGATTGTTATATTCTTCTTTTATTTTATTTTAATTTTCACAAATTGTTTCACTATTTCAAGTTATTCCCTTAATTCATACTATCTTTCCAATCGACCATGACTTACCAACTCGCTCTAATTTTCTACTTTTCTATCTTCCCCATGGGATCGACCTTAACTACCACCATCTACCTAGTAGTTGGTTCAGAAGGGAATAATAAAAAAATTCAAAATTTGGGCCGCTCCTTGTGATGGGAGTAGTGCCACCTATGATATATAAAAGATATTTTTACCCATGTTTCACCCTTCTAAATAATTTTTTTTTAAAAATTAATCTTCTTGTAATTTTTTGATCGAGGAACTTTTTTAAACTTTTTAAGGCACAAAAATAAATGTTTGGATTGTATGGATTTATTCGTCATCATGACCATCAATTTTTGAATCTTCTATTGAAAGTATACAAGATTAATTTTCTAATAAGAAAGTTTTCTCTAATAATCATGACATTAATTATTTTTAAGTGGATTTCAATGAAAATGGTTTTCAAAAAAATTATGATCAAGGAGAGTTTTAAATGATTTTATAAGCTTCCTTTAGTGTTTTTCAGAGATATTTTAAAAGAAAATGGTATTAAAAATTATTTTTTGTTTAAGAAATTACATTAAAACGTTTTCATGATTCTTTGAAAAGTTTTTAAGGAAAATGGTTTTCAATCCTTATTTATATATTTTCAAATATTTTTTCAATGAAAAAGGGTTTCAAACTACTTTATGTTTTAAAGAGAATTATTTTTCATTGTGAAAAAGATATTTCCATCAAAGAAATGTTTTTAAACTATTTTCCATGATTATTTTATATTTTTTCAAAGTGGTTTCAAATAAAAGTATTTTAAAAATG
Source organism: Viscum album (assembly GCA_963277665.1). Classification (NCBI taxonomy): domain Eukaryota; kingdom Viridiplantae; phylum Streptophyta; class Magnoliopsida; order Santalales; family Viscaceae; genus Viscum; species Viscum album. The sequence continues at coordinate 1,862,337,116 of OY728123.1, read as the reverse complement.
ATATATTTTTTAAAAAGTGAGGTTTCATATGATATTTAAATTTTTTTTCTCAATCTAAGATGACATACTTTGTTATAGTTTAGGATTTATTTGGGTTATGATCTTAGGAAACCATTCATATTATTTCTCTGAATGGTTTATGTTTCGATGGTATGATTTTTATGAAACTTATTTCTATTTCACAGATTCTATTCTTATTAAACCCACTTTTTTCATGGTTTAGACTTTGATAAAATGATTATGATATAAAATTACCATTTTTATTTTGCAAACACTTTTAAGTGAAAATTGAGAACCCATGCAGTACAAAAAAAATCTTAAAATACAATACGAGATGGATGAACCATTAAAATCAAATTTAATCCCATTAGACACATTATACCTAAATAATGTTCACCTGAGACTGTTTACCTCTACATCTTGATCATCCTTGATAAGGTCGTTTAACTAATGAGACAGCATGTCCCATGTTTGAATATACTCCTCCATTTTCACTTTCCCTACATTGAATCATCTTCCCATAATATAGTCATGAAAATTAATCCATTTTGTATGCTCCTTGTTAGTATCCAAAAGTGAAAGTCACTCAACCATCTTATCAGCATCCTCTTGTGAGGCATTAATCCACAGTGATTCCACTAGCATCACTTCCTCTGAGTGAAGGAGAAGCTCACAATGATTGAAATTATTTGGATCCTTATTGCATGTCTCCTACTGCTAGTCAATAGTAATGCCCTTAGATATATCAAACCAGTCCATGGTGTTCTCATTGTAGGAGTGTTCCAGCACCACAGAGGCTTCTTGAGTCTTATTTAATTCTCACATTTCTCTTTCACCATCGTGTTTTATGGTGATAACACTTTCATTCATTTGGGTTCTACACTAATTTAACACACTAACCTTCCAAACCTTCTCATTTTAATTATGTTATAACTTATTCTCATAAGGCATCTCTTTGATAGTAGAACATATCACCATTGGTTTAGGTAGATAAGAATAGTCATTGTGTCATATGGATTTTATTTCTTAAGTAGATTACAACTTCCTCCATCCTTGTAATCTTTCCTCCAATTCTTTCTCCTTGGATTATGAGGCTCTCAACCATGATGTCCCTCAACATTGTCATATGAGAAGCCTATAAGGATACCATCAGTTTTCTCTACCTTGTTGATGCATTTTCCATCATAAGAAACTTCAACCCCATGATGGGTCACATTGATCCTAAACCAGCCCTTCTATAGGTAGTCCTTCATAATAGTTACATAGTTTAGTCATTGGCTAGATATTCTTTGAATTGAGCCCATTATCTGTATTCTCAACACCCCTTATAACTTTAATTCATGGAATCATGTATTCAATTGAACCATTCTATATTTTCAGTTGTGTAACTACTTTATTTGAAAAGTTGAGTTAAAGAAACACTTTCTGTGTCCCTAGAAACCCATCCTTGTGACGGAATCCATTAATAGCTCTTATAGTCTCAACATTGGAAGTTTACTTTGGTGAATTAGGGGGATCTAATCCACCCAATCCCTCCAACACCTAACCTGGATGAAGACTACACCTATGAAACAACCAAATCATCTTTTGACCTAGTATACACATCCCCAGATTTTGGATCCATCTCTCTTATATGATCCCCTTTCTCGATGGGGACCACTTTTGCATCATTTTCCAAACTCAGTAGGCCACCTTCCTTCATAGAAGAAGGATATTATGGCTCTAGGTAGACACCAACCTGTAACTCTTTATGACCTCCATCATGCATGCAATTACCACCACTAATTTCAATAGCTGGCCCATAATTTATCATCTATTTAACAAGGTTTAAGGTCACATGCCTACATGATTCCATTATATGACCAAGGTGATTCACAAAGAAAAAATCAACCCACTTTTCAAAGTAGATAGGTTTCTTATATTGGAATTTATCTTCAACTAATAACCACACATACTCAAATAGATTTCATGATATATATCCTTCTATGAATATTCTTGGAGAAATAGTGTGACAAACCGCACATGTTCAACTATCTAAACAAGGAAAACAACCCACTAAATTACCTAGAATACAGAGGATTGGTGGATTTTTAAATGAGAGAAGGTTCTAGAAAACTGTCCTAAATCACTGTTTTGGATGGGTCTCGATGCATATGGAACTCTTTGTACCACCTCAACATGAAAAATTGGACACCATTTCATACATAGGGCACACTTGACCATGCCCAAATTAGATCCTATTTGGATGAAAGATGAATAATTATCTTCCAATTATCTAGAAAACCTAATATTTATTTCCCTTTCAAACCCCAAGATTCAAAGGAGAATCTGTCAAGGAAATCAACTAGAGGGCGTTGATTCTTAAATTGAGAGACAAGAACAAAATTTAATATAGAAGAGGCACCAGTGAATTCCAATGTCTTGAGTGAGACCTACAGGGATCCTTTGATGATATTGGGGACTTTAGGGATGAGATAAATTTTTGTGAAAGGATGAATAAAGTTAGGGTATGAAAATATAGAGGAGTGCGGTCAGGAAGCTGTGAAGGATGACAAAGGTCTCTCCCCCTATTGTGGGGGAGGTCCCTCCATTTAATCGGGTAAATATTTATATCTCATGATATAATGATGGAAATAAAGTCTATGGGTGTGATCCAATATGGAATATAGGGAAACCTGAAAAACTATGGGCAGATAGGGATACCCGATCCACTATGGAATGATGGGGAAACCAGATCCACTTTGGGAAAATGGGTAAACTTATTCCCTTATAAGGAATGGACTAAGATAAGGGATGGTGGTGTGTCCCACCTAATAGGTGTAGTCCCATGAATTTCCTTGATAAGTTCTTGGAAATGATCCATGAATTATAGTAAATGATATTAAATTTCTATGTTTTTACCAGAAATTCTATGTTTTATGCCTATGATATGCTCATATGGTTCATGTTATTGATGATCTTAAGATTCATGTCTTATGAACTACCAATCTTTATGCCATGTCTCTAGTTTATGATCTTTGATATGCAAGGTATGATATTAAAATGTTATCCTCATGTTCTCATACCCTTATGTTCATGTTATTCTTATGTATTTCCATGATTTACCCTTATAGATCATTTGAGTTCACCCATTTATTTTATTTAATTTTCATTTGTAATGAATAAATTTTTTAAGTTGATGTACTAAAGGGGAATATATTTGTGGGAAACATCGATGATTTTTCACCAAGTTATAAAATTTTGGTCCATGTTTACCAATACAATAAGCTATTATAGTCCTTAGGCATGTACCTTTGTAATGTGATGAATATTCATAAAAAATTAGTTATTATCCATTTATGTTAAGTCTGTATCACTATACATAAAATACAACATAGTATTTTCTTTGAATATAACAATATTCTTTTTACCATATCCATGCATAACAATAATTAAACACTTTCTGGTATACTAGAGAAAGAAAACCTAAGAAAGGGGTGAGCTCTAAGGATAAGTAAGGGTATGCGTATAGTGAGATCTGTCATTAATAAATATGGAATAATTAATATTTAACATTAAATAACTAAAACACATTACATTAAATCAATTACATAAGAATAATATTGAATGAAAAAACTATAATGAAATACTTCCATATAAATAATCACATACTCTCGAAAGTTAAACCTGGGTATTTTAAGTAATCGAATAATAAAATGGAGAATAATTAACTAATATCCTAATGAGAGAATACATAAATGTTATACATCATAACCATATTATCAAGGTCTTATTCCAGGACATATTACATAAATGGAGAAGGCCTCAACCTAATACCTATGCTAGTTTGTCTCATGAGAAGAACAAATTAATCAAGGAGTGATAGTAAGCCCCGCTCATCTCTTACAATTTCCAATTAATTCCACATATGAAATGGGTGAAACCAAATAAATAAAAACATTATAATTGAAAAAAATATCATATGAAATTTTAATACATTCCACAATTAATAAACATAATCATAAACAATTCAGAGTAATATGTTGAATGGAATCAAAATAGTACATCCCTAGAAAAACTGATTATAAACCATTGAGATGAATAATAAACATGGATTCATTAATTTTTTTTTCAAATGTGTAAAATTTTAAATGAGTTTTTTTGTTATTGATGTATAGTAATTTCATCAAAATTTTATTAAAAACATTCTTAAGGGAAATATCCTTTCTTATTTGAAAATAACATTCAAAACCCTAAAACAAATATTTAAAAATATACTTATAAAATTGAAAATGAATCCATAAAGTAATGAGTGGTAATTAAAGTAAGAAATTATTTACATGTTTTATAGGATAAAAAATTCATTCCTTTCACACTATTGTAAAAAGATTAAAAGTTCATATTTTAGAAATTGGGAAGAATATTCATTTCATACAATTTTGTAAAAATTCAATCATTGTTAGAAATGTATTTAATAAATAATTTTTATAATATTAAAACATTATTGAAATCATATTTAGAAAACATGGATATTGATGAAAAATGGTTTTTGAATAAAGAAATAAATGAAGTAGGATTTCTTTAAAAACATTATTTTGGTATCTTTTGTTCTTAAAGAGATTTAAATGGGAGGAAAAAAATGTATTCTCTAAAAATAACCATATATGATTAAAATTAATGAGTTTAATGAAATGAATATCACATTATTACATCACCAAGAATATAATCAAGAAAAATCCTAATATATAGTGACATTATAACATAATCCTATACCAATTTTCTAACTTATGGATTCATAAGCCCCATGAAAAATATGACTTAAAATGAAAAATTAAATATAATGAAGCTAAAAGGAGAGAATGGGATGGAATGACCATAGATCGTACCCTAGATCAAACAATGAAAAATTCCTTGTACGGATCTTAAATCCTTCACTAACATCCTCGTTGGGGGAAACCATCGTTCACATGATCACAGAGATTTTATTACTTCACACATTAAGTTGAATAAATATCACCATATACGTCTCGAATAAATAACTTTATATAAATAAGAGGTATACTTTCTATCCTCTAATTTATGTAATTTTATTTTTGGGAATTTTATTAAGCATAGAACCACACTCTATTTCTTGATAAAAACCCTATAATCGATTGGATTTATGAATTTTCATGTTGGTATTTTGAACTCTTCTCACATGGATATTCAATTCACATTTGAAAATTAATACTATTGAATTTGTACAAGTAGTTTTTGGTCTATCGAAGGACATTTCAAGAAGGAATTGAAATGGTTCACTAATATTTTTCAATGATTTTTAGCCTCCCATTAAACTTAAATGGTTGGGGTTCCTTAGTATTCTATTTCATTTGTTCAAAAAGAAGGATATTTTCTTGATTCCCAGCTTAATTGGGCAACCCATTAAATTAGTCACAACCAAAAAACTAACCTTTCCAAATTTGTTTTCCTAGATTTTGTGTTTAAATTTATCTCTCATTATCTTCCACCCCACATATGGATCCAAAATGGCGACACTAGATTTCTTCAGGATGTTTTCTTCGAAAATACTCTAATTTATAGTAGTAAAATCTTTATATTTAAACATTCCACAATGAAATGTGGAAAATGGAGAAATTATGCATGTCCCCATATATGAATTAATACAATATGGGTTGAAAATCTACATCATAAAGTCCTGGATTATGATTTACCTTGACATAATTGGAATGATCTTGAAAAGTAAGTTAATTTGATCATGATAGATCCTTCTAAGTCTCATTCCTCTCATGTTGATCCATTTAGACATGAGTATGTTGTTTATAATACCCAAACATTCAATTTAGATTAGTAAAATCATAGGAAAACTATGCTGCTTATGTTTGACATTTCATGTTCTATTATAACTTCACAAGAATAAGACAAGAGTTCATATTATGAAGATAGTGAATCATTTCATTAAAATTATTAGAAAGATTATTATATTGAGGATGATTATATAAAGTTGAGTTCTATGAAAGGTATAATAACTAATGATTGATTCAGTTGAATTCATCACCTTTAATACTTAGAATACTTATATGTGTATATATTATTATAATCTCAAAAGAAAATTTGTTATTATATTCTTTTAGGCCTATAAGACTCAAAAATTAGATATCCTCCCACAACCTATTGATATTGCGCCCTCTTCCTCAACCTCTGGTGAAGATGCTTCAAAATGTGTCATTTTTATGAATATTTTTACACTTCTTTTATAGATGCATATAGGACTAATGTTGACCTAGGGTATGAAATTGAAACATGGTTGGAGGAGAAAGATTAATTTTTATACAAAAATTACAAGATAGTAAAATCTATGTGGAAACCTACCTTCAAATCCAAAAGTGAATGATTATTAAAATGGTGGAACAATTCAAATTTAATCGTAATTTTAATTATAGGGAAATTCCATGAAAATGAATTGTATGATTCCTCATTTGGTTCTATTTCTTCTTTGATACCCCTCTACTTATCAATCTTTTTTTGAATATTTTTCTATGGTTTTTAAGCTGTTTAAATTAGTTTTTTTAGATTTTTGTGTTGTTTTATTGTGTTTTCTCTTCTAGAATGTTGTGTTTGAAGTTTTTTTTATTATTGTGGATGTTTCTTATGAAAAATGACATTCATAGTCTATAGTTTATATATTTATATTTTTTTAAAGATGGATTCTTTATAGACGATGTTACACTCATTTTCTTCTCGGTGTATGATTTTTACACATTTTTTTTTGCAATCATGGATCATGTGAGAATGTGATTTTACAAATCATAAAATAAAAAGAAATATATTATATTTGGGGACTCCTGAGATTTTAATATTTATTCAATGATGTTTTATTTTTTCTTTTTCTTACCAAACATTGCATTGATCTTCTTATGATCAAAAGGGTTTTTTGGTCGATTTGTGTTTTTATAATGAAGGATTTTTTTCTTTTACTAATATTGTGATTATACATTTTTTAGATGTAATACAACCTAGAAAATTTAGGAATCATGAATCTATCTCATTTTTTATTATTTTTTCCCATCTCATATGTCTTCATAAGATGGAATGTTTTTTATTAAATATGTTTTCTTAAAATTTTATTTGTCCGTAATGGTAGTTGGTCAGATTTTGAAAAATCTTATAGATTATGTATCAAAAAATGTTGAAATATAGACAATCCTAAAGCTATAATTTTATGCTTTCAATCTATTTTAATCAGGTGGAGGTGGTTTATTTGATGGTATAGTGACATTTCTGTCCCCGTATTCTGAGTTTTCACAGTCAAGTAGATTTCAAAATCGAAATGAGAAGCATGATGATAACTTTGAAGAGTATTGAAATATTATTCTGGACTCAATGGGTTTATTTAGACTATGTTTGGTTAACTAGTACATAGATCGTCAAATGATGAAGGATGTAAACTTATGAAGGGGTTTTTTATTTTTCTGTAAATTTTAAGAATGAGGATCTTACTATTTGGAAATTCAATATCATGTCATTTTATGTTAATGATCTCTATTAAACTTTTGGGAACATGAGAGTTCAGACTTACTTGGATGGGACATTTCATGTAATGTATGATATCATTGTTGATGAAATAATTCATTTATTATATGTTTTATCCTAGATGTTGATACTGGACTCTCAACACAATGGTCTTTTGTTATTATTTTAAGACACACCATCTCTCTCTTGGCTACTTTATACTATCCAGTTGATGTTCCACAATAATTATGTTGATGTGTCTCTTGGAAGATACATATTTCTTCTCATAAGGGGTTTGTGTCCATATAGATATGTATATTCATCAGATTCCATTATTTATGGGGTGATGATAAGATGTATTATGATAGTTATGATGTAATATGTGCTTCCATATGTGATTTCATGCAATTTTCTCAGGTATCTCCCTAAATCCCCATATGGTGTAAGATTTTTACACATCATGAATGTATTTTCCCCATGATTTTGTTTAAAAAATTTATTTGGGGCATGACTTGGGTAACCAATTCATGTCTCATATTATTTTAAAAAAACATAAAGGTAAATGGATTAATGTTATAACATATCAAAGAGTAATTATATACACCACACAAAACAACTAGGTGGTGAATATGGCATATGTCTCATGAAAGTAAAACTGAGACGAGAAACCCTTACATCAATTATGATTTACTTTATATGTGTTAATATCTCCTATATAATAAATATTCATTTATTATATATCTATTAAAAAAATAATCATATTTTTTAAACCATAAAGGATTAACTTATACTCTTTAGTGATCCTTTTATTGAAAACTCTTTTTTAAAATAACTTTTTACGAAGATAATTTCTCCATTTTTCATGTCTGTTTTCGTTTGGTAGTTTCGATCATTTTAAATTCATCATGGTTTAATAATCTCCATACTATTAACCATTGTATAAATATAACATAAAATAATTATATAAGTATTTATATTAATTCATAAATGATAGATGTATAAAAATTAGTGACACTGTTCATGGACATGTTTGGTTGTACGTATGCCTGGATATTGTTTATATTTTTTTTCCAACTGATGTAATATAAAAAAAAATTAAATAATTTTTTTACATTATATAAACATTATTATATAATTTTTTTATAATCATTAAATATATATTTATTATAATCCATTTAAGATAAAATTAAAAAAATCGTATAGATAGGTGGAGGCAGTAGTCCACACTTACGCACGAGCGACATTATTGATCTCCAAAAGATTGGAAGGTAAGAAGGTATTTGTGATATTATAATTCTAGAATTTTATTTATTTCATAAATATCATATAAATATATTAAATTCATCATTATATACAATCATGAGAGAAGGTTATGGAAATTAAACTACATCGATCGCGAGGTGGTAATCCGCCAAAGACATGATCAACGACATCCTTTCCCATTTGATGGAAGTTTAAATGGCTAAGGGATATTACATTAATATAAATAAATATCATTATATATTTGATATTATTTCATAATTTTATATGATTTTAGGGATATTTAAAAATAATTAATACAAAAAACAAATTGTAAGTATCTCTACCACTTATTTTGAAAACCTCTTTAGGTTTATACATAAAGCCTTCCTCGATTGGGTTTCTGATAAATACAAGCCCTTTATGATGTTGGAGGTATATAAGGAATATATTTTGGAATGTATTTTATGAAACAAAAGGATTTTGGAGTTTTAATAGGATGGGAGTTGGTTGGCCTTTTATAATTGGGGGAGAGGACACACTTGGAATATTTTAAAAGAGAAAGTGATACCCATGCTTTTCATATGACCTAATGATAAAAAAGGATTATTAATGAACCATGGATGCTATAACTGTAACACCCCGAGATTTTATAAAAAAATATTCTTTTAATTTCCTTGATGTCTTGTGTTTTATGCTACAACAAGATTACCTTGCTCTATACGCAACACCGTATGAGCTTGCAGTATACACAACACTAATCTTGGATCTTGTTACACACAATTTTGATAGTAGTTATTCTACGAAACATTGAGTGTGTATATATATATATATTCACTGTATAAATGAAATTTGGTTGGATTCTGTTATACAAAACAACAAAATAGTCTTTCACAACACACAACCCTGACTTGGCGTGCATTACACGCAATCATGACCTTCTTCGATAGCGTGTGTTGTACGCAATACCGAGTTTTACTAAACAACGATATATTATAATAATATTATTATGAACTAGCTGTTATAAATAGTATTAACTAAATTTTTAATTTTATAACATTATTATTCATCTTACACATTTTCTAGAACATGGTATAAGAACAAAATAAATTTTTCGGGTAAAATAATTATTTTTCAAAAAATGCAATTTTGCCGCCTTTTGATGGAGCACCCACTTTAAATCTAGTTTTTGATATGTTTATAAGTTCAATTTTACAAAATAAAATTATTATTTGGAATCAAGATATAAAATTTTACCTTGGATAATTTTTTCATATTATTCTGATAACTTTCATATTTTAATGAATAGTAAAAACACGCTATATTTTAATTAAAAACAACTTTTTTCATCGTAATAACTTATGTGATTAAATTAGAATATTTAATGGTTTAAAATTATAAATAGAATATATTTTTACCATTTAACATAATGTATGTCATTAGCCTCGATTTTACATTGAATTCGTTGGTTAAATAAATTCAATCTTTTGCAATGTTTTAAACAAAAACCCGTTTTCTTTCGACAACGGGATTAATTTTAATTTAATTTCTGAAACTTATGTGTATTGAATTTGGAAAAATGGATTCCATATTTGGAATTAGTGGGTCCAAATTATATTAATAGACTACTTTTTATTTTTGGGCATTATGAATAGTAACTACGGTAAATTTTATTTACCATAGTTAAAGGTAAATCGGGTAATTAAGGGTAAATATAAGATTATAAAATTACCCTAACACCTGAAAAAATCCTATTGGATGACTAAAAGTCAAATAATATCACCTAAGGGTCGGATTATAATCATTTAATGGACTTTTTCCCATGAAAATAACTTAATTATTATTAAAACCAAAGAAAGTGACAACATGTCACTCTCTTAAATCTTATAAGTATATTAATTTTAATTTAGTGATAAACTTAATGAAAATTAGAACATGAATAGTCTCCAGAAAGATAATGAAATTATCTACATCATATTAATTTATTTATAATTTTTAGGTTTTAAATAATTATCATTAATTGTGACACAATAGTGATGCATAAATTGTTTATCTAGTGAAAAATCAAGAATATAGTTTTTATTAAACTAATAGTGACCATAAAAGGCACCGAAACCTGACCAAAACTTATTGGTAATGTAAATTTAAACCATAATAATATAATGGTATAATATTTGACCATTTGGAGCCTTATAAAAGCAATTATGACACTTATATTATTTTATTTTAAATGATGCCCAAGTTGTCACCTTCATAATTTAATAAATATAAAAATTTAAGTATTTTGATTTTAAGATGATAAATTTGAGTAAAAGTATTATTGTGAACTTTAATAGATTTATCTTCATCATAGGACTTTATTTTGAATTTTTATGCAACAAATATGTATATTAAATAATTATACAAAAATGATGTAGTAATTATTTTATTAAGAGATAAAAAAATAAATGGTTTTAAAAATAATAAAATAAATATTATATAAACTATTTAATGTGCTATACTAATTTTATAGATACATATGACCTTTTATGAATCTATTAAAGCTTTTATTTCGAATATATCTTCTGTATATATTTTATTTAAATTCAAATAAATGAATAGTGTCAAAAATGACAGTATTGTTATTTTATAAAAATAACATATTATAAAATTGTTTAAAAATCAAAAAAATATTTAAAAATTATAAATTTAAATTTATATGGTAAAAAATGTTATAAATTATCAAATTATGGACAATTCACAACAAATAAGTAACTATTTGTTATAATTTAAAATTTAGAATGATATTACCACAAATAAAACTAAATTGATTAAACAAGGTTAAATCAAGTTGATAATGTTGAAAATAAATTCCTAACATGTCTAAATTTTATTGGTTGATGAGATTACAACCCTATCTCATCTAATATTTGAATATGAGTCATTTTTGGAGGTTTTTAAGTGGGGTTAGATTTATTATAAATTAATATTTTTAAGATTTCCAAAGGTGCCCCTCTCCTCCCTTATAAAGGGGCACCTCCTCCCTCTCTTCCTCACACCAATTTGAGCATTTGAGATCGGCCAAACGCTGCCCATTTCCCTTATCAACTTCCCTAGAAACATCCTAGAGGTCCTGGTATTCTTCAAAGACCAAGTTTAGTACCCTAAGAGGAGGATTCAAAGAGGCGTGTCAAAGAAGAGGTAATATCCGTTACCGATTCTTTCAATTTTCATTCTTCTTCAACTTCTTCTTCTTTAGTTGTTTCATTATGAAGTAATAACATAAGTATCAATAATATACTGATATGTTATTATAAATATGAAACAACCCTATTTTACCTTCTATCCATCCTACGGAAAACAAAACAACCGCGCGTGCGTACGTACGGAATACCGTCTCCACGCCGTGGTGTAATCTGTTTTTCTACCAAAACCTTACATGTATGGGTATAATGGTGTAAATAATAACTATATATGGTTATTATAACATCATACTGATTCTGATATATTATACCATCCACTCCAATTCTATAATTATTGGAACAATATCATCAATCGTGCGTACGTACAGACTACCGTCACCACGACGCGATGAGATTCATTCTCCATGATTAACCATACATGAATGATCATAATGTTTATATAATGAATAACAATGAAATATATGAAATAATAATTCTAATGGATTTATGTATATATATATGTATGTCATCTATTTAGTTTCATTCAATTCAATAAGGAAACGAAAACAGCGTTCATGCGTACGTATGGCCTACCGTCTCCATGAACGGTGTATTTCATTCCTTTTATCGATCTATAATATATATGTATATGATGAATATATATTATATAAAAATAATTTTTTATATTCTATAATTATTTAAATCAGGATATAAGTAATAATATCATGAAACGACAAGTCAAAACACATACGATAAATGAAATGATTTTACCCAAAATGCTACTTTAACATGGAATATACAAAAGAACGGGTAATATAAAGTCATAAGTGAAACATATATGATATCATAACAATGAATATGATTATGTAATAAGTCAATGACATTATTTAAATCATTATACAGGAGGTTCGGAACCATACGAAGCATATCAGACCTAAGGTAAGGGATAATTGTGAAAATCTCATTTTTATCCGAGATTGCTTATTCGTAAGTATTTTCTAGGGTTATTGAAATCGTCCATCTCCATGTTTTATAAAAGTGTTTTCATGTATTTTTAAAGTCCTTTTTACCCATTTTGACTTTTAACCCATGGTATGGAAGAAATCTTTCTTTTATTTACCCTACAAGGCACTTTTTGACTTTTCCGAAAAAAGTATGAGAAGAATGTTGTTTTAAACGTATACGGCATGAAAGGATTTTTACGGTTTTATAAAGACTTATTTTCATGAAGCTTCCTCCAAAAGATTTCATGAATATTTTCAACAAAATACTTTCTTTTAAAATTAAATGGAATTTTGTGAAAAGAAAATGATTTTCAAGGTGAAAGGATATTTTCCTCAAGACTTCATTTCAAGTGCTTTATCAAAACCATTTTCCATCTAAGATGAAATTATTTCATATGTGTATGTTTCAAGTATCATGTCTTTATGATTTACATGGTTCAATTTTCTTATTATGAAATGATATACATTTCTTTTATATGTATTATGTGATGATGGGATGATGTTTATGAAACCCATTTTATTTATTGGGTTATTATGAATGATGTATGTTTATTTTGTGTCACAAGTAAGAATGATTTCATTATGAGATGGGTATGACCTATATCTCCCTCCAATGAATTGGGTAAAGATTTATATCTCATGATATAGACATGGATGGAACGGAAAGTTAAACCGGTTCAGTAATATAGGACTGGAATGAAGAGCGAACTCGATTCAGAAAGAGACTTTGTCCACTAAGATGGTATTGGAAGCAATGCCTAGGATACTATGAAAATAATATCATGTGCTTAATGGTTTCCACAATTAAATGTTTTATTCCCATGATATTTTATCATGATTGATGTTCCCTTATGATATATTCCTTACGTACTTCCAAGATTCATGTCTTTGCTCAAGATTTTGATGTTTAGATTTTATGTTCAAGTTTTTGCATTCAAATGTCTATGGATTGTTTTATGTTCTCTATGTTTACCCTTACTGGGCATTTGAGCTCACCCCTTTTATGTTTTCTTTTCCCCAGGATATAAAGAAAGGTTTTAGGTAAGAAAAAAAAGGGAAGATCCTTATTGGGAGATGTTGAAGATCTTTCACCATGATTAGAAGATTTTATTACGAGTTTCCAAAGACACTAAACTATTACGGTCCTTGTGTGTCTATTTTTGTTATGTATTAAGTATTCCACAAAAGTAATGTAATGTCCTTGTACGTCAAGCTTCAGGCCTCTACAGTTGGTATCATAGGAAATATTTAGTCAACCTTTGGAAACTAGGATGCGAGAACTTTAGTGAGATCCCTAGAGATATGTCTAAGGTATATCTAAGGATGTCCCTAAGGTTAAGTATACATATAGGTTATAGTCCTAGAATTGTGCTAACGATCTTAGAATTTAACCTAAGATGTTAGATATTGAGGGTACTTCCCCTTTACTATGTTGTTTTCCCTAGCATTATTTTTGCCTCTCGCACTATTCTTTTTGGGTTTTAGAAAATGGCTGGAAACAAGAAGATTCAAGATAATGGAGGATATAACAGACAATGGAATGATATTCTTCATGTGCAACCAAATGAAAAGGGATTTGGAAGTCCAAACAAAGTTATTATGCCTAATCAGAAATCTCATAATATGATCAATAGTCTCAACTTTGATAAGTTTCCCGACTCGGATAATAAGAGAAATATGGAGTTTCATGATGATCATAGAGGAAAAAAAGTTCAATTTCCCTCATGTAAATCATGTGGGAAGAGGCATCGGGGAGATTGTTTCAAAGGAACTGGAAGATGCTTTGGGTGTGGAAAATAAGGACACAAAGCCAGTAAGTGCAAAGGAAAAGGTTCAGTTAATAGCATGGACATTGATAATGGTATTCCTACGACATCAACAATGATTAGATGTTTTAAATGTGGAATGTATGGGCATTATGCAAACCAATGCCCTAAGGGAAAATCTCATGAAGAGAATCAGCATGGTCATATGAGTAGTATTTATGTGGATGATGATGAAGAGACTACAAATGAAATATGAGATGAAAGAAATGATGAAGCTCAATAAGTGGTTTAAGAAGTTAGTGGAATGATTGTATGTTTATAAAGAATAATGTATGGTACTATGGATTAAAGAATCATCTAAGTATTATTACACTATTGTTTTTCCTAAAATATTTGAAAGTATATGTTGAATGGTACCGATAACCATGAAAGGTTATTCGGATATTGTTGGAAAGTAGATGATATGCGCATGAAAGGATAAGAAGATAATGAGATGTTTGATTGTATTCATGAGCTCCTGACTGATATAAGGACTAAGTGATATCATGGTTTGAGTATATAGAGTTTTGAGGATTTTGGTATGTGAAAAGTGTTAACTTTTAACTGCATTCGTGTTTTCACTAAGGTTCAATGGGTATTCATTCTTCAAGAGAATACGTGATTAAGGTATTCACATGTTTGTAATTTGACCAACAAGATATATCTTATGATATATTGGGGATAAATGATGGAATTCACGTGATTTTTATGTGACATTTCAAGTAATCATTTTCTTTATACTATGAGCTTGGACCTAAGTATTTTAGATAAGCCTAAAGATTGGAATGGATTATGTTGGACATAAGTTAGTATTGTTTAAGGATAGAACTTTTTTCGATATTATTGATGGGATATTATAGTAATATAGTTTTATAAAAAGGACAACCTGCAGGATGTGAAACAACCCATCAGGTCGGACAAGGCTGTGGGAATCGAACCCAGAACCGAAGTGCGACTGACCTTTATCGCCTACCACTGGCCTACAGGAAGTCCCTGTTTAGTAGAAACTAGTTTTATTATATTAAGTAGTATGATATATGAAGTATAAGTCCATTTTAGGAACCATATATGATTAATCTCACTATAGATGGACTTATGTATTTTTGATAACTTTTTTATCCATTTGTTTGAGACAGATGGAATAACCCATCATTCTATTACATGATCTGCTAACACTTCACGATTGACAAATTCAACTTCATTTCAATAAGATATGAAGTTGAAATTTTCCAAAGAACGACCAATGGTGAATCACGAAAGTATTTCTTCTAATTCCAATTTCATCAAATTTAGGGAAATGATCTTGAAAACCAAAAATGTTGTCCTAGTGCCCTTATATCTGATGAATCAAATGGTACCTTAGATCATCACAAATCTATGGCTTTGTGATTGATGGCTTTTTCATAGCCATGTTCTCTACCACTCTCCATCAGAGCTTGATGGTTATATTTTTCTTTCATATCCTTATTTTCACCTATGATCTCCTATATGGAAACCCAGTGATGAGTTTCATTGGGTAATTGTTACATTTCATACTTTAGTTTTTAAAATTAAGTTTTAGTATTCCTTTTTATGATGTGGGTTTCTATAAATAGTAAACGATTTATAACCCTGATGAATTTCGAGGGCGAAATTCATTTTAAGGGGGGTAGCATGTAACACCCTGAGATTTTATGAAAAAATATTCTTTTAATTTCATTGATGTCTTGTGTTGTAAGCTACAAAAAGATTACCTTGCTCTATACGCAACACCGTATGAGCTTGCAGTATACACCACACTATTCTTGGATCTTGTTAAACACAATTTTGATAGTAGTTATTCTACGAAACATTGAGTGTGTGTATATATATATATATTCACTTTATAAATGAAATATGTTTGTATTCTGTTATAGGAAACAATGGGAGAGTCTTGCACAACACGCAACCCTGACTTGGCTTGCATTACACGCAATCACGACCTTCCTCGATAGCGTGTGTTGTACGCAATACCAGGTTTTACTAAACAACGATATATTATAATAATATTATTATGAACTCACCGTTATGAATATTATTAACTAAATTTTGAATTTTATAAAATTATTATTCATCTTAAACATTTTCTAGAACATGTTATAAGAACAAAATAATTTTTTCGGGTAAAATAAGTATTTTTTAAAAAATGCAGTTTTCTCGCCTTTTGATGGAGAAACAACTTTAAATCTAGTTTTTGAAATTTTTATAAGTTAAATTTTACAAAATAAAATTATTATTTGGAATCAGGATACAAAATTTTACCTTGGATAATTTTTTCATATTATTCTGATAACTTTCATATTTTAATGAATAGTAAAAACACGCTATATTTTAATTAAAAACAACTTTTTTCATCGTAATAACTTATTTGATTAAATTATAATATTTAATGGTTTAAAATTATAAATATAATATATTTTTACCATTTAATATAATTTATGTCATTATCCTTGATTTTACATTGAATTCTTAGGTTAAATAAATTCAATCTTTTGCAATGTTTTTAACAAAAACCCGTTTTCTTTCGACAACGGGATTAATTTTAATTTAATTTCTGCAACTTATGTGTATTGAATTTGGAAAAATTGATTCCATATTTGGAATCAGGGGGTCCAAATTATATTAATAGACTACTTTTTATTTTTTGGCATTATGAATAGTAACCACGGTAAATTTTATTTACCATAGTTAAAGGTAAATCAGGTAATTAAGGGTCAATATAAGATTATAAAATTACCCTAACACCTTCCAAAATTCTATTGGATGACTAAAAGTCAACCCATATCACCTAAGGGTTGGATTAGAATCATTTAATGGACTTTTGTCCATAAAAATAACTTAATTATTATTAAAACCAAAGAAAGTGACAACATGTCACTCTCTTAAATCTTATAAGTATATTAATTTTAATTTAGTGATAAACTTAATGAAACTTCTAAAATGAATATTCTACAGAAATCTAATGAAATTATCTACATCATATGAATTTATTTGTAATTTTTAGGGTTTAAATAACTATCATTAATTGTGACACAATAGTGATGCATAAATTATTTATCTAGTGAAAAATCAAGAATATAGTTTTTATTTAACTAATAGTGACCATAAAAGGCACAAAAACCTGACCAAAACTTATTGGTCATGTAAATTTAAACCATAATCATCTAATGGTCTAATATTTTACCATTTGGAGCCTTATAAAAGTAATTATGACACTTATATTATTTTATTTTAAATGATGCCAAAGTTGTCACCTTCATAATTTAATAAATATAACAATTTAAATATTGTGATTTTAAGATGATAAATTTGAGTAAAAATATTATTGTGAAAGGTGATAGATTTATCATCATCAAATGAGTTTAGTTTTAATTTTTATGCAACAAATAAGTTTATTAAATAATTATACGAAAATGATGTAGTAATTATTTTATTAAGAGATAAACCAAATAAATGGTTTTAAAAATAATAAAATAAATATTATAAGAACTATTTAATGTGATCTACTAATTTTCTAGTTACATATGATCCTTTATGAATCTATTAAATCTTTTATTTCGAACATATCTTCTGTATATATTTTATTTAAATTCAAATAAATGAATAGTGTCTAAATTGACACTATTGTTATTTTATAAAAATAACATATTATAAAATTGTTTAAAAATCACAAAAATATTTAAAAATTATAAATTTAAATTTATATGGTATAAAATGTTATAAAGTATCCAATTATGGTTAATTAACAACAAATAAATAATTATTTGTTATAATTTAAAATTTAGAATTTTATTACACAAATAAAATTAAATTGATTAAATAAGGATAAATCAAGTTGATAATGTTGAAAATAAATTCCTAACATGTGTAAATTTTATTGGTTGATGCGATTAAAACCCTATATCATATAATATTCTAATATGAGTCATTTTTGGAGGTTTTTAAGTGGGGTTATATTTATTATAAATTAATATTTTTAAGATTTCCAAAGGTGCCCCTCTCCTCCCTTATAAAAGGGAACCGCCTCCCTCTCTTCCTCACACCAATTTGAGAATTTAATATCGGCCAAAAGCTGCCCATTTCCCTTCTCAACTTACCTAGAAACATACTAGAGGTCATGGTCATCTTCAAAGACCAAGTTTAGTACCCTAAGAGGAGGATTCAAAGAGGCGTGTCAAAGAAGAGGTAATATTCGTTACTGATTCTTTCAATTTTCTTTCTTCTTCAACATCTTCTTATTTAGTTGTTTCATTATGAAGTAATAACATAAGTATAAATTATATAATGATATGTTATTATAAATATGAAACAACCCTATTTCACCTTCTATCCATCCTATGGAAAACAAAATCACCGTGCGTGTGTACGTACGGAATACCGTCTCCACGCCGTGGTGTAATCTGTTTTTCCACCAAATCCTTACATGGATGGGTATAATGGTGTAAATAATTACTATATATGGTTATTATAACATCATACTGATTCTGATATATTATACCATCCACTCCAATTCTATAATTATGGGAACAATATCATCGCTCGTGCGTACGTACAGACTACCGTCTCCACGACGCGATGAGATTCATTCTCCATGATTAACCATCCATGAATGATCATAAAGTTTATATAATGAATAAAAATGAAATATATAAAATAATAATGCTACTGGATTTATGTATATATATATATATGTATGTCATCTATTTAGTTTCATTCAATTCAATAAGGAAACGAAAACAGCGTTCATGCGTACGTACGGCCTACCGTCTCCATGAACGATGTATTTCATTCCTTTTATCGATCTATAATATATATGTATATGATGAATATATATTATATATAAATCATGTTTTAAATTCTATAATTATGTAAATCAGGATATAAGTAATAATATCAAGAAACGATAAGTCGAAACACATACGATAAATGAAATGATTTTACCCAAAACGCTACTTTAACATGGAATTTACAAAAGAACGGGTAATATAAAGTCATAAGTGAAACATATATGATATCATAACAATGAATATTATTATTTAATAATTCAATGACATTATTTAAATCATTATACAGGAGGTTCAGAACCATACGAAGCCTAACAGACCTAAGGTAAGGGATAATTGTGCAAATCTCATTTTTATCCGAGATTGCTTATTCGTAAGTATTTTCTGGGGGTATTGAAATCGTCCATATCCATGTTTTATAAAAGTGTTTTCATGTATGTTTAAAGTAATTTTTACCCATTTGGACTTTTACCCCATGGTATGGAATAAATCTTTCTTTTATTTACCCTACAAGGCACTTTTTGACTTTTCGGACAAAAGTACGAGAAGAATGTTTTTTTAAACGTATATGGCATGAAAGGATTTTTACAGTTTTATAAAGCCTTATTTTCATGAAGCTTCCTCCAAAATATTTCATGACTATTTTCAAAAAAATCCTTTCTTTTAAAATTAAATGGAATTTTGTGAAAAGAAAATGATTTTCAAGATGAAAGGATATTTTCCCCAAGAATTCATTTCAAGTGCTTTATCAAAACCATTTTCCATCTAAGATGACATTATTTCATATGTGTATGTTTCAAGTATCATGTCTCTATGATTTACATGGTTTCACTTTTCTTATTATGAAATTATATCCATTTCTTTTATATGTATTATGTGATGATGGGATGATGTTTATGAAACCCATTTTATTTATTGGGTTATTATGAATGATGTATGTTTATTTTGTGGCACAAGTAAGAATGATATCATTATGAGATGGGTGGGACCTATATCTCCCTCCAATGCATTGGGTAAAGATTTATATCTCATGAGATAGACATGGCTGGAATGGAAAGTTAAACCGGTTCAGTAATACAGGACTGGAACGAGGAGTGAACTCGATTCAGAAAGGGACTTTGTCCACTAAGATGGTCTTGGAAGCAATGACTAGTCTACTATGGAAATAATATCATGTGCTTAATGGTTGCCAAAATTAAATGTTTTATTCCCATTCTATTTTATCATGATTGATGTTCCCTTATGATATATTCCTTACTTACTTCCAAGATTCATGTCTTTGATCAAGATTTTGATGTTTAGATTTTATGTTCAAGTTTTTGCATTCAAATGTTTATGGATTGTTTTATGTTCTCTATGTTTACCCTTACTGGGCATTTGAGCTCACCCCTTTTATGTTTTCTTTTGCCCAGGATATAAAGAAAGGTTTTAAGTAAGAAAAAAATGGGAAGATCTTTATTGGGAGATGTTTAAGATCATTCACCATGATTAGAAGATTTTATTCCGAGTTTCCAAAGACACTAAACTATTACGGTCCTTGTGTGTCTATTTTTGTTATGTATTAAGTATTCTACAAAAGTAATGTAATGTCCATGTATTTCAAGCTTCAGGCCTCTACAATAATGTATTAATTTGTTCATATAATAGAACTTGGACAAGTTTCATGGTCATTTTAACCCTTTTTGTTTTAGTCTAACCAACAATAAACCACTTTTAACCTTAACCACAATAATTAATTTTTAATTGTTTTACTACTCATTATGAAAAAAAATTATGTTAACATCATTATATAATATTAATTATAATTATTAAAAATATTTATTCATATTTTCAAAATTACATTCATAGAATTGGAAATTTTTAATTTAAAATTAAACCCATAGATGTGATGAAAAAGCGGGTTTCCAAAGATAAAATTCTCATAAGTATATAAATTTTTAATATCAAAACTAAAAATGAATTTGATTCCAATGAAAAAATTAGTATTTATTATAATATTTTTTAACTAATCTAACATTTAAAAATTAAATCTAAATTGGAATTAAATAATTTAACATTTTATTCAGTTTTCCATAACATATAGTATTTTTCACCACTCATTGAAAAATTATTTTTTTAAAAAAATTCTAAAAAATCACTCTACGTTAAGTTTTTAAATACTGATTTAAAGAATAAATTAATTTAGTCAAATTATTTTATAAAAGTAGTAAAATTAAATTTCATGTATTTTTTCAAGTTTAAAAGAGGATGCCTTTAAGAAAAATATTGTTTATTTAGAAAACACTTCCATTTCTTTGAAATGATTATTTTTTGATTAAAATTAATTGATAACCATTGAATTTTTTTATATATGAATTAACCATATATTTTCATTATTTATATATTCATATGCATGCCCTCTAACTGAACATCTATGTTATATTGGTATATAGTATAGTACTATTTATTTAGACTCAGGGTTGCTTGTATCGTAAGCTATCAAAGATATTAAATTTAAAGAAATATATTTCATGGATGATTTAAGCTCATTGTTGTGTGTAACACAAACTATTTATACAAAATTCATTCTTTTAAAAAAATTATTTTTCACATTCATCCTTATGAATACCAAGGTTTACCATGGATATTAATTCCATCTCTTGTGATAAATGATTTGATGCAATTTATAGATTTACCCAGATAATTTAGTATCAAAATCATTGATATATTGTTTGATGTGATTTCCTTATTTTAACGATGATTAATATAGATTATATAATATTGGAAGCCTCTTAAAAACATTATTCACATTTTCAATATATTTCATTTCATCATTGAGACAACATATATCCTTAAAAACCTCAATGTGATGGTTGAAGAAACCATTGCTATTTTTATTTGGTCTCATACTCAAAACATAATACATATTATTAAAAAAATGTAGGTTCTCTTCCTTAACACTTATATACACTTTATAAATTTTAGATATTTTATCCGAATTTATTTACTAATTGTTAGAACAACTAATTCATATAAATTAGATCTAAAAATAATTTGGATAATGAATTTGAGACTCTTCATTAGCATTCAAAAATTTTCTATTATCATCAATAATAGATAAAATTTTCACCTCACATACATGAATTATATAAATCATGGTTCCATAAACATTGAGACTAAGAGAGAATATATGTGATCTCATCCAGTTATAATATATTTAGTAGTTACACCCAAAAAATAAAGAAAATGTTTTTGTAGTGATAACATTCCCCATAATAATAATCCAACAACAACAGATTCACTAAGAATGAACCTTATAATTCTTATACAACTTTATATATTGATAGAATCCCAACACATCCCTAGAAAGTGTTTAATTAGGGAATTATTATATTTTATATCATATTCCAATGGATTATGTCCTCATGTTAGCAAGGAATCTTCAAGCCTATCATGATCAATCACACAACCAAATAATCTAGATATTCGAAAGTAAATCTATCGATATAGTGGATTTTACATGGCACACTACTATGGTATCCTCTTAGGATAATATTCCGATGATTTGTTAGTATAACAATAAATTCCACTCTATATATTATGAGAATGAAATGTTTAGGAAATGCATTATGTTGATCCTAGGGCCACTCTCCCTTCTTTCAAATTCTATCACTACCATAAAAAAAATTATAAATAACCATTATAAAAATATTCACTCACGATAATATTATAAAAGAGATTAAAACTAAATTTAAATGGTGTTTTCATTGTTCTTACATGTCCCAAGTCAAGTCCATATCATTAATAAAACTCTCTCACATCATTAGCTTCTTTCTCTTCTATATATATCATTGTTCTTTATAATTTTTATTTCTTATTTCTATCCAATTAATTTAATATAATTTCAAAAATTTAATATTTTACTTGATTACTATTAAATTTACACTTTTCAACTATTAATTCAACCTCCAAACCAACCATAATCCAATATTTAAAACAATTAAAGACATATAAAATCACAATAAATCTAATAAATATTTGAATTAAAAAAAAATACCCTGAAATATTCATATGATAGGGTTTAATATTGATTGTAGTGTTGTTTAATTCATGTTTAAAAAGTTTTAGTTAAATAATCTACATTAAAACATGGTAATTAAGTCAAATATTGATCCACAAAATCTCCCTAAAATCCCATTTTAATCATATAAATTATCATGGATTAATCTTCATCGTATCCACAAATCAAGGAACAATTACAACATGATGATATACATCCTAGTGAATGTCTGTTAACATCAACCAAATAATATTTAATATCTCCCTTCCCAAAACTCATAGGTTTTGTTATGAACTGTTATATTTTATAAAGACCATTCCCTACTCATACATAGTAATTACATGTTGTGCCTCTTACTGTGTGATCCAACCAGAATTCATAAACTAGAGAAACACCAATATTTCATAGTCTTTCATTATTTCATTATCTATCCCAATATTTTAACCATTATATCCTTTATAAATAGGAATTGGTTCCTTACTAGGTATATTACATTTTAAAGAAAATTGACATTTTTGACATGGACTTACATAGCATGCACGGTAGTGTAATGGTTTTTATTTCTTTATACTAGTATATTTTTTTTGGAAGAAACCACTCGGAGACTTAGTAAATTATCAAAAATTCTATTATTCATATAATTACATCTTCCGTGGAATGATAATAGTTGTTTCACAATGATTAGCTCTTTTTTATAGAGATTACTCCATGACTTTAAATAACCCTTCAAAACATTTTCATGTCTTTGAACACATAAAACAACCAATAAAAAAATCTTTAAATTTTTTTTCCAATGAGAACATCAATCTTTATTAGTGAATCTGGAATACTAATTAAAAAAATGTAGAAACAACATCTTCTCGTTGACCCAATATACTTAACAAATCTAAAATATGGTTCTAAAATTCTACCCCTTTATGTTTTTTTAAATATGAAGTGTGTTTAGTGAAATTAAACATAATAAAATCTAGAATAGAATTAGAATAACCAATCCATTAGTCTAGGTTTATAGGAGAAATTCTCGGTGTAGAAAAGAAGAGATCAAGATTGAATTTTATGATTTCCTCCAAAATCACTATCTAGAATCCACATATCGAAATCTATTATAAACCACTTAAAATAAATTTAACTAGAATAATTAAAATTCCATTTAAATCCCTATTTATTTCACCAAATCAATCTTATTTATCTTTATCCCCATAGATCACATGTCCCTTAAAGTTTGTCTCCCCCTTGAAATGAGTATTATTTTTACCATAACACCACTTATTAAATTGACACTAAATTTCACTTTTATTTCATTTATAACCCTTTTAAAATAAACCCAATGTGTAATATATTATTAATTCATAAGAAATAAGATAATTAAATAAAATCATATAAGAAGAAATAATTTGATAAACCTCCTCATGCCAAGGTGGGTGGTCGAACACCAAGGTTCAATCAATGACTATCATACACAAAGGTGGACATTTGTTTTGTAAATATATCCACCAATTATTTATTTTTTCAAATATTATCTATCTTTTTGAATCCTTACTCAATATTATCATCAATAAAATGATATTATATTTCAAAATTTTTAATGCATAAATTGTGTATCAAATTATTTTCCTTCTCAATTTCACTCTTTTTGTCACAGTGGACCACTATAGGAATCCTCAAATATACACGAAGATCCCATTTTTTTCATTTCATTCATTAAAAGGGTATATTAAATTTTGTCTAAAATATACTATAATTCATTCATGCTAAGAATTATACTCAATTGCTTCAATAAAAGACACATGACACACTTTCTCCTAAGAAATAATTCTGCGTCCCTTATCGAATTTCTGTAGACAACATCACTAGACCAATCCACATTTGAATGTCATATAAGTCCTTAAAATTTCCCACAAAATACACCAAACCATAATCCAGTGTTCCTTGAAAAAACCTTATAGTTATCTTTATAGAAGTGAGTTGTTATTCCATTGAATTAATCTAAAATAAATACAAAAAGATTGTTGTATAAACAATTTACATCTTCATAGCTTTCAAATACAAAAAAACTCCCAATCATCTTATGGTGAAGAGTGGGATCAACAGTTCTTGCTTCATTATTCTTTCCAAGCATGGTTAC
The DNA here is from genome assembly GCA_963277665.1 of Viscum album. Lineage (NCBI taxonomy): Eukaryota > Viridiplantae > Streptophyta > Magnoliopsida > Santalales > Viscaceae > Viscum > Viscum album. The sequence goes on along the minus strand of OY728123.1, from coordinate 1,862,311,453 downwards.
AATTTTAATTGGTGTTGGATGTAATTTTATGTTCTTCATTTTAAATTTATTAGATAATCTGAAACATATTTATCTACATTAAAAAATTTATATATCTTCATCTAGATCACTCATATCCTATAGAAATAATACATCTCTTTGATAAGTGACATCTCAAAATCCAATAGTATTAATTCTGTGAATTATTACACTATTTTTATTAATTTACCTAAAAAGCATGACATCAATTATAAAAGTACCAAGAATTGCTAATCCTTGGTTTAATTCACATATAGGTTATAATCAACACCGACTATCCTAAATTCATTAATCATATGAATCTTTTTACTTTTCTTGGTTTCCTTCTTTATTAAAGATATAGAATCTACTTCCAAAAACCCTTTGTGTTTCAATATTTAATTCCTTCCATAAAAAAAGTTTACATGGGGTCTTTGTCCCTTTGATCCTTATAAAATTCTTATTATATGTGCACAATTCCTATGAAACTGATTTCATCCAATAGTTTAATGAGTTTATAATCTTGATGTGTAGTGTATTTTCCTTGTTAGTCCACATGTAGTTATACATTTATGAGACCACTTTTCATAGTGTCCTCAAATTTGAAAATACAGTCTTGATGTCGTTCTTCCCTAATTAATTTTATATCATAATGGAATCGAACTATAGGCCAGTATCTGGATTCAAGACATTAATTGTTCCTTTTATTTAATTTTCATATCTTTTATAGTACATATTGATTAACTTCATCATTTCTATAATTGAATGAATGAATATAAGGAAACCCATTATATGATAATAGTTAAAAATAATATATAATTCTTATCTCTATATATTCCAAGATGATTCATTCGATCACACATATCAGTGTGAATCATGAAAATTAAGTTTTCTGACCTTTTCTTATTTTATTGGTAAGAATTTCTCACCATATTTTCCCATATACGTGAATCTATTATCTTCTAAAAATAATGATTAAAATTTTGAATATTTCTGATAGACTTTAGTTTTTGAAAATTTATACATGCTTTGTTAATGAATACTGAAAATCCTCACATACCACATGTTGTTCTCCACTAAAAAAATAAAGAGTTAATTTTTTACCTGGTCCTCTATCTAATAATATTTCATCTATTCCTCATCACTTTATATATTAGATCCCAATATTTCATTTTATAAGGTATCCCTTCCAATTAAATGTAAATTTAAGTCCCAAGTCACACAATTAACTCATGGTTTGGAGACTATATTTAATTACATCCACATAGATCACTAATTAAATATTTAATTCATTTCTAGTTATTCAAGTTTTTATAATTTATATAATATGGAGATATCCATCATTAACAAACATAATTTTACCATTAACACATCCCTCTATATTATTCAAGAGCTTCATGTTCGCAATCATGTGGCATGAACACAAACTATCGAGGAACTATGGGCTATAATTATTTGTTTTTTAAAGAAATATATTGTCCAAAATAAAATTCACATTCTTATTGTTTTTCATGTATGAAATTATTGGTAGTTCCATGTCCTTATGCCACTCAATAGTTTAATGTATGAGGTTTTCATATGGCCTCAAGGAATCCTTCTTGTATGCAAGAGGCTAATAACAAGTGGTGAGGGAATAAAAATTAATTTTCATACTATTACCATAATATCAGAGTGATCAATAATGATAAACAACCAAACACCATCTACTTTATATTTTTCCCAATAAATACACACATAAAATAAAATACCTGATTCCATCATTCAAAGAATACATTGATCTTTCATAAGTCCAATCCCACATAAAAAATAAACCAAAAAATGCATGTTGTCCCTAATTTCATCCTCATGCCTCATCCTAATCTTCAATACCCATTGACTTTCCCCATCTCGATTCATTTCAAATCATGTTCACTGATTTGAGTGAGGTCATGAGGTCTTCACATAGAGTAAAGTGTCCTTATAGTGTTTGAGTGTATAACTCAATAGGGTCTAACCATGAAACCCTGATATACACCTTCATCTACATGTATATAAATTATATAAATAAATATTATAAATTAACATTCTTTTCAGATCTTTATGTTCTAACCAAGAAACTATGAAACCCAATGAGGTATGTGTAACGACCCAAAGTTTTATCAATGGAATTCCATTATTATAATTATGACTTATAGTATAATCACATTGGAAATCACAATGAAATATCATGATACTAAATACTATGTGACTATCAAAAATAAATTTCCCTAATTCGCTTTTTTGAATTTCAAAAATCTAACATACAATGTTATCTTCAGGGTGATTTTTGGAGTCTAATAGAACAAACATAAATTTTTGTGAATAGTAACATACCCTTATAAATATAAATACTACCCTTATGAATAGTTACATACCCTAATGAATAGTAACCTTACCTATGATAGTATATATATATATAGGATTTTAGTGAAAGTATGATGTACCTATATCTTGGAATAAGAAAATAAATGTTTTAAAATTTTTATTTTTTGAATAAAATATTATTTTATTTGAGAATTAAATTCCTCATATTTAGAATATTATTTTTGAAAAATGGACTTCATTTTTAGATTCTACACATTATAAAATGGTTGTGGTTATTATCTGGGATTTTTCAAAAATTCATGAATTTTTAATGAATAGTTAAGTATGGTAAATTACAAAATAAGTATAATTCATGAATTATAGAGTCATAGGTGATGTTCTGATGATGTAAGCACATATGGTTAGGATTGACATGATGAAATTACTTTATTTAGTCATGAAATACTCTCTATTTCTTGTCTTTTTTAGAAATAATAAATTAATGAATATAATATTGAGAAAACCCCTCTCCCCTCCACTATAAATACCACCCTTCACACCCTCATTTCCTAACACCTATAAAGATTCAATAATTGACTAAAATCTACCCAAAAATCTTACCTATACCCTCCCCCACTTCCAAGAGCTTCTTGCCTCATCAAAAGACCAATCCAGGGTGCCTCGAGGAGGATCTCAAGAGGAAAACTCAAGAGGTAATTCTCTTCTTTTTCCTTTAATTTCCTTTCAATTTCAAGTTCTATTATTATTCTATACCCACATATATTCATCCACATGGTATGATAACTACCATATCATAAATATACTAGAATTTTATGATAATAATTGGATATTATATCATCCGACCCTCTTCTCCTCTTCTTTTTAGTTTAGAAAGGAAAACGATGTTCATGAGGTGTTAATTTAACACCTCCAAGAACAACATATTTTCAATTTCCATTACCGCCTTTTGATCTGGTCATGAAACCATTTTTATGGTTGAACCAGATTATTTTATATTTATTACAACCTATTTAATGTTTTGGAACTAAATTATGTACATATTTATAAATGATAAATCAAAACATGTTCGTTGTGATCCAAAACCCACCCGAATTAACCTAAAATGATCATCATTAAATCTTAACCAATGATTCATCCACATAGTATATAACATAATTCATTATAATATCATTAAAACTCATGTAATATCATTAATAACATGTAATATCGTTTCTTTATGTTTATCCAAGTTCTACATGAACTTCCATTCACAAATACAAGTGAATCGTTCAAGAAAATCACAAAAAAACAAACATTTCCGAACAATGGATTGATACTATATAACTCATCCAAAAGCCTATAAATGAACTTAATAAAACCATAATAAATCTTATTAATAAATAAAATGTTCTAAAATTGTTACTTAACAAATCAAATGTGGTTATACATGACTTAAAAGTGAAGGAAGCGTTCATATACAAGGTAAGGGGAAATTCTCAAACCCAACTTTATTTCTTTGGGTTCTCCCTCTTTCACTCCATTTTTTGTTTGGTTACTCCTTAAAAATAATTTTTCATCATTATATTACCTATTATGGGATATAAATTTTCTCCACAGGATTTTATGTCAAGAATATTGTTTTCCAAAGGAACCCTTCGTTCAAGAACACACATTTTACATCTCACTCAAGGTTGATGGTTCTTGTATCAAGTATGTTATTCCCTATTTATTTTGGGATCCCAAAGATTATGAATTTGTTATAATGAGTTGAAGCCCATTATTTTATATTCTTATGACTGATATATGTTCTATGTGGCATGCATTATAATGAAAATGTTATTATGTGATGGGTGCTCCTAGAATTATATAGTGCAATAAGAAGGTTTGAATGTGACGGGTGTTCCTAAAATTATACAGCGCTCCAATTCATTGGGTAAAGTGATGAAACTCATGAGTTAAAGTGAAATGATGTGTGAATATGATCCTATATATTTTCACAATTATGTGGTGTATATGACCTCTAAGACATAATATTTCATTTTTATTCCTTGTCACATTTTGAGTCTTTTATTAAAGTTTACTCTCTTGATTTTGATGAGGATGTTATGATTATGGTTGCCCCATGTTATATATTTCTTATATATCCTCTTACTGGGATTTAATCTCACCCATTTTTGATGTATATCCTTAGGTGACTACATGTACTAAGGAGAAGTCAAGTTTCAATAAGAATCTAGAGAATAAGTAATTAAATGAATGTTTATGCCTGATGTTGTAAATGTTTTGTTTAGTCTTAGTTTTCCCAAGACAATAAATCTCTAGATCCTCATGGTGTAATACTGTTATGTTTTTATCTTTATAATTATGTAATAGTAATTTAAGAAAATTTTGGGTCTCTATAGTTGGTATTAGAGGCAAGGTTTAGTTAATTTGGGAATTAGGATTAGTGAACCCTAGAGAAAACCTGTAATATGAGACTAAGTACAAATATGCACACAAGAAGGTTTATATTGGGATCCCATAAGTTATTATTTTAGTGTAAATTGTAAAAATTAATAAGTTATTCATGAATTTACGACATATGTTTTATTCTAACCTTTTCTATTTTAGAAAATGGTGGGAACTAGGAGAAACCAGGCCCACATCTCATGTGAGGGCCAGTGCAATGATTGGCTGAACAACACCCCAAATGCATTGGGACATGGATTTAAAAACGTCTTGGTGATGCATACCCAAATATCTTAGGTTATGAACAATAAAGAGAATAATGGGGAACTGCCTCCTTCACCAAAGATGGAGAAAGTGGAAATCAAGTGTTTTATATGGAAATGACCACTGACCTTTAGTGGATATTCCGATCCAATAGTTGTAGAACAGTGTATCAACTCCATAGAGAAAATATTTTTTGTGCTCCACTATTCTGAGACACAGAATGTGACTTTATCCATTTATCAACATGATGGAGAGGCCGCTCAATAGTGGGATTTGATTAAAAACACCACGCCAAGTGATGAAATTGAAGAGATGGAATGGGAAGAATTTAAGATCATGTTTCTTAACAATTATTTCCCACGAACTCTTCATACGAAGATGGAGAGAGAATTCATTGAGATCAAGAAAAAAGAAGGAGAATTTGTCGCAACCTACAAAGCGAATTTCTCAAGGAATGCATGTTATGATTTGGGCTTTGTTATCAACAATTATAGAAAAATTGATAGATTCTTTAGTGGATTAAAACCACACCTTCGAAAGGCTCCTATAATTAGATACTTAAGGAGTCATTAAGAAGTTTTTTGATGTGCTCTCAAAGTTGAGATAGAGTTTGGAGAATGGTCCCATGGCTATGTTGATATGAAAAAAATATAGTGTTTCAAAATGGGGAATCTAATGATAAAGGGTCGACGAAAACAAAACTACCCACATGTAAAAAATGTGGGATGTATCATCATGGGAACTTCCTCAATGGGATAGAAAATGCTTCAAGTGTGGTAAAGAAGTCCACCATGCTCAAGAGTGTCGAAAAGATAGGAAAAGGAAGGATAATTTAGTGAAGAAAAGGAGAGAACCACCCATGGTTCAATGCTTAAATTGTAGGGAGAAAGGGAACTATGCAAGCCGGTGCACTAAACCTCAAGTCCAAGAGGGTAATCAGCGTCATCAGCCACCAAAGACAAAGGAAAAATGGAAGGCTTATGCCATCACTACTATAAAAGTGGAGAAAGATAATGAAGTCATACATGGTACACTTAATATTTACTGAAGAATGGAAAATTTCTTATTTGATCCTAGTTCTACGGATTCCTCTATATCTTTCAAGTATTCTAGATCAATAGAATTGAATCCCTAAAACCTTTAAGTAGAGTTGTCCATAAAAACACAAAGTGGTGAAATCATTGCATCCCAAATGTTTGGCTCTTATCCAATTAGTGTATGTGGGATGATTTTTCTATTGAATCTCATAATACTTCACTTGGTGGAATTCGATGCTATAATGGGGATGGATTGGATCTCATTATATAGAGAACATATCAACTATTGAGAAAAGGAAATATATTTTCATATTCTGAACCATCCCACGATCCTCTACAAATAAAAAGAAGACCAGGTATCTCATTTTAAAATTACTCAATAGTGTGGGTGTTGATACCCTATGAAGATGCATACCTCACCAAAATGGTTGAGTTAATGGAATGTTCCAAACTTGTGGAAATTCTCATTGGGATGGAATACAGTGATGTATTTCCGAAAGAGTTACCCAAACCAACAGAGTTATCAATAAAACTCATACCTGAAGCTAATTCTATCTCAAAGTGTCCCTATAGAGTTGCGCCTATCAAAATATAGGAGTTTAAGAAGTAGCTGTAAGAGTATCTGGACAAAGGGTTCATATTCTCTAGTGCATCGCCTTGGGGTGCGATAGTGCTCTTTGCGAAGAAGAAGGATAGAACAATGCGACTGTGTATCGACTATCAAGAGCTCAACAAGATCACTATAAAGAACAAGTATCCTCTTCCAAGGATTGATGACTTGTTCGATTAGTTAATAGGATCTCAATACTTCTCAAAGGTGGATATTTATTCTGGATATCATCAACTTATGGTGAAGAGGGAAGATATTCAGAAGGCTGCCTTCTGTACAAGGTATGGGCACTATGAGTTTCAGGTGATGCCCTTAGGACTTAATAATGCCACTGAAATCTTCATGGATTTGATGAATAATATTTAGAAATTACATCAACACATTTGTGGTAGTGTTTGTTGATGATATTCTCATATACTCCAAGAGAAAGGAGGAACACGAAGAACATCTAATACTTGTGTTGGCGACATTGAGAAAGGATAAGTTGTATGCCAAGTTCAGAAAGTGTGACTTTTGGATGAAGAAAGTCATGTTCTTGGGACATGTGATTACAAGTGAGGTAATTTTTGTGGACCCTTCAAAATCAAAGGTGATTGAGGAATGACCCAGGCCCTCTAGTGTCATAGAAATATGTTGTTTTCTTGGTTTAGATGGGTACTACTGACGTTTTTTGAGAAATTTCTCATGATTGTCAAGCCTGCTAACTAAGTTAACAAGGAAAGGGGTAAAGTATGTCTGGACAGAAGAATGTGAGGGAAGATTTATGGAGATAAAGAGAAGGGTGATCACTGCACCTATACTCCTCCAATGGCCCGAAGTCCTTCATTTTTTATTTATTTTTGATAATCCACCTTTCAAGGGGTGAGGTGGAACCCTTACAAGGACCGTAGGCATAAGAATTACATGCCCTATATGCCTTAGAGTAATTCATTGCCCATAGGCTTCAAACATTACATACAACCCAGACTAACTACTTGGAACTGCTCCTCCCCAACATCTTCATCGTGAAATCAGCTCTCCACCTTTGCAGGGCTATTCGACTAGGCTTTCCCGTGCATGCACAGGCTTGTCCCGATGGCGGGTACCATACCCTCTCATTCTTGCAATCCGTTTAGCTTCTGTTATAGTGAAACCTCCTTGCTCCTCCTCCTTCTGAAGCTTGTTCCTTGTAGGTTGTCTAGTTTGCATCTGAACTTTAAGGTGGACCGAAGGCCTTGAGGTGGCCCGAAAGCCTTACTGATCTGAAGGCCTGGGTGGCCCGAAGGCCTTAAAGGACTCGGGGACCAAATCGGTGGCCCGAAGGCCCAAATGGGGGCATATTCCTGGATTCTATAGTGCTAAACAGTGCCTGCTACAGTTCCCGCTACAGTACCTGCTACAGTTCTGCACAGTACCTGCTACAGTACTTGCTACAGTACCATAAATTATCCCCCACCTGGAATTGATTCCGGGTCTCTTGGATGCACTTAAGGAGTCCTCACCAACTGGACTGAGGCTCACGTGCTACTACACCTATACTAATATGACTGAAATTAGAAAAAGTTTTGTGACATACAGTGATGTTTAAAAGAATGGATTGGGTTGAATACTCATGGAAAATGATAATCTGATAACCTACGCCTCACGACAGTGAAAGATCCATGAGAAGAACTACTCTATGCATGATCTAGAGATGGAAACCATGCTTCTTTCTTTGAAATTATGGTGTCACTTCCTTTATGGTGAGAAGTGTGACATATAAACCGACCATAAGAGATTAAAGTATATATTCTCACAAAATTATCTCAACATGTTTCAAAGGAGATGGTTAGAACTAATCAAGGACTACGATTGCTCTATTCACTATCATCCTGGAAATGTGAACAAGGAAGCTGATTCTCAAAGTAGAAAAGAACCTGCTACTCTATCCATGTTATTGATTGAGAAATACCCTATCATTTTAGATATGAAAAGGATGGATTTGGAAATCATATGGGTATAGGATACATCCTACCTTTCCAAAATTATTGTGCAACCATCAATCCAAGAGATGATTATGGAGGATCAAAGGGATGATCTTGAGTTACAAAATAAGGTGAATGAACTAAAGGAAGGGAAGCTACAAGAGTTTCATATCGATGATGATGATGTGATTTGGTTTGGAATAAGGATTTGTGTGACTTCATCACCCAGGATAAAGAAGGAGCTATTGGAAATTTCACATAGCTCAACCTTATCTATCCATCTTGGGAGTACCATGATGCATTGTGATCTCTGAGAACACTTTGGGTTGGATAACATGAATAAGGAGATTGTTGAATATATATCAAGGTGATTGGTATGTCAGCAAGTTAAAGAAGAGCGAAAAAAGTCAAAAGGGATGATGAAACCATTACATATACCCATGTGGAAATGGGAGAATGTTATTATGAACTTTGTTATGGGTATCCCAAATATGTAGAAGAGAAATTATGAAATATGGGTTGCAGTTGACCAACTCACCATTACTTCTCATTTTATTACTATTCAGGGAGACCTCTGTCTTGAACCACTTTCAATGATATATGTGAAGGAAATGGTGAGACTTAATTGTGTTCCACTCTCAATTGTCTCTGATCGTCATCCAAGGTTGAAATCTAAATTCAAGAGGAGTCTTCAATCTACTTTGAGTACTGAATTAAATTTCATCATGGCTTATTACCCCCAAACTGATTTCCAATCTGAAAGGACTATTCAGACACTTGAATACATGCTAAGATCCTAATCTCTAGAATTAAAAGGTGGATGAGATCAGCATCTCCCATTGGTTGAGTTCTCATACAACAATAGCTTCCAATAGAGTATTCATATGGCTCCATATGAAGCTCTGTATGGAAATTGATGTAGAACTCTAACATGTTGGGATGAAGTTGGAGAATAAAAACTACTTGGACCTAATCTTGTGAAACAGATGACAGAGAAGTTTCAAGTCATCCAGAAATACATCAATGCTACTTAGAGTTGGAAGAAGATCTAGACTGATAATCATTGAAGGGACTTAGAGTTTTATGTTAGAGATAATGTCATCCTTTTAATATCATTATAAAAGAGAGTTAAGCAGTTTTGAAAGAAAGGTATGATAATACCAAGGAACATTTCCCCTTTGAGATACATGATACCATAGGATTCGTGGCCTATCAACATGAACTTCCACCAAATATGGATCAAGTCCATGATGTTTTTTATGAATCAATCATGAGGAAGTACACACCAGATCCCTCACATGTACTGAACTCAGAGGTGGTATAACTGGAAGATGATCTCTCTTACGAGGAGCATCCAGTAAAGATTCTGGACAGGAGAGATAATGTTCTACACAACAAGACAATTCACCTTCACAAAGTGTTTTAGAGGAACCATAAGTTTGTAGAATCTTATTGGGAACTGGAAGTGGCGATGAAGGATAATCACCCTCACTTGTTTGTGTAAAACGAAATTTTGAGGGAGAAATTTCATAAGGGGTAATAATGTAACCACCCAAAGCTTAATCAATGAAATTCCCTTCTTATAATTATGCTTGATAGTATAATCACATTGGGAATCACAATTACATATCATGATACTAAATAGTATATGATCATTAAAAATAATTTTCAGCACTTCTGTGTATTGAATTTCAAAAATCTGACATACACGGTTCTGTTTAGGGTGATTTTTGGAGTCTAATATAACAAACATAATATTTGGTGAATTATAACATACTTATGAATATTAATACTACCCTTATGAATAGTGGAATACCCTAATGAATAGTAACATTATCTATGATAGTATATATATATAAGATTTTAGTGAAAGTATGATGTGCCTATATCTTGGAATAAAGAAATAAATGTTTCAAAATTGTTATTTTTCGAATAAAATATTATTTTATATAAGAATTAAATTCCTCATATTTAGAAAATTAATTTTAAAAAAATGGACTTCATTTTTGGATACTACACATCAAAAAAAATTTGGAGTGAATTTTTGGGATTTTTCTGAAATACATGAATTTTCGATGAATAGTGAAATACAACATATTACAAAATAAGTTAAATTCATGAATTATAGAGTCATAGGTGATGTTATTATGATGAAAGAACATATATTTCATATTCACATGATAACATTTAATTATTTAGTCATGTAATACTCACAATTCCTTTCCTATTGGCGAAATAATAAATTAATGAATATAATATTGAGAAAACCCCTCTCCCCTCCACTATAAATACCACCCTTCACATCCAAATTTCCTCACACCTCTCAAGATTCAATACATGCCTAAACTATGCCCAAATATCTTTACTAGACTCTCCCCCACATCCAAGATCTTCTGGTCTCATCAAAATACCAATCCAAGGTGCCTTGAGGAGGATCTCCAGAGGATAACTCAAGAGGTAATTCCACTCTCTTTTTTCATTTAATTTCCATTCAATTTAAAGTTATTTTATTATTCTATCCCCAACTATATTTATATATATGGTATGGTAACTACCATATAATAAATATACTGGAATGTTATGATAATAATGTAATATTTTATCATCCAACCCCCTTCTCCTCTTCTTTTTATTTTAGAATGGAAAATGTTGTTCGTGAGTTGTTAATTTATCCCCTTCAAGAACGACATGTTTTAATTTTCCTTTACCGCCTTCAGATCTGGTCATGAAACCATTTTATGGTTAAAATAGATTATGTTATATTTATTATATCCTATTTAGTTTTTTTAACTAACTTATGTACATATTACTGAATGATCAATCAAAACATGTTCGTTGTGATCTAAGAACCACCCAAATTAACCTAAAATGATCATTATTAAATATTAACTAATGATTCATCCACATGGTACATAACATAATTAATTATAAGATAATTTAAACTTTTTTTGATATCATTAATAACATGTAATATCATTTAATGATGTTTATCCATGTTCTACACAAACTTCCATTCATAAATACATGTGAACCGTTCAATAAAACCATAAAAACGAACATTCCCAAACAATATATTTAAACTATATAACTCATACAAAATGCCATAAATTAACAAAATAAAACCTTAATTAATATTATTAATTTTTAAAATGTTCTATAATTGTTAATTAATGAATATAATGTGTTTATACAGAACTTTAAAGTAAAGAAAGTGTTTTGATACAATGTGAGGGTAAATTCTCCAACCCAACATTATTTCTTCGGGTTCTCCCTATTTCACTCCATTTTGGGTATGGTAACTCCTTCAAAATAATTTTTTCAACATTATTGTACCTATTATGGTATATATATGTTCTAAAATATATTATATTTCAAACACAATGTTTTCCAAAAGAACTCTTGTTTCTAGAACACACCTTTTACTTCTCACTCAAGGTTGATGGTTCTTGTATCAAGTATGTTATTCCCTCTTTCTTTTAGGAACACAATGTTTATGAATGTGTTCTTATGTGTTCAAACCCATTACCTTTCATGTTTATGATTGATATATGTTCTATTTGGAATTAATGATAATGAAAATGTTATGATGTGATGGGTGAACCTGAAATTATATAGCGCAATACGAATGTTTGAATGTGACAGTTGTGCCCGGAATCGTATAGCACTCCAATGAATTGGGTAAAGTGAAGAAACTCGTGAGTTAAATTGAAATTATGTGTGTACATGATTTTATCTTTGTTCACAACTATGTGTGGTATATTACCACTAAGACATGCTGTTTCATTTTTGCACATTGCCACATTTCATGCCTTTTATTAAAGTTTCCTCTGATGATTTTGATGATGATGTTATGATTATGCTCACCACATGCTATATTATTATAATATAACCTCTTATGGGACATTAATATCACCTTTTTTTATGTATATCCTCAGGTGACTACATGTACAAAGGAGAGTTCAAGTGCCAATAAGAAGTTAGAGAAGAAGGAATTAAATAAATGTTTTTGCTTGATATTGTAAATGTTATGTTTGGTCCTAGTTTTCCCAAGACACTACACCTCTAGATCCTCATGGTGTAACACTATTATCTTTTTATCTTTATAAATTTATAATAGAAATGTATGAAAATTAAGGGTCTCTATAGTATGTATTCTTGTTAGACCACCAAGTGCTAACCATGTTTCCAGAATTCCCAACCACAAATACTTTGGTTCTATACCAGAATCATTTCATCGCATTATTATATTATATTTGATAGCTAGTCTATAATATAGGACTTGGGTTATGGAATCACTTGAACCTTGGATAAATACCTGAAGACATCAGGGAAATTTATGCACACACATATCAATCTACTACCATATCACTCAACGCAAGGTCCATTGTCTTTGTCTTTCATCACACAATAACCCAACCCTCTCACATGAGGTCATACATTATCACTACCGAAGCCTCCTCAAGGAAATTGACTCTTATATTACTCAATACTAATCATGGAATGGTTCTTGACCAAATTAAAATTAGGGTAAGGCCATATTTCTTAAAAAAATATTACAAAAGGAAAGTTCCTCGACCCAAGCCTACCCAAGGCAAGGTCCTCTTCAATGGACCAATTCAACTCAAGGAATGGTTTTCAACTCAATCCTATATATGGTGAGGTCCCAATTCTTACAAATGGAGTCACTCTCTAGGTATTCTATCCATCTATATCACTCATGGTGAATTCAATCCTTCAGATCCTCTCCTTTATTATAACCACAAGCACTCATATGAAATGTAATCAAGGCATGCCGCTAGTCACATAGCTCTCCAGTTGATCCCACAACACTAATCACTCAATAATTATCCCCTCACCATGAAAACCATATCTACACCCACGATAAGGTATTTTATAGGATTATTAGTCCCATAAAAATCTATTCTCAACAATACCATCTCACATATATCAACTATTAGTGAAAAAACTTCCTAGAGTCTCATCCCGACCTAGACCTAAAGGTCTACTATAAACTCACTGACACCCTCATCAATCTTTGTGATGCTATTCATGGACTATACCAAGTCATCACATTATACCTGACCCTAAAACTAATAGGTTGGGTATATTTCCCATTTAAACCCTACTTTCCAACCCAATACCAAGCCTTGAACAACTCCCACACCCCTCAAATGGTCTCATCATAGATCTCTTATGGGGGATCCATCATCCTTTCACCCATAGGAAACCCCTTTACATCACATAATCTATTTCTTGATGGGCTCATCCTAATGACCCCACACAAAATGGCTCTCCTTTTTCTACAATATAGAGTTTCGAGTAAACCATAATTTGTATAGTCATCCCACCCATCATCACTTAGACCCAATCCAATCATATCTTCCCACTAGACCTGGGATATTAAACTAGGTTATCCCAAATTTCCACACATACCTCAAGACCTACCCAAGGCCTCATGTAAAAATTATTGGAACCTTTTATCCTTAGTGACATAGTGGTTGGGTGATCCCAAATTACCCAAGGTGTTAACGAGCTCCTAGTATCATATGGGGAGGCTCAATTCCACCTTGTCACCTCACCTAACGACTCTATTTTTCCTTATACCATGTTATTAAACCCATCCATTTATTCCATCTCACACAAAAATTCATAAAAAACCCTATAAAATTTTATATAAAGGGACACCTAACTCAAACATAGTGTAAACCCCTTTCCATGATTCATCATGTATTGACTAAGCACGTTCATGCCTCAACCATGATAAAACCTCTACCTGATATCATTTATCATGCAATAAAACAAAAATATTTATTTATAAAAAATTATAATTAATTATTCATTTTAAAAAGTGAAATAATTTCTAAGAGAATAACAAAGAACCATTATTTCACTATAAACTAGAACAACTACACCTAGAAGGTCCACAATAAACCCTTGGCATCGCCTCGAGAAAAATCTCTAACCACAAAAACCCAAACAAATGGAAAATTTCATACAATTTATTAAAAAATAAATTGATCAAAGATAAACATGACTTAAATAACACATTAATATCATGATTTAAATAATACATCTCAATAATTGTTTCATAACCCAAGGACCAAATTAGTTATTTTGTTGTAGATTATCTACATAAACATTTCATTTTACAACATTTTTAAACATTTCTCTGTTATTATTTTTTTCTATACCCTATTGTTGACATCTCACATGATGTAACCATATTAAAAAAAATAAGTAATGGTAACATGGGAAATTGGAGAGTCTATACACTCAGTAAGGTAAGAATATATCATAATATATTATATCATAAACATTAATTAGAACATGTGGAAGACACAAATATGATACTAAAAAATTATATGACCATAAATGATAATCATAAAACATGATAAAAAAATTTTATATCATAATATGATCATTAAGGAAGATTTAATGTTTTTAAATGTCCCAAAATACATATCAATAATCATAAAACATGTGATAATGATAAAAAAAGTGTAATACTTTAAAAATAAGGCATAATCAAGAAAACATGGAATTTTTGGAAATTAAATACATCATGAACGTTTTTCATAACTTGTTTAATAATATGAAAATATGAAAGGACCACAATAATAGGAAACTATTTGAGAGAAACCTCATTATTATCATAACTATGTGAAAAAACTCATTATTTGCACATATAAAATGTGAGAAAACCCACAATGCCTAGGGCAGTGTGAAAAAACTCATTATGCACACACTTGACTATATCTAGATATATTTACCTAAACCAATGGTTTAGAGGATGATATGGGACCCTCCCATAATTAAAAATACATAGGTGTTTCACTAAAAACCAATCATTATCATATCGTGAAATATAAATGAAAAAATAGTGGGTTTCTTTAACATACAAATGGAAATAATTATCTTTTCAAAAATAACCCATGAAAAAATGGGTTTCATTAAAAAAGATTAGTATAAAATATCATCATGAATTGAATAATTTAAAATAGAAAACATGATCACAAAAAATAATCAAAAAATAAAAGAAAATAAATATTGTTTCGTGAAATATAGTTCCATTGGAGATACATCAATTATATACAATTAAAACCAAATCATGAAAAGAGACTTTCAGAAACATTTTGTATTCATCATTGTAAAATTCAAAGTTACGAGTCAGTTTTATAAGAAAATATTTTTTAATATAATTGGAAAAAAATTAATGAATACATATTTATATCAAAAAAACTTTTTACCTATAAATAATTAGCAAATATCATTTAAAATAGAAAATTTTGTTGAATATAGGGGATACAAATTCAATTATAATGTGCATAACTCGAAATAATAAGTTTTAGTTACAAAGTCTTTTACCTTTAACCATTATTTCCATAAAATTGATTTAACATATTGTATAATAATGATAAAATATAAATTAAATCTTTAAAACAAAATTCATATGCATTTTAAATTATACTATTTATTAATAACAATTCTCTTTATGTACTATATTGTTATAATCTCTTTTCAAAATCACATGTTAATAATAATTTTTATTTTGATCTAGTTTCATAAAATTGGTGTAGATTTTACTTTATCTCCAAAATATAATCACTTACAAACCCTTAAAGGTACTGAAATTCATGTTTCATGAAAAACTTTAATGTTATAATTCCATTACATAGAAGTTTTAGTCAGGATTCATGAACATGAAAATTGTGATGAACATGTTTTGTTTTATTTATGGATATTGATATATTACCTCATAATGAACATTAAATTTTTTTATCCAAAAATTAAAACAAATTATATACATTACTTATATATATCATATATAGTCATAAAATATAATAAAATAGCTATGATGGTGGTAGTAAAAAAACCATCATTCCATGGAGATGGTATTCTACATGTTTGAAGGGAGGAAGAGAGTAGTAGCATGGTTTATCATTTCAATAATTTAAATAAGATATATATATATATCATAAATATTTAGTTAATTCCTATTTTGTACCGTCCAATTTATTATGTGAAGGAAAAAACATGTTGTTTCATGGATGTAGTAGTATGCAAAGCACATGAATATCATTTTCCTTCTTCTTAATTAAAATGGTAAAGGCGATTAATGCTCATGAAATCATTACAATAATATACCTGTAAAATAACGATACTTATGTTATCATTTAAGTACTATTAAATGAAATTTTAGTAAATTTAAATTCACATAATGAAATAGAACATATGGATGAGTGGTTAGGAACATATACATCACTCTATGGATTATCTTCTTTTTGAAGGGTGATAAACCTTTGAGGGATATAATGTTGAGAATAATATAACCCATTAAAGGTGGGTAACAGTATTTATGAGTGTTTTTGTGGATTTTGGGCTAAACATATGGTGTTTTTTGTGATAGATAGTGAGGAGTGCAGTGCCCCTTTTATAAGTGAAAATAGAATGCATTTTTATAAATATCTAAATATTTTCAATAACAGGAAGTCACTCTCAATGAATGTTGATCAAAAATTGAGAAATAATTTTGAGTAGATGAGATATGTTTTAGAAACACATCAACCCCTCATTTTAAACATTTTTAACATGTTAGGCCCTTTACCTCTTAGGTTACTAAATTTTACCACTTTGGGTTTCACCATGATAACTAATTTTTACCTATTAAATTTATCCTTTGTTCCAAAAAAGGGAATTTTCTTTATTATATAATTTTGAAATTATAAATACAAAATTTAAATGAATTATTTATGTTTCAATTTTTAAAATGTATTAAATTTAATTTTAAAATTACTAAATTTATAATACCTTTAAAACATTTTTTTAATGTATATCGTAAGTTATAAAATTGTAAATATGGGGTTTGTAAGTAAAACCAAAATTTTTAAAATTATAAATACACTAATAATATATATATTTTTTATTAGAAAAAAGGATTCAATAATTTAATTTTTTTACAAGTATTCTAATATTGGCATAAAATTCATGTTATTTGTAAATATAATATTTTAAACATTCACATTGTTTTTAGAAAAATCTAAAAAAATTTATCTTAAGCTAATATTTCCATGATAAATTCCAAAATTAAGTTATATTTTTCAATTTTAAATCCATGAATTTGTATTTTTTTAATTAAAATAATATAGTGAAAAAAATTATAAGAAAATAAACTTTTGTATATTATCTATTATTATTCCTATTTTTTATAAATTGATAGTTAAACTAGTGTTAATAATTTTTTTAATTAAAAATATATTTTATAATTTAAAAATAATTTACTTTTAGATAACATATTATTAGTTACTTAGCTGTACTAGTTGAGAAAATATATAAAATAAGATGTTATTTTATTTTGTTCTTCTTCTTATTATATATATACATATATCATAATTTTTTTAACATAGTTTATGCCTACCAATAATTTAGAAACCTAGAAATGGTATGTGTTTTTTTTGGTTTTGGTGTTTTGTGTGGGGAAAGCTATAAAATGTAGTGATTATTTAATGAGGAATATTTTTCTAAAACTAGGGCCATTATAAAAAACCATACATAAATTAGCGCAGTAGCTTACCTTGAAACAAATAATGTAATTAGGAATGATTTCAAATCCCTAAGACCTCCCCTAGTCATTATAAAATAATTCCCCATGTAACCAGGATGATTTCAATATTCCTCAGAAAAATCAACATTGAATCCCTAAAAAACTTAACTGAAATTATAAACTATCTAATAGAGGAAATAATGAAGGAGGAAATAGAGGGTTTCAGCTCAAAATAACTCCAAAAATCATAAAAAACCCCGATCAAATGGGGGATTGACAAGAGGTTATATGAGGGATGAGATGGAAAAAAATGGCATCCCATGATTCCTCTAGCCCCTTGAAATTTATGGGGCACAACCAAAGAATATAATAGTTTGCCTATAACCATGAAAAGACTCCCAAAACACCATTAATAGTATGAAACGTGGGATCACAACATGAAATTTCTTCAGGTAGGGGGGATCCATCTCATTCAAAACCCATTAATATCAGGAACTATGGTTCACATAGTGAAATTATTGGGGTAGAGGAGTTATCCCCTTTTATATCCCCATTCATGTAATAAACTCCATGATAAATTAAATGAATGGCTATAATAGAAGAAACTTTAGCTCATAGGAAAGAATTCCCCTCTCTAATGATCACTCAAGATCACACACTACAAACCAAGACTCAAAAAAAATTCAATAGAAAAATATTGGGATTTACCAAAAGTTGAAGTTGAAATCTGATTCTCAGGTTTTGAATTAACCCCTACTCCAAATAATAAATTCAATCTTCCTCAAAAAACATAACATACCAAAAAAATTGGGTCATTACAAATTCCCTATAATAATGCTTATATTACATGGATTGTCATGGTAATTTTTAAAAGACATCTTTTATATTTAAATGGTTGTTAATTAACTACCAAAATTTCATGTTCCATCTATGAACACTCACCATGATTTCATTGGACAAAAATAAAAAATGAAGAAAATTTTTCACCTAGGATTTGGTTACCCAATCTTCACCAATTCCAGTAATGGTATGGATCCCACTCCGCCCGCCCATCTACCCTATGGATCCACTATTTCATCACATGATTCATCTGGAATCCTATGGTGATCCTCACCATAATATTATTTCCAAGAAGGAAAATTTCAAACCATGGTCCTCTTTATAATAGATACTTTATACTAAAACACACTTCTCATGGTCTAATGACCCTATAACTATGTTTCTATAATAATCATGTTTTATTTTATGGATCACCACATCCAAATAAATTCTAAATCACCAAAATTTATCCTTCCATCTAAAGTTTTATGAAATTTCTTGGTTACATCTACTGGAACATCACTACACCACCTCAACTAGTCATTGTACCCTAACTTCTAATGAACCCCAAACTACCCATACAACCATAGTATGGTCCATGATTAACTCACAATTTCATTTCATGTGTGTATTACTAACCACTTTTTTTATCTTCCCTACTCTCACTTCGAACACTGAATCTATAGTGAACTATACATTTTATATAGATATATTTCATCTTAATAGATTAATATTAATTGCATAGAATTAAAACACACTCCATAAGTGAAAAGGTTTAGTTTTTTTGGAGACTAGATAAAAAATCTTTTTGTTTAAAGAAATACCATCAAAATACCTAATAAAGGTATTCCCTTATAATAATCTACATAGGAATACCCTACATAAAACATTTCATCATAACCTAGGAAAAGAAAAGTTAAAAAAGGGTGAGCTCAGATGCTAAATAAGGGTAAAACAGGAGATATCAATTATCACTTAAGTATAACATGAGAATAAGGCTATGATAATATGAGATTAAAATTATAAAAAAATAACCAATATTTATTAGATTATAATCTTGAATAATGGAATAAAAATTGGTATATTATAACAAATGAATTATAAGTAAAACAACAAATATGATCCATGAGATAATAACATTGGTGTAATACATAAGTGTATGGCATAAACATAATCATAAATATCATTTTTTAGTCAATCTGTTCTATTTAGACTATCATATTGGATTGGGTTTACTCATCATTCCATCATATCCATAATCAAGGTTCACAAAAAGTCAATCATAGTGGATAGTGTCCCTTATATAACTGGGTTCACTATGCATTATAGACTTCATTATCTCATGAGATGTCTATTTTTACCCAATAAATTCAAGGGATATATAATTCTGGGCCCACCCACAACATAATTGAAATCATATATATTTGTGGGAAACAAGATATCTAGACATACATCATTGTAAAACACGTCAAAAGGAAACTAGTTTCACAAATATTTCATTATAGTATAACTCATATAAAATAAATGATTTTAATAATGGTTTCGGCGTAACATAAATCACATGTGGGAAAGAAATTATTTTTATAGAACAATACTTAAATAAAAATCATCATAAAATATCCCAAGAATGAATGTGGATGGTATCATTAGATCATATCCTTAGTAAAGAATAATTAACGTCAAATGATGTTAACATAAATGAAAAGTGTAATTAAAATATCATGGGAAAATTTCATGATGAAAATAACCTTTTCACTTTGAAACCACTTATTTAAAATCTAAAAAATTCCTAAGTATTAAGTAAAATTATTTATATAAAAAGTAACTTAGATATATTTAAATTAATATTTAAATAATTAAATGGTTTTGATGGTGATAAATTATGTTCAAGTCATGCATGTTAAAAAAATTATTCTTTTGTACATTTTAGGGAAAAAATTATAAAGTATATCAGTTAAAAAATAACATGAATATTCCTTTTAAAAAATTTTAATAATTAAAAAATTGTTGAAAATGTCTTTATAAAATTATTGTTTAATATAAAAAAACAATATTGAAATCATTTTTAGAAAACATGGTAATTTATGAAAAGGATTTTCGACCAAAGAGAGATGCAAATTCGGTTTTCCTAAAAAATATTATTTCGGCCTCGTAATTTTTTAATGAGAGGAAAGTGAATTAAAAACATTTAACATACCAAAAATAAAATATGATACAAAAAATAATGGGATTATTGTTATATATTTCATAAAATTTTATCATTGAAGAATTAATCATAAATAATCTCAATAAACAATGAGATTGTAAATAAATCCCTTACCTCGATTTTGAATTTCATAAAAATCTCTTAAGACTCCTTCATAATAAATTTAAACTTATTAAACTTATAAAATTTCTTTTTTACAGACTTATAATACCACACGTGATCAAAATATAATATTCCAATGGCCATTTATTAATGATTGGTTATTAAAATCACTATTTCGAGGTGTTACCTATTTCGTTTCTCATTAGAATATTATTACGGTTGTTACAATAATTTTACTTTTATCATAATTCCAAAGATTATAAAATTTTAATAAAGATATAAATATCATATATATTAATTATATATTTATATAGGTTCATCCATTAAAGGTAGAGATATAAAAATGAATTGCACCATTCAGGGACATTGTAGGTCGTACATACACATGAATGTAATTTTAACTTTTTGACGGATGGAAATAGAATAAATGTAAATAATAATTAAACATTATAGAATTATTATTATATCTTATATATAATATATATTTATCTAATATATCCTTATTAACATCCAAATAGAGTAAATGAAAAATAAATCACATCACTTCGTGAAGTTGGTAGTCTAACCATACTCATGGGTGATGTTATCATTTTCCAATGGATTAAAAGGTAATAAAGAAGATAAAAATTACAATTAAATAATAATAATTATATAATAAATATCATATTTTAACATTAAACCCATCATACAAACCATCCATGAAAGGAGGTTATGGAAAATTAATTATATCCTTATGTGGAGGCGGTAGTCCACTCATACGCCCAATCGATACTTTAAATTCCCATTTGAGGGAAAAGAGGGTTAATAATGGTATTTAAATAATCATAATAATATATAAGTATATTTATAATTTATAATTTTTAATTTTTTTTATAAAAACCATAGATTTTGTTGAGTTAAAAGAATAAATAATTTGAAAGAGGCTGGGTGGGATGATTGCCAATTCTTTAGAGGCCTCCTTTATATTCTTTCTTAAAGAACCTTAGAATGGTATTTTAAGAATACCAAAACCAATAATTAAGGTATACGATTATTTTTAAGATATGGTTTTAGTTTTTTTCCAACATATATGTCACAAAATTGTGTAAAAGGATAAAGGATTGGTTACTTTTTATAAGTGCGGGAGAGAAAAAAATTGGAATTTCTTAAAAGATTAAAATATAATAAGTCATTCTCAAGTAAAATGATTTAGAATAGGTATAGTGTTTAAGGTGATATATTATGTGGTTTGAATGGGTCCATAAAATATGATTTTTACAAATATAATTTGGAAACATACTCATATCTCTTGGTTTAACCACCCCTAGTAACTTGTTTTAACCATAACCCTCATGAAATTTTTTAAATTTTTTTTTCTGTTAGTTATGAGGAAAAATGAAACTAGAATCACTAAAAAATTAAATCTTATTTAAAAATATGGAATCCATTTTATCAAATTAAATTCAAAATATTGTGAAAATTTTATATTATTTTAAACGCACAAAATGTGATGAAAATCATTTCTCTGAAAAAAGTTTTCTTATGTTTAAACAAATTTATACCAAAACCCAACATAAAATTTATTCCAATTAAAATAATTGATTTATTAATAATATAAATTACCTAATTTTACTTTTAAACCCATTTTAAAATAAAATGGAACTTTGTAAATTCTTTAAATAAAAATACATTTTCAAATAAAAATCCATATTTTAAACTATTCATTGAAAAAATTTATCTTTTCAGAATAGTATCAAAAAATTCAGTCTAAGATAATTTCTACACTATTATTTCAAAAATGAACTTCATTTTTTATTTAAATTTTCTAAACTTGGAAAAACTAACTATATTATTTTGTCCCAAAATGACAATAAAAGAAATTTTTGAGGACAAATGTATTTTTGAAGCATATAATGGATTTAAAAAAATTGAGTACATATTAATTAATATTTATGATTTAACTAAAAAATTTCTAAATATTTTAAAAAATGTGGTCATTCATATTCATACATCAAATTTAATGGAAAAATATAATAGTATACTATATTATGGTTCATTTAGAATCATGGTTACATGTATCACAAGGTATCAAAGAAATTTATTTGAAAGGAAAGATATCCTAAAA
Source organism: Viscum album (assembly GCA_963277665.1). Lineage (NCBI taxonomy): Eukaryota > Viridiplantae > Streptophyta > Magnoliopsida > Santalales > Viscaceae > Viscum > Viscum album. Next base: position 1,862,288,060 of record OY728123.1, on the reverse strand, counting down.
TTTCATGGTGTAAAATTCTACCCCACATTAAATTAATTTCACCCTAAAATTTAAACAACATTGATAAAAATAAATTATGATATCTCTATTTCATCATATTCTTTGGATCCCATGTATCTTCTTCGAATTTATAATTCCTCTAGAGAACTAAAACCCGATGATTTTTCTTATTATATAGAACATTATCTATAAGATACAATATTTATCATAGTTTTTTTTTTCATAAAAAAGATCATGGTACAATGGTATAACCTATCAGTTTAGTATATGTGAAGAATCATGTATATACTTTCTCAAGAGAGATACATGGAACAGATCATGAACATAAGAGAGGTTTATTAGAAGTGCCAAATGTTAGGCTATAATCCTACTAAACTAAGAATCTCAAAGTGTAAAATAAACCTAGGGATAAAAATTACATTATTTATAAATATCACAAACATATTCCACAAATAAATTCATAGGAATATCTTCTTACCAATTTAGAATTCGAGATTTCATTGATGATTATCTACATAATATTCCTATCTACACAAAGCATCAATGATGTACTATTGAACTGATCTATATTTTAATGTCATTTATTTAGATAGATTAGGTACTTATAATATTATTTCTATAACTTCATCCTAGTATATTTGAGTTATACACATATTTCAATAGAGGGTTCCATAAGTTTCCTTGTAAATGTTCGAGTGAAAGCTTTTATTTTAGAAAAAACAACTAGAGGAAGGTGTTGATCCCAAACACATTTGAAACCTTTATAAAATTCCTTTTCATATCCTATAGGGTTTAAATTTTTCTCTAATTAGGAATATCTATATAAGGATGATAAGTAGTACTGAAACAGAACTCTGAATATACATTTTACTCTAAACATTACTATAAATTTGAGGTCAAACTCATATCCCAATCAGAAATAATAGAATGTGGTACATCATGAAACATTAACACATCCATAATTTATATTATATAAATATGATCAAGAGAGAAATATTATTTGATATAAATGATGTCTAAATAATTTATAATGGGATCAAATTCATCCTAAATAACATTATAGACATCAGAAAGTTTTGGGAGTCTGATGACAAAATCCATGGTGATGTTTTCCAATTTCTATTATAGTATGGTTAATGGTTATACAATACCCTTAGATATATGTCTCTCAAAGTTAACTTGATGGAATACCAAGGATATAGATACATACTCTAAAATATATATCTTCATGTTTTCCCACCAGAATACTCTTTTATATCTCTATAATTTATCATAATTCTAGGATAAATAATGAATGATATACTATGAGATTCATTGAACAATTCCTTCTTCAAATCAGTTATTTAAGGGGAACATACATGGTTCTTGAACTTTATAATTCCATCATAATCAAGCTTTAAATTTGGAATATTTAACCCCTTATTTTATAGCTTCATCATACATCTGTTCCCCGTTAATCTTCACATGGATAGATAGTTTAAAAATCATTTGAGAAACATAATATTTCTCCCAATAATTTAATATTTCAAGGAACCTATTTTTAAAATCCAATAATATTGGATATTTTTTATCCTTATCATAGATAAGATAAAAATATCCTTTAAACTCATGTAATAAACCATATTTTTTTTTCTTTACTATAGTGGCAATGCATTGAGATATCATAATATTTAATCAACTTTAACCATCTTCTCTAATTCATATTCAGCTATTTCTGAATGAATATATAATTTAAACTTTTAATAATAATTATATATGTAAAAAAATTATCCATAAAGATAATTCCTCTATATCATTAATGAAAATTTACCACAACTAACTAAAAATCATGATTTATGAAGTTTTTCTTAGGAACCTTTGGATTTAGTGATTCATAAGCTATCACTATATCATTATGTATGAGAATACATCATGTTTCCTCTTTGATGCACCTCTACAGATCACAATCCCTTCACCATTATAGGGTAGTAAAGAAATCGTGTGCTACTAACCTTCACATTAGTTCCTTGAATTTTTCCTTACTCTTATATATCTAAAGTAACATGGATCCCTTTCGAGTTAACTTAGTATGTGGATTAGAAAATAGTGATAAATTCTCTACAAATAGTTATTAATATCCAACCAAACCAATAAAATTAAAAATCTCAGTCATAATGGGTGGTCTAGGACAATTTTCAATAACTTTTGTTGTTGATGGGTCCATATATATACCCTCACTTGAGATATAAGACCCAAAAATGAATCTTTTTTGTAGCTAAAATTCACACTATATAAATATTTCATAAAACTTATCCTTTGTATGGTTCTTCATCACAATTATCATGTGATATTCATAATCATCCAAATTTTTTGAATATATAATAATATCATCTATAAAAACTACCACAAACAAATCAAGGTAATATCAAGATACAATATTTATTAAATCCCTGAAGATAGTGGAAGAATTATTAAAACCAAATGGAATCATTATAAATTAGTAGTATCCATACATTATATAGATGGTTTCCTGGGGTATGCCTTAAATTTTGAAACTCAATTGATAATATCCAGATCAAAGATAAATTTTGGAAAAATATTGATCTTTTTATAACGGATAAAAAAAATCAATATGAGGAAAATTATATGTATTCCCTATTGTTATCTTTTTTAGTTCATGATAATAATCAAAGAGTCACATTGATCCATATTTGTTCTTTAGAAGAAGAACATGTACACCCCATGGTTAATCACATGGATGAATGAATCCCTTAACAATATTCTCTTGGGGTTTCTTCTTTAATTATTTCAACTCACTCAGGTACATTCTATATAGTGTATTTGAAATAGGTATAACACCAGCTATGAGTTATATTGAAAACTCAACTTAATATTTCCTTGGAAGACTAGGTATATCTTCTTAAAAGATATAAAAAAACTCCCACACAATAGGAATATACTTTATGTTGATTTTATCCCCAACCATATGAGATAAATAAATATTTGTATTAGGAATCATGACACATATAATAGATATAATTAACATAAAATGTTATTATTTATCATCGTATAGATAGATGATCATAGGTTGGTTTAGAATATCATACATGAATTCCATTCCTCAAAACATGGTGAGGTATTTATTTAAAGAATATCAATAAATTACCCAAATTCAATTGAATTGAAATAGAGGGAGAATATAGATATTTGGAAGAACTGAATTCCCACAAACTACAATCAAATGATAATCATATAAAAGATATGATATAATCATACCATTATGGGTTTTCATTATTATATCAACATCTAATGTTTGATGTGGTATGATGATACCCTTATCAAATTCCTTATATATAAAATAGTGGGTAGATCTAGAATCAAAAAATACATTAGTAGTTACAAAGTGGATTATAAGTATATCTTTCACCACTTTGTTATCATATCCAACATTAGTAACAGTGATTGGGTTAAAATTCCATTTGTATATGAGTTTAAGTGGCTTCTGACATTGATCATCATCATGAACATTCATATTTGAGTATAGGTTAGAATATTTTCCATAATCCTTATATTTGAAATACTATTTTTTGTGAAACTATTGATTTTTTTTTCTCCAACATGGGATAACTTATTATTTCCATCTCTCCATCATTTGATTTATTGATGACATTAATTTATAAACATAAAATAAATACCATTTCAATTTAGATAATTTCCTCTATGATTCGATCCAAACATTAAGCATAAATGAAATCTCATATTCTTCTCTCAATGGGTTTTATTATTAGAATCTATTTTTAATTTCATGTTTATTTTCTTATCAAAAATATAATGTTTATTTTTAACTCCAATAAAACTTTCCACTATGATATCACCTCAAATGATTTCTTTATAGGTATTAATATAACTTATGGATAACTCCTTTTGGATAGTTGTTTTTAACACACTAAAGCATATGTCAATATTACATTCTAGTTAAATCATAATACTAGAATCCTACCTCACATGTCTTGTTAAATGTTCGTTATAGTTAATAATGGATTATTTATATTTATCCTTTATCTTAAGTAATTAATTCTACATTTTCATATATTTAATATGATAAAATTACTTATTAAATAATAATATCTTAAACTCATCTCACTACATTGGTTCAATTTCATCTCGTTGTCTCATCTTCTTGATAAGATTCACAGATTGATGTTCTTAATATTCCAAATGATAAACATATATAGTATATGTTTTTGTTATGACCATTTTATAATAGAAAATATCATTTAATTAGTAACAATAAATTCCTAAAAAACTATCAGATCAGTAGATCCACTAAAATTTAGTGGTTTTTTCCTATGAAATAAATTATAGAATGTCATTACCTCATTTACTCATTTTGATTCTCTAAATTATTCATATATTAAGAATTTTTTCTATGAATAGAATGATTATTTATACATTTTAAGTAACATAAAATTCAATTGAGTTAATCGTCCATCACACTCAACACTAACAAGATTCCTTTGGGTCCCATCCATTGACTACAAAAAGAATAATATCAGAAAAAATAATCATAGTGGGAAAACAAATAATCATGAAAAATAATTTATATGATGTCTAAATCTGGAAAGCTTTTCAATATATGACAACTTTGGTTAATCTAAGATCTTCTATGTGAATTAACTCAAGTATATCCCTGAGGAGTGTAAAACTAGGTGAATATTAAAGTCACTCTCACCGTGTATATATCAACCATGATATTTATTTCATATTTAGAAATGATTTATTAAATAAACATGCACTTAATACAACATAGAAGATTTGGAGGTATAATTTATTTGGGGAATAAAATCATTACATGAAAACTTAATAAATAAAATACAATATCTTCATTGAAAATAACTTATACATGACCATAACATTCCTTCGTATATAGCATTTCATGGGACAACCTGAGGAAATACATAGGAAAAGGGTGAGTTATAAAGAACATAAAGGGTGTAAACAAGGAATAACATGAAGAATGTAATATATGTTAGGAAATACTCATATAAGTGGAACATAAGAGAAACATGAACATAAACACATGATATATAATGATTATCATAACATGGAAATATGGAAACAACGTAAAACACCGCATCATTAACAAAAAATAATCAGGTAAACCCCTGTAACAACATGATGGAAAAAATTCCTATAATGGAACCTGGTAAACCCCAGTCCCAACATTATGTATCATGATACTAAACATTACCCAATTCATTGGAGTTCTATCAAGGTGCACCCTTTATGAACATTTTAATCTCATTCTTAAGTGTGCGACATAGATCATATAACATGGATTCATTCAATGTCATCATTTATTACACGATAATGGAATGTGGAATACATAAATGAAATAGTAAAATCAATAAGTATATGTTCATAAAGGTGAATACCCTTTATAGAGAAATGAACACAGTATTCACCACACGATGATTTTGGTATGGAAAATCGAGGTGCATTTTCAGCGGCATAACATTATCATATGGGGATTCATAAAATGGGTTGATAAGCGTGAAAGGGGTCTCTCTTAATTTAGAAATAAAATGGGAAGTAATGGGATCATATAAATACATGTTCCAATATGTGGAAATTTTAAATAGAAGACATAATATAATAAAGAAACTTGAAGAAGGAGGAGGAATGAAGTAACTCTTAAGAAATTTTGGCATGGTAACAGGTGTACATAGAAGGGATTAATGAGAGATAAAGGGGTAACTAGTCATTTAAACATAATATGGATAGTATGGGGGAGGTGAAAAAAATACCCCATCATTTTTAATTGAAAATAAAAGGGTGTAATAATATAAGGAAACATGGAAAAAAAATGAGAAAGGAAGGAATGTAAGGATCCCTTACTTGCATGTGTGATACCAAAGTCTTGAGAGAGGAGTCTTGGGAGATTGGTGGTGCCTTGGGAGGGATCTAGGGAGTGGAGAGTAGAGTTAGTATGAGATTCATGTAGGTTGAGTTAAGAGGAATGGATGCTTGGGTGGGTTTACATAGGAAAGGATGGGGAATTCTTTATTATTTAGGTTTTGGACACTACCCACTAAAATATTCAAAACCACAAAACAACCCATGGTTTTCCCATTGTTTCTATCCAAGGGGAGTGTAAAAAATTATTTTATAACTCCAAGGGTGGAAGACATTAAAATATTATCCTTTCTTATGTGGAGGTGAGTCACACCCTCCATGAATTGAGTTTAAAATCATAAAACAAATTATAATTTTGAAGGATTCACTAATATATTATAAAATACGTCAAATAAATATAAAATAAAATAATTTTAAAGTTAAAACATATTTTTTTTATAATATCCCTTTTATGGTATTTATTACATCACTATTGGTTCATTATGAAGTTATAAAACACACTATATATTTATATATTTTATAGTGTTCACCCAAAAATTGACTGTCTTGGAAAGTTATGAAAAAATCATCATTGGATAATTTTGACGTCCTAATTCCAAAAAATAATATTCATTTTATCTAAACAATTTTTTATATATGTGAATTTTATCTTTTAAAATGAGAGCCGACATTTTTAGAAAATTGACTGGTTTTTAACAAAAACGGTTTTTACACCATAATAAAAATTACATTCGACTTCATAAAAAATATATACTCATTTACTATTAAAAAAATTAATTGTTAATAATATATTATTAAAATATTAATTATTATTTCCTTAAAATTAAATCTTCAAAAATACACTTTCTGGTTCATCGTATATCTCATACCAAACTGATTACCTAATCATTTATAGATAAAGAACTGATATAATCATCATTTCTAAGAATTGTTTTTATGATATTTTAATAAAACAAATAATTTATATATTTCTCAGAAGTACCATTTTTACCCAAAAAATAAATTTATCAAAATTTTAATTTTTTAGAAATGACTATTCTCATAAAGGAATTGGTGGAATAATGCTTTTATTTATAGAAAGGGATTACACAATAATTAACTAATACCTTGTTATATAACCCCTTATAACATCTACATAAGACCTAAGAGTAAGGTGTGAGATCATTTTTCAATGGATATATTATCAATGGTAATGATACATAACATCCATTTAAACCCAATAATAATAATAATAAGAGTGTATGTGTTTTATATATACATAAGACATTAAAATTAAGGAATTTTTTTTCTTAAATTATCTTGTCATTAAAAACTTCCCCATTTAAGAAATCTCACCCTAGAAATTTCCTTTTACCACACTAAAACAGATGAGGGTCACTATACCTCATCACTTCCTCCGCTTCCTGTAACACCTCGAGATTTTATGAAAAATATTCTTTTAATTTAATTAATGTCTTGTGTTGTATTCTACACCAAGATTACCTTGCGTTATACGCAACACCGTATTAGCTTGCAGTATACGCAACACTATTCTTGGATCGTGTTACACACAATTTTGATAATATTTATTCTACGCAACATTGAGTATATATATATATATATATATATATATATATTCAATGTATAAATTAAATATGGTTGGATTCTGTAATACGAAACAACGAAGGATTCTTTCACAACACGCAACCCTGACTTGGCTTGCATTACACGCAATCACGACCTTCCTCGATAGCATGTGTTGTGCGCAATACTGGGTTTTAATAAACAAAGATATATTATTATAATATTGTCATGAACTAGCCGTTATGAATAGTGTTAACTAAATTTTGAATTTTATAACATTATTATTCATCTTACACATTTCTAGAACATGGTATAAGAACAAAATAATTTTTTCGGGAAAAATAAGTATATTTCAAAAAATGCAGTTTTGCCACCTTTTGATGGTGCACCCACTTTAAATCTAGTTTTTTAAATGTTTATATGTTCAATTTGACAAAATAAAATTATTCTTTTGAATCAGGATATAAAAATTTACATTAGATAAAGTTTTGATATTTTTCCGACAACTTTCCTATTTTAATGAATAGTAAAAACATGCTATATTTTAATTAAAAACAACTTTTTTCATCGTAATATATTATGTGGTTAAATTATAATATTGAATGGTTTTAAAGTATAAATAGAATATATTTTTACCATTTAATATAATGTATGTCATTAGCATTGATTTTACCTTGAATTCGTAGGTTAAATCAATTCAATCTTTTGCAATGTTTTAAAGAAAAACCCGTTTTCTTTCGACAACGGGATTAATTTTAATTTAATTTCTGCATCTTTTGTGTATTGAATTTGGAAAAATGGATTACATATTTGGAATCAGTGGGTCCAAATTATGTTAATAAGATACTTTTTATTTTTGGGAATTATGAATAATAACTACAGTAAATTTTATTTACCATAGTTAAAGGTAAATCGGGTAATTAAGGGTAAATATAATATTTTAAAAATACCCTAACAAATGTCAAAATCCTATTGGAAGACTAAAAGTCGACCCATATCACCTAAGGGTTGGATTAGATTCATTTAATTAAATTTTCTCAATGAAAATAATTTAATTATTATTAAAACCAAAGAATGTGACAACATGTCACTTTCTTAAATTATATAAGTATAATAATTTTCATCTAGTGATTAACTTCATGAAACTTCGAACAAGAATAGTCTCCAGAAATCTGATAAAATTATCTACATCATAGGAATTTATTTATAATTTTTAGGGATTAAATAATTATCATTTATTATGACACAAAGATGATGCAGTAATTATCTTATTAATGAAAGATTGACATAATTGATGTTATAAATACCCAAATAAATGTAATTTGAGACTTTTTATGAATTACACTGATTTTATAGGTTACTATGACATGTTATTACGGATGTAATTAACTTTGTTCAAACTTATCATTCTGTTAGGAGTTTCACAAAAATCAATTACTAAATAGTGTCAAAATTGACATAAAATAGTTTTTTAAAAAAATATTATATTATTAATTGTTATTTTATTCCTAAAAATCTATGGTTCGGCCAAATGACTTTGATAAGGTTATATATATTAATAATAAACAACTTGGGGTTCGTTTGGCTTGATATAGTAAGTTTATTAACCTTATAGTATAAGAACACAAGAAGACACGGTAAAAGTAAAATTATTTAACTTAATGTTAAATCTAAATGATAAGGTTAAAATAGGAACCTAAACTTGTATAAATTCTATTGGATGAGAGTATTTCGACCCCTCCCCACATTAGCCTCGAAATAAATAAATTTGGAGCTATTTAAAACCGAACTTGACTTTATAATAAAATAATATTTTTAGTTATTCCAAAGGTGCCCCTCTCCTCCCTTATAAAAGGGAACCTCCTCCCTCTCTTCCTCACACAACTTTGAGCCTTCAAGCTCGGCCAACCCCTGCCAAATTATATTCTACACTTCCCAATAAACATCCTGGAGGTTCTGGTCTTCCTCAAAGACCAATTTTAGTGCCCTAAGAGGAGGTCTCAAAGAGGCGCTTCAAAGAAGAGGTAATTTCCGTTACCGATTCTTTCACCTTTATTTCTTCTTCCACTTCTTCTTCTTAGGTTGTTTTATTATGAAGTAATAAAATCAATATCACTCATATACTGATATATTATTATAATTATGAAACAATCCTATTTCACCATCTATCCATCCTACGGAAAACGAAATCACCGCGCGTGCGTACGTACAGAATACCGTCTCCACGCCGTGGTGAAATCTATTTTCCACCACCACCTTACTTGGATGGGTATAATGGTGTAAATAATAACTATATATTATTATTTTAAAGTTATATTGATTCTGAAATAGTATACATGCACTCCAATACAGTCCCACGATCATGAGAACGATATCATCACTCGTGCGTACGTACGGACTACCGTCTCCACGACGCGATGAGATTCATTCTCCACTTTAACCATTCATGAATTATTATAAAGTATATATAATAAGTAATAATGAAATATATGACATAATAATGATACTGGATTTATGTGTATATATATGTATGGTATCTACTTAATTCCGTTCAACTCAATAAGGAAACGAAAACAGCGTTCATGCGTACGTATGGCCTACCGTCTCCATGAACGGTGTATTTCTTTCCATTTACTGATTTATTATATATATGTATATTCTGAATATATATATATATATATAAATCATGTTTTATATTATGTAAATAAGTAATCACGATCTAAGTAATCATATGAATAATTACAAGTCAAAACACGGACGACAAATGAAACAATTTTACCCAAAACGCTCTTTAACATGGAATTTACAAAAGAAAGGGTAATATAAAGTCATAAGTGAACCATATATGATATCATAACAATGAATATGATTCTGTAATAAGTCAATGACATTATTTAAATCATTATACAGGAGGTTCGGACACTTACGAAGCAAATCGGACCTAAGGTAAGGGAAATATCACAATCTCATTTTTATCCGAGATTGTTTATACTTTAGTATTTACTGGGGTGTATTTTATCATCCACATCCATGTTTCCTCAATATGTAATATTATTTCCATTCACCTACAATTTTTTAAATCCTATTTTACCCTTCGGTGAGTTTTTAGTAAAAGATATGAAAAGAATCTTTTGTCATTTTTCGTACGAGGTACTTTTTGACTTTTCCGACAAAAGTACGGGAAGAATTTTTTTTAACTTATACGGCATGAATGGATTTTTAAAACATTATTTCCAAGAAGCTTCCTTTACAAGTTTTCAAGTTTATTTTTAATCAACTTCTTTTAGTTTAAAATTGTATGACATGTTAAGAAAGGAAAATGTTTTTGAAGTAAAAAGGATATTTTCTTCAAGAATGGAGTTCAAGTGCTTTATCAAAATTATTTTCCATCTTATATAATAAAGGGTTCTGTTTCTATCCTTATTTTTACATTGATTTGACTATGTTGTGATGGAATTATTTTTATGAATTCCTTTATCTTATATGAATTGTTTTATGATGTCACGATGTTTAAGATTCCCATTTTTATTACATGGGTTATGCTATGATGTATGGTTTATGATTTTGTGGCACACATAAGAATGGTATCATTATGAGATGGGTGGGACCTATATCTCCCTCCAATGCATTGGGTAAAGATTTTATATCTCATGAGATAGACATGGCTGGAATGGTAGGTTATACCGGTTCAGTGAAACAGGACTGAAACGAGGGTGACTCGGTTCAGAAAGGGACTTTGTCCACTAAGATAGTCTTGGCAATGAGTCTTGACTAACAAGAAATGATTCTCTATGATTATGTGTGTATTCCACAAAGTTTCATGTTTTAAGTTATGATTATTGGATTTTCATTTCACTACTAAGATTTATCCCATGTTATGAAATTATGCTCTCTTTTGCAGGTTAAGATTTCCAAAATGTTATGTTCTTATGAATATGATGTGATTGATATTTCTTTTTTTTTTACCCTTACTGAGCATTTGAGCTCACCCTTTTATGTTTTCATTTCCCCAGGATATAAAGAAAGGTTTTAGGTAAAAAAGGGAAGATCTTTATGGGATATGTTGAAGATCTTTCACCACGATTAGAAGATTATATTCCGAGTTTCCAAAGACACTAAACTATTACGATCCTTGTGTGTGTGTTTTTGTTATGTACTAAATATTCCGCAAAAGTAATGTAATGTCCATGTACGTCAAGATACGGGTCTCTACAGTTGGTATCAGAGGAAAGGTTTAGTCAACCTTTGGAAACTCGGATGTGAGAACGTTAGTGAGATCCCTAGAGATATTTCTAAGGTATGTCTAGGGATGTCCCTAAGGATAAGTATACGTATAGGATATAGTCCTAGAACTATGGTAACGATCTTATAATTTAACCTAAGATTTTAGATATTGAGGGTATTCCCCCTTTACTATGTTGTTTTCTCTAGCATTATTTTTGCCTCTCAGAAGATTCTTTTTGTGTTTTAGTTAATGGAGGGAACCAGAAGGAATTCAGTTAACATTGAATCCAATGGACAAATTGGTGACTATGAGCAACAAAATTGTTTAATTCCTAGAGAGAAAGATATTGTGATTATGCCGAATCAGTCATCGCGATATATGATTAACAAGGTGAAATTTAGTGGTATGCCTAATTCATCAAAGAAGAGGAAGATAAACTATTATTCATGTTCGCATGTTGAGGAGCATAAAGAAAGGAAGATTGAGATTTCTAAAGAAGGGAAGAAGAACCTTGAGGAATACCTCAAATGGAGGGACTGATGTTATCTGTGTGGAGAAAAGGTTCATAGAGTGACAGACTGTTATGGAGTTCAATGTCTTATTTGTGGAGAACATGGGCATTACCCAACTCAATTCCCTGACCTAAAAAGTTACTACTAAATCAAGGAAGGACTTATTCCAGGACAATCATTGAAGTGGATGGACTGAAGTGTTTATGTATTGGTATTCAAGAATAATGTTGTTGAGGTACTTTTATGGTGTATTGAAATATTTATGTATTGGTCTATTGTGGTTTTCAATAATTTTAAGGTACCGGTAACCATGAAAAGTGATTCAAATATTTTGGAAAGCAAATGATATGCGCATAATGAAGGGAAAACGAGAAAATGAAATGTTTAACAGTATTCATGAGCTCATGATTGATATAAGGACTAAGTGATATCATGGTTTGAGTATATAGAATTTTGAGGATTTTGGTATGTGGAAAGTGTTAACTTGTAACTGCATTCATGTTTTTAATAAGGATCAATGGGTATTCAAGAGAGTACATGATTAAGGACTTTGAATGTTTGGAATGTGACAAAAAAACATATCTTATGATATATGGGGATCAACGATGGTATTAAATCTCTGGTAATCGTTTTCACTATGTTATGAGAGTGGACTGCAGTATTATGGATAAGACTAAAGATTGGAATGGATTATGTTGGACATAAGTTAGTATTGTTTAAGGATAGAAGTTTTTTCGATATTATTGATGGTATGTTATAGTAATATAGTTTTAGAAAAAGGACAACCTGCAGGATAGGCGACAACCCATCGCGTCGGACAAGGCTGTGGGAATCGAACCCACAACAGAAGTGCGACTGGCCTTCATCGCCTACCACTGACCTACATGAAGTCCCTATTTAGTAGAAACTGGTTTTATTTTATTATGCGGTATGATATATGATGTATAGGTTCATTTTTTGAATCGTATATGATAAACCTCACCAAAGACGGACTTATGTATATTTGATAACTATTGATAAACTTTTGTTTGAAACAGATGGAATGAACCATAATTCTATCACGTGATCTGTTAACACTTCACAAATAACAAATTCAACTTCATTTCTTTAAGAGATGAAGTGGAAATTGTTCAAAGCACGAACAACAGTGAGATTGTACCAAAATCAAGTAAGTATTTCTTCTAATTCAAAATTTTCAACTTTAGGGAAATGATATTGAAAACCAAAAATGTTGTCCTAGTGATCTTATATCTGATGAATCAGATGGTACCCTAGATCATCACAAATTTATGACTTTGTGATTGTTGGATTTTTCATAGCCATGTTCTCTACCACTCTCCATCAGAACATGATGGTTAGATTTATCTTCCATATCCATATATTAACCTATGTGGAAACCCAGTAATTAGTTTATTTGGGTAACCGCTATGTTTCATACTTTTGTTTTTAAATATTGGTTTTGGTATTCCTTTTTACGATGTGAGTTTCTATTAAAGAAACTTTCAAATAGTAAACCATTTATAACCCCAACAAATTTCGAGGGAGATATTCATTTTAAGGGGGGTAGAATGTAACACCCCGAGATTTTATGAAAAATATTATTTTAATTTCATTAATGTCTTGTGTTGTATTCTACACCATGATTACCTTGCGCTATACGCAACACCGTATTAGCTTGCAGTATACGCAACACTATTCTTGGATCGTGTTACACACAATTTTGATAATAGTTATTCTACGCAACATTGAGTATATATATATATATATATTCAATGTATAAATGAAATATGGTTGGATTTTGTTATACGAAACAATGAAGGATTCTTTCACAACACGCAACCCTGACTTGGCTTGCATTACACGCAATCGCGACCTTCCTCGATAGCATGTGTTGTGCGCAATACTGGGTTTTAATAAACAATGATATATTATTATAATATTGTCATGAACTAGCCGTTATGAATAGTGTTAACTAAGTTTTGAATTTTATAACATTATTAGTCATCTTACACATTTCTAGAACATGGTATAAGAACAAAATAATTTTTTCGGGTAAAATAAGTATTTTTCAGAAAATGCAGTTTTGCCGCCTTTTGATGGAGCACCCACTTTAAATCTAGTTTTTACATGTTTATATGTTCAATTTGACAAAATAAAATTCTTCTTTTGAATCAGGATATAAAAATTTACATTAGATAAAGTTTTGATATTTCTCCGATAACTTTCCTATTTTAATGAATAGTAAAAACACGCTATATTTTAATTAAAAACAACTTTTTTCATCATAATATCTTATGTGGTTAAATTATAATATTGAATGGTTTTAAAGTATAAATAGAATATATTTTTACCATTTAATATAATGTATGTCATTAGCATTAATTTTACCTTGAATTCGTAGGTTAAATCAATTCAATCTTTTGCAATGTTTTAAAGAAAAACCCGTTTTCTTTCGACAATGGGATTAATTTTAATTTAATTTCTGAATCTTTTGTGTATTGAATTTGGAAAAATGGATTCCATATTTGGAATAAGTGGGTCCAAATTATGTTAATAAGATATTTTTTATTTTTGGGAATTATGAATAGTAACTACGGTAAATTTTATTTACCATAGTTAAAGGTAAATCGGGTAATTAAGGGTAAATATAATATTTTAAAATTACCCTAACAAATGTCAAAATCCTATTGGGTGACTAAAAGTCTACCCATATCACCTAAGGGTTGGATTAGATTCATTTAATTAAATTTTGTCAATGAAAATAATTTAATTATTATTAAAACCAAAGAATGTGACAACATGTCACTTTCTTAAATTATATAAGTATAATAATTTTAATCTAGTGATAAACTTCATGAAAATTCGAACATGAATAGTCTACAGAACGATTATACAATTATCTATATCATAGAAATTTATTTATAATTTTTAGGGATTAAACAATTATCATTTATTATGACACAAAGATGATGTAGTAATTATCTTATTAATGAAATATTGACATAATTGATGTTATAAATACCCAAATAAATGTAATTTGAGACTTTTTATGAATTACACTAATTTTAGAGGTTAATATGACATGTTAGTATGGATTTAATTAACTTTGTTCGAACTTATCAATCTGTTAGGAGTTTCACAAAAATCAATTACTAAATAGTGTTAAAATTGACATAAAATAGTTTTTAAAACAAATATTATATTATTAATTGTTATTTTATTCCTAAAAATCTAATGTTCGGCCAAATGACTTATATAAGGTTATATATATTAATAATAAACAACTTGGGGTTCGTTTGGATTGATATAGTAAGTTTATTAACCTTATAGTACAAGAACAAAAGAAGACACGGTAAAAGTAAAATTATTTAACTTAATGTTAAATCTAAATGTTAAGGTTAAAATAGGAACCTAAACTTGTCTAAATTCTATTGGATGAGATTATTTCGACCCATCCCCACCTTAGCCTCGAAATAAATTAATTTGGAGCTATTTAAACCCGAACTTGACTTTATAATAAAATAATATATTTAGTTATTCCAAAGGTGCCCCTCTCATCCCTTATAAAAGGGAACCTCCTCCCTCTCTTCCTCACAAAACTTTGAGCCTTGAAGCTCAGCCAACCCCTACCAAATTATTTTCTCCACTTCCCTAGAAACATCCTAGAGATTATGGTCTTCCTCAAAGACCAATTTTAGTGCCCTAAGAGGAGGTCTCAAAGAGGCGCTTCAAAGAAGAGGTAATTTCCGTTACCGATTCATTCACCTTTATTTCTTCTTCCACTTCTTCTTGTTAGGTTGTTTCATTATGAAGTAATAAAATCAGTATCACTAATATACTGATATGTCATTATAAGTATGAAACAATCCTATTTCACCATCTATCCATCCTACGGAAAACGAAATCACCACGCGTGCGTACGTACGGAATACTGTCTCCACACCGTGGTGAAATCTATTTTCCACCACCACCTTACTTGGATGGGTATAACGGTGTAAATAATAACTATATATTATTATTTTAAAGTGATATTGATTCTGAAATAGTATACATACACTCCAATACAGTCCCACGATTATGAGAACGATATCATCGCTCGTGCGTACGTATGGACTACCGTCTCCACGACGCGATGAGATTCATTCTCCACTTTAACCATTTATGAATGATTATAAAGTATATATAATAAATAATCATGAAATATATGACATAATAATGATACTGGATTTATGTGTATATATATGTATGTTATCTACTTAATTCCTTTCAACTCAATAAGGAAACGAAAACAGCGTTCATGCGTACGTACGGCCTACCGTCTCCATGAATGGTGTATTTCTTTCCATTTACTGATTTATTTTATATATGTATATTCTGAATATATATATATAAATAATGTTTTATATTCTGGAATTAAGTAATCACGATCTAAGTAATCATATGAATAATTACAGGTCAAAACACGGACGACAAATGAATTTTTTTTACCCAAAATGCTCTTTAACATGGAATTTACAAAAGAACGGGTAATATAAAGTTATAAGTGAACCATATATGATATCATAACAATGAATATGATTCTGTAATAAGTCAATGACATTATTTAAATCATTATACAGGAGGTTCGGACACTTACGAAGCAAATCAGACCTAAGGTAAGGGAAATATCACAATCTCATTTTTATCCGAGATTGTTTATACTTTAGTATTTACTGGGGTGTATTTTATCATCCACGTCCATGTTTCCTCAATATGTAATACTATTTCCATTCACCTACAATTTTTTAAATCCTATTTTACCCTTCGGTGAGTTTTTAGTAAAAGATATGAAAGGAATCTTTTGTCGTTTTTCGTACGAGGTACTTTTTGACTTTTCCGAAAAAAGTACGGGAAGAATGTTTTTTTAACTTATACGGAATGAATGGATTTTTAAAACATTATTTCCAAGAAGCTTACTTTACATGTTTTCAAGTTTATTTTTAATAAACTTCTTTTAGTTTAAAATTGTATGACATGTTAAGAAAGGAAAATGTTTTTGAAGTAAAAAGGATATTTTCTTCAAGAATGGAGTTCAAGTGATTTATCAAAATTATTTTCCATCTAATATAATAAAGGTTTCTGTTTCTATCCCTATTTTTACATTGATTTGACTATGTTGTGATGGAATTATTTTTATGAATTCCTTTATCTTATATGAATTGTTTTATGATGTCACGATGTTTAAGATTCCCATTTTTATTACATGGGTTATGCTATGATGTATGGTTTATGATTTTGTGGCACATATAAGAATGGTATCATTATGAGATGGGTGGGACCTATATCTACCTCCAATGAATTGGGTAAAGATTTTATATCTCATGAGATAGACATGGCTGGAATGGTAGGTTATATCGGTTCAGTGAAACAGGACTGAAATGAGGGTGACTCGGTTCAGAAAGGGACTTTGTCCACTAAGATAGTATTGGAAATGAGTCTTGACTAACAAGAAATGATTCTCTATGATTATGTGTGTATTCCACAAAGTTTCATGTTTTAAGTTATGATTATTGGATTTTCATTTCACTACTAAGATTTATCCCATGTTATGAAATTATGCTCTCTTTTGCAGGTTAAGATTTCCAAAATGTTATGTTCTTATGAATATGATGTGATTGATATTTCTTTTGTTTACCCTTACTGAGCATTTGAGCTCACCCTTTTATGTTTTCTTTTCCCCAGGATATAAAGAAAGTTTTTAGGTAAAAAAATGGAAGATCTTTATGGGAGATGTTGAAGATCTTTCACCACGATTAGAAGATTATATTCCGAGTTTCCAAAGACACTAAACTATTACGATCCTTGTGTGTGTGTTTTTGTTATGTACTATGTATTCCGAAAAAGTAATGTAATGTCCATGTACGTCAAGATACGGGTCTCTACACTTCCCATGTGGCTTCTTCAATGTTTTGGTTTCTCTACAACACATTGACGAGGGGAATTATCTTATTTCATAGAAATTATTCTCTATGATCTATGATCTTCACTATATTCTCCTAATAGGAAAGGTAATTCTCCAATGGAACCACCTCTGTATTGAGTACATGCGATGGGTCAGTTATTTACTTCTTTAAGAGTGATACATGGAACACATAATGTACTTGAGATAGGTTTGGTGGGATTTCTAGCAAGACACTACTCTAATGCGATCAAGAATATGAAAAGGGATGATGTAACATTGAATAAGATTTCTATTCTTCCCAAATCTCATAACTCTCTTCCATGATGATATTGAGAGGAAAACCATATCTCCAACATCAAACAATAGGTCTTGTTAAAGGTTGTCAATGTATCCCTTTTGTTGACTCTGAGTAGATTTGATGTGTCGATGGATAGTCTTAACTTTCTCTACCATTTCTTTGAACATTTCTGGACCTAGAAGTTTTCACTCCCCAACTTCATCTGAACATGCAAGTGTTCTGCACCTCTTCCTATAAAGGGATTTATAAGGAGACATTTGGATGCTTGGGTGGAAACTTTTATTATAAGAGAAATCAACCAGATGAAGAAATTAATCTCATCATCCTTTGAAGTCCATTGATCATGATTTCAACATGTCCCCAAGTGTTTGGATAGTATTCTCAGATTGGTCATCATTTTGAGGGTGATAATCCATACTAATGTTCATCTCAGTATTGAATAAGGGATGATGTAACATTGAATAATATTTCTATTCTTCCCAAATCTCATAACTCTATTCCATAATGATATTGAGATGAAAACCATATCTCCAACATTAAACAATAGGTCGTGTTGACGGTTGTCAACATATCCCTTTTGTTGACTCTGAGTAGCTTTGATGTGTTGATGGATAGTCTTAACTTTCTCTACCATTTCTTTGAACATTTCTGGACCTAGAATTTTTCACTCCCCAACTTCATCTGAACATGCAAGTGTTCTGCACCTCTTCCCATAAAGGGCTTTATAAGGAGACATTTGGATGCTTGAGTGGAATCTTTTATTGTAAGAGAACTCAACCAGAGGAAGATATTTATCTCATCCTCCTTTGAAGTCCATTGATCATGCTCTCAACATGTTCTCAAGTGTTTGGACAGTATTCTCAGATTGATCATCATTTTTAGGGTGATAATCCATACTAATGTTCATCTCAGTATTGAATAAGGGATGATGTGACATTGAATAAGATTTCTATTCTTCCCAAATATCATAACTCTATTTCATGATGATATTGAGAGGAAAAACATATCTCCGAAATCAAACAATAGGTCTTGTTGATGGTTTTCAACATATCCCTTTTGTTGATTCCGAGTAGCTTTGATGTGTTGATGGATAGTCTTAACTTTCTCTACCATTTCTTTGAACATTTATGGAACCAGAAGTTTTCACTCCCCAACTTCATTTGCACATGCAAGTGTTCTGCACCTCTTCCCGTAAAGGGCTTTATAAGGAGACATTTGGATGCTTGAGTGGAAGCTTTTATTGTAAGAAAACTCAAACAGAGGAAGATATTGATCTCATCATCCTTTGAAGTCCATTGATCATGCTCTCAACATGTCCTCAAGTGTTTGGATATTATTATCAGATTGGTCAACATTTTGAGGGTGATAATCCATACTAATGTTCATCTCAGTATTCAGAGCATGTTGGATACTCTTCTAGAACATAGAGGTGAATCTTGGATCTTGATCAGATACAATCGATAGTGGTAAACCATGCAGCCTTACAATTTCTTTGATATATATCAGTTCTAGTTGATCTAATGAGAAATCCTATCGAATCACAATGAAGTGTGCAGTTTTGTTTAGATGATCTGTCATGAACCACCTCCCTGGGCCATGAACCCTGTCATATGACCCCATTGGTCTCCTATAATACCTTGGTTTCCTTCCTATCACATCATAGGATATTACTCACTAGGGTCGCTTATCAGGCTAAAGAATATCCCCATAGACCAACAAATGTTCTTTCAGTGTGTTTTTTCCTCACTCACACACACCCTAGGAAACTTCCCAGAAGTTCACCCATCCTGATTACTACTCCAGGCCAAGCATGCTTAACTGTGGAGTTCTAATCAAGTATGCTCCCGAAAAGAAAGGTGCACCTTGTTGATATGAGTTGTAACATTTAGCCTTTTAAGTCTCACTTTTCCAGGGGTTTTACATTATCCACCCCTTTAAAGCACAACGCCCTCATTGTGGACCCCAAGCCTCAAACCAAGGCAGTGCCTAAGCACTTCCGACTGAGTATTGTCTCTGATACCATTTTTCATGACCCGCCTCCCCGGGGCATGAACCTTGTCATCTGACCCCATGGGTCTCCTGTAATACCTTGTTGAAGGTGTTAGAGTCCAACCTAACTTCTTTTGTCGACGTGGAAAGAAAATATTTTCATGTCGAAGCCGCTATAGCAGGAGTGCTCGAAGTAGTCCTCCCTCCTTCGATCCCTATGAGCAGGGGTGAAGATTCTGGAAAGGATATGAGTAGGAAAATGAAAGTGGATGGAGCAGGTCATGGAATCAAGAGGCCTCAGGATCTACCATCAACCTCTTCTGAGAGAGATATCCTTGCGTGTTATCAGTGTGGCAAGCTGGGTCATAAGAAGCCATCGTGCCCAAGTGCTCCGAAGCCCTTCCAGGCATGTGGACGCCTCAGTCACTTACGGTGATTCTGTCGAGGCATTTCTAGAAAGCGCCACAGACGAAGTTCTCAGAAGTAATGTGTTGTTGGGTTTTGGTTCAAAGTTTCTGGTGTAAGTTTTCTTTCAGTGTAAGGGATATTTTATTGTTGCAGTTGTATTGATGGTGTTTTGGGTTTTGACATGTATGGGATGTCGTGGGTCTTTTGATGAACTCCAGTTTTCAATTCCAGCATGGTTATATTTCAAATTTATATCCTTTCATCTATCAGATCAAAAGAAGTAAGTTCCTTATTGGGATTATCAGAACCTGACTATGAGGCAGGAGATGCTTTATCCATCAGAGATCCATCCAAAAGGCCTATGAGTGAAGATGACGCGTATTCAGGAACCCCTGGGGAATTTTAAGGAGTCTTGTTAAGGTTGTGCCTCTACAGTGTGGTGAGATAGTTCTGGTTTTGCTACCCTGGTTTCTCTATCATTGTAATTTTCTTCTTGTAGAAAAGTATGCGATGGACTTATCCCTCATGAAATGTCAGTAATTGTGCCTTGTTTGATGCAAGTTACTGATCTGTGACCTTGCGTGGTCCACCCATGTGAATCAGTTGCGACTTCAGTTTGTATCCATCCTGAAGTGGTGAGCCGTGAGTAGTTTTCTATCATAGTTTCATTAATCAAATCCTTGGGCCCACCCTCCCCGCCTATGGGGTAAGGGTTTTCTGTTTGTGCAGACTTTTAGGATCAAATCCTATCTCTTTCAGATGGGAATGAGTGGTTTAAATATTTCCGCTGTTCTTTTTATAGCTTGAGTAAGGCCCGGTTCTGGCCTAAGTTGGATTTCTCGTTGGTAACTAATATTTCGGTCCTTTATGGTGGGTAGACCCACCGTGAGTCTCTTTGGGTTTTCTCTTAAGTCATTATTGAGTTATAGTTGAGTTCTTATAGTGGGGAGCCCGTTCAGGCCTCCCCTATATTGGTGATTTATTTTGAGCAATGAGGTTCAGTACCGCTGGTAGTCGGTGTGATGTCCTTGGGATAAGAGGTTGGATCGTGTTGTGTGGAATCCTTAGGTGTTGATCGATCAGATGGATGGTGTTGTGGATTTCTGGGGGAGAAAAGTGTTATGGTGGAGAGAATTTTCACACCCTAACCCATGAGTATAGATTTATTTAATTATTTTCGGCCTAAAATAATTTTTTTTGTGGCTCGGGTGTGTCCTGGATGAATTGTTTCTTTGAGTTATGTTAAAACGTGCACTCTTTCGCATCGACATCGTCGGGCGCACGAGCGGAGCGTGAAGTTTGAGTCACATGACCTTTCTCTAACAATTTCACATCCCGTTGTTTTCGGAGTTTTGAAATAAAGAGTGTTTATATTTAAAATGTGTGTTGATTGTTGTGTCGTTTAAATTTTATTGTGTTAAGAATTTTATTTTTATTGAAATAATATGACTACTTTAATTATTTTTAAATTTTATATTTGTGTTATCATTGTTGTAAGTATTATTGTCATTCCAAATATTACAATTAGATTGATGTTAATTAAAGCAATTACAAGAAACTATTTTATTGTTGAATTATAATTATTATTATTTGATTCATTGCTATTTAGTTAGTAGGAGTTTAAAAGTATATAAATACACTTATATATAGATATATATATAATATTTTAGTTCTTTTTATTTATTTATTTTATTATTATTATTATTGATATGATTATTTTTATTATTTATTACCTTTTTTTAGGGTCTTCGGAAACCGTTTTCTCTCCCCCCATTTTTCTTTTCTTCTCCTCTGCGCGCAACCCCTTTTTCTGCGCGCTGCCACCCCCTTACCTCAGCCTCCCTCACTACACCTCTCTCCCTTAGTGCCCTCTCATGACTCCACCTTCCTCCAGTGTGCACGGCCACAACACCCTTCTCCCCCGTGCTCCTCCCTTGCGCAGCAACCCACCAGTGCCCGACCTCCTCTTTCCCTTCACCCTACTTCCCGCTCCAGATCTTCCTCCTCCAACGCCCAACACATGCAGCAGCCCCCAGCCATATCTTCCCTCCTCTGTCCGATCTCGCACAGAAGCCCACTTGGCCTTGACTCCCCTGAACCCCGGTTTTGTTTCGCCCCCTCCTACATACCACTGCTGCTTGGCACCTCGCCCTCCTCTTGGTCCGCCGCAGCAGCCCACCAGCGCCCGAAAACTCCTCTCCTCCAACTGCCTTTGGCCTGCACCAGCGCACGACCCATGACCCCCTCATGTGCTTTGGATCTTCCAGAAGGTGCCCCTCCTACCGCCTTCGGCCGACACGCACCCGACACCTCGGTTCCCTCCTTGTCCGCTCCTCAAGTCACGCACCCAACAGAACCTCCCTATCCTCACATGCGCACAAACCCCTCCTCCTCTCATGTCCGATGTGACGCCCCCTAAGCATGGCCAGCTTCCCATCCAGCCTGACACCATCTTCTACCAGCACGCCTGACCCCCTGTTGAGACCCCCCGTATTCGGCTTTTGCGCAGCAGCCGGACGCGACCTCCAGCCGAGACCCCCTCGGCCCTACTCCGCCAGGAGGCGCGACCCTCCTACTTTGAGGGCTATCACATATCCCTCTCCCTTGTCAGAGTGCTCCCTTGACAACACGTACCTCGCCGACACCCCCTCTCCTCATGAGCACAACAACCCATCTTCCCGGCTCTGCCCTGTTTCGACGCCCACACCCTGCCGATGCAGCCTAACCTGCCCTCCAGTGGTCTTTTTCCAATCGCGACCCCCATTGGTTTTCCCTTTTATTTTATGCCCCTTTGATGTTTTTATTTTGATATATATATATATATCTACATATATATATATATATATATATGTATATATATTACTTTGGTTTGATTAATGGTTCTATTAAATAAATATTATTTGGGTCGGTTTGACTTTTTAGGACCCACGCGGGGCATTTTAGAGTGAGCACCATTGCCGACCCTTGTTTCAGAGCTTGCGCCATCATCATACTCTGACCTCGAGGTAGGTTCCCATTGCACTGTTTTTTTTAATTTAAGTTACATTATTTCCTACTGTTGGCACACACTAATTATTCAAAATAAATATTTTATTAATTTCAATAATTGTGAGATAATATAAGATAATAAAATTTTAATATAATATAATTAATTTTTAAATTATTATTTGGTGTAAAAAGAGCCATTTATTTTATACATGACACTTGAAATATTTTTTTGACGAACGAACACCCAGTAGTGAAAGAATGCCAGTTTTTCTTTTAAACATAATTCAGATAATTTCATTTATAGTTCTGGTTTTAATGATAAATTATTTCTTCTGAAGCATGAACAAGCGTTTTGGTTCTTTTTTTAGTAGTGATTGTGAAATGTGTTTAATGCTTTTTTTTGCACTGTATGGAAAACGATAAAAATGTTTTGATGAAACCACTCCTAGGATAACTCTCCTGCCTTGTTTGTGATTTATTGTTTGGGAGGTCACGCTTAGAGGTTCCCGTGGGCTCGAGGAGTTTAAAGGCAAGAGGTTGTCCCATGGAGTGGCTCGGGGAGATGCCTTTTGTGCATTATTATTATATATGTGTATGTATGTATTTTATTGGATGCTCAGCTAGTATCAGTTGGCTCACCCCCTTTTCTAAACACTTAAGAAATGGGAATCTGGAATATTAAGGGAATATTCTAAGAATGATTGCTGCACTGGTAGGTTATGGTACTGACTAGTGGCCCATAGTAGGTGGATATATTGGTTTTATTACTATGGGATTTTCCCTCAGCCTGCCTAAGAAATAATGGTCGAGCATATTGGGCATTTTGATTTCATCATGTTTGACATGTCAACGAGGATGATATCTGATGTATTAGTGTCTTCTGGTTTATTCTTGATCTCCTAGGTTCACCCATGTCTGTGAATTTTTAGTTACTTGCAGTGATGATTTGGTACTTGTTTGTATTTCTACATTTCCCTTGTTGTGTACTTACTCTTGTGAATATTTGTATATTGTTTTCCTTGGAAAGTGATAATTTGGTTTTTAATTGGTTTCTAGAAATGGTTTTCAAATGAAAGTGTTTAATCCTCTTTGTACAAATTTGAAAACAGAAACATAATTTCCTCTTTCTAAAAATCTATTTACACTAATGAAATGAACCCAAATTTGGAAATAGTTAAGGTAAATGGTTCATACTTTGTTTTTAAGTAAAATATTTTGAAAAACATACTTTTATAAATTGTAGTTCAAACTTGAAATGATGTTTCTTTTATTTTAAAGGTAGTGCATCAGGAATAGATATTGGGTTATCTTATTGAGTTCTAATACTCACGCCTATAGTTCATTTTTGTTTTTAGTGTTTGTGTAGGCTACAGATTGAGTGCGCTCGCCTTGGGAGACGCTTGATCGTTGAGTTGGAGTGTGACCCGCAAGGTATCACAGATTTAGTTCGGACGTTGTGTTTGGTTAGTTTTATTTTTATTTTTTTTCATGTTTGGTCTTTTTGTTCTATTTACTTATTCTGTATTTCTCTATATTATTTCTGCATCTTTATTTATTTGTGTCAGGAAAAATTGTTCCCATAGCCTCTGTTGATGCCCTGGCGTTTTTCTCCAGACTGGGAGGATCAGGAACGCCTCTCAGGCCATGTCATGGACCAGATCGGGTGACCGGTTCAGGGTCGACCTGGGTTGGTTAGTGACAAAATGGAATCAGAGGAGGTCGGCTCTTAGCGGAACTCTCTTTTCAGAGTGCCCTTTGTTATTTGGGATGTCAAGGTAAATGGAGTATTATTGTCGGGTCTCGAGGGGTAGGTGCGGGAAGAGCATCGCGAACTCGTTCTCATTCTGATCCTCGAGTTTCCATGGGATGTCCGGTTTAATTAGTTTCTTTGGGGTTTTATGGAATGTTATGTTATTGGGATACGAAAAAGGGAGTTGGGCTAACAGTCCTAAGCCGCATGGCCCGGAAAGCCATGTGGAGCTAGGGGAATGGCCCAAAAAGACTCTCCTTGTTAGTGATGTGATTGACATATGGACCCCAACAATATGGTAAAGTCACCCACCATCACTAGTTCCCTGTTTGAGATGTTTTGGGTCTCCTATGACTTCTGAAAGTGGTTCGAATTTGAAGAAAAAGGGGTTTTGAAAAAAAATGGTTGTTTGAAATGACATGTTTAATTTGTGGATTGTTTTAAAAGAAGTGGTATGAATGATTTGTTTTTGAAAAAAATGAAGTTTCTATGTTTTGGCCTTGGTGTTCCTACGGGTTCTCACATGAATAGTGGTATGTTGGAAATGTGGATGAATTTCTGGTATGGTGGATGGATTCCTGGGGTGGCACAAATATATGCATGTGAGTGAGACTCTAAAGAATACCAATGGCGAGGGTTTAACCCACCAAGCTCATTTTAAATTAAATATGTTTTCAAAATAAATTTTTTGATTTTACTATGGCTCGTTTTCTTGTGTTGAGAGCTTGTCATATATGCAGTGTTTGTTTTTGAGGATTTTTATTTATTGAGTTGGTCTTGATTGTGTTCTTGACTCTTCTTGTCTAGCAGCTATTCCTTTGAAGCTTCGATGGGTGATCATAGTGCTGTTGATCCACCTAAGGATTTTATTCTTGAGTTTTGGAAGCTAGATCCACCTCTCTTCTATGGTCAAGAAGACCCTTCCAAAGAAGAGGAGTGGATGTGAAAGATTGAAAGAGAATTTAACCTTGTCGAGTTGACCGAGTCATTGAAGGTTACGTTTTCAACTTTAATGCTTGAAGGTTCACCGTGGATGTGGTGGAAATCGGTGTCTCGGAACAAGACCCATCAAGATCTTACATGTGAGTTCTTCAAGGATTTGTTCATTCGTTGGTATTTCACTAAAAAAGAAAGGGTGAGGAAGGGGATGGAAGTGTGTTGTCTGCAGTAGGGTGACAGATTCGTGTTGGAATATTTCCAGTGCTTTGTGGAGCAAGTCCCTTATGATTCAGGGTATGCCATAGATGAATCCATGAAGGCTCAACGTTTCGAGGCAGGTCTCCACCCTGATCTATAGTCGATGGTGTCAGAGTCCAACCTACCTTCTTTTGTCAATGTGGCGAGACAAGATTTTCATGTCAAAGCTGCTATAATATGAGTACATAAAGTATTCCTCCCTCCTTGAATCCCTATGAGCAGAGGTGAAGATTCTGGAAAGGAGATGAGTAAGAAAATGAAAGTGGATGGAGGAGGTTGTGGAATCAAGAGGCCTCAGGATCTATCATCAACCTCTTCGGAGCGAGAGATACTTGTGTGTTATCAGTGTGACAAGATGGGTCAAAAGAAGATGTTGTGCCCAAGTGCTCTGAAGCCCTTCTCGGCATGTGGATGCCTGGGTCACTTGTGACGATTCTGTTAGGGTGTTTCTAGAAAGCGTCACAGAGGAAGTTATCAGAAGTGATGTGTTTTTGGGATTTTGTTCAAAGTTTCTGGTGTAAGTTTCCTTTCAGTGTAAGAGATCTTTTATCATTGCAGTTTTACTAATAGTATTTTGGGTTTTGACATGTATGGGATGTTGTGGGTCTTTTGATGAACTCCAGTTTTCAATGCCAACATGGTTACATATCAAAATTTTATCCTTTCATCTATCAGATCAAAGTATGTAAGTTTCTTATTGGGATTATCAGAACCTGACTGCGAGGCAAGAGATGCTTCATCCATCAGAGCTCCAGCCAAAAGGCCTTGGAGCGAAGCCGGCACGTAGTCAGGAACCCCGAGGAATTTTAAGGAGTCTGGTTAAAGTTTTGCCTCTACTGTGTGGTGAGATTGTTTTGGTGTTGCTGCCCTGGTTTCTCCGTCGTTGCAATTTTCGTCTTGTTGGAAAGTGCGCAATGGACTTATCCCTCGCGAAATTTTGGTATTTGTGCCTTTTTTATGTCAGTTTCTGATCGGTGACCTTGTGTGGGCCACCCATGTGAATTAGTTGCAACTTTGGTTTGTTTCCATCCTGAAGTGGTGAGCTGTGAGTAGTTGTCTGTCATAGTTTTATTGATCATATCCATGGGACCTCCCTCCCCACCCATGGGGTAAGGGTTTTTGGTTTGAGAAAACTTTTTGGATCAACTCCTATCCCATCCGGATGGGAGTGAGTGGTTTAAATGTTTCTACTCTGATTTTTATAGCTTGTGTAAGGCCCGGTTCTGACCTAAGTTGGATTTCTAGTTGGTCTCTAATAGGTCGGTCCTTTATGGTGGGGAGACCCACCATGAGTCTCTTTGGGTTTTCTATTAATTCGTTATCGAATGATAGTTGAGTTCTTAGGGTGGGGAGCCCATTCAGGCCTCCCCTCTGTTGGTGATTTATTTCGGGCAATGAAGTTCAGTCCCGCTGGTAGTCAGTGTGATTTACTTGGGATAAGAGGTTGGATCGTGTTGTGTTGAATCCTTAGCTGTTGATCGATCGGCTGGATGGTGTTGTGGAATTCCAGGGGTAGAAAGCATAATGGTGGGGAGAATTGTCACACCCTGAACCGTGAGTGTAGATTTATTTAATTATTTTCGGCCTTAAATAATTTTTTTTCTGTGGTTCGGGTGTGTCCCAGATTAATTGTCTCTTTGAGTTATGCTAAACCTGTGCTCTATGGCGTCGATGTCATCGGGCTCACGGGCAGAGCGTGAAGTTGGAGCCACAGGACCTCTCCCTAACTATTTCACATCCCGTTGTCTTCGGAGTTTTGAAATAAAGAGTGTTTATATTTAAAACGTGCGTTGATTGTTCTGTTGTTTAAATTTTATTGTGTTAAGAATTTTATTTTTATTGAAATAATATGACTACTTTTATTTTTTTAAAATTTTATCTTCGTGTTATCATTATTATTGTCATTCTAAATATTACAATTAAATTAATTTTAATTAAATCAATTACTAGAAACTATTTTATTGTTGAATTATAATTATTATTATTTGATTCATTACTATTTAGTTAGTAGGAGTTTAAAAGTATATTAATACACTTATATGTAGAGATATATAATATTATAGTTGTTTTTATTTATTTATTTTATTATTATTATTATTGATATTATTATTTTTAATTTTTATTACTTTTTTTAGGGTTTTAAGAAAGCCTTTTTTCTCCCCTGTTTTTCTTTTCTTGTCCTCTGCGCGCAACCCCTTTTTTTGTGCACCGCCACCCCCTTGCCTCAGCCTCCCTCGCTGCACCTCTCTCCCTCAACGCCCTCTCCTACCTCCTCCTTCTTCCAGCATGCACGACAGCAACACCCTTCTCCCCCGTGCACCTCCCTTGAGCAGCAACCCACCAGTGCCCGACCTCCTCTTTCCCTGCACCTTGATTCCCGCTCCAGATCTGCCTCCTCCAATGCGTAGTGCATGCAGCATCCCCCAGCCAGATTTTCCCTCCTCTGTCCGATCTTGCACAGCGGCCCGCTTGGCCTCGACTCCCCTGCACCCTAGTGCTGTTTCCCCCCTCTAGAACGCCGCTGCTGCCAGGTGCCTCACCCTCCTCTTGGTCCGCCGTAGTATCCCACCAGTGCCCTAACCCTCCTCTCCTCTAGATTCCTTTGGCCTGCACCAGTGCACGACCCGGAACCCCCTCCAGTGCTTTGGATCTTCTGCATGGCGCCCCTCCATCCGCCTTCGGCCAACACACACCTAGCGCCCTGGTTCCCTCCCTGTCTGATCCTCAATTCACGCATCCAGTAGAATTGCCCCGAACTCGCATGCACACATCCCCCTCCTCCTCTCATGTCCGACGCGATGCCCCCTAGGCGCGGCCAGATTCCCGTCCAGCCCGACGCCCTCTACTACCAGCACGCCCGACCCCTAGTTGATACCCCCCTGTTTGGATTTTGTGCATCAGCCGGACGCGAGCTCCGGCCAGGACCCCCTCGGCCCTGCTCCGCCAGGAGGCGCAACCCGCCTGCTTCGACAGCTCTCGCACAACCCTTTCCCTTGTTAGAGCACTCCCCTGACGGCACATACCTCAACGACACACCCTCTCCTCATGAGCACAGGAACCCATCTTCCTGGTGCTGCCCTGTTTCGATGCCCACACTCTGTCGGTGCTGCTTGACCAGCCCTCCGGTGGTCTTTTTCCAGTTGCGACCCCCCATTGGTTTGACCTTTTATTTTATTCCCCTTTGATGTTTTTATTTTGATATATATATATATATTCATGTATATATGTATATATATGTATATATATTACTTTGGTTTAAT
This sequence comes from Viscum album, assembly GCA_963277665.1. Classification (NCBI taxonomy): domain Eukaryota; kingdom Viridiplantae; phylum Streptophyta; class Magnoliopsida; order Santalales; family Viscaceae; genus Viscum; species Viscum album. The sequence goes on along the minus strand of OY728123.1, from coordinate 1,862,258,034 downwards.
TAATGGTTCTATTAATTAAATATTTTTGGGGTTGGTTTGACTTTTTAGGACTCGCACGAGACATTTCCGAGTGAGCGCCATCGCCACGCCTTGTTTCTGAGCTTGCGCCGTCGTCGCGCTCTGACCTCAAGGTAGGTTCCCATTGCACTGTTTTTTTTAATTCAAGTTACATTATTTCTTGATGTTTGTGCACACTAATTGTTTAAAATAAATATTTTATTAATTTTAATAAATGTGAGATAATATAAGATAATTAATTTTTAATATAAGACAATTAATTTTTAAATTATTAGTTGGTGTAAAATGAGCCGTTTATTTTATACATGACACTTGAAATATTTTCTTGACGAACAAACACCTAGTAGTGAAAGAATTCCAGTTTTTCTTTTAAACATAATTCACATAATTTCAATTATAGTTCCAGTTTTAATGATAAATGATTTCTTCTGAAGCATGAAACAATGTTTTGGTTCTTTTTTTAGTGGTGATTGTGAAATGTGTTTAATGAATGTTTGGAAATTTATAGAAAACGATGAATTTTTTTTGATGAAAACCCTCCTAGGATAACTCTCCTGCCTTTGTTGCGATTGATTGTTTGGGAGGTCGCGCTTAGAGGCTCCCGGGTGCTCAAGTAGTTTAAAGGCAAGAGGTTGTCCCATAGAGTGTCTCAGGGAGATGCCTGTTGTGCATTATTATTATTATTATTATTATTATATATATATGTGATTGGATTCTTGGTTGGCATCAGTTGGATCACCCCCTTTTCTAAATACTTGAGACATGGGAATCAAGCATATTGAGAGAATATTCTAAGAATGATGGTTGCACTGATAGGTTATGGTACTGACCACTGGCCCATAATAGGTGGATATATTGGGTTTATTACTATGGGATTTTCCCTCGGCCTGCCTGCGAAAGGATGGTCTAGCGTATTGGGAGTTTTGATTTCATCATGTGTGACATGTCAATGAGGATGATATCTCATGTATTAGTGTCTTCTGGTTTATTCTTGATCTCCTAGGTTCACCCATGTCTATGACTTTTCAGTTACATGTAGTGATGATTTGGTACTTGTATGTGTTTCTACATTTCCCTTGTTGTGTACTTACTCTTGTTAATTTTTGTATATTGTTTTCCCTGGAAAGTGATAAATTGGGTTTGACTTGGTTTCTAGAAATGGTTTTCAAATGAAATTGTTTAATACTCTTTGTACAAATTTGAAAAAATAAACACCACTTTCCCTTTCCAAAAATCCATTGACACTAATGAAATGAACCCAAATTTGGAAATGGTTAAGGGAAATGGTTCATACGTTTTTTTAAGTAAAATATTTAGAAAAACATACTTTTATAAATTGTAGTTCAAACTTGAAATAATGTTTCTTTTATTTTAATTGTAGTGCATTGGGAATAGATATCAGGCTAGCATACTAAGTTTTAATACTCACGCCTATAGTTATTTTCTATTTTTAGTGTTTGTTCAGGCTACAACTTGAGAGCACTCGCCTTGGGCGACACTTGATCGTTGATTCGGAGAGTGACCCGAGAGGTCGCACGGAGTTAGTTCGGATGCCGCGTTTGGTTAGTTTTATTTTTCTTTTGTTTCTGTTTGGTCATTTTGTTTGGTTTACCTATGCTGCATCGCTTTGTATTATTTTTTATCCTTTATTTATTTGTATTGGGTGAAATCATTCCCACAACCTATGTTGATTCCCTCACGCTTGTCGCCAGCCCGGGAGGATCGGGAACGACTCTTGGGCCATGTCGCGGACCAACTCGGGTGACCAGTTCAGGGTCGACCCGAGTTGGTTCGTGACATGATCGACCAAAATCCAAATAGCATTGTTTCCTTTCAATTTCTTCAGATGTCAAGTGGAGAATTCCATGATGATTTTCTGTCATTTCTATGTTGGTATGTGTAATGGATGCATCATCCCCTTAGACTTATGACTCTTATTCTTTAGATGCTGACATACTAGTCACTTTAATGTATAATCAATGATCTCATTATTCATGTAATCCCACCAATAATGCTCTCATAGATCCCAATACATCTTTGTTTTCTTAGGTGAATAGAGAAATTTGAACTACGTGCATCATCAAAAAGTTATTTCTCTAATAGTCTTGACCCAAATCAGACAATTCCTTCTTTATTATCATTGAAATATGGGGATTTTTCTTTTTTGATATCTTACACTTTATTCTGAATTACCACGTCATCTTTTTGAGCATCCTTTATCCTTTCCAAAAGAGATGGTTGAGAAATAATTTTTGAAAGGATTGATGATATTACCTTATTTATAATTCTAATGTCCATCTTCATCAAATATAATAATATTGGATTATTTGAAATTCTCATCAATGATAGAATTTCTAAGTCCTTTATACTTAGAGAATCAACCACCCTGTTCGCTTTCCTAGGGTGGTAATGGATTGAGCAGTCATAATCTGTGATGATCTCAACCATTTTCATTGAAAAATGTTTATCTCTTTCTGTGTAAATATATATTTGAGACTTTTGTAATCCATATATATTTCACAATTTCTCCCAAAGACATAATGCCACCATATTTTCAACGCAAATATCATAGCTTCCTACTCTAGATTATGTGTGCAATAGTTCTGATCTTTCATTTTCAACTGCCTTGATGCATTGGTGATGACATTGTCCTTCGACATCAACACACAACCCATGCCCTTATTCTAATAATTTGTAAAGATTACAAAAAGCTCTCCACTTATGGGTAGTTTGAGCATATGGGAAGTTATAAGCCCCTTATTTAACTCCTTTAAGATTTCTTCACATTCATCATTCCAAGAAAACTTGACTCCCTTATGAGTTAGCTTGGTAAAAGGGTTTGAAAATCATGAAATATTTCCCACAAATCAACGATAATATCCAGCTAACCCCAAGAATCTATAGATATCAATAAAAAATGTTGGTCTCAACCATCCCTCAATTTCTTTTTTTGGAAGGATCCATATATATCACATTTTGTTTGATGATATGCCTCATGAATGATACAAACATCAACCGAAACTCACACTAACTATACTTTTTATAGATATTCTCCTTTCGCAAGGTCTCCAGTATAGTGCTTATATGCTCCTCGTGCTCGTACTTAGTTATTTATTATTTTATAATATCATTTATACAGACTGCCAAAAAAATTTCATGGTACTCTCTAAATACTCTATTCATCATTTCTATAATGATTCTTTGAAGCATTAGTGATTCTGAAAGGAATTAATATGAATTCATATTTCTCATACCTTGTAAGAAAAAAGTATTGTGTATATCCTCTTTATTCACCCTTACTTGTTAATATCCTGATGGCAGATTCACCTTGGAGAATTATTGTGCTCCACATAGCAGATCGAAGAAGTCATCAATTCTTATTAAAGGATACCTTTTCTTTATCGGGATTTTTTGAACTCGCGACAATCAATGAACAAACACATTGACCCATCCTTCTTTTTAATGAAGAGGACTATTATACCCCATGTTGAAGCACTTAGGCATATATACCCTTAATCTAGATTCTCCTACAGTTGTTTCTTTAGCTCATTAAGACATGCAATATCCATTATATATAGAGTCCTAGATATCAGCAATGCCCCAGGTATAAGATCAATCAATAATTCAACATATATTCTAGGAGGATTACTAGGACATTCCTTATAAAACACATCAGTGAGTTCCATTACGATAGGCATGTCTTCAAGGATGGTTCCTTCCTTAGACTCAATCATATGAGAAGCATACACCTGCTCATAGGTATGTAATATCCATGCCTAAGATGATGGTGCTAAAGAAGATTCATCCTCCTCCATGAAATTGTGTAGAATATGGGGTAGATTCACCATATAGAGAGTGATTTACCTCTCACGACCATTTATGTTGGATCTATATAGGGAAAGACACTCCATGCTAGTATTTTCATCAAATTACGCCAAGGGAATTGTATTGAGGTTATATGAGAAGTTCAATCCACAAATTGTGATAGGGGATGAGTTATATTCATGGGATGAAATAATTGCCCCATTTTCCTTTTTCACGGATATCTCTACTTCCATTTGTTTTGGTGATGTTTGGATTGTTCTAATAATCTTTCGGGATATAAAAGAATGCGTAAAAATAGAATAAAAAAATACATTATCTATTATTTAACGAATAACTAGCGTAAATGTCAACACTTCATTGATGGGATTCTCTTTGACAGTAGTGATGGAAAAAGCTCTACATTTCTTCATTAGAGGTTGTTGGTTGCCTCTAAAAACCCATGTCTTAGGGAACTGGTCCCCAAAGTTCTCTGGTTCTATGAAGTTGTAGTAATGAACAATGAATTGAAGATCGAAGGGATCATTCCTTTCCTCTATCATAGTAGTGGGTTTTTCTTGCGGACAACCACTTGTTAGGTGTCCTTCCTTCCCATATCTAAATATTTTCCTTTACCCCTTCAGGAAATTTCTAGGGTGCTTCTTTCTGCACCTTTCTCAAGTGGGATGATGGAATTTCTTAGCACCATTGGATTTATCCATGAGACCTCCAGAAGTATAGTCCACTTTATGCTTCTTATCTCCATGATACCTTGAGATTTTCCAATCTCCATCTAGACTTTCAGAGCACATTCGATAATCTCTGCAATTCATTCATAGTCAAGGATCACCATGGCTTTTTGTAGGCTTGGTTTTAGCCCACTAAAGAAGAGATCAACCTTGAATTCGTGGGTAAAATAAAGTCAGAGGCATATCGTGAAAGTATGGTGAATTTTTCTTCATATGCCCCAATATATTTATCATCCTTTTGACTAAGTGAATGGAAATAACTTTCCATCTTAAGATGGATGGTGCGGGGAAAATATTTATCGAAAAACATTTTCAGAAAATCCTTCCATCCCATCGCCTTTATCTCTTCCTCAGTCTTTGTATTTTTTATCAATGTCCACCATGGATCAGCATCACCCTCCACATGAGAAGATGCTAGAAGAACCTTCTCTTGTTTATAAAATGGAAGGAATGAGAAGATCTTATCAATAATGTTGATCCATTGTTTTGAAATTGATGGATCAGATGATCCACTGAAATTTGGAGGACTTAGTCTCATGAAGCACTCGTTTACTTTTTCTTTCTTAATGGGGGTTGTAAATTCCTCTTGAACCATGTTTCTATTCAAAATATGAGTTAAATAATAGAGTATCATGACAAAGTTTTCGATTCCCACTCCCATCGGAATGAACATCTCATTAGAACTGAAACGCTCGGACCCTAGTTATCCAGAGTCAATGTATTATTACATAACATTGGCATGATCACAAGGGATCAAATCTCAAAAGACTGATAAGTTTAGTATCCTTGTAAGTACTAGATACATTTATAAGTTTTACATTAAATTATAAAATGAAAAACAACAACAACATTGTCTCCATTGACCACATTCATATCCCTTAGAGCATCCCTTAGACTATCCCAGCAAGTCAGTCAAAATATACCTCTTTGCATCCTGGAAAAAATAACTCATAGAAAGGGGTGACCTCAAATGCTGAGTAAGGATAACAATATAGAGTAAAATTTCATAAATAAGCATAAACATTTAATGTAATGTAAAAGATTAAAACATATTCCTTTTAAACATAAAATTCTGCTTAATATGGCCAATATAAATCAAATAATGCCATTTACTTATTCACATGGATATTCAACTAGTAGAATAATCACATGCAATATCAATAGCCAATTTCATAATGATGGAATTCATAATTCCAGACTTTATAACCACATAGTCAAGGCCTTATGCCAAGACTACAAATAAGATTTTGTCAAGGCCTTGTTCCAAGACACTAGTTTGTCTCATGAGACCTACCGATGCATTTAGGAGCTATATCGGGATCCACCCATCCCCTACTATGTCCAATGCATTCCTCATATGAAAAGGTTTAAAAATAACATAAACATTTGTATTAAAACTAGAATACGAAATGTCAATACTTTATTTACATACCATGAATGGTGTAAAAATAACTCATCCACAATCAAACATATCACAAAACTTTCAATACAATATGGATGAATTGTATCATAATAAATAAACTTTGAACAAGTTTAAAATCCATCAAAGGATGTTGACATAGATGAAATCAAAATATTTTTATAGAAATATATCTTTCTATTTTGAAATCATTTTAAAGTCATATAATTATAAAATAGAACATTTATTTTGAAAATATTCTTTGAATCTTGTATGGGAAGCTTCGACGAAGTTATAATGATGGAAAATAGATGCACCCGCCTTATAAGTAAAAAAAACATTCTTACCTTAATTTTGTCGGAAAGGTCATAAAGTACCTTGTTTGGAAAATGACGGAAAGATTCCTTTAAAAACATATATGGTAAAATAAGGGTATAAATGACTTTAACCCATAGTCTAGTAAATGGTAAAAATGTTTTGAATTACATTTTTAAGAAAATATGGATGTGGATGATAAAGAGGTCCTAGTAGATACTAATATATTAACAACCTCAGATAAGTAAAGAGAGTGTAGAATTACCCCTTACATCTTACTTTTCCTTAGTCGATGGTATGTTAAACTCTTGTATAATAGTTAAAACATTGTTTTTAAATTATACATGAACTATATACATAAATATTATATCATATATGATCCTCTAATATTGATTTGTTAATAATATTTTTGTAGTATCATCGTTTCAGGTGTTAACTGATTCATTTTCCGTTATATACTTGGATACGTAAGCCATGTTTGTTATGGATAGGATGTATTTGATTAATATACAGAATTATATTACGTTCATAAACATTATTTTTAATCATAAATGAAAATTATTCTTGAATTATTATGATGGGGAATGAATCGCATCACCTTCGTGGAGATGGTAATCCGCACGTTTGCATGAGTGACAATATAATTATATTGATGGTAAAAACATATGTAATTGGTGGTATATCATATATACAGAATCATTTAAATTTTATATTTATTATTTACATAAATTATATTCATTATAATACCAATCCAAAATAATAAAGTGTTTTAATAACAAACTACACCACAACGTGGAGACGGTAAGCCGTACGTACGCACGTATGGTGACATTGTCATTTATAGGATGGATAGAATAAAGAGTATGGTAGTATAATATTTATAATAACATCACAGTATGTAGAAGGTACTAGGGTTATTATTTTGGTATGGAAACAACAAATAAATAGGAAGTGGAAGAAGAAATGAATTTGAAAGAGGGCGGTGAAATTATTATATCTTCTTCTGGTGTTTCCTTTTGAGTTGATCAAAAGGGATTATTAGGTTACCTTTATGATCAAAGTAAGGACTCTAGTTTTATGTGAGGTAAGTTGGGGGGATATTTGAGCAGGGGTTGGTAGAGAAAAATGGCTTGGAGGTGTGAAATTAAGAGAAGGGGAAGTACCCATTTATAAGAGAGGTGGTGATCACTTTAGGAAAAGCTTGAAATATTTTTTTATAATAAAATAATTTTTGGTTTCTAATGGATAAAAAATAATTTATTTCGAGGATAATGTGACGATGGGTCAAAAAACTATTAACCAATTGGATTTATATAAGTTTAGGTCACCATATTAACCTTATCTTTTAGTTTTAACTCTTAGTTAAATAGTTTGACATTTACCATGTCTCTTTGTATTTTTATATTATATGGTTAATAAACTTACTATAAATTGCCAAGAAAAACCCAAGTGGTTCATTATTAATAAATATAACCTTATATAAGTACTTTTTCCAAACCTTATAATTTTTCGAATATTATATCAATTAATAAAATAGTAATTGTTTTTAAAACTCAATTATGTCAATTTTGAGACTATTTAGTATTTTATGTTTTCAAAATCCATAAAAACTTTATCACTTCGAATAAAATTTATTCAATCAATCCTAACATGTCATATTAACCTAGAAAATTTGTGGAATTCATCATAAGTCTCAATTTACATTTATTTGGATATTTATAAAATCAATTATTTTAATATTTCATTAATATGGTAATTACTGCATCATAATTGTATCATAAATAAATTAAACTATATAATGTCTAAAAATTATAAATAAAATATAACTATGTAAGAAACATTATTATATTTATAATTAATATTTATATTTGAATTTATATTGTTTTTATCCCTATATTAAAAATGGTTTAGTTATCAAACTTTGAATTTAACACTTTTAACCTTCTTTAAATAAAATAATAATAAATGTCCTAATCTAATCCATGTGGACCAAAAGGATAATATTTTATTCCTAATGTTGTTTTTGGTCTAATTACACTTATCTAATAGGATTAAGACATGTTTTAGGGTAATTATAATATCATTTCTACCTTTAATTACCCTATTTACTTTTAATTGTGGTAAATAAAAGTCAAAAGTTACTATTCACCACAAATTATTTTCATCCTATTGAACCACATTTTACTTACTGATATTAACCTTGTTTATACTATTTTTTAAATTAAACTCACAGAAGCTGTAAAATTATGTTTTATGCAAATTTTTAGATGGTCCTAGAAGGTGGGTAAAAGACGGTAAAAAGTTCAATAAAATTTTATATATCTAAAAAAATTATAATACGACTCAAATGAATTACATTGAACATATATAGGTATTATGTTACTATTTTGACATAAAATAAAATAAAATAAAATAAAATAATTATTAAAAAAAATTGGTTTTAAACAATAACGTCGTATTTTTCACTATTCATCAAAAATTGAATGTTTTCAGAAAAATACCAAAAATTCACCCAAAGCTAATTTTGATATTCCGAATCCAAAAATGAAATCCATTTTGAAAAATAAAATTTATATAATTTCAAAAAGTGGGTATTACTATTCATAACGACTAGTTTGATTGGTCGTGGTGTGTTAAAACTCCAAGCTGCGTACAATGCAAGCTACTGCATTATTCAAAGGGAAACATACCATGGAAGATTGGGGTGTTACATTCTCCCCTTAGAATAATTTCATCCTCGAAATTTATAATATATTACTGCATAAAAAGATTCGGGTGGTTCTTCATCATAAGTTCCTCGGGTTCCCACATTACCTCTTCCATCTTATGGTTTCTCCATAGAACTTTTACCAGACGAGTCGTCCAGTTTCTCAACACTTGTTCTCTGGTATCAAGAATTTTGACAGGCTCTTCACTATAAGATAGATTAGGTTCAAGTTCAATTTTCTCATAGGCGAGTACATGCGTTGGGTTAGGAATGTATTTTCTGAACAGTGATACGTGGAACACATAATGACCTTTGGAGATACTTGGAGGCATTTCCAAATGATATGCTACAACTCCAATTTGTTCTTGAATTTCGAAAGGTCCAATGTACCTTGGAATCAATTTACCCTTCTTACCGAAACCTATAACACCCTTCCATGGAGATACCTTCAATAAAACATGGTCTCTTACTTGAAATTCCAAATTCTTCCTTCAGTTATTGGCATAACGTTTTTGCCTACTTTGGGAAACATTGATGTGGGTTTGGATAATAATAACGTTTTTCATTTTTTCCTCAACAAGTTCTGGGCCTATGAGTTTTATTTCACCAACATCATCCCAACAAGTTGGTGTGTGACATCTCTTTCAGTATAATGCTTCATATGGTGCCATTTGAATACTTGAATGGAAGCTATTGTTATTGGAAAATTCTACCAGAGATAAATATTGATCCCACATACTTTGAAAGTCAAGTGTGAAAGATATCAACATGTCTTTTAGGGTTTGAATAGTCTGTTCTGATTGTTCATCAGTTTGAGGGTTGTAGTAAGTGCTCAAATGAATTTTAGTATCTTGGGACTTCAGAAGAATTTTCCAGAATCTTGATGTAAAATGGGGATCATGATCAGAAACAATCGATAGGGGTACTCCATGAAGTCTTACAAATTCATTAATATATATTATTTCTAGACATTCAAGTGGTAAATCTTCTCTTATAGCAAGAAAATGCGCTAACATGGTAACATGATCAACAATGACCCATATTGCATCATTCCTTCTAGGATTCTTTGGTATCCCCATGATAAAGTCCATAATAATATTATCCCATTTCCACTCAGGTATGGGAAGAGGTTGCATGACTCCTACAGGCTGTTGCCTTCTAGCATTCACTTGTTGAAAAACCATACATCTTGACACAAAATCAGCAATATCCCTCTTCACGTTGTCTAACCAAAAATGTTCCTTCAAATCTAAATACATCTTAGTTCTACTATGGTGTATAGAGAAATTGGAGCTATGTGTATCATCCAACAATTCTCTTTTTAGATCGAGTATGTTAGGAACACAAAGCCTCTTCCCAAATTTCAAAATTACATCTTTATATATGAAGTCTCTCAATATCCCATCATTCACAGCTTTAATCTTCTGTTGAAACTCCTCATCATCAGTATGAGAACTATTTATCCTTTCTAGTAAATATGGTTTGGAAACCATTTGAAAAATTATTGATGTTCCACCTTCCATGGTTATTCCCATATCCATATTTAATATACCCATGAAAATAGGATCCCTTTCAACTCTCATCTTGTTCAAAACTCTATGATACTTTCTACTCAAAGAATCTTCCACCTTAATTGCCTTCCTTGGGTGGTAGTGTTTAGTGAAATTATAATCCTTGAGTATTTCAAGACATCATCTTTACCTCATGTTGAGTTCGTTCTGTGAGAAAATATACTTCAAACTCTTGTGATTAGTATAAATCTCACATTTTCACCATAGAGATAGTGTCTTTATATTTTAAGAGAAACGATTACAGCTTCTAACTCAAGATCATGAGTAGGACAGTTTTGCCCATGAATTTTTAGCTGTCATGATGCATAGGAAATAACTCTATCATTATGCATAAGGACACCACCAATTCCTTTCTTTGAAGCATCACTGTAAACAACAAACCCATCGTTCCATGTTGGTAGAGTCAAGATAGGATCATTGACTAATATTCTCTTCAGTTCTTTAAAACATTCTTCACACTCTTTTTTCCAAAAAAATTTAACCCCTTTACGCGTGAGATTGGTTAATTGATTAGCCAACCAAGAAAAATTATGGACGAAATGTTGATAATAACCTGCTAAACCAATAAAACTACATACCTCAGTTATACTCGTCGGTGATGGCTATTCATGGATTACCTTGGCCATTGAAGGATCAACAAAGATTATATACTAATAGTAAATATGGCCATGAAAATAAATCTCTTGATGCCAGAATTCACACTTGCTAAACTTCCCATATAATTTGTTTCTTCTGAGCTATGTTTCATTGGCACTTAGGAGATTTATTTTCATAATTCCACTTTTCTCTATAATTGTAGAATTCAACATTGACAACCTCTTTCTTTTCCTTGTAATCATGAGCTTGGTGGCCTTTTTCACTACACTTGTAACAGACTCTCATTCCCTTCAGAAAAGTACCGGGGTGTTTATTCCCACATTTACCATATGATGGATATTAAATTTTTACCTTCTTCCCCTTATTTAAATTTATAGAGTGTTCAGTAGATCTTTTTTTCTCTTTCTTTTCTTTAAAGTCATAAGACTTAGAGAATTCCTTTTCTGTATTAATAGTACATGAGACAATAACTTTGTACGATGAGAAAGGTTGTGATACTAATTCTCAATGGTGAGATGGTTTTAACCCATCAATGAATTTATCAATATTACTCATTGGGTTACATATATAATCTATTGCATTCCTTTCTAACCTTTTAAAGTTAGACTCATACTTTGCAATATTCTCATCCTCCTTTTAACTTAGGCTCCGAAATTGCCTTCCCATATCCGCTCAATAGTCACGAGGAAAGTATTTTTCTAAGAAAAGTACCTTAAACTCCCTCCATTCCATACTTGATACATCTTCATCCTCCTTTTTGTTTTGAATTAATGACCACCATTGATCTGCATCTCCCGTGAGGTAATAAACTACCATGAAAATATTTTCCCTTTCACTACTCCCAAAGCCTGAAATATTTTCTCTAAGGAACTTATCCATTTTTCAGCTACAAATAGATTTTTAGACCCATTTAATGTTGGTGTTTGTTGTCTCATGAAGTATTATAACATTTATCCTCTGCGTTGTGGATCAATGTGCTCCATACAGGTATGGTTATTATTCATAACCCGAGTGAGTTGTCCCAGTATGGTGATAAGATGATCATCACTAGTTGCATCACCAACTCCACAATAATTATCTTGAGTAGGAGGGAAATCACAACATTGATTACGTGGGTTGATAAAGTTTCATTTCCTTCCACTAGGTGAATTTCTAAACAATGGCATACAATAGATTAGTTAATAAATCACAATACATAATTCCAATCTTGTAAAAAACTTAACATAATTTGAACAGTTTATGGTTATAATTCATAATCCTAAAAATGTTTTCTTTGGGGAGGTATATACTCATATATGCTTCATAATTGTTTGTAAAGAAAATGTGAATTAACCTAAGCATATCCCCAAGGAGTGTCATAACCAAGAGTGCAGTAAAGCCCGTTGTCGTGTACTAGGATACCCCAGGTCAAGCCCAAAACTCCTTGTCAGAGTTTTCACTCCTAGGTACATTTTTTCCAGAGCTGCCCCTACCTGCTTGTATCCAGACATGGATGTATTTCTTGAAAAATACACAAAATCTCCACATTACCAAAATTATAGGAAGTTCTTCCATACTAATCCTCAAAGTCTATCTTAGGGTAATGTGCTCTAATCAGAGTTTATCGAAATCTAGTTTCCAAGGTTTTTACTAAACTTACTCTGATACCAACTGTAACGCCTCAACCCCAGTTACCCAGAGTTGGTGCATTATTACCTATCATTGGCATGATCATAAGGGATCAAATCCTAAATGACTTATCATTTTAGTATCCTTGGAAGTACTAGATTCATTCATAAGTCTTACATTACATTATAAAATGAAAAAAACAACAACATTGTCTTCTTTGAACACATTCATATCCCTTAGAATATCCCTTAGACTATCCTAATAGGTTATTTATAATATAATTATTCAAATCCTAGAAAAAATAAAACATAGAAAGGGGTGAGCTCAGATGCTCAGTAAGGATAACAATATAGTGGAAACTTTCAAAAATAAGCATAAACATTTAAGGCAATGTATAAGACTAAAACATAAGATTTTTAAACATAAAATTATGCATAATATGGACAATATAAATAAAATAATTCCATTTACTTATTCACATGTATATTCTACTAGTCGAATAATCATATCCAATATCAAAAGCCAATTTCATAATGATGGAATGCATAATGCCAGACTTCATAACCACATAGTCAAGCCCTTGTGCCAAGAATACTAACAATATTTTGTCATGGCCTTTTTCCAACACACTAGTTTGTCTCATGAGACCTACTGATGCACCGAGGAGCTATAGTGGGCTCCAGCTGTTACTTACTAAGTCCAATGCATTCCTCATATGAAAAGGTTTAAACATAACAAAAAAATTTGTATTAAAACTAGCATACAAAATGTCAATACTTTATCCATATACCATGAATGGTGTAAAAATAACACATCGACATTCAAAAATATCACAAAACCTTCAATAAAATAAGGAATATTTGAATCATAATAAATCAACTTCAAATAAGCTTAAAATCCATCAAAGGTTGTTGACATAGATGAAATCAAAACATTTTAGAGAAATATCTCTTTCTATTTTGAAATAATTTAAAATTAATATATTTATAAAAGAAAACACTTATTTTGAAAATATTCTTATAAGATTGTATAGCAAGATTCAAAAATTTTATGATGGTGGAAGATAGATACACCCGCCGTATAAGTTAAAAAAATACATTCTTACCTTAATTTTGCCGAAAAGGTCATAAAGTACCTTGTTTGGAAAACGATGGAAGATTCATTTCAAAAATTATATGTTAAAATAAGGGTATAAATGACTTTAACCCATATTCTAGTAAATGGTAAAAATTTCTTGAATTACATTTTTATGAAAACACGGATGTGGATGATAAAGAGGTCCTAGTAGATTCTTACGTATTAACAACCTCAGATAAGTAAAGAGATTGTATAATTAACCCTTACCTTGTACTTTTACTTAGTAAATTGTATGTTAAACTCTTGTATAATAGTTAAAAATTTGTTATTAAATTATAAAAGATCTATATACATCAATATTATATCTTATATGATCCTCTAATATTTCTTTGTTAATAATATTTCAGTAGTATCATCATTTCGGCTGTTAACTGATTCGTTTTCCATTATATGCTTGGTTATGTAAGCCATATTTGTTCTGTATAGGATGTATTTGATTCATATATATAATTATATTATGTTCATAAAAATTATTTTTATTCATAAAATGAAAATTATTCTTGAATGATTACGATGGGGAATGAATCTCATCACGTTCCTGGAGATGGTAATCCGTACGTACGCATGAGCGAAAATATCATTATGTTGATGGTGAAATAATATGTAATTGGATGGAATATCATATATAAAGAATCATTAAAAAGTTATATTTATTATTTTCTTCAGTTATACTCATTATTATACCCATCCAAAATAAAGAAGTGTTTGAATAACAAACTACACCACGACGTAGAGACGGTAAGCCGTACGAACACATGTATGGTGACTTTGTCTTTTATAGGATGGATAGAATAATGAATATGGTTGTACCATATTTATAATAACATCAATGTCTATATAATGTACTGGAGTTATTATTTTGTTATAGAAACAATAAAGAAATAGGAAGTGGAAGAACAAAAGAACTTGAAAAAGTGTGGTGAAATTATTACCTCTTCTTCGGGTGTTTCCTTTTGAGTTGATCAAAATGGCTCATTAGGTTGGCTTTATAATCAAATTAATGAGGCTAGTTTTATTTTATTTAATTTGGGAGGATATTTGGGCAGGTTTTGGCCAATCCAATTGGATTTGGAGGTGTGAAATTATGAGAAGGGGAAGTACCCTTTTATAAGAGAGGTGATGGCCACTTTAGGAAAATCTTGAAATATTATTTTATAATAAATTCATTTTCGTTTTATAATGGCTCCAAAATGATTTATTTATTGTATAATGTGTGTATGGGTCTAAAAAATCTCAACCAATAGGTTTTATACAGGTTTATGTCACCATATTAACCTTATATTTTAGTTTTAACTCTTAGTTAAATAGTTTGGCATTTACCATGTCTCTTGGTATTTTTATATTATATGGTTAATAAAATTACTATAAACTTCAAAAAAAACCCAAGTAGTTCATTATTAATATATATAACCTTTTCTAAGTTCTTTTTCTAATCCTTAGATTTTTAGGAATATTATATTAATTAATAATATAGTATTTGTTTTAAAAACTCAATTATGTCAATTTTGACACAATTTAGTATTTGATATTTTTGAAAGCCTAAAAAACTTTATCACTTTGAATAAAATTTATTTAATAAATACTAACATGTCATATTAACCTAAAAAATTAGTTTAATTCATCATAAGTCTCAATTTACATTTATTTGTATATTTATAATATCAATTATCTTAATATTTCATTAATAAGGTAATTATTGTATCATCATTGTGTCATAAATAAATTACATTATTTAATGTCTAATTTTTTTAAATAGAACACCATTATGTAGGAAATATTTTTATATTTCTAATAAATATTTATAGTCTAATTTATATTGTGTGCATCTCTATATTAAAAATGGTTTTGTTATTAAACATTGAATTTTAAACTTTTAACTCTTCTTTAAATAAAATAATAATAAATGTTCTAATATAATCCAAGTGGAACAAAAGGATCATATTTTATTGATAATGTTATTTTTGGATGGATTACACTGGTATAATAGAATTAGGACATGTGTTATGGTAATTATAATATCATTTTTAGCTTTAATTACCCTATTTACTTTTAACCATGATAAATAAAAGTCAAAAGTTACAATTCACCAAAAATTATTTTCATCTTATTGAACCACATTTTACTCACTAATATTAACTGTGTCTCTTTTATAATTAAAATTAAACACACAAAAATAGTAAAATTATGTTTTATACAGATTTTTAGATGCTCCTAGAAGGTGGGTAAAAGACGGTAAAAAGTTCAATACACTTTTATATATCTAAACTTATTATAAAATGACTCTAATGAAATACATTGAATATATATAGGTATTATGTATCTATTTTGACCTAAAATAAATTATAATAAAATAACTAATTATTTAAATAAAAATTCGGTTTTAAATAAAAACATAATGTTTTCACTATTCATTAAAAAATTGAAAGTTTTCAGAAAAATATAAAAAAATTCACCCTAAGCTAATTTTGATATTCCAAATCCAAAAATGAATTCCATTTTGAAAAATAAATTTTATAAAAATTTCAAAAGTGGGTATTACTATTCATAACGACTAGTTTGATTGGTCATAGTGTGTTAAAATTCCAAGTTGCATACAACGTAAGCTACTGCATTATTCAAAGGGAAACATACCATGGAAGCTTGGGATGTTACAAGAACAATCATCACAATGATCTTCACATTATTTGTTAGCCTGAGTCCTCATATTACCGGCCATTGGCTAGAATAAAAGGAAAATTAGGGGTAAGTTTTTTAAACTATTAAACACATAAAGGGGAATCTAATGATAAAAGGGATAACTTATAAATTACTTTTATTTCCTTAACTTAAGAATTTATGGGCTTTAATCTATGTTATCCAAGATCTATTTCCTAACGTATATTCTTATGGGATTTTTTTCTCCATTAATAATGGTTCATACTAAGATTATGAATTGACAAAAGAATATCCCCTGGGAGTGTCAAACCAAGAGTGTATCATGGCCCGTTGTAGTGAACTAGTTCATGTTCAAGTCTATCTTAAATCGGTGTTTTTGTGTTTTACCCCTACATACATCTATTCCAAAGCCACTAATACTAGTTCATGTCTAGACCGGGATGTATTTTCATAATAAACCACTTACTCTATTCTCATAAACATTTTGGGATGTTTTTCTTATACTTAGTCATATCCCTAGGGATTTCACTGGGGTTTTCCAATCCTAATCGCAAAAATAACTAAACATACCCTATGATACCAATTTAACAACCCTTCTCTTTATTTCATATTTAGATATGATTTATTAAATAAAATTTCACTTAATACAACCCAGAAGATCGATAGGTCTAGTGTCTTTTGAGATTTGGAACATTACATGAAAAAATAAGACATACAATACGACATCTTTATTGAAAACTTCTTTTACATGACCACTACATTCCTTTATACATAACATTGTATTGGAGAACCTAAGGACATACATAATTAAAGGATGATCTGTAAAGGCTAGTAAGGGAGTAAAAAAGTCATAAAAATAATAATACAATACATGATAGGAAATAGAAATATCAATGGAGCATAAGAGAAACATAAACACAAAGGCATGATATAAGATGATTACCATAACATGGAAATGTGGAAATAACTTAAAAAACCACATCATTAACCTAAAGGAATCTGGTAAACCTCTAACCCAACATGGTAGAAAAAAATTCTTATAAATAAATCATGTAAACCCATTTCCCAACATGATTTATAAAGATACAAAACATTACCCAATGCATTGGAGTGATATTAGGGTGCACCCTTCATGAACATTTTAATCTCATTCTTAAGTGTGACAGATATATCATATAACATGAATTCATTCAACATAATCAGTTATTCCATGATAAAGGAATGTAGAATAAATATATTGAAGTCCGTAATAAATAATTATATATTCATAATGTTTAATACCCTTGATATAGAAATGGATATGGTATTCACTACACGATCATTTTGGTATGGAAAATCGCGGTGCCATTTCGACAGCATAACAAGGTCACATGGGGATTCATAAAATGGGTTGACGAGAGTGAAAGGTGTATCTCATAATTTAGACATGAAATTTGAAGTTATTGGATCATATAAATACATTTTAAAACATGATGAATTTGTAAATAGAATGTATAACAAAGTAAAGAAACTTGAAGGAGGAGAAATGAAAGAACCCTTACAAAATTTTGGCATGGTAACGAGTGTACATGGGAGTGATTAACAAGATATAAATGTGTTACTAATCATTCAAACATAATATGGGAAGTATGGTGGAGGTGAAAAAAACATACCCCAACATTTTTAATTGAAAATAAAAGGGTTTAACAATATAAGGAAACTTGGATAAAAATTAGAAAGGAAAGAAAGTGAGGATCCCTTACATGGATGTGTGATCCCAAAGGCTTAGGATAGGCTTCTTGGGATATTGGTGGTGCCTTGAGAGGACTATAGTGAGTGTAGAGTAGAGTGAAGATGAGGTTCAAGGAATTTGAGTTAAGAGTAATGGGTTCCTGGGTGGGTTTATATAGGAAATGAGGGGGGTTTCTTTATTATTTATGTTTTTGACACCACACACTAAAATATTCAAAACAAAAAACCAACCCATGGTTTTTGGACACCAAGAGTGGAAAAAATTATTTTATAAGGGCAATTTCCAAAGACAACAAAATATTAGCCTTGATTATGTGGAGGTGAGTCATAACCTCAAGGAAATGAGTTTAAAATCGTATAATGTATTATAAATTTTAGAGGATTCACTAAGGAAATATAAAATAAGTAAATAAATATAAAATCACATTATTTTAAAGATAAAACAATTATTTGGTCAAAGATCGCTTTTATTGTTTTTATTATCACTAGTGGGTCATTATGATATCATATAACACACTATATATTTATATATTATTTATTTTTTACCCAAAAACGTGACTGTCTCAGAAAATTATGAAAAAATAACCATTGGATAATTTCAATGAATTTATTCCAAAAATAATATCCATTTTTTCTAAATAATTTTCTGAATATATGATTTTTTACTTTTAAAATGAGAATTGACATTTATTGAAAATTGATGGGTTTTGACAAAAACAATTTTTAAACCTTAATAAAAATTACATTTGACTTCATGAAAATTATATACTCATTTATTATTAATAAAACCAATTTGATAATAATATTTTATTAAAATATTAATTATTAATTCCTTAAAATAAACTCTTTGGAAATAATCTTTTTTTAATCGTATAACTATTATCAAACTGATTACCAAATCATTTACAGATAAGGAAATGATATAATCACCATTTATAAGAATTTTTTATGATATTTTTAATAAAAAAATTCATGTATATATTTCTCAAAAGTACCATTTTTACACGAAAAATAAATTTAACAAATTCAACATTTTTAGGAAATTATATTCTCAAAAAGGAATTGGCGGAATGAGACATTTATTTATAGAAAGGTATTACATAATAGGTAACTAATACCTTATTACATAACTCCTTATAACACCCATATAAGACCTAAGGGTTAGGTGTGTGATCACTATTCAATGGTTATATTATCAATGGTAACGATACATTACGATCATTTAAAAACAATAATAATAAAAAAAAATTGCATCTGTTTTCTATATCCATAAGACATTAAAATAAAGGGAATTTTATTCATAAATGATAGGTTCATTACAGTGCACCAAAATGATGGTCTATATATACTTGACCAAATATTTTTATCATTATTATCCCTATATGCATCTATTTCAAAACCACATATACTTATAGTATCTAGACCGTTATGTATTACTAAAAAAACCACAAAATATCTTCCTTACCAAAACTTTTAGATTTTTTCTTATAATTAGACTTATCCCTATTGTATTAACCAAATTTAACTAATACTATCTCCAATGATTGACTAACCTTGTTCTCTAATTCCAACTATAGCGACCGAAAAGTTTTCATACATATATTTTACATATTAATAGATGAATACTAATTACATAACATTACGAACCATGCCAGAACTGTAAAGCTTTATTCTCTTTAGAGACTAAATACACAATCTTCACAATTCATGAATGATCTTCAACATCTCATATGAAAAACTATATTTTAATACACCTTAATTTATTATTTACTATATAAATTTAGACGTAATATAATCCCAAAATAATGTGAGTCCTAGTTTCTTTTAAAAATTTGGTTTATAGAAATATAACATGAAATATAGGTACAATAACATTATTTAAAAACTGTAAAATAGGCCACTATATTCCATCAATATTCTAATACTACATTGGATAAAATGGGGACATACATTAGAAAGTGATGGTATATAAATATTTGTATGGGAATAATCTAATAATAACATGATGAAAGTAATAAATCTAATTGAAGAGGAATATAAATGTGACATAAACGTTGTGAGAATCATAAACATGAATATCATAGTAAGATATTAGATGATAACATCAAGGAAACATAACGAATGTGGGAATAACATAAACCATGACTTCTTAAACATATGTTTAGGCCAACAACTAAGGCCTTATAACATAGTGTTTGTAGAATAACCTTTTATTCACCATACATGGTATCATATAAGTTTAAAAAATTACCCAATGCATTGGAGGGCTATATAATTTTTTTTCACACCCATCATATTCATGTAATGTATATTCATTTGTGTTCCAAATAGATCAAACAACATAGGAACACATTTCATCAGTTTTATCCCCATAATGAAAGAGTGTGGGTAACGTACCTAGGATTCCTAAATAATAAATGACTGTTATATCTTGGTAGATACCTCTAAGTGGAAATGTGTATGAATATTAACTACACAAATGTTTGGTATGGAAAATCCTAGGATAATTTTGGTAGAATAATGGGTCTATATAAAGATTAATGGTAGGGTTCAATGGTAGTGAAATGGGATATGTCACTACATTGAAATTATAAAAATAATAATATAGATGTGTAAAAACATAATCCAACATAAAAAATTGGAAATCAAAAGTCAAAATATAAAGGAAGTCATTG
Source organism: Viscum album (assembly GCA_963277665.1). Lineage (NCBI taxonomy): Eukaryota > Viridiplantae > Streptophyta > Magnoliopsida > Santalales > Viscaceae > Viscum > Viscum album. The sequence continues at coordinate 1,862,237,071 of OY728123.1, read as the reverse complement.
AATAAAGAGGCAGAGGAGAGGAATGCTTAGGAAAATTAATAGCTTGGGTAATGGTTATAATGAGAGGGTATAAATAGTATACCATTATAATAACATTAATTGGCCAGTAATGGTATATTTATAAAGGCATTAAATAAATAATCAATATGGATTCAAAAGGCTAAATACAAATAATGTTCTTGAATATAACATATTAGAGATATACCCGTTACCTTGGGAGACATCTTCTAAAATATGGTGAGGAGTTTCTTTAGAGCGTCACAATACGTTGGGAAGGATATATAAAGGTATAGGGAGAGATAATTAATAATTAATGGGTGTTTATTGAATAAAAATTGGATGATGGTTATGAATTTATATTAAATGATATGGAAATTATTTATTAATTTCTAAACATATGTTTTGGGCACTGTATGATTTAATAATGAAAACCACAAACCTTCCATGGATTTTTCCTAATTTTTCCAATAAATATTGGTTTTATTATTTTATAAGGTTATGAAATGAACACATTACAATAATACCCTTTGTGATTTGGAAGTGGGTTGTGTTCTTATTGAATTAATTTAGAAACCATAAAATATAATATAGGTTTTTTTGGATTTATTAAGGGTTTATATATTTTATCAAATAACATAAAAAAATATTATTTTAAAGGGGAAACATAATTCATTTTGTGGAAATATATATATTTTGGAACCAAGGTTTTTCTTTACTTGAAATGGAGTCTAGTTTGTTTTTGTTGTCAATCCATAATGGGTTGATCATGGAGTTTGCAAGATAAGATATCTTATAGTACATGATGACTATAATGTTGAAGGTGGAATAATTTCCTAGTGTCTACCAAATTTTTGGGATCAACATCAGGAGCATGGTTCAAGAATTAAAAAGGTAGTTTTATAGAATTGTATCATTCATAATATTGTTAATGAATGGTTTTCATGAATATAATAATTCACAATGGCTGAGATTCATGAATATTTGAAGCATCATGAATGGAATGATGGGTTGAAAATATTATCCTTGACTATTAGAAGATTTTTGAGTTGGTTGAATTTTACTAGAGCTTCCTGAGTAAAGGAGCTTCATGAATAAGGTTTCATAGTTTCATAGAAAATACTCTAGTGGCATAGGAGCATCATGAAAGTATAAGCCTATAATTCTGAGGCTACCTCCTTCATTTGTGATGAAAGGAATTGGAGAAAAGGTTGAATCATTCAGAATTCGTGACGAACAATATATTCATGAATCAATTATTCAAAGTGATCTTATGCATCGTGAAAAGAATGCTTTAGTCTTGACCAATGCTTAGGTGTCTTAGAATATAGAGTTTCGTGATGAATGGTTATTTTGTGATGAACTAGTGTTCTATAAAATAATTTTTCTTCACAATGGTTAATAGCATCCTGAATAAGATTCACAGAGGATCCTCATAAACATTATTTTATTATTATCTAGTTTAAGTGAAAAATGATTTCAAGTGAATAATTTTTGGATATCAATGCAATCAAATTTTAATTCTAGTTAAAGACAAAGAGTTAAATGAAAATATATTGATGTGACTATCCTGTCCTTAAACTGAGTGATACATCACCCAAATAAGTGATAAAGGGGGAGTTGATAGAAGATTTATAAGGTAGGAAATGTGTTATCCAAATAGTTTGGTAAAGGAAGTGTCAAATATGACCTATTTTGTTTCTATGGACAATTAAATAAATTTCAGGGAAGTCCCCATCTTTGTTGGAATAAACATAAATTTTTTTAATAATTGGATAATATCTCATATAAGATCTCTTGTAATGTAAGTACTTTTTCCACTTCATAAGAGAATTATGTCACCGATGTAATAGGACTATCTTTGTATAAAAAAGACATGAATATTCTTAATGTAGATTCCAAAGAACTTGATTCCCTTATTGTAGCTCTATCTGATAAAATCTATCTGAATGTGATGAGTTTCACTTCATCTATATCTATGTGCGGAAAACAACAAATTTTATATGAAAGAGAAAAAAAATAAAGTAGGTGAAAATCCAAGTTAGGAATAATTGGTTTGATTATCTAATGATACGACTTGATGAAAATAAAGATACATTTTTAATCAAATTATTGAATTGGTTGGATCAATTTGAGGACTTTTTAGAAAAAATGAAGGTATTTTCATGATGAGGATAATCATAAGAATTCTTCCACCTCTCTATAATTCAAATGTGTAGGCCCCTGAAGAAATAGATATGTATAAACATTCACTTGATGACTTAATAAGTAGTTTCATGGATTATGAAATTAGAGTCAAAATAGAAGATTCAATGACTCAAGTAACCAAGGAAATGGAATTAAAGTCCATGAAAAAACATGACATTTCTGGAGATAGAGTTGACCAAGATAATAAATGAGATGAATTTATTTCTATTATTTCCTAGAAATTCAAGGGAAGAAATGGGATATTTGAAGGAAAACTTACTTTTTCCATTTTTTGATGTGGTATAGTCAGGAACATTTCTTCTCAGTTCTCAATGAAGTTATATGATGGAGAAAGTGATGCTAGAAACATAGAGAGGCCTCAGAAAAGGTTTTCCAAAAAGGAATAATTCTAATTAGGAAATAATTTAATGATACATATTTTCATTTATAATGGATAAAAATATGATAATGACTTTTTTAAGGATAAAGAACCAGAGATTAAATCTGAATACCACGAATCCTTGATGGGTATTGTTGAAAAGTTAGAACCTAAAAAATATAAATATGAAGATAATTATTTGATTGGTGTTGTAGAACCAAGTTGAAACATGATGATTATCTTGATAAGATTTCCATTCAATAAAAGAGAAACAGAATGATGAGATCTATCCTGGAATATCCATATGAATATATTGATCAGCTTGAAGTAGAAACGGATCCACTAGAAGGATGAAAAAAAGATCATTCAATAACTCATTAAAGCACCAAAGATGTTGTGGAATTTAATCTTAGTATTTAAGAGTATGGAAATGTTGGGAAAAAATCCCTCAAGGTATCATTGAAGCCTTTTTGAGGTGATTGTGTTTGTTGACAAAGTGGAAATCTGAGTTGTGATTGTTGAAAAAGAGGATTTCATGATGGAATGTCGAGTTCAAGAGCTGAGGTCAACGATCCATGTTTGATTCAAGAACGTCGATAAAAGGAATGGAAGATCTGGAGGCGGTACAAAAGAACAGATACAAGGTGACGCCGTTTTCCAGTGTTTGCCAAATTTTTGGGCCTGAAAATCGGCAAATGAAGAAAAGTGTTTTTGGCAAAGGGACTTGCACGCCATGGACTTGGAGTATAGGAAACTTGCGCGCCACATGTTTTTCAAGATCAGAAGATCAAAATATGGCTAAGGAAATAGGTTCGCGCAAGTTTGGGAGTTGGTCGCACAAGTGTCTAAAGGAGAGGAGACTTGCGCGCCGAAATTGGGTCGCACAGGTGACTTGCACGCCGTCGCGCAGGGTGGTCAGATTGCCTATAAATACCGGACCACCCCTCCTCATTTCTCACCGGAGTTCAAGACGAGAGCTCCCGTCGCGCAGGTGTGGTGGTCGCGCAAGTGGTGTGTGTGGTCGTGCAGGTGGGACTTGCGCGCCAGTGGTTGAAGTTGTGCGCCGGTGTTAGAAGTTGCGCGCCGGTCTGCAGTTGCGTGCCAATAGTGGTTTGGGCGTAAAGGGAAGAGAGTCGCGCAAGTTTGGAGTTGAGGAAGCTTGTGTCGCGCAAGTGTCAGAGGAGGACTTGCGCGCCCGTTGTGACTTGCGCACCGATACTTGCGCGCCGAGGTTGACTTGCGCGCCAAGTAAGGTTTTGTTCCCGCAGTGATTTGCAGACTGTGTGGAAGCTGGAAGTTTTCCCGATACCTTCGGTGCAAAGAGATATTCATCAACGGGTGAAAGTTAAACTTCAAGAGAGCATCTACATACAAGAGAAGATTCATTCTTTCAGGAAAATGAAGAGACCTACAGGTCTATAAACTGTGAGTGGATTCCATCCAAGAGCAGTGAGCTCAGGAAGAGGAAGAAGGTGATCCTCTCCACCGGCAGTGAGCCAGAGAGAGAGAAACAGGGAGTGACCCTTGGGAAAGCAGTGAGCTGACCCTAAACATTGTAAAGGCAGTGAGCCTGGGCATAGAAGTGATCTAGCCCGAACCTTGTAATCCACAGCTAGTGAAGATTAGTGGAATTTGGTACGACCGGCAACCTGTCGGCGTATGCTCTTTGGACGTAGCCCTTAGCGGTGAACCAAGTAAAATTGCTGTGTCCTGTGCTTGCTTTACATTCTGTTTATATCGTGCAACAGGGAAAAGAGAGAAGAGTGTTTTTCTTAACAGCGAAACAAGATCTGAACGGGCATTAATTTTTAATTAGTCATACCCTGATTCACCCCCCCCCTCTCAGGGTATCCAGCCTAGTGGACCTAACAAGTGGTATCAGAGCGAAAGGTTGAAAGTTGTTCTTCTCTCAATGGAGGTAACCAATCATAAAGGGATTCCGATCTTCGACGGATATAATTTTCAGATATGGAAGAATCAGATGCAACACTATTTCCGATCCTTGGGAATGGATGTGTTTTCAGCAGCTATGCATGGTATCACAGCTGATATTAATAGTGGTGCCTTATCAGAAGCTGAGCATAGAGAGTTGGATGCTGATTCCAAAGCAATCAATGCCTTAGGGGGAGCCCTTTCCAATCCCATCTACACAAAGGTGATGTCATGCAAAACGTCACATTCCATGTGGGAAAAGCTTTTGAATATATATGAAGGGGACACAAAAGTCAGAGAGGCAAAGATGCAGGTGTTGTGGAACAAATATGAAGATCTGAAAATGAACCCGAATGAGTCTGTTGACACATTCTTTGATAGGGTAAACATTGTTGTGGAAGATATGTGAGGTCTTGGAGAAGTCATTGAAGACATAAAGATTGTAAAGCGCATCTTGAAGAAACTTCCACCTCGGTTCAATCCGAAAGTTTCAGTACTAGAAGATAAAGATCCAAAAGAGCTGACATTGGACAATTTGCACAGTACCTTGGTTGCATATGAAATGAGGAACAATGATAATGAGGCTGTGGAAAAGGGGAAGTCTAAAGAGGTGGCATTTAAGGCCATGAAGAAGCTCACCATTGAAGATTCTAATGAAGAAGAAGAGACAGATGAGGTGATGTCATTCCTTTCTTCGAATCTACAAAGAGGAAGAGGAAAGTTTAAAGGTAAACTTCCACTAGCATGCTTTAGATGTGGAAAGGTTGGTCATCTTGCGGCAAGATGCCCCAAGAAGTTTCAAGATGATGATGATGATGATGACGTTGAAATTCCCAAAAAGAAGTCTTCAGCTTTTGTGAAAGGGAAGAAACAATTCAAGAGAAATTTCTTCAAGAAAAAGAATCTTCTCTCACAAGAATTTGAAAGTTCAGATGAGTCTGAGGATGAAGAAGTTGAGGAAATAGAAAATTGCAGAGATCGTGGGGTAAATGCCTTGGTGGCAATTGTTGGTAGTTCTCAAAAGGGAGAAGAAGCTGATGCTAAAGAAGAAGAAGAAATTGAAGGGAGAATTGATATGGAAGCCGAATTGGAAGCAGCTCTTGAGGAGATAGATGTTTGGAGAGCCAAAACGAAGAAAGCCAATAAAGTGGTTCGTGATGCCAAACTCTACATGCAACAACAGGATGAAGAAAAGTCTGAGCTGTTAGAAGAAATTGAAAGACTAAAATCCTCAACACCAGAGAGCTCAGAAAATATTGTTGAGTATAAGCTTAAAATTGAGGAACAAAAGAAGGAAATTGATTGTCTGACAAACACAAGAAAGGAGCGGGTTAGATGTATCAAAGAGCTTGAAGAAGAAGTGGTCAGTCTGCGACAAAAACTCAAGGATCAAGATAAACTCTTGACCCCCAATGTGATATCCGAAAAGCAGGCTATTCAGAAGATAGAGAAGATGAAAGCGGAGCCTAGCAGTTCAGTAGGAAAGAAACAGCAATTGAGCTCAGATGTTAAGGTCGTTTCTGGGCTTAGTCAAGAACAAAAATTGGTGACAATTGTAGTCAGACCGCAAGCACTCATCTCGAAAGTGAAGGTTGATTTGGGAACAAAACAGAATCAGAATATTCAGAGATCCCAAAGGGGAAATCACAGTGCTGAAATATCACGAGGGAATGCATCCTATATCAGGTGTTATTGCTGTGGGAAAATGGGACATTCACAGTATGTGTGTTCTATAGCCAAGAGATACAGAAGAGAACATGAGCAGAGACGGCAGCCAAACAGAGAACGGTTTTCCAGAACACATTTTGAAGGACATTGTTTTTGGTGCGGAGGATTTGGACACATGGCTAGGTATTGCACATCAATCATTCAGAGAAATGTGTCAAAGAATAATCAAAATGTTCGCAAGCAGCAGATCAATAAACCAACAAGTGAGTTAAAAGTTCAGAACAGATTTGCAGCTCTGCAAGATGAGGGTGGTCCGTCATACTCTGAGAAAGAACAGAAGCCTCAATCCATGCCGAGTGTGAAAGAAAAAGTATGGACCAAGAAGAAGAAAAATGAGAAGGCTGTGGTGGCGCAGATTGCCCTTAAAGCATCAGATCGATCTGGTGTTTGGATCCTTGATAGTGGTTGCACATCCCACATGACGGGTAACAAGGATCTTGTTACAGGCATCAAATATGACAAAGAAGGAGTTGTCAAATTTGGAAATGATGAAGGCCTGAAAATTGTTGGCTCAGGGAAAGCCAAGTTTGGGGGCAAAGAGATGAGACGTGCTGATGTCTTGGTAGTAGAGGGTCTCAGTCAGAACCTACTCAGTGTCAGTCAACTATGTGACTCTGGGCACTCTATCCAATTTACCAAGAAGATGTGTGTTGTGAAAGGAAAAGATGGAGCAGCTGTTCTGCAGGGAAAAAGGTCAAAGGGAAATCTCTATCTTGTAGGTGGGGAGGAAGACACTTGTCTTTTATCCAGAGAGGAAGAAAACCAGCTGTGGCATAAGCGACTTGGTCATCTATGCCAACCATCTATCGAGGATCTCGTTAAATGTGATGCTGCTAGAGACCTTCCCAAACTATCACGTGATCGCACTCATACATGTGATGCTTGTCAGCAAGGGAAAATCATCAGAAAGACATACAGGCCAAAGGAACAGAAATCAACTAGAGTGCTCGAATTGGTGCATGCTGATGTATGTGGACCTATCTCACCACGAGCTATAAATGGGCAAAGGTACTATGTTCTTTTCATTGATGACTATAACAGAATGGCCTGGGTATTCATCATAACCCACAAGACAGAGGTGTTCAGTTGCATAAAGCAGTACAGGAGGGAATCAGAGAAGATGCTTGGGCAGAAAATTCTGAAGTTTCGTACTGATAACGGTACGGAATTTACAAACAGTCAGGTTGAAAACTATCTCGAGAAACATGGGATAAGGCATCAAGTTTCATCAGTGAGAACTCCCCAACAGAATGGAGTAGTAGAAAGGAGAAATCGGATCATTAACAACATGGCCAGAACAATGCTTATTGATAAGGACCTACCAGAGAAATTTTGGAAGGAAGAAGTTTTGACATCGGTCTTTGTTTCAAACAGGTCCCTGTTATGTCCGAAGCAAGGGAAGACTCCGTATGAACTGTGGTACGGAAAGAAGCCAACGTTGAAATACTTTCGAATCTTTGGAAGTAAGTGTTTCATTCTCAACAAAGAACATCATAGGAAGTTTGAGGTACGAGGAGATGAAGGGATATTCCTCGGCTATTCAGGGAAAAGCAAAGCATATAAATGCTTCAACAAGAGGCTGGGAAAAATTGTTGAGAGTAATGATGTCACTATAGTCGAAAATGAACAGACTGCTCAACGACCCAGTGAACAGTTCCTGGATGAAAGTGATGATGAGATAAGCAACCCAGGGGGAGCAGAAGTGGCAGAAGCTGACTCAGAAGAAGATACTGATGATGAAGAGGAAAGTGTCAAGTTGGTGTCTGCGAGGAAACCAAAGAGTCGAGCTGAGATTGATAGGCAGAATATCATTGGTGATCAAACAGCTCCAGTCCAGACTCGAAGAATGAAATCATCACAAACAGCATCGTTTTTGTCTCAAGTGGAGCCGAAATGTTTTTCTGATGCAGCTAAAGATGAAAACTGGGTTCAGGCCATGAACGAAGAGCTTGATCAGATTGAGAAGAACCAGACATGGGAGATTGTTTCGAGGCCAGCAGACAGGAATGTCATCGGGACTAAATGGGTCTATCGCAACAAGATGAATGAAGATGGAACAGTGATTCGGAACAAAGCACGACTAGTGTGCAAGGGATACTCCCAGATAGAGGGAATAGATGTTGATGAGACATTTGCACCGGTTGCAAGGCTGGAGACAATCAGATTATTTTTGGCCATAGCAGTGCAAAGAAAGTTCAAAGTGTTCCAGATGGATGTCAAATCCGCATTCTTGAATGGGGTTCTGGAAGAAGAGGTGTATATTGAGCAGCCAGATGGTTTTCTCATTCATGAGGATGAGAACAAAGTTTGCAGGCTGAAGAAGGCGTTGTATGGGATGAAACAAGCACCAAGGGCATGGTACTCAAGGCTTGATCAGTACTTGAAGAAGCTTGGTTTCCAGCGTGGAGGAGTTGATTACAATCTCTATTTCAGCAATGACAGTAATCAAAGGATGATGGTTCTAGTGTATGTCGATGACATAATTTTTGGCGGAGCAGATGAAGCTCAGTGCAGACAGTTTTCCGAATTCATGAAAAATGAGTTTGAAATGTCAATGATTGGAGAGATAACGTTTTTCCTTGGTCTACAGGTGACACAAGGAAGGAATGGAACTTTCATTTCTCAATCCAAATATGCCAAGGAAGTTCTAAGAAGGTTTGGAATGGATAATTCCAAGGAAATGAAGACTCCGGTTGCTACCCGGATGAAATTATCAAAAGATGAGGATGGAAAGGCAGTTAATATCACAGAATACAGGCAAATCATTGGAAGTCTGTTGTACTTAACCGCAACAAGGCCTGATATTGTTTTCGCCACATGCCAAGCAGCGAGATATTAGAGTAATCCCAAGGAAAGTCACATGCTTGCAGTGAAAAGAATACTTCGGTATATCAAGGGCACGGTGGACTTCAGTTTGACATACAACGACAAATCTCAGACAGAGTTATTGGGATATACTGATGCAGACTGGGCCGGTTCAGCAGATGATAGAAAATCAACGTCAGGTGGTGCATTCTATCTTGGTGGATTGTGTATTTCTTGGCTAAGCAAGAAACAAGATTGCATTTCATTGAGCACCGCAGGAGATGAGTATATAGCGGCCACTCAAGCATGCACACAATTATTGTGGATGAAGCAGCAGCTTGAAGATATGGGAGTTGAAGTGAAGTCTCCGATCGGAATCCAGTGTGACAACTCAAGTGCTATAAATCTTAGAAAAAATCCTGTCCATCATTCCAGGACAAAGCACATTGAGATCAAGTATCATTTCATCAAGGAGAAGGTTGAGCAGGGCATCGTGAAGTTGGAGTATGTGCCTACAGAGCTACAGGTTGCAGACATTCTGACAAAGGCCTTACCCAAGGAAGCTTTTGAGAGGCATCGACTAGCTCTGGGAGTTCAGTCGATTCCCCGCACTTGAAATAGTGTGGACGCGGGACCACCCCCTCTCCCCGAGGTATGCTGTGTTTTCCCTACTGTGCTAATGTGTTCTCTACTATGTTACAGACTACAAAGGCGTGACCTTTGGGTTCGTTGACAAAGGGGGAGAAAATAGTGTTTGTTCAAGGGGGAGACAATGCGGAGATTTGATAAATCATGAATGATATGGGGAGACGCTGACAGGTGGAGCAGCCAGATAGGGGGAGTTGAAGCTAGTTGAACGTGCTTAGCCAGAGCTTAGCTTGGACAACACAGGAAATATGGCTAAAGAGGTGTTGAAGCTGTGAGCAGAAAGGGGGAGCATATTACATCTGACGATGCTAGAAGTGATCGATCAAAGAATAGATATCACGACAGCTGAGGATCGTGATAAAAGCAGAAGAGTGGTGTTGGACAGTTTTTGGTGTCAACAATGGATGTTAGAGACAAAGTGATTCATTGATGAACTTTTCATTTACTCTTGTTTCTCACGCCGAGCATTGCTCATGTGGGCTTAGAGTATGTGTTGAGTAAATCCTTGGTCGCTATCAGAATCGCAATGCGGCGAATGGAGGTTGAAGAATCAATGACGTATCTTTGTTTGGAAGAGTTGTCAACAAACCCAAAGGGGGAGATTGTTGGGCAAAAATCCCTCAAGGTATCATTCAAGCCTTTTTGAGGTGATTGTGTTTGTTGACAAAGTGGACATCTGAGTTGTGATTGTTGACAAAGAGGATTTCATGATGGAATGTCGAGTTCAAGAGCTGAGGTCAACGATCCATGTTTGATTCAAGAACGTCGATAAAAGGAATGGAAGATCTGGAGGCGGTACAAAAGAACAGATACAAGGTGACGCCGTTTTCCAGTGTTTGCCAAATTTTTGGGCCTGAAAATCGGCAAATGAAGAAAAGTGTTTTTGGCAAAGGGACTTGCGCGCCGTGGACTTGGAGTATAGGAAACTTGCGCGCCACATGTTTTTCAAGATCAGAAGATCAAAATATGGCTAAGGAAATAGGTTCGTGCAAGTTTGGGAGTTGGTCGCGCAAGTGTCTAAAGGAGAGGAGACTTGCGTGCCGAAATTGGGTCGCGCCGGTGACTTGCGCGCCGTCGCGCAGGGTGGTCAGATTGCCTATAAATACCGGACCACCCCTCCTCATTTCTCACCGGAGTTCAAGACGAGAGCTCCCGTCGCGCAGGTGTGGTGGTCGCGCAAGTGGTGTGTGTGGTCATGCAGGTGGGACTTGCGCGCCAGTGGTTGAAGTTGTGCGCCAGTGTTAGAAGTTGTGTGCCGGTCTGCAGTTGCGTGCCAATAGTGGTTTGGGCGTAAAGGGAAGAGAGTCGCGCAAGTTTGGAGTTGAGGAAGCTTGTGTCGCGCAAGTGTCAGAGGAGGACTTGTGCGCCCGTTGTGACTTGCGCGCCGATACTTGCGCGCCGAGGTTGACTTGCGCGCCAAGTAAGGTTTTGTTCCCGCAGTGATTTGCAGACTGTGTGGAAGCTGGAAGTTTGCCCGATACCTTCGGTGCAAAGAGATATTCATCAACGGGTGAAAGTTAAACTTCAAGAGAGCATCTACATACAAGAGAAGATGCATTCTTTCAGGAAAATGAAGAGACCTATAGGTCTATAAACTGTGAGTGGATTCCATCCAAGAGCAGTGAGCTCAGGAAGAGGAAGAAGGTGATCCTCTCCACCGGCAGTGAGCCAGAGAGAGAGAAACAGGGAGTGACCCTTGGGAAAGCAGTGAGCTGACCCTAAACATTGTAAAGGCAGTGAGCCTGGGCATAGAAGTGATCTAGCCCGAACCTTGTAATCCACAGCTAGTGAAGATTAGTGGAATTTGGTACGACCGGCAACCTGTCGGCGTATGCTCCTTGGACGTAGCCCTTAGCGGTGAACCAAGTAAAATTGCTGTGTCCTGTGCTTGCTTTACATTCTGTTTATATCGTGCAACAGGGAAAAGAGAGAAAAGTGTTTTGCTTAACAGCGAAACAAGATCAGAACGGGCATTAATTTTTAATTAGTCATACCCTGATTCACCCCCCCCCCTTCTCAGGGTATCCATCCTAGTGGACCTAACAGGAAATGTCATCAATGGCCTTATATCTTGAATATAGGATAAATCTATAATAGTTGAGGGACAAGAAGAAGAATTTGTTACTCTGAGTTGCAAACTACAAATTGAATCAAATTCAAGGGAAACACAGATGAAAATTATGTATGAAAAAATATCATATATATAGATGTTATAGAGAGCTAATAATGGTTTAGGAGGATTAGAATAGGATTTGAATTATTAATGATCCACATGCATGGAAAAATTTTAATTGGTTTTGGTGTTGATACATTAAAGGCTGGAAACAAAAATGTGACAAAATAAAGGGATAATGAAAGTTGGACATCTCATAAAGGCACCTGATGTACTATCAAAGAAATATTTAAATCAAATATAAAAGAGATCTAAAAATTATCCTTCAGTATAAAGAGTTGATCTCCAGTTAAATACTTTTTCTAAATAAGGGTACATGAGGAGTAATGGAAGTGAGAAGACATTTCATCTTATGAAAATTCAATTATGTGGTTATCTGCATCATACCATGTCCTACCATGAGGAGGAAAGGATCAATTTGAATGGGTAAGTGCTGGAAAGTCATTAATGAATAATGATACCATATCATTCATCATATACAATAAAACGTTTATAAGGGTATTTTTTTCATTATTCTAACTATGGCTATAATGCTATTCATTATAGGCAGAGAAAAGGTGCGAAAAATACCTACAGAACTCAAAGACAAGTTAATACCATCCAACCAAGTAGATTTTCTCTTCAAAATATGTATTCTCCATAAGAAGAAAAACATGGGTATTATTAACCCATCCATTGGAAAAATATATTATAGGGTCTTATTTATCCTCCCCTAAATCATGTATTTTATTGAAGGAAAAAAGAAATTCATGAAATTTGACCTTGAAGAAATAGCTCTGAATGCTATAAAGAATAGTGACACCTAGATTCTAGATAGTGGTTGCTCATCCTATTTGATGGGAAATAAAGATTTATTGAAGAATGCTAAGAAAAGGGTTGATGGAATAGTAAGGTTCAGTTCCATTATTTCTTTAAAGATCAAAGGTAGTGGAAATATAGACCTGGAAAATTATGAGCTTAAGAAAACTAATGCTCTCTATATGGACGGTATGTGTCATAATCTCCACAGTGTGAGTAAACTATGCGACTCAGTTCTGATAGTGACATTTAATCAAATGGGGTGTACTATCCAATACAATATTTCTTATTCTCTCATAAAATGATGTAGAATATATAAAAATTTATACTAGGTAGACGGTAAAATGAACATTTTTGCATTATAGTTGAAGATAAAAGAATTTTATTATATTGAAGGTTTGGTCACATTAATAAAAAATGAGTGGTAAATTTATATAATCTCAAGATATTCATCAATATCCCCAGTCTGAATCATGAATGGGAAAGTATATATGATTCTTACATGCGAGGAAATATGGTCTACAGTTTATATTAGTCAAAGAAGAAAAGGGAATCAATTCTTCTAGATCTCATCCACACAGACATATGTGGTCCAATAAATGTGGATGGAACATCTGGATAAAGGTAATTAATTATTGTTATGGGTTATTATTTTTGAATGGATGGTTTAATTCTTATACACCAAAAATAGAATGAACTTGATTGCATGACAAGTTTTCATTAAATAGATGATAATTATACTAGTTGCAGAAGCAATGTTCTATGATCTAACAATGTATGGGAATAAAAATCTTTTGAATTTAAAAATTACTTGAAAAAACATGGAATAAATCATGTGGTAGATGTAGTGATAACCCTATAGAAAAATGGAGTGTTTGGCCGCATAAATAGATAGGTGAACAATATATCCACAATTATACTGATTGATAGTTATATCTCTCATCATTAATGGAAAGAGTAATTTCAAGAAAAAGTATACACTCAAAATCGAACATGGATTTATATAGATGAAACCAAGACACTATATGAGTTTTTTTATTCAAGGAAGATCTCTTAGAAGTATTTTAATTTTTAAAAAAATTAACATTTCATCCAAAATAAAGAAGGAAATCAAGGTAAGTATGGTGATACTGAAGATGATGTATTATTCCATGGATATTCAAAGAATATTATAGCTTAAAAATGCATCAATAATAGTATTTTAAGAATTGTGAAATGCAGTGATGTTGAAATCATTGAAAATAAAACTGAAAATACCTCAAGGATTTTATATACTGATATGATAGAATATTAAGAAGAAAGTGAACATGGAAAATATTCAAGTATATAAGTATAGGAAAGTGTATAAAAAATTTAGGGGTCACAAAATTATGATGATTTAGAAGAATAATCTGAAGTGTAAACCATGACTGAAGAAACATAATCTGAACCACACATGAGAAATAGAAGAGCGGAAATTGATCAATCCAACATCATTAAGAATTGGACCACACCCACACAGACAAATAGAATGAGGAAAGATTCACTTTCTACCATCTTATAAATTGTGGAAACCAATCTCATTTGAAGAAGAATCAAAATAATAATTATAGGTTAAATCCATGAATGAAGAATTATTTCAGATTGAAAATAACCATACATTGGGTCTTCTTAAGAGACATGAAAATCACAATGTTATTGGAAAAAAAGCGATCTTTAAAAACAAATTCGATGAGCATGAAAATGTTATTAGAAATAAGGCATGCTTAGTGTGTAAACACTGTGCATATATCGAATTAATTGATATTGAAGAAACATTTTAACCAATAGTTAGACTTAAATACATCTGATTTTACCTTACTATAGAAATTCAAATATGATATAATTTTTATCCGATGGATATAAAAAATAGAATTCTTAAATGGAGTTCTCGAATAATAAGTCTATATTCAACAACCAATGGGATTTCTAATTATAAATGATGAAGAAATAGTTTATAGATTAAAGAAGGAACTATATGGTCTTAAGTTGGCATCACGTGCATGGTATTCTCAACTAGATGTCTATCTGATGAATCTTCAACTCAAAAGAAGAGGTGTTGGTCATAATCTCCATGTGAATAATTCAACGGAAGATCAATTTATAGTTCCTGAGTATATGGATGATATTATGTTTGGAAGAATTAGGTAGGGGTAAGTGTATGAATTTTATTTTCACATGAAATTGGAATTTGAAATGTATATGATTGGTGAACTCACAAACTTCTTGGGGTTGCAGTTGATTCTGAATAAGGATTACACTTTCATTTCTCAGAAAAAATAAAAAAGATATTTTCTTAAAAAATTAAATATTAATGAATCCAAACAACACTTTTTATCCAATTTAATACGTGGAAAAACTTTTAAACCATAATTATGGGACTTCTATGGATCCCACCATGTATTCTAGAACCATTAGAATCTTTTTATACCGGACTACAACATGGCCAGATAACGTATGCACAACATTATTTGAGGAACTCTTCCAAAGTAATCCAAATTAAGATCATTTGGTAGAATTTAAAAGAATCATGATATATATTCAAGGTACTCTTAATTTTGGTTTATATATTACTATAGGTAGAGATAATGAATTATCATCATTTTCTGATGTTGACTGGGCTAGATACATGGTGGATACCATTCCCACCATTTGTTGTTCAATTTTCATCGGAAATAAATACATGGGACACTTGAGCAATAAATGGGAAATCAATTCCCTTAGCACGTCCAAATCGGAGTATTTATCTGCCAAAAGGGCTTGCAATT
The DNA here is from genome assembly GCA_963277665.1 of Viscum album. Taxonomy (NCBI): domain Eukaryota; kingdom Viridiplantae; phylum Streptophyta; class Magnoliopsida; order Santalales; family Viscaceae; genus Viscum; species Viscum album. The sequence goes on along the minus strand of OY728123.1, from coordinate 1,862,221,638 downwards.
AGATATTATGGATGAAGAAATAACTAACTAAAATTAGTGATGAGGTGAAACAACCGATGGTGATTCACTATGATAAAAATAGAACAATTTATCTTACAAATAATTTAATTCACCAATATAATATAAAATATACTGAGATTAGATATCATTTGATCAGTGAAAATTTTGAAAAATGTGTGATTAAAATTGATCTTGTTGGAACTGATGACCAAGTGTCTAAAATTCTAACTAAGCTGTTAGAAACACTTGTGTTCAAGAAACATCATTTGATACTTGGTGTTCATCCACCTTCTAGTGTATGAAGAGGTTATGGTTTCTCCCCCTCTTCCCATTTGTGTTAACTATTTTAATCTATTTTGGAATTGATGTAGGTTTTTGGGGGAGATAAAATCTAGGTGGAGTGATTTTTGATATTTATAAGTAAAAATATGAGTTCCATTTTTATTTTCTATAGGGGAATGAAGAAATTAAATGTTATGAGATTTTATAGCTTGAGGTTTTTTAAAACCCATGCAATGATTCAGTGAAAGGATAAGAATTATGTGTTTTTTGGTAATAATCAGAGATAATTAGGTGTTATGATGAAATAATAGGAAATTATTCTATGAAACGATAAGGATTAGGTGTTATGGGGAAATATTCAGACCTTATATTTTACATATTTATGCTTTCCAAAACATGAAAATGTAATTCATGCTTCCCCTCTTATTTTATACACTGATCTTTTCTCATGTAGACATACAGTGTTGGATTATTATTTTTCTCTCGTATCAAGTATTGTTTGGGTTTTGTTGGGAAAAAATCCCTCAAGGTAACATTGAAGTATTTTTGGGTTGATTGTGTTTGTTGACAAAGCAGGTTCTCATGGATATTTGTCGAGTTCCCGAGAAGTTGTTGACAATCCATGTTGACAAAGAACGATGACAAAGGAAAAGGCGATCTGGAGGCGGTACAAAAGAGCAGTACAAGGTGGCGCCGTTTTCCAGTGTTTGCCAAATTTTTGGGGTCCAAAATTTGGAGTTTGGTGAGCATCGCGAAAAGAGGATTTCAATGAAGAGCACAATTTCATATGGCAAAGGCATGAATTTCGCGAAGATAGGATGCATGGTTTGGAAATCGCGAAGACCAGAAGAATGGAGGCGGTGATGCTTCGCGATTACGTCAAGCTTCGCGAATGGAAGAGGCTGAAGCGCATCGCGGCGGAGAAGGGCTTTGCGAGAGAACATCGCGGCGAAGGCGCGAAGGAATGTTGGGCTTCGCGAGGGAGCTTCGCGGCGAAGGCGCGAGCCGCGAAGGTAAGTTGACGGTGATTCATCGCGACTACGTCAAGCTCCGCGAACGGATGATTGTCGTAGAGCTTCGCGATTTGGACAGAATTCCGACAGAAACTTTGGAGCTTCGCGATTTGAGATGACGTGGCGTTGACTTCGCGCGGAAGGGACGAGGGTCGGTGGAATCGCCTATAAATAGAGGCCGACCCCTTCAGGCGAAGCAGAGAGAATTTTCAGAGAAAATACTTTGCTCTCGATTTGCGAAGGTGGTTCGCGGAGCCAGTGTGCTTCGCGAAAGAGGTGCTTCGCGGCGGCTATTGTAGCTCCGCGAAACCTACGAGCTCCGCGTTGGCTTACTTAGCTTCGCGAGGGTCGTTGCTTTGTGACGGCTTGAGCATCGCGAGAGTGCTTCGCGAAGGAGCTTCGCGAGTGAGCTTCGCGAAAAGGCAGGAGCTTCGCGAAGGCTTGTTTGAGCTTCGCAAAATTGGGAGCCTCGCATTGTAGGGTGCTTTGCGAAGGTCTTTCCAAAGGTTGGTTGCCCAGTGGATAGTGGCAAAGGGGTATTCATCTACGGGTGAAAGTTGAACTTCAAAAGAGCATCTACATACAGAGGAAGATGCACTTCTTAAGGAAAATGAAGAGACCTACAGGTCTATAAACTGTGAGTGAATCCCTTCCAAGAGCAGTGAGCTTAGGAAGAGGAAGAAGGTGATCCTCTCCACCGGCAGTGAGCCAGAGAGAGAGAAACAGGGAGTGACCCTTGGGAAAGCAGTGAGCTGACCCTAAACATTGTAAAGGCAGTGAGCCTGGGCATAGAAGTGATCTAGCCCGAACATTGTAAACCACAGCTAGTGAAGTTAGTGGATCTTGGTACGAACCGGCAACTTGTCGGCGTATGCTCCTTGGACGTAGCCCTTAGTGGTGAACCAAGTAAAAATCGATGTGTCTGCCTGGTCGCTTCTCTGCATTGCACTCAAAGCATTATCATCAGATAAACTTGAAAAGAACTGAGCATAGTATACACACAAGAGCAAACAAAGTGACCCTTGTAACAAAGAGGTCAAGATCCAGTGGGGCAGGAAGTATTTTGAAAAGAATATCCATACCCTGATTCACCCCCCCCCCTCTCAGGGTACATAGGCCCCTATTGGCCCTAACAATTGGTATCAGAGGGATAGGTTGCTTTTATCAGATTTGTTTGCTTGGACTTGGTGTAGTATTCCTGTGTAGTTGAAGATATTGTTTTCACTTATCTCGGTCTACCATGGGGAAAAGAAAATCTTCAAAGAAGAATCAGAAGTCAGGTGGTATCCCTCAGTGTGGAAGTGTCTTTGGAAAAAGTGTGATTCAACTAAAAGAATCAAACAGCTTACTGAAGGAATCATGCAGTGAACAGAAAAATGATTTGGATACATCATACAACAAAAATACTTACTCATTCAAAGATGTTGATGGAATGAGTGAAGAACCTGACTTTCCAAGTGACGTTGGAACCACTGACGATGAAGAAGAAGAAATTGAAGGAAGAATTGATATGCGAGCTGAGTTGGAGGCTGCTCTTGAAGAGATAGATGTTTGGAGGGCCAAAACCAAGAAATCCAACAAAGTTGTTCATGATGCCAAACTCTATATGCAGCAGCAGGAAGAAGAGAAGTCTGAGTTGATGGAAGAAATTGAGAAACTCAAGTTATCCACACGAGAGAACTCAGAATCAGTTAGTGAGTATAAGATTAAGATTGAAGAACAGAAAAGGGAGATCGATGACTTGAATAGAAAGGTGAAAGATCAATTCAAAAGCATCGAAGAACCGAATGTTCCAAGTAACGTTGGAAACACTGAAGAAGCCAAATCTAAAGATATCCGGATCAAGGGATTGGAGATTGAGGTCAACAAGATAAAATGCTTAAATCAAAGGCTTATTGATATAATTACTGACCTAACAGAGAAGAATGATTCACGTGCTGAAGAGCTGCAGAAGATGGCCAGAATGAAAGGAAAACAAAAGGCTGGTGATTATGAAGAGAGTCAAATGTCAGATGAAGCACAGAATCTTAAAGCCAGAAATAATGATCTAGCAGCACAGTTGTCTGCAGAAGTTCAGAAAAATCAAAGGCTACAACAAGAGAATGCATGTTGCTCTGACTCTGTGGCTCAAGAAAAATTGAAGGTAAAAGAGAAAAATGACATGGTTGATAAGCTGAAGCATGAACTGGAAGATGAGGTAAGTAGAGGGAAGCTTCTCAAGGAAAAACATGATGTCCAACTTGAATCAAGGGATATGAAGATTCAAAAGTTGGTAGAAGAGCTCAAATCAGTCGAGCAGGAAATAGAGAAGTCTAAATCCAAAGATAAGCCCAAGTTGAAGGATGCACTGCACTTGCTATTTGATCATCCTTCGACAAGTGATGATAAAATGAAGAACAGATATGCTGTTTCTGAAGAGAAACAACATAATATTTTCTCAGCTCAAAGACCAGCAAGTTTTGGAAATGCTGGTATTGGATATGATAATCCCACTCCTATGGATGATAAGAAAAATGCAGTGAAAATTTACAAAGGTAAGAAAAATCATGTAGGTGCTGGAGATAGGCCTATGAGGATAGTTTCAAGGAGTGATGATGTGTGCTATTTCTGCGGAGTTCATGGCCACACATCAAGCTTCTGTACAGAGGCTCTGGAGTACATTTCAGGCTGTGAAAAGAGAAACATTAATAAATCTGAGAATAGGAAGAAGCATCATGAGAAATTAGAAAGAAGAGCTTCTCAGAGGAAAGCATATATTAGATGTTATTACTGCGGAAGAATGGGACACACCATGAGCATGTGTCAGGAAGCTCAGGAGAACAATATCAGAGGAAGAACTCAAGGTGCATCAACATCTCAGCAGAGAGATGATAAAATGAGGTATGCCTTTGAGGGAAAATGTTTTATATGTTCTCACTATGGGCACATGGCGAGACATTGCAGTAAGAAGAAAGCAGGAAAGGGAAAGGACCAAGAAAAAAGATCTCCACCACAGGAAGTGTACAAGAAAGAAGCCTGTACTGGGAGACAAAGTGGTAAGGAGAAGAATAGGCTTAGAGCCTCAGGGAAATCACATGGAGCTGAACGAAAGGTGTATCAGTCACCTCCTCTATCGTACTCACAACAACTCTCAAGGAGAGAATGTGAACAAACCTGGAAGATTAAGGGTAGATCTACTCCAGTTGTGATAAAGAAGAATGAAAGTTCAGTGGAGGACCCACCACTAATGCAAAATAGGGTGGCGACTCATAAATCTGATAAAAGTCAGATAAGCAAAGAATGCATTGAAAAATTCGCCCTGCAACGAGAAGTGGAAGAAAAAGGCAGACCCTTGCAATGGTGGAAGAAACAAGGGATGATGGAAAGAAAAGAGATTCCTGCTCAGAGAAATAATCAAGGAAAATGGAATTTTGGTAGAACATCAAAGAAAGAAATGTGCACTAGTGGGTTTAAACCCCAAATGGTGAGAAAGGCCAGGCCTACCAAATCTACATATCAGAAAAAGGCTCAGAATGTAGGCAATGAATGCCTAGTCATATGGCCCGAACAGTTGAAATTGGCTAGGCAGTTGGAGGAAGTAAGAAAGGAGTGTGATGACCTCCAAGAAAGAATCAAAGGGTTGACCCATCAGGATCAACCGAAATCCTCCTCTTGAGGAGTCCGGAAGACACCCCTCTCCCTATATATTTAAATTCTATTAACTGATGATTCATGTGTTTCAGGTTTTAGGGAGATACGATCCATGGGGTAGTGGCATATAAGGATGCGAAGTGGAGAAGTGATTTGCTCTAGAATTTCAATTGATTCAAATCAGGTACTAGAGTTGAAGAAGAAAAGATGCAACTGGGCACAATTAAAAGTGATTGTGTTATTAGCTTTATCTCTTGTTTCCTACACCGAGTTCCAACTCAGTAGGCTTAGAGATTTTGTAAATGGCTCAAATTTGAGTGGAAGATGAGAACAAATGATGCAGGAGGAAAAGACGTGTTATGGGTCTAAACTATTGGGCCTAACAACTGGAAGAGTTGCATAACACAGGGGGAGCATTCAACAACAAAATCAGATGCCAGATCCATCAAGGAAATAATTGGATGACCCAGCTCAAGAGTTGTCTATCGAGAGAAGACATACTATGAGAGAAGCAGCAGTGATCAAGCATTTCATGCTTATTTAATTTGATCTAACATTGTGGTATCAGCGGACTGTTTTTCAGGATACCAAGAAGCTGCGAAAAGTAGCTGAAAGAAATGAAGCCACTGAAAAATGAGTCAGTGAACAATTTCCTGACGAAAGTGTTGAGGAAGAAAGCAACACAGGGGGAGAATAAGTGGCTGAGGGTGACTCAGAATAAGATACTGATGATGAGTACAAGGATGTAAAATCCTTATCTGCACAAAATACAAAGAATCGAGCTGAAATTGACAGGCAGACTATCATCAGTGATCAGTGAGATCCAGTTCAGACAAAGAGAATGAAATCACTACAGCAGACATCATTACTATCTCAGGTTGAGTCGAAATGCTTTGCTGATGTAGCTGAAGATGAAAAACCGGGATCATGCCATGAATGCAGCGATAGGTCAGAATTGAGAAGAATCAGACCTGGGAAATTGTTTCGAGGCCAGATGATAAAAACTTCATCAGGACAAAATGAGTCTATTTAGACAAGATGAACGAAGATGGTACAATGATTCGAAACAAAGCACGACTGGTGTGCAAAGCATACACCCCAAGAGAATGGTACTGAAGGCTATATCAGTATTTGAAGAAGATTGGTTTTCAGTGTGGGGGATTTGATTACAATCTTTATTTCAACAACAATAGTAATCAAAGGATGGTGAGGCTGGTCAAGGAAGAAGACCTAATATTTGGAAGATCAGATGAAGCATAGTTACACAAGGCAGGAATGGAACATTCATTTCTGAATCCGAGTATGCCAAGGATGCTTTGAAATGATTTGGAATGGAAAATTCCAAGGAGATGAAGACTCCGGTTTCTACCCGGATGAAATCATCAAAAGATGACATTGGCAGGGCAGTTAATATCACAGAATACATGCAAATCATTGGAAGTCTGTTGTACTTAACCGCAACAAGGCCTGATATTGTTTTCGCCACATGCCAAGCAGCGAGATATCAGAGTAATCCCAAGGAAAGTCACATGCTTGCAGTGAAAAGAATAGTTCGGTATATCAAGGGCACAGTGGACTTCGGCTTGACATACAATGACAAATCTCAGACAGAGTTATTGGGATATACTGATGCAGACTGGGCCGGTTCAGCGGATGATAGGAAACCAACGTCAGGTGGTGCTTTTTATCATAATGGATTTTGTATTTCTTGGCTAAGCAAGAAACAAGATTGCATTTCATTGAGCACCGCAGAAGCTGAGTATATTGCGGCCCCTCAAGCATGCACACAGTTATTGTGGATGAAGCAGCAGCTTGCCGATATGGGAGTTGAAGTGAAGTCTCCGATCGGAATCCAGTGCGACAACTCAAGTGCTATAAATCTCAGCAAAAATCCCGTCCATCATTCAAGGACAAAGCACATTGAGATTAAGTATCACTTTATCAAGGAGAAGGTTGAGCAGGGGATCGTGAAGTTGGAGTATGTGCCTACAGAGCTGCAGGTTGCAGACATTCTGACAAAGGCCTTACCCAAGGCAGCATTTGAGAGGCATCGACTGGCTCTGGGAGTTCAGTCGACTCCCCGCACTTGAAATAGTGTGGATATGGGACCCCCCCCTCTCCCCGAGGTATGGTGTGTTATTCCCTAATGTGCTGATATGTGTTCTCTACTATGTTACAGACTACAAAGGCGTGACCTTTGGGTTCGTTGACAAAGGGGGAGAAAAGTGCTTGAAAAGTGCTTGACAAAGGGGGAGAAAAGTGTTTGTTCAAGGGAGGAAATAGTGCGGAGATTTGATAAATCATACTTGTTACGGGGAGAAGCTGACAGGTGGAGCAGCCAGAAAGGGGGAGCAATGAGAAAGGGGGAGTGTATGAAATCTGACGATGCTAGACGTGATCGATCAATTCATAGAAATCACGACAGCTAATGATCGTGATAAAAGCAGAACAGTGGTTTTGGAATGGTGTGAGACGGTGTCCAGCTATCAACAATTGGTATCAACTTAAGAATTCACCAATTGGTATCAGTGTGGTTCAACAACTGGTTTTATTTTAATAACTGGTATCAGGGTGGAATCGACAATTGGGGTCTGACATGAAGTGATTCATTGATGAACTTCTCATACTACTCTTGTTTCTCACGCTGAGCATTGCTCATGTGGGCTTAGAGTACGTGTTAAGTGAATCCTTGAACGCTATCATAATCGCAAGAGGCGAATGGTGGTAGCAGCTGGAAGAAGACTCAGTGAGGTATCACAGTGCAGAAAATCACCCTGAGCAAAATTGTGAAGAGTTGTCAACAAACCCAAAGGGGGAGATTGTTGGGCAAAAATCCCTCAAGGTAACATTGAAGTATTTTTGGGTTGATTGTGTTTGTTGACAAAGCAGGTTCTCATGGATATTTGTCGAGTTCCCGAGAAGTTGTTGACAATCCATGTTGACAAAGAACGATGACAAAGGAAAAGGCGATCTGGAGGCGGTACAAAAGAGCAGTACAAGGTGGCGCCGTTTTCCAGTGTTTGCCAAATTTTTGGGGTCCAAAATTTGGAGTTTGGTGAGCATCGCGAAAAGAGGATTTCAATGAAGAGCACAATTTCATATGGCAAAGGCATGAATTTCGCGAAGATAGGATGCATGGTTTGGAAATCGCGAAGACCAGAAGAATAGAGGCGGTGATGCTTCGCGATTACGTCAAGCTTCGCGAATGGAAGAGGCTGAAGCGCATCGCGGCGGAGAAGGGCTTTGCGAGAGAACATCGCGGCGAAGGCGCGAAGGAATGTTGGGCTTCGCGAGGGAGCTTCGCGGCGAAGGCGCGAGCCGCGAAGGTAAGTTGACGGTGATTCATCGCGACTACGTCAAGCTCCGCGAACGGATGATTGTCGTAGAGCTTCGCGATTTGGACAGAATTCCGACAGAAACTTTGGAGCTTCGCGATTTGAGATGACGTGGCGTTGACTTCGCGCGGAAGGGACGAGGGTCGGTGGAATCGCCTATAAATAGAGGCCGACCCCTTCAGGCGAAGCAGAGAGAATTTTCAGAGAAAATACTTTGCTCTCGATTTGCGAAGGTGGTTCGCGGAGCCAGTGTGCTTCGCGAAAGAGGTGCTTCGCGGCGGCTATTGTAGCTCCGCGAAACCTACGAGCTCCGCGTTGGCTTACTTAGCTTCGCGAGGGTCGTTGCTTTGCGACGGCTTGAGCATCGCGAGAGTGCTTCGCGAAGGAGCTTCGCGAGTGAGCTTCGCGAAAAGGCAGGAGCTTCGCGAAGGCTTGTTTGAGCTTCGCAAAATTGGGAGCCTCGCATTGTAGGGTGCTTTGCGAAGGTCTTTCCAAAGGTTGGTTGCCCAGTGGATAGTGGCAAAGGGGTATTCATCTATGGGTGAAAGTTGAACTTCAAAAGAGCATCTACATACAGAGGAAGATGCACTTCTTAAGGAAAATGAAGAGACCTACAGGTCTATAAACTGTGAGTGAATCCCTTCCAAGAGCAGTGAGCTTAGGAAGAGGAAGAAGGTGATCCTCTCCACCGGCAGTGAGCCAGAGAGAGAGAAACAGGGAGTGACCCTTGGGAAAGCAGTGAGCTGACCCTAAACATTGTAAAGGCAGTGAGCCTGGGCATAGAAGTGATCTAGCCCGAACATTGTAAACCACAGCTAGTGAAGTTAGTGGATCTTGGTACGAACCGGCAACTTGTCGGCGTATGCTCCTTGGACGTAGCCCTTAGTGGTGAACCAAGTAAAAATCGCTGTGTCTGCCTGGTCGCTTCTCTGCATTGCACTCAAAGCATTATCATCAGATAAACTTGAAAAGAACTGAGCATAGTATACACACAAGAGCAAACAAAGTGACCCTTGTAACAAAGAGGTCAAGATCCAGTGGGGCAGGAAGTATTTTGAAAAGAATATCCATACCCTGATTCACCCCCCCCCCTCTCAGGGTACATAGGCCCCTATTGGCCCTAACAGGTTTGGTGTGTTATTAAAGTATTCTATAAATTTTCAATAAACCCAAAGGGGAAGATTATTGGAAACAAGGGTGTTCTTTGCTAGAAATGGATTCTGATTTTTTTTAATCCACGCTATGTTGATCAAGGATTTTTCAAGGTTAGTGATCTTACTATACATGTTGACTATAGTGTTTAAGGTGGAATCATTTCTCGGTGTTTTCCAAAATTTTATCTTAAAATTTAGATGAAGGAGAAACCATCACAAAAGTTAGTTTTCTAGAATTTTCTCTTCACTAATATTATAAATTTATAGTATTCTCAAAGATTGGGTTTCAAAAATGATGAGATTCTCAAAGTTATGAAGTATAGCGAACAAAATTTGCGAACACACATTGTAAAAAATCACCATAAATGGTGAGATGGGTTGAAATTAATCTCCAAAATAATGAGAAACATTGTTATTACATTTAATTTCATTGAAGGTTCATGGGTGAAGGAGCTTCACAAATAGTTTTTTATATTTTCATGAAAATTATGCTAAAGGTGTGGGAGAATCAAAAAGTTCAAAGACAATAAATATGAGGCTACCCCCCACATAATTTCTGATAAAAATAATTATAGAAAATTATGAATCGCTCTAAATTTGAAAAGGACAAGAGAATTGGGAATCAAGTATTCATTGTGACCTTAATAATCGTGAAAATAATGCTTTAGTATTGACCAATTATTAGTTATCTCAAAAAAATGACTTTCATGATTACTGATTATTCCACGATGACATGGTGTTCTATTAGTGTAGTTTGCTTCATGTAGTTTTTGAGCATTGTGAATGAGATTCACAAAGGAGCCTTGTAAACATCAGTTTTGATCATCTTGTTTAAGGTAACAATACCTGTAAGTGCATCAAATCAGGAAATTGATGCTATAAGATTCACATTCTAGTTAGGGACAAAGACATAAATGACAATCTATTGATGCAACCATCAAGTGGTTAAATTTTGTGAAACTTCACCAAAAGTAGTGAGCTAGGGGGTATCGATGAAATTTTTTTTAGGGAGGCTATGTTTTGTCCCAAAAATATAGTAACGATAGTGTTCCTATAACAAAGTTACTATGTTTGGACTTACATGTTCCACCACTAGTGAAGGCTAGTGGATTTAGGTAAGACTGCTACACTTTTAGTGTATACTCCTTGGACTAGCCCTTAGTGGTGAACCAAGTAAATTTTTTGTATTTTCTCTCTACATATCAATGTTTAAAATACTACACATTACCATTATACATGAATAACATGTTCCAACTAATGTGGTATCAAGATTCATCACTATAAAAGAAAATATTGACACAATGATTCACCCCTCCCCTTTAATTTATTATAGGGTCCTATGTTATCGAATTTATTACATCACTTTTGGTCTTTTATAATGTCACGATAAATAACATATATTAATACTTTATTTAATTTTTACCAAAAATTATATATCTCAGTAAAATATGATAAATTAAATATTATATTTGTATGTTTGACTTCAAAATTAATTATTTTTTAAGAAAATAATTCTATAAATATGAAAAATAAAATAGATAAATCAAAAATTCCAATTTGATGCTAAATACATGTTTTATGATTATAATAGTATTCTGAAACTTATATAGTTTATATTGGACTTAATTAAATTATATTACCACTTATATTTCAATAGTTATTATTTAATAATAATTTCACATTCACATAAATTTTATTTAAAAATAATTGAATTTATCCAAGAATTGTGTCTTTATTTAAATTATGCATATATTTCATAAAAAACTAAAACTTTGATTTCATTGTGTCAAAGTCTAATTTTTATTAAACTCATTAATAAAAGCAATAAACATAATCATTATTTTATTAAATTGAAAATATAAAAAAATCATACTGCTAGGGAATTGATACATTACCCCTTATTACACCAGTGTATGCCCTAATGGTATGGTGTGCGATGGTGACACTTTCACGGGGTGGGGAACTTGATTTGTTTTGTGAACTCAGTAATCTATAACTTCTCCAGTAAATAGTTCCATTTTTCAAAGGGAAGGCCCAGTAATTCCATATCCATTGTAATCACTTATAAATAGGCTTCATAGGGTATGATCCTACAAGTTGAGGCCTTCACTTCTCTCATTAGTGTCAATTGTATTTTTTTCATGACCGTTAACATATACTAACAATAACGGTGAATATATAATGGTTAGATTATCAATGATTATAATACAAAAAAATATTTTAAATCTAATAGAATATAATTTATAAAAAACCCAAAATAACCAAATTAGTGCTTTTTTATTCCATAATTTCATTACACAAAAAGAAATTTATTCATTTTAAATGAGAATTCATTTATAAAACATCATGTCATTGTATTCTCTCCCCCCTTAGAAGTTTCACCCTCAAAAGTTCATTTCATGTACTAAAATATATGAAGTTACTTCTATTTCACTACCTCTTTTGATTCACATGTTGCTTCCTAAAATGTGTGTTTCTACAACATCTCTTTTACTAGGTGAGTTTCCTTATTTCATATAAGTTTTTATAAACATCATAATATCTTCAAATATCACTCCCCGTGTGAATTATTATTCTCCAATGTAACCACATCTAGTTTCAATACATGTGAGGGGTATAGTATGTACTTCCTCAAGAGGGACACATAGAACTCATCATTTAATTGAGATAGGTAAGGTTACAGTGATAGTTGATAATATATTACTCTTGTGTGTTCAAGGATATCAAAGAAGTTTTTGTATCTAGGACTAAGCTTCCACTTTTTATAAAACCTCACAACTTTTTCCATGGAGATATATGAAAGAAACTATTATATCCAACCATAAACTCTAAGTCACATCAAAGATTGTCTATATTTATTTTATACCAAATTTTTTCATATTTCATAATACATTTAATGGTTTGAAACATCACTATTACCAATTAGGCTATATCAGACCCCATCACTTTCCACTCACCAACTTTATCGAGGCACGTTAGATTCTGACACAGTTTCTCATGTAAATCCTCATAAGGTGATATTTCAATACTAGAATGTATCTATTATTATATGATAACTATACTATGGGAAGGTTATAATCCCAAAATCACATAAAATCCATTGAATATGATCCCAGTATATCCTATAGATTGTTAAGGGCTCCATTATAAAATCCATCCATCTAAGGGTAATAAGATGTACTGAAACACAACTCTATATCCAACTCTTGATAAATTATTCTCTAGAAGCTCAAGGTAATACTTAGATCTCAATCAGGTAAAATAGAGAGTGGAACTACATAAGGTCTTTCCACTTCCATTATGTATATATTGGTGATTTTTTTAAGAGAGAAATATTTATTGATAGAACTGAAATGCACTAAGTATTTAAGGAAATCGACTACCACCAAGTTTTTGTTATTGAATTTAGATTCTTTGGTAAGTCCTATGAAAAAATCAATGGATTTTTTCACATTTCCATACTAGTATGGGAAATTATTTCACCACACTCTTATATTTATTCTATTCAGAAATGAATTTTTTCATATCAAGCATCAAGATACAAATAATACAATCACCCTCCTCATGTTATGTCCGAATATTTTTTTCATTAGATTGAAATACATCTTAGATATTTCTGGATGAATAGTGAAAGATGATATATTCTCATAATTTAGAAGGTCCCTCTTCAATTCTAGTCTTAATGGGACACATATCTAGGTTCCAAAAATTATAAATCCATCTTTTGAAAAGACAATCTCTAGAATTGTTTTTGTATTTTTCTATTGATCAAAATCATATTTTTTGGACTCCTCAAACCTCTCAATAAAGGATGGTTGAACAATTATTAGAGGAAGTTAAGATTATAGTCCATATATTATTTTAATTTTCATTCATTTCATGTCCAAGAAGATCGGATCCCTTACAATCCTCATCATTGATAGGTTTACGACATCATTTTTACATAGAGAATCTTCCACTTTGTTCACTTTAACAAGATGTTAATGGATTAAATATTAATAATCATTTATCATCTCTAACAACATTCATTGGTGAATATTGTGTTCATTTTTTTGTGAATATATAATTTGGGCTTTTATGATCTATATATATTCACACCTCTCCTCATAGAGATAATTCTTCCAAATATATAATTTGAATATCACTTAATCAAAATATAGTTCATGTTTTGAGTAGTTATTCACATGGATCATTGATTATAGATAAGAATATGTTATTAATATATCATCTTGAATGAGTACACAACCCATTACCCTTTTTAATGCGTCATTTTATATCACATATTTGTCCCCACTGGTGGAGAGTATGATCACAGGTGTAGTGATTGAACTCTTCTTTAACACTCTAAAGATCTCCTCATATTCATCAGTCCAAAAAAAATTACTCCCTTAATAGTTATCTTAGTTAGTCGTCTGGAAAATAATTGGTGGTTTCTCAAAAATCAGTGATAGTACCCAGATAAACCAAGGAATAAAAGAAATTGTCATATATTTTGGTCTAGGCTATCCTTCAATTTGGTCAATTTTTTTAAGGATCCATCGATATCCTTTAATTGGTGATAACATGAACCATGAATGTTACTTGATCCATCCAAAAACATATATTTAATATACATCACATTTTATTTTTCCTTTCAAAATTTCTTTAGTATAGTATCAAAATGATCCTCATGTTCCACCTTGATTTTGGAGTAGATGAGAATATTGTCTTCAAATATTACCAAAATTTTATTGAGATAATACCTAAAGACTATTAATCCAGTCCATTAAGACAGTTGGAGCATTATTGATTCCAAATTTCATCACTATGAACTCATAGTGTATGTAGCATGTATGAAATGTAGTCATTGAGATATCTTCCTTTGTCACCTTTACATGAATATATCTCTACCAAATATCAACCATGGATAATTATTGGGCTACATGTATCTAATTAAAAATTTAATCATTCTATTTTAAAGGATAATTTTTATTTAACATTATCTGGTTGAGCTCATTATGATCAATGTATATGTGCATTTACCAATCATTTTTCTTATTAAAATTTGCAATCACACCACATGATGAAGTACATGGGTGTATAAACTTACTATCCATATTATCTTATATTTTATTCTTAATATATTTAATCTCAAAAAAGGATTTTCTATGTGGATTATTAAATATAGGAAAAGATAATGGCATAAATTATATTAACTACTCAACCTATCATATAGAAGGAAGACCAAGTAATTATTTAGGAAACACATCACAAAATTCCATTACAGAGGGAATGTCATCAAGGATGATATTTTCCTCAGTCTTAATAATTTGAGACATGTATGATTCTTCATAAGGAAATAATACGTATTAATGAGATGATGATACCAAATGAGATTCATATATCTCCTTAGACATTTAATTAATTGGAGGGTGATTTGTGATACAAAGGTGATTTCCTTCTCTAGGAAATCTATGGTGTATCTATATAGGGAAATAAAATCCATAACCTAAATAGATTTAAATTCTACTTAAGGGAGTATCACAAGGGTTTTTTGTGAAATTTATTACATAAAGTTTGAAAAGGTAATAGTTATATACTTTGGGTACTATACCTAACCCATTTGTTTATTCACCAATAACTCAAATTCCATGTTTTAAGGTGGTGTTTGAATATTTTTACAAAAAATGTATTGTACGAAAGAATGTGTAGAACCAGAATCAAATAGTACATTCTCTATCATTTAATGAATAATTAGAAAATTTTTCACCACTTTGTTTTCTAGATCCACATTAATAGTTGAGATTTCATAATCTTTCCCTTTATCCCTTGTAATTAGAGGTTGTTATCATTGGTTATCATAAACAACCCTTGGATTTGTGCATTGATATGCATAGTGTCCATGTACCTTGGAGATGAAACATTTAACCACAATTTGAGGTATGATTGGATCATTAATTTATTCCATCATATTGGTGGGTTCCTACCATTGATATTCTCCAACTAGTTACACTTCTTTACCAAACCTAAATCATTTATTTCCCCCCTTTAAGAAATTTTTAGGATTCATATTCCCACACTATTTATAAGTGAGATGGTGTACATTATTTCCACCATGGGATTTATCCAACGCCCTTCCAAAATTAAAATTCACTCTTTGATTCCTATCTCCTAACCCAAGATAACTATCAAATTCACTAATCTCAATTTTTAACATTGAGGGGACATTAGAAAATTTCCTCATTTCTCTTAAGGTCTTGTATTACCAAATATGTTTTTGGAATTGACTTTATCCCACCAAATAATCATTTAACTTTACCTTTGAGGTTGAGGATAAATCTTGAGGTATATTATGAAAGTCTTGTGAAGTTATCCTCACATTACCTAAGGTATTTTTCCTCTTTTTTCATGAGGCTAATGAAATACCTCAGCATATTAAGCTGGAAAGTGTGTGGAAAATTTTTATTGATTTTTTTTAGAATTCAATCATCTCTATCACTTTAATAACATCATTAGGCATAATATTTTTTATAAATTTCCACCATTAATCTGATTATCCATCCATATAATAAATATTTATCATGAACATATATTTATTTGATCATTTATGGATAACGAATATATTCTCAAGGGATTTGATCTATTTCTCCATGATTAATGGATCAGAAGATCCATTGACAGTCAGAGGGATTTATCACATAAAGGCCTCAATTGCAACTTTCCCTTTCATAAAAGGAAGTGGATTTTCTCCTGGATTTTGGTTTTGGTTTAGAAAATTTGTCAATTGAGAAATTATTTTCATGAAGTTCTTGATTATTACTCTCGTTGGTTTGGGAATATCATTTGATAATTTCCCTTCACATTGGTTGTTGACATGTTTATTATTTTTCCGTAAATTGGATAAAGTAATGGGAGAATTTGGGATGATAGTTTTTTAAAATATTGAATATATCTAATGGATACTATAGATATTATACGGATAAATAAAAATTGATATAGATTCCTTATCCTATGAATTTATAGGATTCAATCTAAGTTATCTATGATCTATTTCTAAATTAAAAAAACTATATGCATTTTTGATCACAATATATTGATTCATAATGGGCTTGTGAATTTACCAATGAATATTCCATAAGAGTATTAAACCAGGTGTGTAGACTGGCATCTTTATGATGCACTAAGTTATGATTGATTCAATCCTAATGTTCCCTTTTTTGTGTTATTACCCCTAGGTACTACTATGGTAGATACTCATTAACTTGTAGTATCTGAATAGGGATTTAGTTGCTTGGAAATCATTTAATCTATGCTTTACCAAAATTTATGGTTTTTATTAGGTTTAATCATATCCTTAATGCTCTCACTTGGTTTTTCTAATCCTAATTCCCATTAAATAACTACACTTTTCTTAGGTATCAACTATGAAAACCAATATTTAACTGTGACTTAATTCATTATTTTTTATATAATGATACACACAATGAAATATTATATGATCATGAAGCCTTGTTTCTTTGGAAAATCAGGTACATAGAACTATAACATTAAACATGGGTGAAACAACATTATTGAAAAACTAAAAACCATGCCACTATATTCAATTGATCTTCTAATACTACACTAGATAACATGGGGAAATACATAAGAAATGGGTGAGATATAAAGTCATGTTATTAAATAATAAAAGTGTAAAATGGTGAAAATACACATGTGAGTTAAGAGTAATATCAAGGTCACATAAAAGGGGTGATAATCATAATCATGGATATCGAATCATGATATAATATGATAACATCAATGCAATATCAAGAATGTGGAAACAAAATGAAACATGGAATCATAAGAATATGTCAAGGAAAACTACCAAGACACAATAACATATTTTTAATATGATAACTTCTCATACACTATATATGGTATATAATGAGATAAAAATGTTACCCAATGTATTAGAGGTATATATACTTTAAATCCCACTAGTAATATTCATATCATGTACATGTACTTGTGAACTACATAGATTATACAATATAAGTAGATATGTCATCAATTTTAGGTCAATGATTATGGATCATGGGTTACATATATGTATGTAATAAATAAATTAAGGATAGTTATATCTGGGTGACTAACTTTGAGTGGAAATAATGATGGTTATAGACTATACAAATGTTTGGCATGGAAAATTGTAGGATAGTTTAAGAAGCATAATGGTCATATATAAAGATTCATGTAAGGGTTTAATGAGAGTGAAATGGGTATCTAATTACTTTTAAATCACAAGGGTAGTAATAATAATGTTTAAAAACATATTCTATCATGAACAAATGGAAATAAAAAAGGAATAATACAAATAAAGTGCTTAGATAAAGAGGAGTAGATGATCCCTTACTTCAGCACATTAACAACATAGGTAAATGTTTTAACGAGTCGGGATAAATAATAACTTGTTATTTTAACATCAAATGGATT
Organism: Viscum album; assembly: GCA_963277665.1. NCBI lineage: Eukaryota > Viridiplantae > Streptophyta > Magnoliopsida > Santalales > Viscaceae > Viscum > Viscum album. Next base: position 1,862,203,770 of record OY728123.1, on the reverse strand, counting down.
CTAAATTTATATTTATAAAGGCATTAAAAAATATTCATTTGAATGGAAAAGAAGTGTAAGAGTGAGAGATCCCATACCTTGATATGGTGCTTCTAAAAGCATGTCAGGAGAATCTTAATAGTTTTTCAACACCATGTGAGGGCTTTATAGATACAAATGAAAATTATATTCATGATCAACGTGTTTTTAGTAATGGTTAGTGGGAGGAGGGGTAGTTCTTTATAGATAAAGAGATGGAAATTAATTTTTAATTTTAAAAAAATTGTTTTGGGCTCTATATGATAAAATAATCAAAACTGCAAACCATCAAAAGGATTTTCCCCATGGTTTATACCAAATATTACAGTTATTAATTATTTTATAAGGATAATTAATAAAATATTTAAAATAATAATTTCTCCGATATGGAATTGAGTCATGTTCATAAAACATTACGTTTAAAACCTTAAATATAATATAAGTTTTTGATGATTCATTAAGGGTTTATAAAATTAATCAAATAACATTAAGAACACATTGTTTTAAATATAAAACATAAATTGTTTCATTTATACACATTATTAAATTTATTATAACACTTTTTTTATTTTATGATATCATAATATGTACCATATATTTATAATGCATTTAAATTTCAACCAAAAATTTGATTAGCTCATAAAATTATGAAAAATTCACCACTGGATAATTTGAATGTTACGATTTCAAAAATAATATTTATTTTATCAAAATAATTATATAAATATGATTATTTACGTAGTTAAATAAAAAATACTTATTTATCAAAAAAAAAATTCTAATGGTAAATGTTTTGTTACCCTTATAAAGATTATATTAGACTTCAATAAATTATGTTTATATTTAGATTAAAATAAATACTTTTTATTAATAATATTTTATAATGATAAAATTTAATTCAAAAAATTCATATATTTATCCAAAAAATGTTTCTTAATCTAAAATATAATTTTATTTCAGGAATTATTATTTTTATTTATTTGTACCAAAATATATTTTTTATCAACATCATTAATAAAGGGTATAAATGAAATCATTATTTTATTAAAAAGAAAATATAAAAATTTATATTATTAGGGTATAGATACATTACCCCTTATTACACTAGCATATTCCCTATGGGTATTGTTTGTAATGATGACACTTTATTTGTGTGGTTTAGTGAATAAGGTTTGGGCCATGATCTAAATAATATTGAGCTTCTCCTATAAATGGTTTCATTAATGACATATTTATTGAATCATGCTAGGGATTTAGGGAAAATCCTATTGATTCAATATCCCTTAGAAGCTATGATAAAGGTTCTTCATAGGGTGTCATCCTACATGTCAATAACATCACTTCTTTATCATGGTTTAATTAGATTTTATCATTTCCCATAATATATATTAATCATAATGGTCATTATAAAATAACTATATTATCAATCGTTATGATTCATAACAGTATTTTAAATCTAATATGATAAAACATATAACAATATAAAATAATAGGTGCATGTTTTTTTCTATAACTTTATTACTTATTAAGGAATATATTCATTTAAAAATGGAATTTTATTAATAAAACATTAGATAGTTATATCTCCCATAAATTTCATCCCACAAAATAATCTTCATAAGAATAAAGTACAAAAAAACATTCTTCATAATCATGGGAAAGGGAACATATGAAAGGGTAATATAAGATGCTTAGTAAAGGTAAAAAAAATATATATCAATGATCACTTAATCATAACATCATCTGAAGGTTATGAGAAGTTGATCTTAACATTTTAAAAATATACCTAGAATATCATAGATCATAATATTGAATTATAGAAGAAATCGTTGATGTTCATAAGTCATATATCATAAAAGAATAATAGAACATGAGATATGAGTGCATAACATTTTTATAAGACATATGTTTCTAGAATACACATAACCACATAATACCATTTACTTAGTCAAGGATAAACAAAAAACTATCATAGTGGATTGGATTCTCAACCCATACCATAATATCCTTAATCAAGGTTCACCCCCAATACTATCATAGTGGATAGAGTCCCTTGTTGAACTATGTTCACTCCTCATTCTAGTACTTACTATCTCATGATATATCCATATTTATCCAATTAATTGTATAGTTATATAATTTTTTTTCCGAGCCATCATATAATGAAACATATGTTTGAAAACATATCACAAAATTTTTATCATATAATAACTAGTGTAAAGGAAATAGGCATCATAAGTATTTTATCATTTCATTATAGCATAAACCCTGGAAAAGAAATTGGCCCTGTATTATTTTCTTCATAACTTAATTAACTCATGGGGAATGAAACAAGTTTCATAGGATCATATATAATCTTAATTTATTATAATCAATACAAATAATAAAATTCAATGATATAATTCCATAATATACCTATTAAATCATAAGTAACATCAATATAAGTTATTATATATAAAAATTTCCATCAAAAGATCATTGAAACCTTTCTAGAGTTAAATACCAATTTCACTTTGAAATCACTTATTTAAAATCTAAAAATTTAAAAATTATTTTGGATAAAATTTTCATTGAAAAGAAAAAAGGAAATTTTTAAGTTAAGATTAAAATATTTGAGCATTCATGATAGTGGGAAATTATGTTCATGTTTTTTGTGTTAAAACAAAACTTCCTTTCATATTTTTGATAAAAAGTCAATAGTACCTCTTTTAGTTAATGGAAAGAATATTACTAGAAAAACATTCTGTAAAAAGTAAATTATGGTTAATATTTCTTATATAGTCATTTAATAATATAAAACACGTTCTTGAAAAAAATTCAAAACATTGATATGGAAAAATGAATTTTGACCAGAATGAGAAATAATAGTCGGTTTTCCTAAGAAAATTATATCAGTATCATGAGTTGTTAAAGAGATTAAAGTGAAAGGAAAAAAATTAATCTATTGAAATAACCATATAAAAAGAAAATTCATGGGATTTTTCATAGATAGGTCATAAAATTTCATCATTGGAAACATAATCATAGGTTTTTCTGATAAATAATGAAATTGTATCATAAATATCATACCTCGAGTTTGAATTGCATTGAAAGGATTTTAACCACATGTGTAATTAATTTAAATTTATTATAATTCTAAGATTAAGTTATTAAAAAAGTTATAATATCATACATGATCCACTTATATTATTTCAACACTAATTTATTAAAAATTTCTTATTAAACTCATCCTTTCTAGGTGTTAATTGTTTCATTTTTCATGAGGGTATTGGTTAGGTAGTTCTGGTCCTTGTACATTGATCATGGTTACCTCATATCTATAATATTATTAATGATATACATATCATATATATTCATTACATATATATATTAATCTATAAAAGGAAGTGACAGAAAAATTAATTAAACCTTCATAGAGATGGTAAGCCATACATAAGCATGAATGTTGTTTTTACTTTTTAAAAAATAGAATGAAAGATATGTAAATGATAATACAAATTTTAAAATTAATTATTTTATAATATAAAAAATATATATCCATTAAAAATATTCATATTACAATCCAACTAAATTGGAAACAAAAAAAATGAATCGTGTCTCTTTATAGAGGTGGTAGTCCACATGTATGCACAAGCGATGTAATCATTTTCTAATGGATTGAAAAATATAAAGGAATATATGATATTATAATTATAGAAGAATTATTATATCATAAATATTAAATATTAAAACTAAACCCATAATAATATTCATCCTTTAAATATGGTGATTGGAAATGAATTGTATCGCTATGTGAAGGTAGTAGTCAACATGTACATAAGAGCGATACTTTCCCTTCTCATTTGAAGGAAAAGATGGTGAATAAGGGTGGTTGCATAATCATAACAACATTTTAGTGTATTTATAATAATAATGTTATAATTTTATGATAAAAAATAGATTTATAAAATTTATAATATGAAATAATTTTAAATAGGTCAGGTGGGATGCTTACTTCTTCATCGGTAGGCCTCTTTTAGATGCTTTCTAAAGGACCCTTGAAATCATCTATTAAGAATACAGGAAAATATACTTAATTTTTTGGTGATTTGAAAATAAAATTGGTAAGGTTTATGTTTATCTAGATGAATCAAAGTGGTGTGAAGAAGATAAAGGAGTAGTATCCATTTAAGTAGGGGAGAGGACACACTTGTAATTTATTAAAACAGTAAATATAATAAACAGATTCTTAATAAAAATGATTTTAAATGGATATAGGATCAGATTTAAGATAGTATGAGGTATAAATATGGCTATAAAATGAGATTTATATATGTTTAATTGGTAACATTACCCTTGTCTCTGGGTTTAACCAATCTAGTAAACCTATTTTAACATTAACAATTGTGACTTTTTTTACTATTTTAACTATTCACTATGACAAAAAATTAAAATGGGATTATTAAAAAAAATAAAATTATTATTCCAAGTATGGAATTCATTTTATCAAATTCAATTCACATAACTGTTTGATATTAATTTAGAGTTAATCCTGGAAACATGATGAAAAAAAGACTTCTAAAATGCAATGTTTTCTTTAGTAGAAAATGTTTTTATTCCAAAAATCCAACATAAAATTGATTCTAATAACTATAATGGTATTAATAATGAACTAATTTTACTTTTAAAACCATTTTAAAAAAATGTATTATTCCAAATTATTTAAATGAAAACAAAGATTTAAAATAAAATTAGTATTTTCACTATTTATCGAAAAATAAATATTTTTAGAAAATTATAAAATATTCAATCCAAGTTAATTTTGACACTCTAATTTCAAAAATAGAGACCATTTTTTCAAAATAAATTTTCTAAATGTGGAAAATAATAATAATTTTTTTTTCTGAAGAAATTTATTCAAAAGTATTTATCAGATGAAATTTATTTCTAAAGCATATAAGGACTTTACTAAAAAATGAAAGCATATTTATTAATATTTTTAATAATCTTCAAACTTTATACATATTTTTAAAAAATTTGTTACTTCACTTCATATCACTAATTTATCCATTGGTTTATAATATTATACTATATTATGGTTCATTTAGACTTTAGTTTTCATGTATCGAAAGCTATCAGATAAATTTCTTAGAAAAGAAATATATAATAAAATATTGGCGTGTTAGAGACTCACCCCCAGTCTGGCTCACCCATAGATCACACCATATCTATCGGATCCTAATTCTAATGAACTGAATCCTCTTAATACCACATCAAAAATCCAAATCTAGTATTACCCATGAAACAAGTCATAATCATATCTTACCAAGCGTCATCATCTGGATGTTAACCCGACTATCCACTAACCAATTTTACAACCTACATGAATCTTCTAGCATGAAGATCTTAATCCCATGACTGGTTAAATTCTCTCTATCATATGAGTATATTTATTTTTTCTCTATTGAACCAAACACCTAGTCTCTATATCCCACACTACATCAACTATATAATGAAATGAATGGATATGGTTTTCCTACCCTTACAAAAACACAGTCACAAATTATTAACCAATATCCATCCTTATATTACCTAGAACAATACCCTCCAATAGCAAATAGTGCACTCAACAACATTTGTCTTCTGTTAAACCAATCATTGATCACCAAACCAAACAAATATCGCTTATATGTATCCTTTAAAACACCCATATCAAGGACCATAAGCATGAATCACCATGACCATGAGTGTCTCACCATTGCACTACTAATGCAACACTTCTAGAGTTCATCCTTATCTTAAACAATTCTCAACAAACCAGCACTCATTCATCAACCCACAACAAAACCATATATGTTTCGTACATAGAATAGATATTCCCTCACACACTAATATTTTTCTATAAAATACATGACAATGACCACAATACTATTTAGGTTTAGTGATTAACCAATTAATGTCTCATAGGTTCTCAACCATAATCTACCTTGATCACAAATGAACCATAAAGATATATTCTCTCATATATCCCAATCACACATCCTAACTCATTCTCTCATGATTCATGTCCTGTCTCACCTAGCCTCACATTTTCAAACCAATGGAAATTATTATTTTCATGTAAATCATGCCCATAAATATAGTCATATCACTAAAACCATAGCTAACTACATAATCACCAACAACATGGGAATTGTGCTAAAACACAATCAAACTCACACTCTAACTGCATAAAAACAATTGTCTTGCAATCCCACTAATCATGCCATCTCAAAACCCAAGCTAATACCATAAAAACTCCAAGAGAATCAAATATTGAAATCCTAAGGAATTCCCCATTCTTTTCTCAATAAACCTATTTGTTTAAGTATAATTCCACCAAGAAGATATGTGGGAAAACACCAAATAGGTTGTTTCTCACATGTTAAGTATCAAAATCTACATCATCAAGGAAATAATTTCCCACCCTTGGATCACCTCTATGTCATATAATGACCTCATCAAGTAATTATCATGGAAACAATACCTTCACCAACCCATGATGGTTATCAATACATCAATTGATGAAAAGTAAAATATAACCATCCCCAATGAACCTCGGTCATAATATCCACATGAACTACCATAGAAAATGAAATACACCATGGTCCAAATGAGTCAAATGAAACTAAAATTTTATATGGTAAAATGAAATATATGTTTTTTTTGAAACATTATGAAACAAAAACTTTTAAAAACCAACCACATTCAAGGACATGTATGTCTTTTGAGTCATACATTCCTAATCCTAAGGCATGCTGGACTTGTATTTCCTCTACATCCAAGAACAAACCCATAATAGTGATCTCAAATACACACATCATAATTTAATCAATATCCAAAATGTAACATCAAAAACTATAATAGAAATACATTACCCTTAGTAATAAATACATCCCAATATAAAAGTGTTTGTGATGAACCATACTGAGTCCCATCACATGATCTAACACATTCCTAGATCACTTTTCTACCATATTAATAAATATTAATAAAAAATTAGATAAATCTTTGAAATGACCCAACACTAGGTCACTCAACATTTCCCAGGTTCTGGTATCTGCATGGCCAAAAGAATACCTCCTTATATTCCAAAGGCTGAAAATTAGTGGCAAGGTCCAAAAACATGCATTAGTGATACTATTCAATTAATATCATAGAGATCAATAATGATAAATAAAAAAACATATTTATTAGAGTAAGTAGAATAAATAAATAAATTCAATAACATACATGATGTAGTCACATAAAAAATACAATAATATCCCACTTATACATTCCAAAATAAAAAATAAACAAAAGAAAAAAAATACTATCACTAAACCTATTACAATCCCTAAGTCTTATCCCAATATTCAAAAACCATCAAGATACCCTACCCTTATACAATGCATGATTTTTTCCCTATCCTTAAAGAAGGAATGGGGTTGGTGTGGGAACCTGAATTCCCATATAGGATGGAAGCATATAACTTGGAAGGGTGTCACCAAGGCCCCTTAATATATGTCATCATATGTGTGTGTATTCATGCGGAAAATATTTTAAATAAATAAACTTATTTGTTGGTTCATCATGCCCTCAACCATCCACCACGCCACATGATGAGGTACACATTCTTGTTAGGATAGTGTGTACTAATCAGGACACCATGAGGCACAAGAATGATTAATTTGGAACCATGATGGAATCTAATCAACACATCATTCCATTGTGATGGAAAATGAGTCCATACAAAAGGAATCTCCAAAGGGAATCATCCAAACCTTTGATTAAGAACCAAAGAATCTGTGTATTGTCATGAATGCTTATCTTGAGCCACTACCTTGTTTCTTACAAAAATTTCATTCTCCATTTCTCACATCACACCATGACCCATCCCTCACGCATAGGTTATTACACTATCAAGACCCAAGCCTCCCCATGTTGGGGTTATCTACCATGACCTAGGCCAACTCAAGGAAGGGTTCTTGAACCAATACTACTCAAGTAAAGTTCCTCTTCCATGACCCAGGATTAATCAAGGAAATGTCCATGACCCAATCTTACTCATGTAGACTTCCTCTAGCACAAACCAAGCCTATTGAAGGTAATATCCTCAACTAAATGCTACAGAAGGAAAGGTACCAATTCATGTAAAATGACCCCCTATCTGGGTAGCCCAACTATCCATCTCACTCATGGAAAATCTAGGACTCACAATCCTCTACCCCATAGGGTATGTCGCCTATCACATGATAATGAAAACATAACAAAACAAAAGTTGGGAATTCATCCCATCACACATCATTTCAATTGATCCTAGGGAACTAGTCTCTCAACAATTATTCCCTTACATAGAAACACATCATTCCTCATCCATTGGAGTGTCTACTTGATCCTCTAGACCCATACATTTCTATTCTCATTAATACAATATCAAATATGTCACTCATTGGTTACAACAATACCTTAATCTCTATCTTAATACATACATCATATTCTATCCCAACCTTACCCAAAACCTCATCACTCATGGCCCCACTACTTTGGAACCATCCCAATCCAACATGTTCTACTTGAAAGTAAACTAAATATGTGGTGTCTAAATCCCATATAGAACCACCTTGGATTCTTAATGTCACTTCTTGAATAACTCTAATGACCCTCACTCAGGTCTTGTCAAACATATCCTAAAGTAGAAACCTCAACCTATCACCTAGAGGAAACTATATTATCTCACATACACTATGTATCATTGGAATTATCCTAGTCACCTCCAAATCCATTACTCTCATCTAGCCTCAGGAGGGAGTCTCCAGTCACCAACAAAATGTAAATTTATATCTCTAGTCATCACTTGGCCTCAACCCTCTCATATGTTCCCACTATCCCTAAGATCATAACATATGTTATCCAACATTGCTATTAATACCTTGAGACCTACCTAAGGACTCATGTAAACCTAACCAACATTTTCTCCCATTGTAAACATATTCATAAGAAAATCCTAAATTATTCTTATTGTTAATTAGTAATTGGTCTCATCCTAGGAAGATTTATGCCACCCTATCGCCTCATATAATGGATATAACCATCCATATAGCGCATTATCAAAACCATACATCTATGTAGGGATGAACCCCCATGCATAAAAATCATATAAAATTATACCATAGGTTCTACATACCTCAAACATGGATTTAAGACCTTTGGAATAATCCCCATGCCACTTAAAATCCCAACCTTGCCTCAACCAAGCTCTCACAAACACCCAAGATCTTGTCTCAAACTATATGCCATAAATAATTAATTATAACTAATTATAATTAAGTATTTGATTTAAACCATAGATTTAAAATGATGTAAAGACTCACCAATCACTTCCACATCACTAGAACCTCGAACAACTCCACATTAATGTTATACACCATACCCCTAGTATCACCTCAAGAAAAATCCCTAACCACTGACACCTGATTGGGGACCGATTTCATCCAATTTAATCTAAACCCTACATATATAAGATAATTTCGTTGCCTCAACTGAAGTGATGAATGAAACCATATTTTTACCTTCCTGGGAATTTCTTCTAGGAACTACACATGAAAACTCACTCTAATTGGGATAATTTTACCATTCCCTGGTCAAAAGAACACTGAAACCCTCTCCAAAATAAAATTTAAATCAGTGGTTATCGAAAAGAGTGAATAAAAGAATAGGGAATGGATGATCTTACCATAAACCATCCTTGGAATTTTTAAAAATTCATCAATTCTCTCGGGGAAATCAAAGGAGAAATGAACAAAATAGGAGTCTAAGAAAAATTGATCCCCCTCCTAACACCTCCATCCCCATTAAATATATGGTTATACAACCTAGGAAAAACATGTTTTACCCTTACCAAAAAAACACCACCATAAACAATTCATGATGTGATCAATGGGTTCATCCTTTAACTATTCTTGGGGATTCCCACTCAGATAAATACCATTCATAATGTAAAAAATGGTTCAGGTCTCCCAATCCTTTAGGTAGCAGACTATACCCCTTTTCCAATCCCTATTCATTGAATAAACATCATGGTTCATGGAATGAATGGATGTAGAAACTAAAAATTCAACTCCCATGCCACTCTACACTTCTTTGATGCACACCCAATCACTCATACCAACAATTGGGCCTTAAAAAATATCCAAATGAAACCTATTGATATATCCCAAAACTCAAAGATTAAATATAAATCTCAATTAATTGAATGACCTCACCTCCAAATCATAAATTATAAATTCCTTAAAAATGTAACAACATGTATGTTTTTTGGGAATTTAATTCTCAATTTTATGAAATATAAGATGGTTGTTCTTAATTCTTTTTAGTATATAAAGTGAGATCATATTCCTTTTCTTAAAATGTGTAAAAACTATTTCCTAATGGATTCATGTTTAGTTTCCTTTTATCCATCCTCATTTAGATCCCATTTGAGTAATTTCAACACCTTTTTTCTTATAATTTACAACCTTTTGTCCAAAGCTCAAAAATTTAAAATAATATCCATAGAAATTGTTTCTTTATTGAGGTATTGGATATGTTATTGTCCATTATTGATGATTTCTGGGTGAAACTCCCTTAAAAAATATTTCCTCATAATCATAATATTATTTTTTTGGCTATGATATCCGTAAAATGGGAACTTCATTAGAGAAAATATCTTCCCTCCACCACTATCCATATTCTTGTCCTTTTATTAGATTCTTAATTTTTGATAAAATCTCAATGATTGATATTTATCACAAAATTTTTTCATCCCCGCTGAATTTATACCTATAATCGTAGTTTTTATTGTCACAATATCATAACCCATTCTTCCTTTCCCATTATAGTTGGAAATTTAGTTAATTTTATTAACCCTTTGTACATGTAATTATTTCTTTCAATTCATCATAAAAGAATCTACAAAACTATATATTAATTTTGGGGTCACGTATTTTTACTCTTGTTACATGCTTCTATTTTAAGTATACAACTTCTTCATTAAGGTATTCATCCCATTTATGTTCCTCCTCAATATAGGCATTAAGGTCCTCAGTGGACATCAATTTTCTATTTAAAATTGATCACATATTTTTAATTTTTAACAAAAACTCATTTAACTTCAATAATATTATCTACAAGTTTAATTTTATATGTTATTAGATCAATATATCCAAAATAATCCTTCAATGGTCTACCAATCATTCTATGTTTCTTGTACTATGGATATAACTGCTCATGCTCCCTTTAAAGTTCCACCTTGAGGTTTACACCACCCTTTATTTGATCTTTTTGTTTTGATACATCTTGATCCATCTCTACCACTGTCACAATTTAATCCTCCACATTTAAAATAAAAATTATTTCATCTTCAAAAATTAATCATTTTATTCTTCCATACTTTCATTTCTATTTTATTAAAACATCATACTGAATGAATTTCTATGTTTAAAGTTTCATTTTTTTTAAAACTTTCATTACTTTTTTTTGACAGTTCACCTTCAGATTAACCACTAAGATTTCTTTGGAATCTCTTATAAATATTCCTATAATTTTCACAATTGAATCATTCTAATGATATCTCCCCTTTATAACTTCCTTTAGATAACAGAAATTTACATATTATAACTCATAAGGACTAAACACTTACATATAATTCTACTTAATTAGAACCATGAATGTCATATTTACAAGTCACTAAATTTAATCTCTTTTGATGAGTTTTTTTATGTTATCTCTAACATAACCTATATATACCATGAAATGTTGTTACTATGATATTCATTTAATGATTTTTTCTATGATATTTCCTACTTATGGATCTAATATCTTTGAATTATAAAAAATTGGTACCTCATAAGAATATTATTTAAAATTTTAACATCATTTATCTCGTCATAAAGACAATGAATAACTATTATAACATTATTGAGGTGGATAAATAAATCATCAAAGTTTTTGTTTTGTCTCAAATTAATATGATTAAATTTATTTTGTAAAACTTTTATTATTACATCCTTGAACTTTTCAACGAATTTATAAATGTTATAGTGTTTATCATAACTATATTACATCTATTTAAAACTCATCGTCTTCATATTAATTTTATTAGATAATTCTTTGGATAGAGAAATTTGATACTTTACATCATTGTTGAGTAATTTTCTAACATTTTTAGTCATCAATAACTTAGTAAAGTCACTTACATGAATTTTGTGAATCACAACAGAATAAATATTGAGAACAAGATACATATATGTTACCTCATTCAGTTCATCTAGATTTTTTAGTTACCCCAATCAAATAAAGGAACACCTTTTGTAATGAAAAAATCATCCATGTTGATAATTCATTGTTGATAGATTTTATAAACATCAACCTTACGGATCTAATACCACTAATTGCAACAATATCATCCCAACTCAACCTAAGAGGGATTAATTATCACTTGATTTATATTTTCATATAATATTTCAATGGGTTTGGTTCTCGTTTTTCAATATTTCTTGAAACATTTCATGATAAACTAAACAATTAAATAATTTTGATATCGAAAATAGATACATTGATACTGATGATATTACATAGTCCACCACTAAAGGATAATATAAGGAGAATATTCTAATGATGTTTCATTTGACTAGGGGATTTCATTACATGCTATATATGAATTTAAAGTTTAGGAAATGTGTATTATTAATACCAAAGACTCTCCCCTATCTTAATATCCCCCCATTACCTCAATAACGATTTATAAGGATTACTTTACCTAATAGTTTTTCATAAAAATATTCACAGATAAATTAGCGCCAAAATATTAGGGTGTTATTTTTGAGATTGTGTTTCTTCTTTCAAATTTGGATATTAAATGAATTTAGAACATAAAAATAGATTACTTTTTTTCATGATATTTCAACATTCATTATAATTGGTGTATCATATATATAACTTATTTATTTATTCTAATATCATAACTTTTGTCATCTAATTAATATTTTTTCATTTTCCACTTATCAATTATTAATTTGACCTCCAAACTATCTAAAACCCTCTAATTATAATGATCAAATCCAAATGTAAGTCCACCAAATTTTAGAAATGTTAAAATTAATATAATTTCTTAGAAATATTTGTATTGCAACATATAATCAATGATTACATTAGGATATACTTCTAATTTACCATATTAAGGTGTGACAGTGCATATTACGATGTGATCATCAAGTCAACTGCATATGCATACAATCTCATTAAAATATTATCTCAATTATTAAAATATCGATGCATGGTCTTTTATATCTCCATAGATAATATGGTCATTGTAGTGTCATGATATAAGTTATAGTCCTTTAGGCTAAACCAACTAACATTCCATTGCTCTCTACATAAAACAAGAACATCCTGAAAACCTGTACTATATTGTGGTTTGATCTATCCAAAATCTCACATAATTAAAACATGGTATAACTCTTTCAAAAGTATACAATCAACCCTTAAAAAATACATATTCTTAAACATTTAAAATCATATCATTGCATCTTGAACCATCTTTATAATACAACATTTTAATATTATAGTGAGATGTATTTTATCATGACGATGTATGTTTTTATGTGACTAGAATACCAAATTTTCAACATACTATGATATAGTATGCATTGAAGCATAATAATTTTAATTACACCATTATGGTGTCCAATTTGGTATAAACCACTCCAAGCCTTCCTGAATCACAACCAATTATATTATTAACATGTCACCATCCTTTTTGAAATGGCCATAGTTTCTTACAGTGATGGGATCCCTTTTGGAAGACATAATTCTATGATTTTTCCAAACACTCCCAACCCTCTATAAGGATTTATTGAACTTATAAACTAGATATAAAACTTCATTATCAATAAACACAACACTTCATCCACTATAAAATTAACTTTCCATCATTGAATTTAGGTGACCAATTCATACACCTTGGTTTCAATATCCTCTTAGAATCAAAATAAACCTAACCAATGATAGACTTGGTTAGAACAAGATTCTAGATCTAAACTCTAAATAAAAAAAATCTAACCTCTAACATGTAGACTATTCATATAAACCCATCATTTATGTTCTTATCATAATACCTTTTTATACATTTCCATACCAATATTGTTGTTCTCCTACCTTTTTTATAATTTTCATGGATTGCTCGAGGAGACATATTTTGATGTTTTAGGTTGATGTAGTCATTTTAACTGCTTGGAACTGGTCAAGGTGGGGATAGGTCATTTGAGGTTACATACACCTTCACTCCATGATTTGGTGCTAAAAACACTTACCTTTATAACTAGATTTGATACCAAATTGGATGTACCAAACTAAACATATATATATTTCAGTAATTTAAACATTAAATATAATAATAAAACACAATCCCAAGAATTTAAGGTTTGGTGTATTCAAGGACTAGCTAGATAATAAACTCATTTCATAATACTTGTGAACATTTCTCTGTAATCAAACCTATCTAAAACACCTTTTATAATTCACATATGTCACACTCATCTTCATAACATAGAAAATGGAAACATAAAAAAATGGGTTCGGTCACATGATCAGTAAGGTAAAAATTCAACAATATTTCATCTGGAGTTAACTCATAGGCATATGAGAAAACATTAGTAGGGGATAAATAATTTATTAAAAAGAATATATAATAATAATAGTAGTCCATAAGTTATGATAGAAAGACATGTAATTTAAATTGAATAAACATTTATAATGGAATATTATTATAAAATAATATACATGATCCATGGATCATAGTCATTGGAATATGACATAAAAATATGATTTTCACTAACATGTTACACGCCCAAACTCATTTCGAGTTCATGAAGACCTGCTTTCAAAGGTAGGAAATCACTTCCATTTATGTAATTAGATCTTAGAAAACAAATTTTCAAATATTTTGGGAGATCTTATCATCATTCCCTTTTGAGGGAACTATTTCATACTTCATGACTCTCTTATATATTTAGGATTTATTCAAGAAACCTTTACTTAATTACAAGTATAAAATTGGTCACCCTTGTATTAACAATAAATTATTCAGCATGTGTTGATTTCAAAATCATATTTATGTATATGAGGTTCTTCATTAATATATACATCTGTATGTATCTATGTTTGTTGATTGATTCTAACCTTTTATAAATGGATTAGATATTATTATATCTTTTATTATTAGGATACTAGTTTTATATTGTGTAGAGCTATGGAATTTATCATTGGGGAGATGGGTATTTTTTTATGTTAGGATCATTACCTTGAGATGAGATTCCTATGTATCCTTGTAAAATGAATCAAAACACATGTAGTTCGGTGCCACTTGATGGGACACACCATACATTTTAAATTCAGTTGACGAGGACCAAACTGTGAAGTTTACATCATGCATCAAGAATGTCTAGGATAAATATTCATAGGCAAGAGATGATGTGGACTTATGACAAATAAGACCTTAGGAACTTGAATAAATATATCCTCCCATGTTAGATATAAACATACTGTGGATATGGTCTATAGAATATTTGGGTGAATTTTTTGTTTTTTTAGACATCAAGGAGGCTTCCTTCATATCCCATTTGGGCAGAAATCAAATCTCACGTAGTTCAAAAATGATATATCTCACACTAATAGAGGATACCCAATTGGATCATAAGGAATATTTACTTTTTAGGTAGTGGAAACACGGATGGGTCTTATACCAATTAGGAGTCCAATTTAAAGGAGAGAGTAATATCCATAATCGAGTTGCTCTCATAAGATAGGTAAATGATCATGTGGATATTATGATCCACATTATCCTCTAAGCCCACATGATTCATGATCGGTGTGAGAAATAATATTAGTTGGATGATATTACAAACCACAAAATCCCCTTCATCGATGAGTGGATGAGGCTGGGGATATGAGAGAGAGAAAGGGCTCTTGTGCTCATCGCCTCTCTTATTTTTGTTACCGGGGTCCAGAATTCTGCACCTATGTTGATACAACCTTACTTGAGATACTAGGGGATTACACTCGAATGGATTACCTATAAAGGATCCCCTATTCCACTTTATATAGGTGAAATATTTAATAGGATCGGCCTATGGGCCATAGGTGTAGCTCCTGAGCCTAAAGAGCCACTTACCACTATACATAAGGTTAAGATCCCAATTACCACAAGAATGTATGGTTGCAAACATTCAAAGGATCCCACTTGTTATGTAGGGTAATAGTAAAACTTCATCTACCATAGGAATATATGATTAATAAAACATGATGGTGTTCCATGTACTCTGATCACATATATTTGTGGGCTTTAGTATTGGTCTTGTCATGGTGACTCACAAAGGGTCCCATTTGATGTTTAATGATCACGGGGAAGATTGAATAGATGGTTATTTGAATAGTTTGAAGAGGGGTTGAGATATGATCAAATGATATGAAGAATGGTATTGAGGATGAAGAACCCCATACCACATATTATTTTATATGTGAGATTTTGGTGCACAAAGATTCCATTCACATATGATTTGTTGAATGATTGTTCGCAAAGGAACCTTCTATGTTGACAGATATCTATAAAGGAGTTCTCTATGAAGAGTGATGTTCACAAGGGGATTTTTATGTAAATGGTTGTTTGTTAATTATTTTTGTTATGTGGACTACTTATAATTCACTCTTTTACGTTTCAATTTGTACTGAATGATTACCTGCTAAAAATCACTTGCTCAAGCTATCTCTCTTTGTTTCTTAACTTGTCACTTTCTCACCCCTCTCCAATATTTGTGTGTGGTTTTTATAAGGTTCATAATGTTATAGTAATTCCTAGATTATATGAATAAATAAAAAACCAATTTCCATAATGGATTTTTTCAGGAGGCATGAAAATTACACATCACCCCACAAAAGAAAATTTGTTTGCGGGGGGGGGGGGAGGGTGACACCTCACTCCACAAACAAACATTTATTTTTAAGGGTATTGATGGTTACACCTCACCCATAAAATGAAATTTAGTTATGGGGGGGGACAAAAAATCCTACCTCACCATGCAAAGGAAATGTTTTCCATAGGACTCACTTGACAATTGAAATATTGATTGCAAAGGAACTATTCTATGTGTTGTGTGAAGGTTCAGTAAAGAGGCTCTATGTGGAGGTGATATGTGGAGGTTCTATGAAGAGGATATGATTTATTTCCAGATCTAGGTTTTTAACCCTTTTAATACTCACATGGATCGATTAATTTATTCAGGCCTTTCTAAATTCATAAAACCCTTCGAATCTTCCTTGAGAAATTTTTGAAACAAAAAAAGGTCCCCATGTCAGAATGGGTCTAATCAGCATGAAGAGAAGTCTATTCTGAGGAAGAAATTAGTATTGATGGATTGTTTTTTGGGTGAATGTGGACCAAGATAAAAACCCATGACAATAAAAAGTTGGAAACCTCTCAATTTATTTTCCATGTAGTGAAATATAGCACGTCGCAGTCCAGTCAAACCGTGCTCATTTAGCATCCCTCTTTTGACTAGAATTTTAAATTGAAGATGACCTTTCCCACATATCAATTAATCACTTCCGTGAGTTTTTATATTCCAAAAAATGGATTAATTATCATTTTCAGTTGAAGCAATCCTGCATAGAACTAAAGTATTCTGCATCATGACTGAAGTGATTTGTGGTTTACATAGTGGATTATGTGATTCATGGTGTGTATATCATGCTATGTAGTTTATAAGCCTTTTCAATGTAAAGTTATTTATTCTATGTGTTTAGAAAGTTTATTTTACAATTTTATAGGAGAAAATACATGGATCTTCCACAAATTGGTTGCCTTTTATGCTGATGAAATGGGGAATTACACGATTGAATGAGTTGAAAATAACATAAACCATGACATCAGTCCATATAATCATATTTTAGAACGAATTTTGGGTATTTAAATAAAAAGTTACCCTATTTCACATAGGCTACTTCTTTATGGATTTGTATTTATATAATATGTCCCTATCTTAGTACTGCATTGTACAAATCAATAGATTTCTTAGATATAAAGTCAAACAAAACAGCATAAGAAAATATTTCAGTGACTGGGGTTTTCATTCAGGAGACCTACATTGATGGGTTTGTTTTGAATTATACCCCCTTTTCATTAATGGAAATAGTATATACACTAGAATTAGATATCCAATTAAATCATTACATTATTTAGACTTGAATGGGGATGGCCCATTTGGTTTCTCCATATTTTTGAAGAGCTTTTGGCTAAACTAAAGGTAGTAAGACTGTATTAGTCTACCTAGGTGTCGTAGAATTTTTATCACTAAAATAGGTACATCATTCCTCTACTACTTAGATAGTATATATTAGATACATCTATGTCCCACCTAGTGCATTGATATTTCAGTATTAGTCCTTCGAACATCTAGATGGTCATGGGAGCACTAGTCATTGCAGATATGTAGGACGAGGTTCTGCCTCATTCTTCATTATGGGATGACCCCAAGATAACCCCACCACTTGTGAGTGAATTTATCAAAAATATAATAGAACCTTAAAGTGGTCAACCCCGATCCCAAGAAACATGTCTTTGTTTCGATTGTATTCTAGTATTTTCCTCACAAAATGGTCTTGAACCTCATGTAAGGATAAAAAGGACATGTCCTACACAAAGAACCCACAGATGCACTCGTTCGTATAAGAATATTCTTGAGTAGGATCTCTTCAATCGATGGGGATATAAAGATTCCCATGATGTTGACTGATTGGTTGGTATTAAAAATTTTCATTACTTGTTTCTCAGTGGTTGGATACTACTAGTATGTGAATTGAGCATTGGTGTTAGAGTTTCGACCCTTGTGATGGTATCCCAGATGGATACCAGAAGACATGTAAAATTGGGGGACCCAATACTAGCATATATATACCATTTATTAGGAAAAATTATCTGGGGGTCCTCTCTACAGGCTCATAGGACCTTTCCCACTTCTTTAGGGATTGGAATCAGCTCACCTGGAGGTTATGAATTTATCAATGCCCAGAAAATTATAGATGCTCGATTTTGGACATCATTACAATGTGTAAATGGGGTGAATCCATTAATATTAGGGTATGTAGAATTGATGTACTCACATGCTCAACCATCCTGAACTCTTTGTATACACCCATATTCATATCCCACTGATACCCTGGTAAATGACTCATATGAAAATAACACATGTGAAAGGTACCTTATTTCCTCAAGGGAGGGTGTTCTAGTTTCTAAAATTGATGGAAAGATGATCTATTAAGGGTATTAACCTTTCTAATTTTAATGTTAATTCCATTTAATATAGAAGAGTTTCCCATTATCACTCAATAGTTAACACCAAGAAAAACACCTGATGGCTACATGTCAAATTTCACTAATGTTCACACAAGAAAATATAAAATCTTGGATTGAACTTCCCACCCAAGATATCATTCATGGAATTTATAAATATTAATTTGAATATTTGATCCTATCATACAAAAATTTATAACAGGAAAATTCAGTATCCAATATTAAGGGTCCACCCATAGCTATGTTCTTAGATGGAAAGGATCACACAACAGAATCAGTCAAGACATGAAAGAGGATTACACCACGAAAACCCCATATATCATAAATTTAGTATAAGTTGTTGAGGATTTGGGGTTCAACCCATAAAAGTACTTGTTATGTACCAATGGAATAATATTCCAACCCACCTACCCAATTGTTCATCCCCACATAAGCTACATAACCCATGCTATGGAGGGAGTGGGATAAGTTGAGTAATTTCTTTCCCATTGACTATATATGGAACTTTCTTTAGGATAAAAAAATCATTCTGACTAGGTTTGGTGGAATATCTATGCTCGAGATCATTTATTAAAAATATAATCTTGATTTAGTGACATCCTACATCTGGGAACTTGAATCCTCCATTCATTCACTACATGGTCAATTTATATTTCTACATCGAATAATTGAAATTCTAAGACTATATAAAAGAGAGAGTGAATCTAGTGGTAGTGGTTCATAGGGAGTCGATGAGGTTGATTGTCCATCTCTACTTGAACTTTCTGATATGCCTTATTCCTCATGATTGAGGCCTTGAAAGTTCCCCTCTCTAAAGAGATTGGTACCAATGATGCAAAGAAAGTAAGTGCATCGACCTGATCCTTACCCACCAACAAGGCAAGCCATATATGCTTTATCCATACCTATATTTGTAGCATTTCATAAACCCTATAGATTGTGGGATTCTAAGAGATATAATTCATCTACTAAATATATCTAGGGGTTATTCAGGCATAGGAGATTGATTTTTGAGGATAAAGGATGATCAATGAACCCAAAAATATGTGTTTCCAAGATAATGCAGAAGAAATCAAATCATATATTGAGGATATGGATTCCTCCATCCATTCATTCAAAGGAAGGATTCATTAGAATGAACGAATGTAGGAAATGGTGGAAGAAATGTTATTAGTTGTCAATTTTATGATGAGGTAATATAATCTCATGCGTCGACTCTCTTTTTGATCCCACTATAATATTGTAACATTTTCTCTCTTCACAATTATTTGATCCCCAATTTTTTATTTATTTTATGGGAGATGTATTTCCTATTTCTTCTTCAGATTACATAGAGGGAGGAATAGTTTTTTGACTGGATTATCCTAAGGGTGAAAGGGTTTTTGAAAAAGGATCTCCAAGGATAGCCAAACATATTCAGGCTGTGATTTCTGATATAACAAGGGTATTTCATCCCTATCCCCCACCTTCTATTTTACCTATTGAATTAACTTAATGGGAAATCATGAGTCATGGGTAGGTAATGAAGTTGGAAACTCACATCTATTTTTAGAATAAAAGTAATCATTGTATCATTATTGATTAATTTTCAAGAAACATGTCTAGTTGTATTAATGAATCAACTGGTGTAGGGGTTACCATAGGTTCTACAAGTAAAAAGGTTCCAAATTTTCAAGATCCTACACCCCCTTTGATTTTGGAGGTGAATTTGATGGTAATGATAGTTCCATGGAAATATGATCTAAATGAACATTTGTGATTGAAAGCAGGGGTTTCTATGGAAAAGGTTGAGATAGATAATTCTCTATCCCCTATGTTGATTGACCTTCCCCTGGGTAAAACAATATTGGGTTAATCATCAATGTAGGCATAAGAATTTTTGGGTTTAACTATAGATCTAAGTTCACTCATGTCCATACCAATGTGATCAATATCATTGAGTGACCTTCTAGAGATTAATGATCTAGTTGAACATGCACCCTGGCACAAGTATCCCCATGAATGTTATGTTCTAAGGACAATATGCAATCTGAAGTGGCATCACTGATAATTTCGTTTAGTGGGGTGGTGATGATTGTGGATTTTGTGCTTCAAAAAATGAAAGTGAGACTCTCAATTTATTTATAATATCATATTTCTCCTTATATGGTATTGATTTTTGGACACCCATTTCTGGAGAATTGATCCAAGTATCTGATATCCGATATAAATTAAATTTATAATCACCTCAGGGGACCCTAACTTTTATAACTCTCAACCCCTCTAGTTTTTGAAATGTTTATGATTGACCTCCCCTTGCTAACCTGGTCCCAGAATACATTCTTTCCTCCAATAGTGATTCTGAAGTCATTTAGCTGAATCTTGATAATTTCTACATTTCCCAACCGACAATGTAGAGGAAAATATGGAAACATATTCCTCATACCCCTCTATCAAATCTTCTATTAAAATTCCCCTTGTTGTGTCACATAATTTCTAATCTTGGTTATGTTAGGTTTCACTATCATTCCATACATACTATAGTGAATGAGGTTTTTTTCATCATAGGGAAAGAGAGAGAGAATGTTACAGTCTCAAACCATAATCACAGAGTCGATATCCCATTATGAATGCCACCAAAAATATTATACTCAATGAGTATTCTGAACAAGTTGGAGTAGCATCCAATCGAAAAAGTAGAGTTGCAGAATAAAGAACCTTGGAAGAAAAAATATTTTAATATATAGATCACAAAATCAAGAATTTTATCATGATTAAATAATGATTAATGAAGAGAATTAAATGGTTAAAGAGGTATAGAATGTTGAGTAATATGAAATGGAGAGTGAAGAGGAGTTATAAGCTAACACCGAAATAGCGGTTTTAATGTTTTTAGACCTATGTTGAGTGGTATAGGATTATGATCATGTAATGATTAATATCATTGAATACATCGAACAATCCTTATAATAGTATATAATCAATTATATGGAGATACTCTGAGTCATAGATGCTTATAATCCTTCTTGACATATGAAATGAAAACGGGATTTACATTCAATCATATATCTCTTTGTTCTAGATTTCCTTTTCCACTTTAATAGTAATACTAGAGTTGACTCATTTGTTAGAGTGTCCATGTATTAGTTTGTTTAACTTGAAACAATGGTAAAAGGAAGATAATATTAAATTTTTCTAAGATCATATGTCCTAAAGAGATGAATATCGACTTTTTTCTAGGTTTCCCTTTGTGATTTTTCTACCCAATGAGTTTTATGTATATTTTAATAGGAAATTTATGGTTTTCATGGTAGACCATTGAAATGTTGTTTTTAGTCATAATAATTTGACTAAAGTAATTATCCCAAACAAGTATTATAGTCTAGAGTATGAAATTCCATATATATATTTGACTCATGAGTAGCATGTAGGGAAAACTCATGATTAGGGTTTAATAAAGATGAACATTGAATCCTTTAAATTTGATGGGAAACCTATATAGATTTAATTCTTATATAGGAGAAGGAATTTTTTATATTTCATTCTGGTATGGGATTTAAATAATGTGAATCACTAAATCCAATAAAAGGTACCCTTTCATGGATCTATCTATCATATACTTGGTGGGAAAGGTATAATTAATTGTGTGTCACATAGTTTAGTTTCACTCTATAAGGAATCTTATGTTCTATAGTTTAGGTTTAAATGATGAGGACCATGCCTTATAGTTTAATTTATTATGGGTTGGATGGGTTTCATATAGTTAAATTTAATTGTGATAAGGACATTGGCCACACAATTTAACATCATATCATGGGGGAATATGATTGTTTTTGTGTGTGGCCACATGTCTTTCACCAAAATATTGGTGATGCATGATTCTATGGTGATCTGACCAGGAATGTTCCAAAATCCTTTATAAATGAAGAGGGATGGTTGTAAGCTGTAATCTTGGGGCCTCTAGATCCAAAATGTTATCTGGGACTAGTATACAATGAATGACCATATACCATGTTCAAAAAAAATTCCAATATATTTTCATGGAATACCGAAGAAAAAGATGTCTCACCCGAGGAAGAATGTGCCTCTGGTTGATAGGACTTTTGGGGGTGACATATATAGATCCAAAATAGGTCATATTATGCATAGTCAAAACAATGGTGTCCTTAGGATCTAAAATTATAATACTGATTGCTGGAGAAATCTTAAAAAAATCTAGATTTCCTATACATAGAGTATGATTTGTGTAAGGGTTGTTTAAAAGTATAGAAGTATCCATTTATGTCATAATTACCCAATATTTGATAGAAATATTTCTAATGAAAGTCTAACCTATATGGAGGAAGGTAGATTTTTTTTATTTGGGACATAGGTTCTAGGAAACATTAGGTATCTCAACAAAGTGGTAATCAAGATACATGTTGTTTTGGGAATGATTCTACACACTTATTGATTTTTTGTGTGGATAGGGGGCATTTTTATTTTTAATACAAGCTCAAAAATAGAGTGGGAATCCATAATGTACCCTCCTCTAAAGATCTTTCTCATACATAGAAGATTGGGTCATTTTTATATTTTTTTAGGGAATGGATATTGGATTTTAGCATCACTACATATCTCGTAATGGAAATAATCAAGCCATACAAAGTTCATGGATGGGGGTGGTAAATGACCAATTCCTAGGATAATGGTTCTCTCAAAAAGGTACTGAAATTTTGTGGATTTTTATGCTGTGTAATGTGGACATGGACCATGTAGTTTTACATCATGTAATAAGGATGTTTAGTGTACCTTTTATGGTCTTGTAACTAAGACCATGTCAACCCCGATGTGAACTGATATTCCTTGATCATGTGGGAAACCATTATAAAAACCCTAAACCCACTTAATATATACATCAGGTGGGAAAAAAAGTTGTGGAAAAGGTTTCTTTCACCACATAGAGGCAATTTTGAATAAGGTATATGGGGAATTTTAATCATGTAGTAGCTAAACCAGGATGTAGGATCCAGGTATTGTTATGTATCTTACGGGGTTGAGAATCATGTTGTGCATAGTTCTGTTAAACCATGAAGATCAAAATTACACATAAAGTATTATGGTTACCCAATCTCATTTAAATGATGAGTGGGATAAGGAATACTGCTTCATGGATGTTCGGACATGCATCGGGCAGGGGGAAAGAAATTAGAAACCAAGATCTTGGGAGTTTTTTAATCATAAGAAATGATATGGGAAAATTATTTGGGGATTCACCTCATGATGTTGTTTAAATAGTGGTTTTAATCATAATGATTCCAGGGATTAGAGAGATAAAATAGGTCTCTCATGAGGATGAATTTTCCTGTATTTGATAGGAATTTTAAGGTGACTTGTGTACATCCAAATAGGGGCATATTATGCATAGTCAAAAAAAAGTTATCTTCAAGAATCATACATTCTATTACTGATGGAAAAGAAATGTTTATGGGTATCCAAAAATATTTGAATTCAATGAGTATGATGTGTGGAAGGGATTTTTTTGAGAACAAGGGAAGCATTTGGGCTGGCATATGCCATGGAATGTGAAGTTACCTACATAGCTCTTTTTTCTTTGTGGGAGAGGGGGTATTTCCTATAATTCATGGATGGTTCTAGGATATGAGGTATATAAATCACTATGTATCCCATTATGATGATAATCATGCCACATGTTGTTCTATAATTTTGTTATGGTAGGATACCAGCACCAAGGGTTGTGATCCACTCATGTATAGATCGAAAATGTTATATAGTTTTACATCATGCAACAAGGATATCATCAATGAAATTTTACATCATGTGGAAAGGATGTTGTCATAAATTTTAATATCTTGAAACTATGAAGAAATGTATTTTAGTTTTCCATTGGGTGACAAGGATGATATATATGAATTTTAGGGTCTTGAAAATAGGACTAGAAATGATATGTAGTTTAACATTATGAAACAATGATGATGTGTTGTGTAGTTTATCATCTTGCAACATCAATGATGGGAACCTTGTAGTCTAACATCATACGTCTCGACTGAAAGTTTGTGGCTTCATCACATGAAATATTTCTTATGAAATTTTCCATTAATAGGGGGAATGGTGTGTTCCCATCTATTTAGATTAATAAATAATCTCCATTGGGCTATAATTTTTGTATGATGTAATGTCATTCCAAATTTTGTTAAAGCTTTGGGGTTCTCTTCCCTAGAATAATTGAAATCTTCAAAGAAAAAAAAATTCTCCCCAATTGAATAAATATATAATAACTTTTCTATAAAGTCTTATGCTATCCAGTTTTGGTATATTCCCAAATGATGTGTGGTATACAACCTTTTCTCATCAAGTTGGTGTAACTCATAAAACCAATTCTATGATTGTTTGTCACCTAATAGTTGTACATAGATAGATATTTAGAATAAGGGAAATTAAAACTTTATGGGAAGTGCTAATTCTATTTCATAAACTAGTGAATACAACATTCCCTGAGTAGTACTGAAGGGAGCGGTTCAGTAGGCCCGCAAGGCATGCATGATCTTTTTAGGACAATATTTTATCTCTTTATTCACAATTTTATAGATAATACATGATAGTGTTTTACTCAATTCCATGATCTATCCACTTTTTCTATATGGTAGCGGGATGAATAGTAGGATTTGATGTTGTACTCTTGGTACAACTTCTTCAGTTAAGAAGAATAAAAGTTGGGGCCATTTTTCATTGGTAAAATGTGAGAGACACTAAATTTTCTGATGATGTTTAGATTCATGAAATTTATTATAATTTTGGTCTCAAATTCCATAAGAGTTATCAACTCATCCCATTTAGGTATAAATTAAATATATGGAAAGATGAATTTGAACTCTCTCACCGTAGTTAGAGGGTACAACCCTAGATCATTCATTCCTCATTTGGTGATTGTCCATGAGTAGTTAGATATATATAGACACACTAGGAGCTGATGGATGATGTTGGAATACACCTGTAAGGAATGAAACCTTTTGAAGAACTGTTTTCAATCCCAAGTCATTGTAGGGAAGAAATATCCAGGCCTCCTGATTTTGTGAGAAAGGGAACCATAAGTTCCAGCAAGATCTTCTTCCATGGTGTAAATAGTTTCCTCACTATCAATGATTTTTAGGAGTATACCATCAAATAATTCTAATAAATAACATTTTGACAACCCAGGTGGTCATAAAGAGATAAATTGAATTCCCATTGTTGAATGAGTTATTTTCAGGGTTTGTATGGTGGGAGGGCCCCATTTTAGAGGTATTACCTTATGGGTTCCATCCACCCATTTCTATTATTACCTTGTTCAGGGGTATAATTGACTTTGTTGATCTATTTTGTGACACATTGAACAAATGCGAATACAAATTTTTAATGGGTTACAATGATGATTATTTCATCCTGATCACGATCTTTTAAGGCCACACCAGCATTTTCTAATGCATCAGCATGAGCATTTTTTGAATGTGGGGAATGAGTTAGTGTTAGAATTTAGGTTTATTTATTTATCAACCATAGAACATAATTAATTAGGGGGTCAAATCTTATTTTTTGATATAATAATCATTGATGATATTCTTAATTACCAACTCAGAATCACCTTTTATTCTCAAATGAGACATAATTATTTTCAAATCTAGCACCAATCATGCAATAGGGGATTGATATTCATACTATTTGTTAGTAAATCCTTTTGATATCATAAGTAAGTAAGTTATAACTACTTGTCTTGGGGAAATTAGAATGGTTCCAAATAGGAACTTTCAATGGTTGGGGTCTTTCATTATTTTTTTTATTGGGCTTCTGGATGCACCAATTAAGTACATTTCCTCCATTTATGAGAAATCCTAAACATATAATATTTTTACATCTGGAAGTTCAATACTCATCAGTGCTTCTTATACTAAGGGATGATTTTCTAGAAAATTTCTAAAGGCATGCCCTTTTATCTCCTTTTTAGAATGAACTAGATATCAAACTATATCAGAATGAACACCCATCATAGAAAATGTCCAGTCAGCATTGGAATATTGAAAATATATTTGATAGGGTCAATTTGAGAGATAAAATGGTTCTCATGGTGGTGCAGGTAATGTATTAATTTATGAATTATGAACATAAATTCTAAATAGTTTCTCTTGAGGGTGGAATACCGAGTCTTAGTGTCTATCATAGTGAGACTGAGATAATAAATGATCTTTTCACAACCAACATCATTTTTTTGTATAATAAAATAACCAAAAGATTATTCCTATTTCATTATGTACCTAATGAGTAGATTTCCTTAAACTGGATTCAACAACACTTGTGGGATAATTATTTATTTCTTGAGTTTTTTATGCTTCTTGTTAGTCATCAATCCACTAGAATATAACCCCTTTCATTATAAACCTGATTTAGGGAAAACACTTTACTATGAGATTTTCTATGAAACATAAAATATAAGAAAGGTTAATATGAAGTCCTATCATATATTTCAGGTTATGAGGATGTAACATACCCATTATTTCTTTATTCTTATGAGGGTTGACTTTTATCCATGATGGCATAAAATAAATCTAAGAAATTTTTCTGAAGTAACACTATAAGAACATTTTAGTGGATTTAACTTCAATATTTGTTTTCAATGTTTGTTGAAAATGATTTCCATTTCATCTTGGTGATCGAAATTTTGTATTCATTTTACCACAAAATTCTTGATATAACATTCATCTAATTTATCCATAAAGGGTTTGAAGATGTGATGCATAACACACTAATATATAACACCAACATTATTCAAGATGAAAGGAATCACCCTATAGTAGAATACACCCTGGGGCGTTGAAGGTAGTGTATTATTCAACTTTTGGGACTATTTATATTTATTTATATCCGAAATATCTATCCATAAATTAAAGGGACTGATAACTAGATTTTTCATTGATTATATGTTCAATGATCATAACAACGAAGTCATCTTTCTAAAAATGCCAGTTGGGTTCTCAAAATTTGATTTAAAACTTGATATTTCCATTTTTTTCTTAATAGGTATAATGTTGGAAATCTATTTCATGTATTGGACTTCCTGGATTAAATTGGATTTGGAAAGTTTTACAATGTTATATTCAAACTTAACATAACGAGTTAAATGTTTCTTTATGGTTTCTGGTTTATAACCATGGTGGTCCCCTAAAAATATTAAGTGACAGGTATTCACATAAGGATCAGGACCTAGAATCTCTTTATAATCCCCTTAAACCTTATCCCTATGTTGCCTCAAAAAAGTGGTGTAAATTTATTGCTCATAGAGGGGAAAAACTTGGCTGATTATTGTTGGTCACAGATCCTCCAAATTTATCCTTTGAAGTTCATCCACAGTGGAAGAGACTCCTTCCTTGAATGTTAGTGGAGAATCACTGAGGTCATTTTCTTCATCATCTTAATTTTATTCTTCCTATTCCATTGTGTTCATGTTAGGATGGATGAGAGATGTAGAGGGACATTAATGGGTAGAAGAAAGGTCATTCTCTTTGGATCTATCATCTAGTTTGTGATATCATGATTTTTTTCTAGTTCAGTGAATGAAGTAGTGTCTTATTGATGTTCTTAGGATAATGTTGAATCATTCCTATTTTAGGTATTATTTCTAATAGAGTAATCAGTAATTAATTTGATCCCATCCAATTCAATAGATGTGTCTGGTATCATGAAAATAAATGAGTATTTATCTAAATCTAAGATTATATATTCGTTCTAAATAATGGGTATCACATATTCATCACTGGGTTCCTCGAATAGATTAGATTTATTTATTTACAGACCATTTGGAGTGGTAGCCCAAGCAACACCATCATGTATAGGTTTCTTCCCATCTCTTTTGTAGAATCTAGGATCAATATATTGAGATTCACAAGAATAAAATGGAGATTTCTCACCATGTAATTTACCAACCTGACTATTGCTATAGTATTTTAGGCATTGATGCTATCATTAAGGGATCATTGTATACTGATGAAATCAATTCCTTACTAGAAATTCATTTCAAGCTATTTCTTTTCAGATGAAGTTGAACTCAAAATCAGACACCAAATACCCTAACTAAGTTCTGATATTAATTTGGTTTAGAGAATTCAATTTCATTTATCTTACCCCAAAATCATTAAAGAAGAATGGGAAAATCTGCTTTAGTGTATCCCATTTGGTGAATCATTCTAACATGAATGATGTTGAATCCCGATCTATTTTTAATGAATGATCAAAAGATTTCAATGTCAACTAATCTTATGTATATATACATGGGTCTCATGTGTCCCCGTATAACATCATATCTATCCTTTTTGGTGAAATAGATAACTAAATGACATTATTTTGGATCAATCTCTACATGATACACCTCAGAGGAAGAAACATCAACTACAAACTCACGAGGGAACTTTAGATCCCCTATAAGTTCTTTCTAAATATACATAGATTGAATGAGAGAATCTAGAATAGAAAGATTTTTGGGAATTGTGGAAAATAACTTTATAATGTCATTCTTTTGGGTCAAGGTTCTACATTTCCTTATGGGTAACCATTATGTCATTTTTTAAGCTTACATGCATGGGGAACATGAGTTAAGTTATTGTGATGATGTTGAGGGAATGTTTCATACTATTTACTGGAGTTTCCTTAGCCCTTTTATTTTCCTGGTCAGGTCATGTTTTCACATATTTATCAATTGGTCATTAAAAGTGATTACATCAAAATTGTTTTTCACATATATGGAGCCATTTCCTAGTTCTATCTAATCTCATCGAAGTGATTTCGTACAGGTTTTAATTGCATGGATTGCTCTAGTAAGGATACAACCAGCATATTTTTTTTTGGTTTTGGTTATGCCTCCTTATGATTTCTTGGATCCTTTAGCCTCTATTCATGTCTCCACAATTTGGTGTTGGAATATACATTTCATAATAATACTCATAATAAAATAAGGAATCCATCATGTGAATAAAATTAATTAATCTTAAGATCAATTATTTATTCGGTGAGGACACTGCTTGATGGTTCAATGCCCAATGTATTGTTTAGTGGGGAGGTGCCTATTATCTTATGAATGAAGGCGTGTAGTCTAAGATAGTTATGGGTATATTTTTACAAGGAAATTTTTTTTCTTCCAATGTGTGGTTATGGATATTCTAGCAATTTCGTTTTTGGAAGACTGTATTTTGGATGAAGGTGGTTCTAAAAGAGTCAGTTGTGTTGGGGAAAAAGTGGA
This sequence comes from Viscum album, assembly GCA_963277665.1. NCBI lineage: Eukaryota > Viridiplantae > Streptophyta > Magnoliopsida > Santalales > Viscaceae > Viscum > Viscum album. The sequence continues at coordinate 1,862,173,129 of OY728123.1, read as the reverse complement.
TGGGGTCATAGTTGGTTGTTTCATCTATGCACATAAAATAATATGATTCAAGTTGATTGTTTTTTGAGTCATCCAATCACTGAACATTCTACCATTTAGCCACTTCTTCTAGATTAGTTGAGGGAACACATGCTACCATCACAAGTGGAATTCCCGGGTTTACTTTCCCAGGGTCCATCATTTTTTTCAGATGTATTTGATAAAACAAATAATTCGTAGACATTTTGTTCCAAAATTTGGTGAAAGGGGAAATAATTCTGGATATAATCAAGACCAAAGTGATCTGGTGTTCTGGGATCTAGTAGTGTTAGTTGGTTTTTATCTAAGGCTGCTAAAAAGTAGCTGGGAACCTACTCCTCTTGGAAGGAATAAAACCTACTTTTTATCCTTAAAATGGGGGTCACTTCGTATATTTCTTTTATTCCTGACAAGGTTTTTTCATGTTATTTCCACCCTAGAGGGATTGTTTCATGATAAGGTGTAGGCCTCAGAGTTGGAACTAAAACTAGGGCTGGTTTTAAAGTTATTATTGTAGTTTATGTTTTCTATATCCTTTATCCCTGGGATACTGGAACTACTCTAGATTTAGATCTGGTTTTCAATATGGAGTCTTCAAATATTTGTGAAACATTAGTAAGATCTCAAAATCCATCAATATATTTTATGTGAATGAGTGGTGTTCACAACTCATCAAAAAAAATTATATGAAAAGAACCAACAAATATTCCTATAGAAATTGAAAGTTACAGGAGTAAGTTCCAACCTTCAACCCTATAATAATGTCTGCGAATATATAATTTTATTATTTTCCATAGTTTTATAGGTTGAGAGCTATTGTCTTATACATCATTTAACTGAAAAAATAAATAAATTTCCAGTGGAGGTCTTCTCATCCTATGATTGACCTTGTAGGTAATCTAGTGTACCATACTAAAGTAGGTAACTATTTGTTTTTTTCAAAACATCAGTGTTTTCTATCTTCTTGTTGCAAAAAATATCCCATCATAGGACCACACCAAGATATGTAATGTGTCAGATACTGTTCTAGATATCCGAATCTTTCAAATGTTGGAAACATGGGATTTCCAAAATATGGTAGGGGAAGTGTCTCATCTACCCATTTGGGTAAGGTTTTCTTTCCAGTTTTACAGGTGCACATTTTCTCTCCATATATTATATTTGATATGGTAATGATTCAATTGTGTTAATAAGACATTTGGGAATGGCCAACTGAGCATGGGCTAAAGCCGCGGAATAATGGGTTGAGCAGGATTCATTAGTCCCATTGAAATTTGAGCTTGATCTGGTCATTTGTATGTTGACTAACATTGTTTTGGTTTTTTTCAAAGAGGTAAGTCTCAGTACTCTTCTCTGACTAGTACCAAATAGAATGGTTCCATTCCCTATGAATTGAATTGATGTTTTAAAGCTACTTTCACTGGTATTACTAGATCTTCTAACAAATTAAAATCATTTGTTGGAGTGAAATGATGATTTATTGGAAGAAAATAGATTAAAGGATTAATGTATTTGATAAATTTTTCATTAGGTCTTTTTAATTCTCCCATTTATATCTTGTACTGAGCATTTATTTCCTAGAGTGTGAGGGGTTGTACATATTAAGGTAATAGGTGGGACTAAAATATATCCTTACCCTTTTCATTTGATGATGTTTATTGATGAAGAAAGGGTTCATTTAAAGGATTACCAAAATTTTAGGAAATCCCTTGATTTTTGGTACACACACCTTCTTCATTAATTTAAGTGTGGACTATATTGTGAATGGATACATCCTCTTTCTATCCTATATTGACTTTAGGTTATTCAGTATTTTCATAAGTGGTTTTGTTTACATTTATTGATGTGAACTACATTGTGATCATTTCATATATCTCCAAATAGTGGTATATTCAGTTTCTCTGGGATAATTTACTAGAAGAGATGTGATCCCCCGAAGTTATTATGCTCTTAACGTGGAATTTTTCCTTGATACCATCAAGGGGATCATATTTTATCTTAGTGATCCATTTATATCCATCTAGTGAAGGGTTATCGGAAGGGAACCTCCAGATAATTTGTTTTTTGAGTCCCTAAAGAAGAAACTACATCACAGGATGAGATTAGGAGAGAAGATTCATTTTTTGTTACTTTACCCAAATGAGGGAAACTAACTTTTGCTGAGTATGAGGTAAAAATCCATCATAAATGCCATCTTGGATTTTTCTGTTCCACTGTCTCAACATTTGATCCATTATTTATTGGCCGCATTGGATGTGTCAAAAATTCCCCTAGCTCTTCTGGACCTGTTTTCTTCTATACATCCATGGTTGTAGCTACTGCAACTACTCTTTTGACTTTATGGAGCATTGTCCAAACATGGGAAAAGTGCATTGTATGATTTTCACCTAAGCCACCTGCTTTATAAGAAATTTATTCTTCCTAATTATTGGATTCCCTCAAGAAAGAGGCTTTCTTAACATTTTCATGCACATAATGAAAGATTTTATTGATAGTTATCCCTCTTCTGGCTCGATGGATTTGAGAGTTCTTTTGGGACAATTCTTACTAATAATACAATATATTGTGAGAAGACTCTATTTCATGAATCCTACCTTAATATATAACATTTCATGTTGTCACCTTTGGTTGGATTTGTTGATCAATTAGAAATGTGAAGTGAAATGCACCATGTTTGTGCCACCCTCTGATATAAATATAGTATGGGGTGTTGGTAGTCATATGAATTAATAATTCCAACACATCGAGACATGCATATTCATGGTCTCTTTGATTCTTTTCCATCTTCAGGTGGGGCCTCCAAGTCAATTTAACATTTCATTTCTTATATTACCTTAAAATTATTTTTTTATTCATCATGAGGTACATATTTTATTTTTAATTGAGTAAGATTGGTATATATATTTAGGAATATTTCATGCACATGGTCTTTAGAAAATGCATGTATAATACTAAATTGAGAAGTGTCTAAAGGCTATAAAATTTATGGTATGTCCTCCTTATCGAACTATCTCTTCATAAGAAAAATGTATTCTTTATCTTTCACAAGAGGATCATCAATAAGATCTGACCAAAGTGGATTATTATTGGTTAATTTATTATAAAGTATGGTGGTTGGAAGAGATTTCCATTATTGGGTAATAAGTAAAGTGATCCAAGGTTTTTTTGATAATAATAGTTTCTTTTGGCTATCTCCCAGTTGAGAAAGAATATTTCGTGTCCGTGATGAGGTATAAGGCATGATAAACCTCATTTTCCAAAGTACAACATGGTTGGAGGACTTTATTAGATTTGATTCGTCAAGGAGGGGAACTTCTTGAAAAACTAATGTTTCTTGGAAAGGAGATAATTTATAGAATATTCCATCATGGTGAGGACTACTATCATGGCTTAACATTTGACTACAAGTAAAGAGTATACAGCTTCTACCGTAGGGAGGACCTTTGGGCATATGTAAGAATGGGGAGGACCTTTTTTTCAGTTTTATCTTTTGGAAACACAAAGGAATACTTCATTACTCATAAATAGATGGCCTTTTGAGATGGATCATATTCTAGACATGATGAGAGCCTTCATGGTAATATTTATGGGCAGGAACTTTAGAAATATTTTGAAGCTAAATTGTAGGGAAATTTTTTTCAATTACCTCTATTGCTTTTGTAATTTGGTAATATAGAAGTAGAATCTTGAGCCTTCATAAATAGTTTTCAAAAGGATTTAAGAAAACATTCATTCTTTAGAGTTGGGCCATGGACCAACTCTTCCTTTTCAATTCATTGTTTATGATGATTCTTTTTAGAGGCTTTCTTGTGGGTGATTTAGGTATCTTATAATTGATGTTGACTTTCATATATTAAAACCTGTTTAATTATCTCTGTTGTCACTATCAGAATTTTCCAATGAGTCTCTATAATTTTAGTAGTGGGTTTTTCCTACCCTATATTGTCCACCTGGGTACATTGATATCCTTTAGATGGAATGGGGATATGAGCATGGTCTTGTTTTCCATTTATCATAGTATTTTGGTCAGAACTCTACTGGATGGGTGTAGGAATACATGTCTACTCCATAGTGACACTTGGGTTATGCTATTGAGTCACTTCAAATATGGAATCATGGTTGTGTGATTATATTATAGTCTTCGTCAATGTGATCATTATGTATTGGAAAACCCATAGAATGTGTGTAGGAATAGATGTCTATTCTTCCATCTTTTCCATAATGTTAGGCTTGACTTCTTCATCTCCGATGGGAAGGAATTCCTATTCTGTATCCAGATTGAAGATTTATTCCTTCTCTTCTCCTCCATTTATTATTTGGGTATGCCAACAATCATTATGGGAGGGGTAGAGTTATGAGTCTGCCTCTTTTTTTATTGATTTCTGCCAGCTTGTTTCTCTGATTACCATAAAACAATGTTGGCATGATTTATTTATGTGGGAAGGGGTTTGAACCTTCTCACATTTTTCTACCATATTTGACTGGTGGGATTCTCTGGATGCTTCCAAACTATTCTATAAGTCTTGATTGATGTGTTTAGGCAAGTGAGCCTACTCACAGTTTTCTATCTTACTTGACTAATGGGATTATCTAGAGGGAATAGAGTTGTGGCCTTGTTCATAATGCTCTGGTTTCTTGCCAATGTGGGCTATCCTGAGTGCCCTGGTCTAGGTAGCCTAGGCCATAATCTTGAGGGAAGAACCCCCATCATGGTGGGTGTTTGTTGAAACACGTCATTCATAGTGTTTGGTCAAGTTGAACTGAATGACTTATATGATGATACAAGAAGAGGGTGAATTGTGATCCTTTTAAAATATTTTATTTACTCATAGAAAGTTGGATTTTAATGAAATGACCCTTTCCTTATCTCTTAAATAAGAGTGAGAAGCATAAATAAATAAAGAAATTAACTCAACAATGTATATTGATTCAGGGAACAAAGATCCCCTAATGAACTCCACAAACTCTCTCTCCATGATGTTGGTGATTTTCACGAGTAGGTCATATTATATAAATATCATTATAACTAAGTTCAGACAGTTGCACCTTTACAATAGGGGTTTTACAAGGCCTTATGATTCTTTAATAGAGAACTAAAATTCCAAATCACAGTTCAACAAGAAGATAGTCCTTCACAACCACAACTCATTCCCAGCATCTGAATACTCCAACAAATAAATTGAGATTGATTTGATTGAGAACACATATTTTCTCATAGTTTCATCATAAACTGATAGATGTATTTGAACTAGAATCCTATACAGAATAAAAAAATATATCATTAATGTTAATAGATTCTTGTTTTGAAAATAGTTTATAAAACACTGAATAGATGTCTAAACACATATGTCTCTAAATAATAACTCTCACAAATTATTTTTAAAAGTTGTTGAAGAATATTTAATGATAATTTATTACATCAATGAATAAAATAGCAATGACTGCATAAAAACATGTATGTCTATAATGTGTAGCTTTGATGGTAGTGAAACACATTTATTGAAAAGTACATAAATTTCTTATCCAATTCATATATCTATATTGTGGTGTGTTCTCGTCACTTTATAATATTATCATCTCAATATTTTAAATAGTAGGTCAAAAAACTCTAGGTTAAACCCTTCCAGAAATACGACATAATAAATCATGAATATGTGAATCAATAATCATTCAAGAGAGACATTACTTACCTTAATAATATGAAATATTTACTCCCATGAATACAATCCTTTGAATCAGTCACAAAATATATTTAAAGTGATACTTACATCTAACAGGGCCATTGCAAAAAAATGAAGATAATATCATTCATTTAAAACTCCGTCATTGACAGGTCAAATGTAGGGTTCCATTGCATAGTTATTAACTTCAAACATAGGGTTAAAAATGTATGGGTGTTCATAAAAGTAGGGTTGGTGACCAATATTTTTATTAAATTAATCATGGGGTTTCTTCAAAACACATGGTTGTTGATCTATAATTTTCCAATTGTGTAGGATACTTAATCCAAGTCTGTTATTCCGGACATAGGGTTTCCAAACAATACAGTAATCATACAAAAGTATGGTATGAAAACCATTTCTAGAATATTTAAACAAATCCAAAATAATTTACACAAAATATGTTCCCATGGATCAAAGACTTGAGTTTTATTCTAGAATGAATATATTATTTTCATAAAAATTAAAGATTATTAGTGACACAAATGTGGGTGTTTTTGATCATCACAACTAAAAAGAAATTAACAAAATTATCAAATCAACACATTCTCAACATTCTCCCCCCTTTTTTGATCACAAAACCCATAAAAATAATTTCATAAAATAAATTTTAAAAAACTAAATTAAATAAGGAAAAACTTTTTAAGCATAATAATTTTATTTCATAGAAATTTTCATAAGAAATTTTCATAATCTACCCTAAAAATATATCCATCTATAACTCTCTTAATTGTACCCCTTTATGATTTCTACATGTCTTAAACCTTTAAAATTTATAAATATTTATCTTCCTTATAATTTATATATATTTTTCCCCATTTTTCTAAATAAAAAAGATTAGAAAAAATGCAGTGATATAAACTCCCCCTAAAATTATCCAAGAAGGATATAAATAATAAATCATGAGAACATATTATTCCTTATTTATTATTTTTTAAATAAATAAATTTTTTTAATAAATATTATAAACCTCTTAGTTATTTATAATAATTAATAAATTGATAATAACTCCCCCTAAGACATGTAATATTTGTAAAATATATCCATTGAATTAAATTATTTCAATGAATAATGAATTTTCAGCTAATTTTTGCATATCTCATAACATTTTATCTTTATGGAGAAAATTATTTATTTATAGTAATAGGATTATTTTACGTATTCAGTAATCATATTTTTGTAATATAACTACTATAAATATAAAAATAAATTAAAAAAATTACAACACATATTTTTTAAAATAGACATATGAGATATTAAATAGACTACAGAAATGAAGATACATTGGGATGTTATGAATGATTAGATAGATTATTTTATATTTCCAAAAATCAAAAATTTTCATTCAAATATACTAAATCTTTTGATTTTACTACTGTTATGCTTTCAATATATGTTGTTCTTTTATAAAGTGAATATGAATACCAAACCTATTCAAAAAAATAATTTTCATCTTATCATGGTCTAACTTAGTAACAAATTCCTTTCTGAGTAACTCTACCTGACTTATCATCTCTACTTTAAAAAATTCAAAGTCCTTTTTTCAAATATAACATTCTTTAACAAAATTATACTACCTTTTATGTTCTTTATATGGATTTTTATATGTATCTAGATCAACACGCAGCTTCATTATTTCTTCATTCAAGGTATTTCCATGAACCATAAGTTCTTTATATGAAATTTCACATTTAACCATCTGAGATGATGAAAATCATGGTTATTTAAATCCCTGAACATCCTTATATCTTCAATAAGATTCTTCAAATGAATCATTATCTAACACAATTGAAAGTTCTCTTAATAGATCAAAAGAGGAATTACCTTTCATTCTCCCCTAAGAATGATTTTTTAAACATGACATTCTTGATCACATCATCTTATCTCAGACATGTTTTTAGATGTATTTTAAAAATATATTTTATTGAATAAAAATAAAAAAAACGATAAATTTTTAGAGAATATGATTCTAGGGTTTTTTAGATGATGGTATGATTTCTTCTAAAATTTTATAGAAAACCTTTCATTTTCTCAAGACAAAAAAGTAGATTTAATCATTTCATGTTTTAACTTTTGAAAATGAATTTTATGTGTGATATTTTATTCAAACATCATGTAACATATTTTCAGAACATGAAATTTAAAAATAATAAGTATATAAAGAAAATATTAAATCAAAGAGTGCAGTTTTTCATAATCCTAATATGAATATTTTTGTAATTCAATTATAATTTATAAAGACTAGGTTTAAATAGTTTAATTGAAGGAGGAAGGTATGATTTAAATGTAAAAAAAATTATTTTCACTCTGTAAAACAACTAATGTAAAAAATAGTCATATGAGAATAGTAACAAAACATTTATTATGTTATTAGTTCAAGTTCTCATAAATTTTTACAATGAACTACTTTTGTGTCGATCACTCCTTTATTAGCATACAAATTTTCATAAACTCCTCAGTTGACCACTTAATGATTTAATTATTTATTTTAGTGTTTTATTACTGTAAAACATCAAATAAAAGTTCCTTTTGGATCCCATATTATTTTGGGTCTGATATTGTTAGTAAGTAACTTCTTAGTATACCAAATATATTTATTTTGTGTAGGTATTCTACTATTATTGTTTAATTATTATTTTAAACCATAAAAATTCCTAATACAAAAAATTTAGGTTAACTAAAGTATTAGTAATTTGATTAATTTCAATTTATACCATGGTAAAAATAGTTACTAGTTTACATGCTTATTCAATTTATACTTGGAAGAAAATAATTCCTATATAAATTTGGGTTTTCACCATTACTAACTATTCCATATTTTTAATTATTTATAGCTATCATTCCAAGAATCTCATTCATATATTTTCTCCTTTATTTTATATAATAAAAGTAATTTTTAATGATTCTAATTAATATTATAATTATATAATTATTGTTTCATTAAATCACCCAAAATTTTGGAAGAATTAGTTTTTAAATCTATAATTTGTTTTGAAAAGTTTTAATTTTCTAATAACATAATATCATGACATTTTATATGTTTTCTATGATAAGTTTTTGAGGTTTCAAATTTTCACTATAGAATAAAGGAATAATTATTTAATTCATCATATGAATGCTTTATAGAGTGAGTGTTTTGAGTATGGGAAGATTATATCTCATCGGTATAATCCATAATATATTCTATTTTTTTATACACATCCTATGAATTTATAGAAGATTCATCATTTAAACTAGAAGAATCACTCAATGTATATTTGGTAATTTTCTTACCTTTTCTTTTATAATTGTATTTCCTTTGAACTTTATGAAAATTACAATTAACCTTTTTATGTCCATTATTATTGAATTAATTTCATCTTTTCTCATCAATCTCATTATTTATCCTATTTTATAGTTTTTAAAAAATATAAAATGTTTTTGTAAATCATTATTTATATCTGGATTAATTGAACCTGAATATTCATCTAAAGAAGTATTGAGAGAATCTTCTCCAAATTTGAAATGATTTTCATCTTCATCCTACATCTTATCTTTATACATTATCACATTCTAAATTAATTACTTAATTACTAAATATTTTACTGGTGTATATTGTTTTTTAGCATCAAATATTACCTTCCACTTAGAGAATAAAACTCTATGTACATTTAACACTTTATCTAATTTATTAACTGGATCTCTTAAAGAAAGAATATTGTTGGCAATTTCTGTCAACATCCCCTTCATCTGAGTGATATTTTCATTTTCTTGTATTTTTAAAGTATCAAACCTTAGATATGCAGTAGTGTACCTTAATTGTTTCACATTTTTAGTTCCTTCATAGGAAATGGAAATGATTTTCCACATTTCATAGGTAGTATGACAATTTGAAACTTGATTAAACTGATCAATCCCTAAACCATAGAAAATATTATTCATTTCTCTTTAATTTGATATATTATTATATTTCTTTATCATCATCCCATTTTTCAAGATCTTACTTTTAAATTTCATAAGGATTGATAACAATTAAATAAAATCTAATTCCATGATTTTTCATATAAATAATCATATGATCTTTCCATCATACATAATTATCACTATTAAAGTAAGGATTATTAATCATCAAAATACTTTGTCTAGGATTAACAATTTCAATATTTATTCTTATGAATCATTAACTCGGGCATCTTAGATCTAGTATATACTCTTAATATTGAATCAGAGAGAAATATTTGAAGCACCTGTTAGAATCAAATTGAATACTCAAGAGATAAGGAAATAGAGCACAACCTTTGATATTACATATTGATATTAGATAAAATTAAAATAAATTTTAAGGATTTACAAGAAGAAAATATACTGACAGTTCCCTGCATTTATTACGACTTATTAGGTCGGTTTGAACTGGATGACTATGATGAATACATAAGGGGGTCAATTTTGATCCGTTTAAAATCATTGACACGTTCAAATAAATTCTCTTATTATGAAAAGATCATTTATTTATCTATTAATAATTAGTGAGAAGCATTAATAAATAAGAAAAAGAACACAATGGTGTATAGTGGTTTTGGTCACAATGATTCCCTAGTCCAATCCACCATTGCTCCCTCTATGAGCTTGGTGAATTTCACTAGTAGGTTTTGTTGTCTGGATACCTATAAAATTGAGTATAGGGATTTGACCCCATTATAATAATGATTTTACAATTCATTCTATTTCTTTTATAGATAACTATAAATCCACATCTTATTTTGAGAAATCGATACTCCTTCACCACTAGGACTGAGTTTGAGAAGCCAAAAACTCCAATGAATCAATAAATATTTATTTGATTGAGAACGTATATTTTCTCCTTATTTCAACTACAACTGATAGATGTATATTATCATCAATAATTTATTGCAACAAAAAAAATTAATGTTGAATAATATTTTTTTAATAGTAGTTGAGAAAACACTAGACAAATGTATAAACATGTATGTCTGCAAAGTGTAACTCTAAAAAAACGATTTTTCAAATTTTTAGAAGAAAATTTAATGATGAGCTATGGAAGAAATGAATGGATAAAAACATTTATGTCTCTAATGTGTATCTCTGAAGGAAATGGAAGATTTTTAATTATAAGAACATGGACTTTTTATCCAATGTGTATATCTATTCTGTAGTGTATTCTCATCACATCATAAGATAAATGTATCAATATTTATATGGTAGGTCAAACAGATATAAGTAAAACACTTCCATAAATACTACATAATAAATCGTGTATATTTGAATCCTGATTCATTCAAAATATTCATAACATCCCATAATAATATGAATGATTTACACTATTGAATATGATCCTTTTAATCGGTCAAAAAACTGCTATAAATAGATATTTACTTCTAACAATACCATTATTGAAAATGTGGATAACATTTTTCAATTAAAACTCTATCATTGACTGGTCAAATGTAGTGTTCCTTTTTATAGTGACAAACTTCAAATGTGGGGTTGAAAATGTATGGTTATTTCAAAAAATTAGGGTTGGGGAGAATACATTTATTACATTAAAGGCATGATATATTCCAAATTTACGGTTTTTGATCCATACTTTTCCAATAGCATAGGGTACTTAATTCATCCATGTTATTCCAAACATAGGGTTTCCAAAGCATACGTTACGCTTATAAACATAGGATATGGACATTGTTTCTGAACTACTTAATGTACTTAATAAATTGAACCAAATATTTTCCTATGTATCAATGACTGAATTATGCTACCTGAATGAATATATTATATTCCTGACATTGACATAAAAATAAAATTTATTAGAAACAAAAATGTGGACATTTTTGAGCAAAAAAATTAATTAATGAAATTTTTGAATCAATTCTAACTGAATAATAGGATGTAGGTGCTAGAAGGATCCCTTTGGAGGGACCCATATGACATCTGGATGATGCCTTGGGTGATCTCTTAATCATCCACCTTATGATATAGGATAGACTTTTTCATGTTCTGGGGATATGCTCCTAAAGCGGTTTGATATGACAACTAGTGTCATTGGCTTCCAAGCCACCTTCCATCATTGGGAGGATGGATGGAGGGGATTAATGAGCTAGAGATATTTTCATGCTACCTCTATGGTTTGGAAGGTACCATTTTTATTACCCCTATGTGATCACATTTGAGACCTAATGTTGAAAATTCTGGTATGGTGACAGTGGCTTCTAATTTTATGAAGACCATGACCATGTGATAGAATATGTGTATGTTTGGGTTTGTAAACAAGAATTCAATATATTGGATTGAAGGTAGATTTTTTCAAATGTTATTGGATACATATGATAAGGAAAAACAAGAAACCCCATCAATGTAGTATCTCAAAAAAAAAGAACACATGCATAATTTATTGTTTTGGATCCATGTTTTGTATATATTTTATTAAGCATGAGGGGTCCTAACATGTGGGAGGCATGGTCATATGTTAGTTTGGGATTCAAATTTAGTTAAACATTTTTAATTTATGATTTTTCTTGAACCTGAAATAATTGGGAGTTCATGCTAAACTTCATTCCAAAGGCAGGTGATCACTTGGATTTGTCCAATGTGGTCTTAGAAAACATATTTGCTGAGAGGATGGGAGGTTTGTCACATAGATCCCTTTTGGAGGGAACTATTCCTTACTTTGGGCCCCTCTTATATATTTAAAATGAATTGACAAATTATTTATTAAATCAAAAAAATAAAGTATGCCTCCCTAGTATAAAAAAACAATTTTTATCATGTTTGGAATTTAGAATCTTCTGTATATATATTATTTTCTTTATTGATGAATAAATATTTATGTGTCTGATGTTATCCTATGATAGTATTATTTTATAAATAGATTTGATATTCTTGTATCTTTTAATATTAGGAATCTAGTTTTAAGTTGTATAGTTGGGCAACACAGAATTTATCATCAAACAGAGTGACAAGAGCTTTTTTGATGTTGGTATCAGTCCCATGAGATGGAATTACTATGTATCTTTATGAAAGAAATCTGATCCAATGTAGTTCGATTCCACATAATGAGGTTCATCATACCTTTTAAGTTCATGTGATGTGGACTAAACCATATATTTTAATGTTATACAAAAAGTAAAACTATGAGAAAGATTTCATTTTTAAGAGTAGGTGTGGAACTTATTCCCAAGTGACTTGGAGGACCTGGAATGAGTATGTCCTCATTGGTTGTATAGAACCCAGCTGGGGTTATGACCTATAGAAGATTAAGGATAATTTGGGGTGTTGGGTTTGGATCCCAATGAGGCTTCCTAAATATTCTATTTTTATGGGAATCAAATCCCCTATAATTTGAAAGGGTTGGGGATTACACCTATAGAGGAGGTCCAAATTCCTCAATCAGGGATACAACCATTAGATGTGGTGAAAATATGGAAGGGGCTCATATCATATAGGATATACATTTGAATGTGGGAAGAATATCCATAATGTAGTTCCCCTCTAAATATAGGTAATTGATCATGTGGATGTTATGATCATACCTAACCTCTAAGACCTTGTGATTCATGATAAGTGTGGGAAATAAGAGGAATTTGAAGATCTAAAAAAAATACACAGTCTCCTTCATCTGTGAGTGTATGAGGCTGAGGCTATGGGAGAGAGAAAGGAATGGGGTGCCCCTCTTCCTCTTGTTTTCATCACCAGGGTTAAGACTTATATACATATATGGATACTGCACAATAAGAATGACTAGGAGAATACTATATAGGGATACCATATCAATGTTCCACTATCCTCCATGTCTGACAAGTGGATGAGAGGAAGAGGATAGGCATACCAGATATAGGTGTAGCTTCTTGGCTCGAGGAACCACCTACCACCATATATATAGTTATAATCCGCATTAATATAAAATTTATGATTGAAAACATTCATGGGACCCCCTTTTTATTAAGTTTATAATATATATTATTTACCATGAGAATGTATGATCTAGAGGACACATGAGTATTCCATGTACTCTGATCACACCTATCCACGAGCTTTGGAAGAGTTCATGGCGTTGTGACTTATAAAGGGGCCCATTTTTGTTTTAGTTCTTTGTGAAAGATATTTTCAATTAGGGTTATTTGAATAGTTTATGAAGGCTATGAGATAAGGCTAAAATAAATGTGGAAGTGTACCATGTGTGAGGAACCACATCCTGTATAATTTGTTCTATGTAGGATGGTGGTATATAAATATTCCATCTGCATACGGTTCACAGAATTGTGCTATATAAAGTACTATTGTAACCCCCCGACCCCAGTTACCCAGAGTCGGTGCATTATTGCGTAACATTGGCATGATCACAAAAGATCAAGTCTCGAAAGACCAATTAGTTTAGTAGCCTTGGAAACACTAGATACATTCATAAATGTTACATTACAGCATAAAGTGAAATACTACAATAACAAAGTCTCCATAGTCCACACTCATATCCTCTTTTGACTATCCCTGCAGGTCATTCATAAAATACTTCTTCATATCCTGGAAAATATTAAAACATTGAAAGGGGTGAGCTCAGATGCTCAGTAAGGATAACAATATAGCAGAAGATTTCATAAATAAACATTAACATTTAAAGCAATGTATAACTAAAAAAAGCCTTTTTAAACTTGAACTTCATCATAATATGGCAAAAATAAAATTAAATAATTCCATTTACTTACTCACATGGATATTCTACTAGTCGAATAATCACATGCAATATCAATAACCACTTTCATAATGATGGAATGCATAATGCCAGACTATCATAACCACGTATCCAAGGACTCATGCCAAGAACACAAATAATATTTTGTCAAGGCCTCGTTCCAAGACACTAGTTTGTCTCATTAGACCTGCTGATTCATCGAGGAGCTATAGCGGGCTCCACCCGCCACTTATTAAGTCCAATGCATTCCTCATATGAACAGGTTTAAACATATCATAAACCATAACATAATCGTATCAAATAAAACATTCATAAATGAAAAATAACATTTCCACATTTCAATCACAAGATATCAATACAACACATTGATATAATAAAATCACTTTCAAAACCTTTTTCAATACCAAAATAAAAGAAAAGTAAAACATGGTATTTATTTTTCTTTTAAAAAAAAGGTATGGATTGTAGAGGAAGCCGAAACTCAAATAATGGTCACGGCGGCGGAGAATTCGTTGTCGCCGCATACGTACGACAAAAACATTCCCTTTTTTCATTTAGTAAATTCTTCGTATAAAAAATATTCCTTTTGAATAAACGTAAAAGTCAAAGGGGTTTATACACCGTATAAAAGAAGGCTGTGTATAAAACAAAATATGCCCCAATGAAAGGAGATTGAGACGAAGTCCTATACAAAGATCATTTTTTTTAAATAAAATAGATATATTATTTGTATTCACTATAAGTAAACATAATGAAATTACAAATACAATATAGGATATAATTATATCATGACATAATTTGAAAGTAGGAGATTAACCCAAAGAATAGAAATTGGGTTAAGAAGTTCCCATACCTCGTGTCCGAATTCACTCGACCGTTCTATGATCTCCTGAATAATAAACTAGAGTTAATCTCTACCTTCTTAAGAACGTTTTTCAAGTTCATTATTCCATTTATATCACTTATTACCATGTCATGAACATGATGTAATTATTTAAGTTTATAACAGTCGTTTTGTCGATCTTAGGTACTTGAGTCAAAAATAAAATTCTTATAATTACAAGTTGTTCATGTGGTGATATATCCATTATATACAGAATTATATTCATGATATAGATATCATATATCTCATATATATGCAGTATATACATGCATTTATAATATTCCATAACGTTTAGAGGTAAGAAATGAAATGCACTGTTCATAGAGACGGTAAGCCGTACGTACGCATGAACGCTACTTTAATTTCTATTTCGTATTTAATGAAATCATAATGATATAAAGGTATATTATAATTCCATTATAATATCATATATAATATCATTTACTCCATCCTTTATACATCCCACATATGGTATTAACGATTCAAATCACTTTGAGGGGGCGGTAGTCCGCACTTCCTAAAATGAAATTATCGCGTTTACCCATAATGGAAATCATAATGTATGGCATAAATGAGAAATAAAAAATCATAAAGAAAACATAAAAGTAATATATATATCATATATGAAAATAGTGTCATCAAAATGGCCACCATTAGAGGTGTTAAAAGAATATTGAACAATCATCGTTTCGTGAGGCAGTATTTCACCACCCACAGAAACAGTATGTTCTTTAACCATTAGACGAAGGTGTGTGTAAGTGTAAACCAAATACTTATCATAACAAAATCCTAGTATATTTTAGATACTTGTGTTGTTACAAAATAAAGGAATAAAAATAGTTTAAGGGGTTGGAGAAGCAAAATAAAACAAAACAACATTAGAGAATACATTACCTTAAAATCGGGTAACTCTTTTTGATTTGAGCCAAAGGCTTCCTTGGGTAGTCTTCTGCCCAAGGTGAGGCTTCTAGGAGTAAGGGAGGGAAGTTGGGAGAGTATTTGGGCAGAGGTTGGCCGAGCCAAAAGGCTTTGAAAGTGTGAGTAAGGTGGTAGAGCTGTGGGCCTTTTATAAGTGCAGAGGAGGGGCACTCTTGGAAAGTAATGAAATGTTACTTTATTATACAATGGTTTTCGGATTCTAAAGGTCCAAAACTTATATAATTCGAGGATAAGGTGATAAGGGTTAGAAATATACTCATCCAATAGGCTTTGGACAAGTTTAATTCTTAGATTTTACATTATCCTTCCATTTTATTAAAATCGTTAATTAATGAGGTAATCACTGCATCATCATGGTGTCATAAATAATTTAATTTATTTAGTGTCTAAAAATCATAAAAAATTATCATGATGTAGGAAATAGTTTCATCTTTTTAATGAATATTTATAGTCAAAAATATGACTTGTATAACCCCATTTAAAAATTGTTTTTGTAAAACAACTTATGTTTTTGAAATTTTTATTTTAACTTTAAATAAAAGTTATTTATGTCATTTTCCTAGAAAAGTGGCTCCATGGGGTCCCCAAGTTTACCCATGGATATTCTTGGTCGTCCACGACTCATAAAATAGGGGTAGGACAAGTGTAAAGGTCATTTGATATTATTATAACATTATCGTTACCTTAAATTACACTAATTACCTTTAATCGCGATTAACTAAACTTAAAAGTTACTATTAACCAAAAAATTATTTTAATCCCATTGAACCACATTTTACTTTCTAATGAAAACCATGTATGTTGGATTTTTTAAAATAAAATCATAGATGTCGTAGTTTCATTTAAATGGAAAAAATCAGTTTTTTAACTACCACTTAGTGGTTTCACTATTCATCAAAAATTGAAGTTTTTCAGAACAATGCCATAATTTCACCCTAAGCTATAATTGATATTCCGAATTCAAAAATGATGTCTATTTGACAAAATTACTAACATATAAGTTGCATTAATTAATTTTATAATTAATTCTCGCTGTCACAACAAATAGCGTGTTTTTAAGAAACAATATATATCAAAAGATTGACAATTGTTTATATCCAATTTCAATGTTAAATTAATTCTAATGACCACCATTGGATAAAATAGTAAAAATACATTCTAATTATACTTTAAAACAACTCAATAGTATAATTTATCACTATAAATTATTTTTATTAAAAAAGTTGTTTTTTATGTATTTTTCACTATTCATAAAAAATTGGAAGTTCTCAGAAAAATACCAAAAATTCAACATAGGCTAATTTCGATATTTCGAATCCAAAAATGAAGTCCATTTTGGAATATAAAATTTCTATAATTTTAAAAAGTGGGTATTACTATTCATAACAGCTACTTTGATTAGTCGCGGTGTGTTAGAACTCGAAGTTGCGTACAATGCAAGCTATTGCATTATTGAAAGAGAAGCGTATCGTGGAAGCTCGGGGTGTTACTTTCTCCCATCCTTCAATAAATTGCATCCTCGCAATTTGAAATTTTTATTTGAAAATAAAATGTTGAAAATAGAAAATACCTTTGTGGAAAACCCACATCGGAAATAAGGTTAATAAAAATATAACATTAAAAGAAAGAAAGGGAAGTACAAAGGTCACCCGAGATATCCCATACAAGGATTCTATGAAAATATGGATATGGAAGAAAAAAAAACCATCAAGGTCTGATGGAGAGTTGTAGAAAACTGGATTAGGAGAAAGCTAACCATAAGAAAATCACAAACTAGTGATTGGTTAAACGGTCATTGAATCCCCAGTTGGAAAAGTTAACCGGCAACGTTTTTGTTTTAAGTTACCTTTTATAAAGTTGAGGAATTTATTTAGGAGATTTACTAAGAACGTCAGGAAATATACTTACTTATAATGTACGATTCCATTTTTTAATAAATTTTTACCACAAACCCATCTTTCACTCCAAAAGGTAATATATTTCAAAAATATTATATTTATCCTAATCGTACAAGGTTAAAAATTTTAACAAAGACCATTTAGATTTGGAAAACTATTTTGTAATAACCAGGGACTTCCTGTAGGCTAGTGGTAGGTAATAAAGGCCTGTCGCACTATGCTTGTGGGTTCGATTCCTGGAGCTTTGTCCGACGCGATGGGTTATGCCCCACCCTGCAGGTTGTCCTTTTCCTAAAACTATAGTATTATAATATTCCAAAAATAATCTTCAAAAATGTTTTAACCTTAAACAATAATATCCAAAGATCAACTTAATCCATTCCAACCTTTATAGTTATCCAAAATACCACCGTCCAGACTTTCTCTAAAGGGTCCTTAAATTCCAAAATCAATTGTAACATTAGATTCCCTAAACAAAGTAATGTTTCTCTTATTGTCACATACAAAAATATGATTACCTTCATCATATTAAAACCTTAATGAAATCAACATGTACTGCAGTACAATCCTTATATATATATATCACATTATTCTAATAACCAGAATATAATCCATGAGTCCAAAAGAACCAATACATTAATTATTCCACTTCAACTGTAGTCACAACATAAGATTGGCCTTGATCCCTTGGCCTTTTTTGAGGTATGTTTCCCTGACGCTTAGGACATTCATTTGCATAATGACCCAATTCTCTACAATTGTAGCATTCAACATTGATGGACTCTTTCTTTCCCTTGTAATCACGCACTTGGTGACCATTTTCTCCACATTTATAACAAACTCCCATTCCGTTTAGGCACGTACCGGGGTGTTTCTTGCCACATTTACTGCAGGACTGATATTCAACTCTTCCCTTATTCCCCTTATTTCCATTTCCATATTGATCAGAAGATCTCTTCTTTTCTTTCTTTGCTTTAAAGTCATAAGACTTAGAGAATTCCTTTTCCGTCTTGATAGCACACGAGACAATATCTTCGTATGACGAGAAGGTTTGTGAGACTAATTCTCGATGGAGAAATGGTTTTAACCCATCAATGAAATGATCAATATTACTTTTTGGGTTACGTATATAATCTGCAGCATGTCTCGCTAACTTTGTAAAGTTGGCCTCATACTTTGCGACATTCTCATCCTCCTTTTGTCTCATACTCAGAAATTTCCTTTCCATATCTGCTCGATGGTCACAAGGAAAATATTTTTCTAAGAAAAGCTCTTTGAACTCCCTCCATTCCATATTCGATACTTCATCATCTTCCTTTGTGTTTCGAATCAGTGACCACCACTGATCGGCATCTCCAGTGAGGCGGTAGACTGCCATGACAACCTTCTCCCTTTCACTACTCCCCAAGGCGTAGATTATTTTCTCTAAGGAGTTTATCCATTACTCATATACTAATGGATTTGTACCCCCATTAAATGTTGGTGGTTGTTGCCTCATGAAGCGGTCTAACATTGATCCTCCACGTTGCGGATCCGGGTGCTCCATACATGTATGGTTATTATTCATAACCTGAGTGAGTTGTCCCAGTATGGTAATAAGTTGATCAGCACCAGTTGTATCTCCAGCTCCACAATAATTATCTTGAGCAGGAGGGAAATCCCTACATGGAGTGCGTGCATTGATACGGTTTCCATTCCTCCCACTAGGCGCCATTTCTAAACAATGGCATAAACTAGATTAGTTTATGAATTAAAATACATAATTCAATACTTGTAAAACACTTAACATAAATTGAACTATTTATGAATATAATCCATAATCATAAAAATAAATGTTTTCTTTGATGAATTATATACTCATAAACCCTTCATAGTGGTTTGTAAAGAAAATGAGAATTATCCTAAGCATATCCCCCGGGAGTGTCGTAACCAAGAGTGCAGCAAGGCCCGTTGTCGTGCACCAGTTCTCGTTCAAGTCAAGCTTAAAGCGGTGTTTTTGGGTTTTACCCCTAGGTACATATGTGCCAGAGCCACCTCTACCTGCTCGTATCCAGACATGGATATATTGCTCAGAAAACTCAAAAAATCTCTATAATACCAAAATTCTAGGAAGTTCTTCTATACTAATCCTCAAAGTCTATCTTTGGGATATGTGCTCTAATAAGAGTTTATCTAAATATAGCTTACAAGGTTAGTACTAAACTTCCTCTGATACCAACTGTAACGTCCCAACCCTAGTTACCCAAAGTCGGTGCATTATTGTGTAACATTGGCATGATCACAAAAGATCAAGTCTCGAAAGACCGATTAGTTTAGTAGCCTTGGAAACACTAGATACATTCATAAATGTTACATTACATCATAAAGTGAAATAGTACAATAAAAAAGTCTCCATAGTCCACACTCATATCCTCTTTTGACTATCCCTGCAGGTCATTCATAAAATACTTTTTCACATCCTAGAAAATATTAAAACATTGAAATGGGTGAGCTCAGATGCTCAGTAAGGATAACAATATAGCGGAAGCTTTCATAAATAAAAATTAACATTTAAAGCAATGTATAACTAAAAAAAGCCTTTTTAAACTTGAACTTTAGCATAATATGGAAAAAATAAAATTAAATAATGCCATTTAATTACTCACATGGATATTCTACTAGTCGAATAATCTCATGCAATATCAATAACCACTTTCATAATGATGGAATGCATAGTTCCAGACTATCATAACCACGTAGCCAAGGCCTCGTGCCAAGACCACAAATAATATTTTTTCAAGGCCTCGTGCCAATACACTAGTTTGTCTCATGAGACCTGCCGACGCATCGAGGAGCTATAGCGGGCTCCACCCGCCACTTATTAAGTCCAATGCATTCCTCATATGAACAGGTTTAAACATATAATAAACCATAACAAAATCGTATCACATAAAACATGCATAAAGGAAACATAACATTTCCACATTTCAATCACAAGATATCAATACAACACATTGATATAATAAAAACACTTTCAAAACCATTTTAAATACCAAAATAAAAGAAAAGTAAAACATGGTATTTATTTTTCTTTTAAAAAAAAGGTATGGCTTGTAGAGGAAGCCGAAACTCAAATAATGGTCATGACGGCAGAGAAGTCATTGTCGCCGCATACGTACGACAAAAACAATCCCTTTTGTCATTTAGTAAACGCTTCGTATAAAAAATATTCCTTTTGAATAAACGTAAAATTCAAAGGGGTTTATACACCGTATAAAAGAAGGTTGTGTATAAAACAAAATATGCCTCAATGAAAGGAGAGTGAGACGAAGTCCTATACAAAGATCATTTTTTTAAATAAAATAGATATATTATGTGTATTCACTATAAGTAAACATAATTAAATTACAAATACAAGATAGGATATAATTATATCATGACAAAATTTGAAAGTAGGAGATTAACCCAAAGAATAGAAATTGGGTTAAGAAGTTCCCTTACCTCGTGTCCGAATTCACTCGACCGTTCTTTGATCTACTGAATAATAAACTAGAGTTAATATCTACCTTATTAAGAACCTTTTTCAAGTTCATTATTCGTTTTATATCACTTATTACCATGTCATGAACATTATGTAATTATTTAAGTTTATAACGGTCGTTTTGTCGATCTTAGGTACTTGAGTCAAAAATAAAATTATTATAATTACAAGTTGTTCATGTGGTGATATATCCATTATATCAAGAATTATATTCATGATTTATATATCCTATATCTCATATATATCCAGTATATACATGCATTTATAATATTCCATAATGTTTAGAGGTAAGAATTGAAATGCACTGTTCATAGAGACGGTAAGCCGTACGTATGCATGAACGCTACTTTAATTTCTATTTCATATTTAATGAAATCATAATTATATAAAGGTATATTATAATTCCAGTATAATATCATATATAATATCATTTACTCCATCCTTTATACATCCCACATATGGTATTAACGATTCAAATCACTTTGAGGGGGCGGTAGTCCGCAATTCCTAAAATGAAATTATCGCGTTTACCCATAATGAAAATTATAAAGTATGCCATAAATGGGAAATATAGATGAATAAGGAAAACATAAAAATAATATATATATCATATATGAAAATAGTGTCATCAAAATGGCCACCATTAGAGGTGTTAAAAGAATATTGAACAATCATCGTTTCGTGAGGCATTATTTCGCAACCCACAGAAACAGTATGTTCTTTAACCATTAGACAAAGGTGTGTGTAAGTGTAAACCAAATAATTATCATAAAAACATCCTAGTATATGTTATATACTGGTTTTGTTACAAAAGAAAGGAATAAAAATAGTTTAAGGGGTTGGAGAAGAAAAATAAAACAAAACAACATTAGAGAAGACATTACCTTAAAATCGGGTAACTCTTTTGATTTGAGCCAAAGGCTTCCTTGGGAAGACTTGTGCCCAAGGTAAGGCTTCTAGGAGTAAGGGAGGGAAGTTTGGAGAGTATTTGGGCAGAGGATGGCCGAGCCAAAAGGCTTTGATAGTGTGAGTAAGGTGGTAGAGGTGGGGGCCTTTTATAAGTGGAGACGAGGGGCACTCTTGGAAAGTAATGAAATGTTACTTTATTATACAATGGTTTTCGGATTCTAAAGGTCCCACACTTATATAATTCGAGGCTAAGGTGATAAGGGTTCGAAATATACTCATCCAATAGGCTTTGGACAAGTGTAATTCTTAGATTTTACATTATCCTTCTATTTTATTAAAATCGTTAATTAATGAGGTAATCGCTGCATCATCATGGTGTCATAAATAATTTAATTTATTTAATGTCTAAAAATCATAAAAAATTATCATGATGTAGGAAAGATTTTTATATTTATAATTAATATTTATAGTAAAAAATATTACTTGTATAACCCCATTTAAAAATTGTTTTAGTAAAACAACTTATGTTTTTGACATTTTTATTTTAACTTTAAATAAAAGTTATTTATGTCATTTTCCTAGAAAAGTGGCTCCATGGGGTCCGAAAGTTGACCCATGGATTGTCTTGGTCGGCCATGACTCATCCAATAGGGGTAGGACAAGTGTAAAGGTCATTTCATATTATTATAACATTATCTTTACCTTAAATTACACTAATTACCTTTAATCGCAATTAATTAAACTTAAAAGTTTCTATTCACCAAAAAATTATTTTAATCCCATTGAACCACATTTTACTTCCTAATGACAACCATGTATGTCAGATTTTTAAAAATCAAATCACAGAAGTGGTAATGTTTTATTTAAACGGAAAAAATCAGTTTTTTAACTACCACTTTGTGGTTTCACTATTCATCAAAAATTGAAGTTTTTCAGAACAATGCCAGAATTTCACCCTAAGCTATAATTGATATTCCGAATTCAAAAATGATGTCTATTTGAAAAAATTGTAAACATATAAGTTGCATTAATTAATTTTATAATTAATTCCCGCTGTCACAACAAATAACATGTTTTTAAGAAACAATATATATCCAAAGATTGACAATTGTTTATGTCCAATTTCAATGTTAAATTAATTCTAATGACCAAAATTGGATAAAATGGTAAAAATATATTCTAATTATACTTTAACACCACTCAATAGTATAATTTATCCCTATAAACTATTTTGATTAAAAAAGTTGTTTTTATGTATTTTTCACTATTCATAGAAAATTGGAAGTTCTCAGAAAAATACCAAAAATTCAACATAGGATAATTTCGATATTTCGAATCCAAAAATGAAGTCCATTTTGAAATATAAAATTTCTATAATTTTAAAATTGGGTATTACTATTCATAACAACTTCATTGATTAGTCGCGGTGTGTTAGAACTCGAAGTTGCGTACAATGCAAGCTATTGCATTATTGAATGAGAAGCATATCGTGGAAGCTCGGGGTGTTACAACTATACTATGAATATGGTTTCTCCTACTAGATTTCCCTATGTGTAAAACTTTCTATAAGGGGATTTTCTAAAAAGATGGATAACCTTAAAGAATATTTTATGTGGACCACTTATTATTCCCTCTTTTACTTTACAATATGCAATGAATTATTATGTTTTAAAATATTCTTTCTCAAACTATCTCTCTTTGTTTCTATGTTATTCTTTTTCCCAACCACCCTCATTCATTATGTATGGTCTTTAATAGGGATATATATGTAATAATTCTTCTGGTTTTATTAGTGAAAATGAAAAACCACTGCTCGTTTAGGATTTTGGTTGTGGGAGGCTTCAAAATAACTCCTCACCCCATAAATAATTGTTTTTCATGGGACAAAAGGTTGATGCATCACCTTGAAAATGAACATTAATTTACAGGGGTATTGAAGGTCCTACGTCACCCCACAAATGAAATTTTATTTGTTGGGGTGCCTAAAAATCACAGCTCCCCTCACAAAAAACATTCATTTACGGGGGACCTAGAAATCATGCCTTTCCCCTCAAAAAAATGTTGTTTTCATTGGTGTTATGTGGTGTACTATGTGTATGAACTATATGGAGGTTCTATGTAAAGGTTATATGTGGTTGATCTATATGGAGGTTCAATTTAGAGTATGAGGTTTCTTTGAAACAGTTGGTGTTTATCCCTTTTAATCCTCACATGAATTTATTCATTTATTTAGTCCTTTCCGAATTCATAAAAGCAATATTATCTTCTATATAAATGATTCCAAACCCATCAATGGAATAATAATAGGTATATGAAATTATAATATTGTGAAAAAAATTTAACATCAATCATATCGAGGAACAATATTTTAAATAAAGATAAATATGATCTTGTCCATGCATAATCATGTGAAAAATTATCTTTATGATCAGGTACATACCCTATCATGTGATAAAGTCTATATGTGATCATGTACACACATAATTTTTGGAAAAAATACTATTATTATCATTACCATTCCTAACCTTGTGAAAAAAGCACAACTTGATCATGTCGATGCACAATATTTCGAAAAAAATGTTATCATGTCCATGAAAACCCTTTTGAACAAATCATAACACAATAATGTCCACACACCACATTCTTATCTCATGAGATAATAAAATCATGAAAATTTAATTGGAGGGTGATGTAAGAACCCACCCATCAATCATCTATGAAAAATTGTTCCACTTAGAATCTATCATTCATAAAACATAACTTCTTTAACTTGTGTAAAAGAGACAGGTTTCCTGAGGACATTCATAGAACAATTCAACATCTATCTATAGAAAAAATTTGGATTGTATCATAATAATATATCCCAATATTTTCATAAATAATGTAAAATTATGTTGACATATATGTAAAACATTACTTTAAAATTATTGGTATATACCATTGAAAAATAAGAAGAAATATATATTTTTGAAATACTTGAAAACTCATTTAAATTGTTTTATTTAAAAGGATATACTTTGATCCAAATAAAACATTTAAAAATTATAATTCATAAAAATAGGATTTAGAATAAAAATTTGTATAATTGAAATAATATTTCAAAATATTTTTATTAATAAGACATAAAAACTCATTAAGTATTTCTTAAAAACGTAATCATTTAAAATCCCTTATTAAAATCATTATTGTTTTTAAAAAATATAATTTTTGCTTTTCAAAAATATAAAAAAATTTATTTTATTTTCAAATTAATTAAGAATTAAAAAAATTATAAACCTTATTTTAATAGATGGGATATAATATTCATAAATAATATTTCTCTTAATAGTGAAAGAAAATGTAAAAGATTTTTTAAAAATGTTTTTACTATAGCAATAAATGATGAAGTTGTGGGTCACATTCAAAAATAATTTTCAAAAACATAAACTAATTTTTTTTATAAAATTTACCTTTAAAATATATCTCTAATAATAGATCCTTTAAAATGGTATACATGTTTTTTCACAAAATAAATGTGAAGTGAAATATAAACTTTACAGTCATGAAATGAAAAACTATTTCAATAGTTTTAAAATTACATTAACTTAAACCCAAAACACAAATAAAGTTATAAATGTTGTATTTGAAAAGAAATAAATTAAATTTTTAAATCACTATAAATGTAAATTTTTTATATTTTTAAAGTACGAATGAAGAATATTTATGAGAAGAGTGAACATGGATATGGAAGAAAAATACCTCATTTTTAGAGGATGGGAACTATTCTTAACATCATAAAATTTTATGATCAAATAAATCCATCAACGTAATTACCCAGAAAAAATATGAAATTTTTTATAATATCATCATATTATATAATAAATCCATACTTTTAAACCAAAGTCAAAAAGAAAATTATTATGACTCAAGAAAAGAGGTTGATTCAAGAAATCTCTTTACATCTTAAGAAATGTAAAAATAAAAAACCCCATAAAATTTAATTCTTGAAACCAAATATAAAATATGATGAATAAAATAGGATTCAAGATATTATATATCCAATAGGTAGTATACACTCCATTTAAAAAAAATTAGGTGTATAATAAAAGCATGACTCAAATAATGGAAATAGAGATGAAACACCCTTATATTAATAAATAAATTACATGAAAGAAATTTATCATACTATATAAAAAAAATGCCTTAATAAACTATTTATAAACCTTAATCATACCTATATACTTTTAAAAACATGTTTTATAATCATTTATTACATACATATTAGTTATTTATATTTTATTTTCATCATCGTATCTTATTAGCTTCGATGGTTTATCAATAATTTCATGATGGTCATGTAAATTATTATTTATAGATTCAGAGTTCATCATTATGAGATCATTATATGTTCTATAATTTTTTTATATTAATTTATAATTTTATAGTTTTTTTATATATTATTTTAGTTGTGATTAAAGTTGAAAAAATTAGGGATAAGCTAGTTTTGGTAAATTATAATGAACAAAAAGCGAGGTATATTAATAAAAAGTAAAATATTGATATAATAAATCCATAACCATAAAAAAATATTTTCTCATTAATGTATAATAAAACCATTATTTATGTTTCCATCTTAATTCATTATTAAAATTTATTTCATTGTTCAAGTAGGTGGTTAAACCGACCTAAAGAAGAAAAAACTATAATCTATGTGTGGTATAGTTAAGAAAGTGATTATTTTGGACTAATATCATGATAAAAGTATCATAATAATATTATTTATATTTTCTATAGTCTTTAGTTATTTTTCAGAGTTTTTTTATGGAAAAATTAATACACGAAAAACAAAAAAAAATCACTTTCACGGAGAAGGTAATTTGCACGTAAACGTGGGTAATGCATTCGTTTACATAAAATGTAAAGAAGGTAAGAATTGGTCTATATTTTCATATAATTATTTTAATTATTATATTTATTAATTAAATACCCCATTTTAAACATAATTTTATTTAGTTTATGAAAAAAGGATCATGTCCCTTATAGAGTTTGTAGTATGCATGTTGAGCAAGGTATATTAACATTTTTCTAATGGACAGGAGGAGGAACAAAAATGGTTATACCACTGAAAAAACAATGTTTAATATAATAATGATACTAATTTAATTATTTTAATATGGGTAGATTATATTCATATTAGGTAGAAGAATAAATAAAGGACAATGATGAAAAAAGTGTAACCTAGAATTCTTTGTTACCCCTTATAAGAGATCATTTTCAAATTAGATTAAGTCATTGGGAGGTGGTCTATTGATAATAAAAAACCTATAATAAGTGTATAGTAATTTTGGGGAATTATTTGGGTAGATTTTTTTTGAACACAAGAGGCTTGGGGTGTGAAGATAAGTTGGGTGAAGAAGGCTCCTTTTATAAGTAAATAGAGTGGCATTTTTAAAAAAAATATAAAAGTTAAAGTCTTTATTAAAAAGTCAAGTGGATCCTATAATTGATAATAATGGAGTGGGGAAAGGGGTAAGGTCATAAAATCCTTAGTTATTCATTTAAACACAAGATTCTAATATGATTTTTTCATTTACTTTTATATTTTTCACTTTTACCATTTTTTGTTTTTTTGTGGTAAATACGTTTTACCAAAATAAGTTACTTTTAATTCCTAAAAAAAGGGTATTATTGAAAAAATTGTACCTATTTATTCCAAATATGAAATAATTTTTTAGTATAAAATTTCTATGTGTGGTGAAAAAATTATTTTATTATTTGGTCACATAATGTGTAAAACCCATTTTTAGAAATACGATCAATTTTATGACTAAATATTATGATTAAGGTAAATTTATTATTGATTTTATATCTATTTAATAAATTCGTTTATTATCAACTAAATGTTTTCCATGTATCGTTAAAAATATTTTAATACTATATTTCACCTGATGGATACTTTGTTAAAAAAATTAGACTAAATATAGTTTTTATGGGATTAAAATATTAATTTTTTTTAAAAGGATAAAAATTGATTTCATTAATTCAAAATTATGTTTTAAAACTTTTTATTTTATTTTATAAATATGTATTATTTTTTGAAAAAATTTTCATAAACTTTCAAATCAATATTTTATTATTCCAATGTAATAAAAGTGACAGTATTTGAAAAATTAGTATTTTCACTACTCGACGAAAATTCATCGTTTTCAGAATAAAATATCAAAAACATCAACCCAAGATAATTTTTACATGTTTAATTCAATGTTGAAGTTCATTTCATAAAATTAAAATTATAAAATATAAAAATATATTTTTAAAATAAAAATGAAAAATTTACAAAAATTTTTTTTGATTGAAATATGTTGTTTTAAATTGTTCTTACTATTATTTCATATCAGTTTATAATTTATTCAATGATAATATATAAATTCATATATAATAATATTTTAAAAGTGTTGAAATTTATTTATTAAGATAAAATAATTTTTTTTTGAAAATTACTTATTTGAAAAAGAACAATCATTTTTAATATTAAACCATATTAACTATTTATCATCAAAATGAATGAAATTTTAGTATAGTAATATATTTTTATCTACTATATTTTTTATTATTCTGAAAAATTTCATAACAATATTCATCTAATATTTCATGACTCAATTTAGTTCGGTGATTACTATTAAATAACTTATCGAACATAGAATATATTTCTGAAGGTAAGATATATAGTGTCATCTTGGTGCCTTATAGAATCTCCATCCACCATGACTGAAAGTTGATCTATTCATCCAAGATGAGTAGTGTATGGTACTTCTAAATAAATTACTCCAAACATAATTAAATTAATTTATTATCATCAAAAATAGATCATTATAACAATTATTAGGGACATGAATAAAACCTGATGAAATTGTGTAAAAAAATTATGCATAGGGTGGTCTAACTTTTCTAAATTTATCTATATAATCAATAGTTTTCCCCTGTAATACATTATAATTATTATATTAAATTTTAATTACTTTTTTACAG
The DNA here is from genome assembly GCA_963277665.1 of Viscum album. Taxonomy (NCBI): domain Eukaryota; kingdom Viridiplantae; phylum Streptophyta; class Magnoliopsida; order Santalales; family Viscaceae; genus Viscum; species Viscum album. Next base: position 1,862,143,551 of record OY728123.1, on the reverse strand, counting down.
ACAAATAAATCCTTTGGGGGAACGATTGAGTCTTTCTTCAAGAGGGACAATAAATTATATAAATGTTAAATATAACTTCATATTTTGAGAAATAATAATTTAAATATTTCTCAATAAAAGTTTAAATTTATGGTATATCACTTTTATTATCTAAAAACTAAAAAATCTGGTGAAGTTAAATTAATTAATTTAAAACAACTACATTTCACACCATGATTCCATCCTAGTATAAATATTTCATTCCAAACTTAATGGAAATGTCATAGAATTTATATAAAGACATTAATGATGTGAAATTCCCATTTTAACCCTTTGATGAAAACTAAAAATATCCATTGAAATTTCATGAATTACTTAATAGGAATTTATTATCCTTAATTATATTTTTCATCCATAAAGTGGGGATACTTATAATGGTCATATATTTAACTAAGAGATAGTGGCTTCATTGGAGGATATCTAGATAAAAATCTCAATAGTTCAATTGTAGCACCCCATGTTTGAGGTGTGTAACCATTTTCATGCCTTTTTTATGTGTTTAAATTATTTGAGATGACTTGGGAAGAGTTTGGGAGAGTTTGGAATAGGTTTGGATTCTTTTCTAAGGGCGCACAATTTGAGCATAGTTATGGGAAACCATGTGGATTCTCTAGGAAACCGTGTAGGGGGAGATAGTAGTCTTCACATGAAATATGCATGATTTTCCAAAATGTGTAAAGAAATTGTGAAAACCCTCCTCTCTAGATAGTGGCATGCACATGGTTAGTGCACGGTTTTCCAAACCGTGTGAACTAACCATGCGACCACTTAAATGTAGGGTTTTTAAATCCAAGCTCCCTAGGGATTAAACTATTTCACACCAAATATTCTACCACTTGAGCCTCACTCAGTATTTTTGGTTCTCAGGGGTTGGAGGCTCTCTCCCACATGTTTTTGAAGAAAATATATGGGGTTTAAAGGTGGTCTGAATGTGGTTTCTCTGAGGTAAGTCTCTCCTCTTGGTTTCTCATTGGTTTCCTCTAGGTCTTCTCTTCTCTCTCTCTCTCCCTCAGTTTTATATATCTACATATTTTTCATGTAGATATTGGGTTTTTGTTTCCTTGGGTGTTTATTTTAAGGCTTTTTGATGTTAGGGGAGAAGATCTAGATCAGTTTTGTTGGTGCATTCACCGGATTTTGTGTTCAATTGCCTGTGGGTCGATTTTGCCAGAACCCTAAAGTTAGGTGTCTTCTCTGTCGACTACACTTTGATAAAACCTAAAGCATCATTGCAATAAATTATTTTTTATTAAAATTAATTGTTTTTTTTGATGTGAAAAATGGGTTAGAAATCCCTTTGGTGATGTTTTGAGGATTTTTGGGAAAAGGGGGGTTTTGTGGTGAAATGGTCTTGTTGTGGATTTTAAATTGGATATTTTAAAATGGGTTTTTTGGGATTGATTTGCGTAAATTGTTGATGAAAATGGTTTTCAATAATGATATTGTTTTATTGAAATGTGTTTATAATGGAAAATTATTTAAGGATGGTTTCAATAAATGGGTGATTTATTGAGGTTGTTTGGTACGTTATAGAAATGGTTATTTTCATGTTGTTGGGGACTTTGTGGGATATATGTTTGTTTGTTGCTTGTTGAAAGGTGAAGTGAAAGTGGGAGGAAAGTCTCACTATAAAATGTGATGGATAGTGGTTTTAAGAACCAACATTAAGTGTAGTGGTATAAAATCCCCCCTAGTTGTGAATGGGGTGAACGAGATCGGCAGAAGTCCCACCGTAATGGTTGTTTTGTTGTGTGTTGTTTTGAAAATATGGAATTTGTGGTTCTAACATGGAATGGTGAATTGGATTGTGGAAGGGTTTTTTGTATTTCCTATGTGTTTTGGTATTTGTGTGGAAATGTATTAAACAGAAGTTTTTTTCTTGTTGTAAGTTATTTCACTGTTGAATGTTTTATATAAATTGTTTATATAAATGTGATAAAAGTTTTATCCTAGTGGCGTGTATAGGGATTTCATTTGGGGAAAACCTATTTAGTATTAGTACTCGCCCCCTACTTTGGCACTTGGGTTATTTTGTAAATGTTGTATTCTGGGACACAAGTAAGGGTAAAGCACTTAATTTTGCTAGCGGTTCAGCATGATGCTTTGGAGATATTATGCTGCTTGGAGCATGGAGCTTGGTGTGGAGTTATAGATGACATCCTAGTTTTGTTGGAGTCTTGTTGTAGTCTTCCTCTTAGTACTCTGATTTTATCTTGGTTGTATGTGGAATGTGGTATTGTAATATATTAGTTGGTGGTATTTGGGTAATGCATGGGTTTGGTTCTTTTGTCGACATGCATCTTATAGATTGTTGTTAGTAGATTATTGGTTGGTTGGTTTTATCTCAAGGGAAAATTGTTCCCCAATTATTTCTAGAATCCCTCAACATTTATTTCCTACCTTTGGCACCTTGGGAACATATCTTAAGTACAAGTAACATTCCTCCACCCTCTCAAGTCAATGAGATGGTGCAGGATGATACATTAGTGAATCCTTAAGTTTAAATAGGAAAAAGTGGTTGATTAAGGGTGAAGCATTACTTTTTCTAGTTTAAAGATGATGTCTAGAATTTTGGGATACTTTATAGGATGTTTAGATTTTTTGGATTTTATTATATCTTTATATTCTTATTGTTTTATATTAAATAGTGTATTTTTATAAATGAATATTGTGAAATAATGTATTTTAGCTAGTATTTTGAGAGGGGGTCATGGGATTAAAGTCTAAAGGATTTTTTGGAAGGGGTATTTATCTATTAATTGTTTCCATTTTTCATCATTGAGTTTATATATTACTTATGGAAATTTCTTAGATAAAATCTATAACACATGGTATATATATATTATTTTTATTAGGTCTAGAAAATTGAAACCTTCTTTTATTCCTTCTATATTCCCATACATAGAACAAGTGATGATGGTTGGAGTCTATTAAAGGGATATTTTTCTATAGGGTTGAATAGTTTTGATCTCATATATAGTTATAGAGGAGTTGTAGAGTATGTCATTAGGTTTATATATTAAAAAAGGTTATATATGAATAATATCAATTTTGTAAATTATATTATTTTTGGTAACATCGCTTTATTATTCATCCCAAAGCGACTATGTTGTGTGGTTTTGTGCAATCTCAAGCATGCCTGCCTATATGAAATAGATTATAAATAGGCATTGAGGATTTATAGATATGTGAGGAGACTATACCCTCTCTCATATAACAATAAATAATTAAAAAAATGATAATAGCCATCAATCATAATTTAAGAGAATAATAAAGACAATATAGTTATCAACTGACTATTTCAACACATCTCATGTGATAATAAAGTATGATCCCAAAGTAAATTTCATAAAGTTATGCATTCAATTTTGTACTTCTCATGGGGTTAGTCTTATAAAAAATAGAATCTAAAAATAAAAAAATAATGGAAGCATACAAAATTATTGTTCCAACGCTCTACACTCTATCATATTTTAATTATAAATATGCATCCAATTCAACCATCGATAATTAAGTACATTCCCCTACATATCCATAATCATTAAGTTTACATGCCCTCCAAGAAACACATGAAGGTTGTCATCAATATTCTTAATAGGCCACCACTAACGGTGTCAAAAAATCAATATAGTATATATGGGTGCATATACATAATGATATGAAAACAAATAGTATATCACCCTAGAATTAAAATAAATGAGTACCTTTAAATAAGAAAATGTGTTCATCAGTTTTCTCCACAAACAGAACTAAAATAAATATAAACTATTATATTTTTAGTATTTTAAAACCTAGTTTGTTATTTTTCATGTATGAATAGAAGTAAAAACATTTTGAATTTTGGGTATAATATAAATAAATTTTACTATTAATACTAATTAAATTCAAATAGTATAGATAAAAAACTATGAAAATATTTTTATAATTAAAATATGTAATTATAAAATTGATATTTTATTTCATGAAACATTTATATTATGGTAAAATAATAACAAAATATATTGATAATATGAATAATATATTACCAATAAATTAATTAGTAGGTGATAGGAAATAGGAATAAATAATAGTCAACATTTTTAAAAGCTATTTTCTAATATAAAAAAATTTCTACTCTATTTTGGGATTTCATTTAAATATATAATTTTTAAAAAATTATAAATTTAGTATGTCAAAATTAATATAATTTTTTGAATAATCATAATATTATAATCATACGATGAATTTTTGGGTTCTATTTCAAAACCCCTTTTAAGGTTAATAATGAAAAAAGTGTTTTTAAAAATTATATGAATTTTAGTACACTATAAGTATATAAGTACGAATTGGATATTCATTAAACCTTTTTTATAATGACTTATATTTATTTTCTATATGTCATTAAAATTTTAAAAAAATTGGTTTTAATGTACAAACCTATATTTCGTATTTTATAAGATAAGTAAACTTTTCTCAAAATATGTTTTTAATACGTTATACATTTTTATTTTAAAATTAATTTTTATCACTTTAATATATTATATCAAATAAAATGGATTTAAAATTTAGAATCCTTGTATTTAAAATATGTAATAAGTACCATATTATTTTTATGTGTAATTATTATCTTTCCATATATAAAAACTTGTTACTACAGTAAAATATAAATTGGTAAAAGTAATAATTCAAGGGGTAAAGCTAACAAAATATGATAAAAAATTTCTACATATTATTTTATTCTGTTTTAGAAATATTATCTCTTAAAAATATTTTTTTTCACACTTTTGGATTTAGTTGACATGTTTAACATATATTTACATATTTTGAGTTGAAATATTTAAAAATAAATCATTCTCACTACCTATAAAAGGGTAATATTACCACAACTTCATGGAACTCCAAAAACATATGTTTTCCCCCCACAAATTTACCATTTTTATTCCCCCAATAACACTCATTCATTTATAAGGGACTTCCAAGTAAATCTCAAAGTGCTCAATGTGTGTAATTGTTTTTACATAACTCTTTTATTTTGTATTTTATTTTTCAATTATTATTTTAAAATATTTATTTAGTATCCCAGATATTGGTTATATATTTAATTTTATTATGATATGGGAATAATAATTAATCACCTTTTACCATTTCTATTATGAAAAATGAACATGTGAATTGTGAATTGTGTGAACTACTGCCTCCATAGAGCAACCTGTTTCGTTTTACTTAACCATATTATAAGGATTCTCTAAAATGGTAAATAAATAAAAAATTATTATATTTATATCATTTTTTATAATTCTAAAATAATAAACCATATTACTCCTTTCTCATGTTAAATGGAAAAATAAATTTTCAACCATGTTTACCTCTGGATGACTCCCTCCATGGAACTATTGATTTTCATTTTTTTTATCACTACCTTACATGTTTGGTATTGAGGATGGGATTAAAGGATAAATATTATATTTATGTGATATTAAATATTATTTTATGACGAATTTTAGAACATATTAATGATTTTATCAATAAGAAATTATTTTTAATTCAATCGTTTATAACGATCAAACTAAGAGGATAAAACTGTATTATTTTTTAGTATTGAATTTATATATATTATATTCTCATAATAATTATTTAAAATTAGAATATATAATACTTAAAAAAACTAAATAATATCATTATTCTTCTAGTTAAATGAAATTACAACTCAAACAACTCATAATGACTCATTAATCATGCTAATTTTATATTTGGGTCGGTTTAACCACCTACTTGAACAATAATATGAATTTATATAATAGATTAATATGATAAAATATTTACTATAATAATATGATATAACTATTTAAATAATTTTTTATTTGTTTAAGTAATGTTATGTCAACATTTTAACTCATTAATTTTGAAAACAACTTCTATTCATTAAGAATCTCTAAAACATTATCATCAATGATTTCATCTTCATGGTTTGAAACCAAAACTATGATATAATGAAATTAAATTTTTATATATATAATTTAAAATTTATTATAGTACCATTAATTATATTTTAATGATTAAATTTTTAATGAAAATATATAGCAACACAATCTTCACGAAACTCATTAAAAGTGATAAAGGCTAAATATACCCATTGCTGAATATAGGTTAAAAATAACTGAAATTTATATATATAGAATCATTCAAAATGTGGAACATAAATGGTTATAGTCATAAAAAAAATTCTTGTGTAGGTACTTAAATAACTTAATTTAATTATTTAGTATGTTTGTATAAATGCATAACAAATCAGGACCTAGGTATGAGTTTTTATCTCAAATTCCACTTTTTCAATATGTTTTGTATTATGCACCTAATTTCATTTATGTGGTGTATATACTAACTATTTTATATATCATATGAATAATTATATTTAAATAATGGTATTTATATATCAATAACATGCCTTTTTTAAGGGGGTTTGATTTAAAAGTCTCTAAACATGTTTGGGTTTTCTTAGTATCAATTCAAATCCTTCAAGAAATAAAAACATTTCACCCCATGTTTTATTTTTAGGGTTTATTCAATTAATCGGGATTTATTTTTATCATAATTGATTTATTTCATGGGGTTTACAAAACAATCCATATTCCCTTATTCAAGTGTCTGTTAATTTAGTTGTTTCCATAACAGTAAGTATTTTTGTTAACTCAATTTTAATTCATTAAGATATAATCATTATCATAATATTATTTTATATAATTTTGTTACATTGTATCCTTTAATTTTATTATGTTTTATTCTCTTATGTTTTACATTTTTACCATGTAAAACCCTTTTCATGTGTTTCATACTTCATGGGGTATGTTTCTCATAGGGGATATTATTGACTCAAATGATTTTTCATCGAGTTATATTGTTTCATCATGAAAATATTTCTTCAATGATTTAGTTATCCCACTCTAATATTTTATTATATTGTATTTTAAAATACTATTTGGGAAAATTAACTTCCGATGAAAATGATTTTTTTATAACTTCATACAATGTGAGTTTTGAAAAAAGGAATTTTAAAAATAATAAAGTTTGTATTCCCTTTCACATTAATATGTTTTTCCACTCTTTATTTATCCAACATATATTTTATGCCAATTCAAGGATCCATTATTGGTAATTATTTTTAAAAATAAATATTTTAAAATATTTCATATGGCCTTTCCAAAAGGTACAATTGAAAGTGAAAAGTAAATTTTTGTTTTACATCAATGTTAAAAATGTTATCTAAAATCTCTTTTATGTTTTTTCTTCTACTTACCATGTGATTTTCAAAAAATTTACCCTAATAGGGTTTATGATTCAATATTTACACTCTAATATATATATATATATATATATATATATTTATATGTGTGTGTATATATATTTATATTTTTTGATAATGAACTCACAGTATCAAAAAATTTAATTTTTGATCCTTTCATGGTTAGTATAATTAAATAAATATTATTTAGTGATGTTTTTAATCTTTGAAATAATTATTATAGATTATCTTTATTACACTAGGGGAATTTTCTTAAGAATTCATCCACCTTATTTCACTAGATGACTTATAGTCATTTTTTCCACTATTAACTTAGTTTTATAGTCATTGATTTGTATGGCGTGAACATCTCATTTTACATTATTCATATTGGTTGATGTTTACCTATAAGGAATGTTACTCTACTAAAATTAATAAATGTAATGTAATATTGTATATATTTTTTCCAATATAGGTAATTATTGTAAATTTGACTATGTATTTTTTGACCATCCACCTTTTGTCTTAGGATCGGTTATGATCACATTATTAGCTATATTGAAATTACAAAAGGTATTGAAATTCTTGATTATTATTGACTGCTAGAAAATATTGATCATTTATTGATATTATGTATTCTTCATTATATATATATCCTTGTTTTTATGTGGACAATGGTTTATTAAATAATGGTATGAATGTTTTTTCTTAGCATTACAGTGAATGCACTGGACTTAATTTTATGATTTGTGGGGTCCTATATTTTATAGCCCCTCAATTCATTAACACTTATCATAAGACAAAAAAGTTTAGGTTTAGGTGTATGCCTCTTCCCATAATAAGATAGTGTCTTGGAACATGGAGATGAAATCGGATTTTTTATTTCAGGCCATATGCATTCCATTAGTATGAGATCAATATTATTGATATCAATGTTTCCATATATTATTATGTATATAGGATGATATTTTTTTCCATTGATTATGGATTAATTTTTTTTACTTATTCTTATTAATTTAGTTTAATTGTTTTGAGTGTTGTAAAATTAATTATTTACAGACCAACCTACACTAATATGTTGGTAAGAAGGGCTGCACCATATAGAACATGAAAAGTGAAGACTAAAATAAAATAATAATATTAACAAAAATAAAACATAAAAAAGTGTGGGAGTTGATGTTATGATGTGAATTTTGAATGATGGAATAATATATGGTGTAGAGATAAAGTAGAAAAAATTGAATGGGAGATTATAAATATTATTAAAAAGGGGGAATTGGTATAGAAATAATTTATATAAATGAAAATTTTATGCATGGAATCAATCATAAAAGTGTTGAAGACGAGTGTAGTGGAATGTGATACCTAATTATCACTAGATAAGACAATAAATTTAGATATCCATCGTTATTACTATTATTTATAAAAAACTCCAGGGAAATGATGATTCTTCAAAGAAAATAGTAGACTAAAATCTTTTCCAAAGAGTGCATTGGTTGTGGTAGCCAAGGAAAAAAGGACTCAACCCTTCACCTATCGGTCCACGAAGGGGAGTGAAAGGATACTCATAATGAACATAATGTGATCACTATAGATGGAATGAAGTAGACCTCTATGATATAAACCAATACAATAATAGAAAATGAATTAATTTCAAACCATCTATCCCAATCACTCATATATTTATTGTTAGGCATGATAGAAGAAGAAAAGTAAATATAATCCATTATAGATTCTTAGTATAGGGAAATAATAAATAATAAAATTGAGAAGAATATCCTCAAGTGTTATTAGCCTCTTCCCCCATTTCAAACTCTAGTACCCTCCTTGAGTGTTTTTCCATCCTCTTATCCTACTCTACTATTAGTTTCATAACCAATGGATCATTGATGATCCTAAAATGGAATGTTCAGTGGGTATGAATGGGGGTTGATGGTGTTTTTAATGGATATACACTCTTTTTTCCTTCTAGTAATTTACCTCGCCATATCTATATTTTTCTTCATTAATTCTTTTTTTCACACCATGAATTGCTAAAAACTCACAAAAATTATCATTGATCTTGCCTCAACGGGCTACATGTCATGATTTTCTCACTGTGCATCTTCCTTTATGAGTGAATTGAGTAAATCTTCCCCAAATAAGTTCTTCCTAGCATGTGGGATTTCCTCCCAAGTAAGTAACAACATATTTGAGCTCAAATTATGATTTATAAAAAATTTCTTTGGGAATATAAAGTATTCTTAGAAATTATCATGTGAACATACAAAAATTCTGGATTTCATTTTCATTCATTGGTAATTGTTTTTGAATGTTATATTTAGAGTTTAATTGGCCTTATGATTTTCACCTCAATTGAAAATTTTCACTATACATTCTGAGTTCTTCAAGTTCCACCATAAATTATAGTATGAAATGATTTCAAAAATTCTTACACCTATGTACTGACGCTTTTATAATCATAAAACACATCCACCTTAATTAATACATAATTATTAATTAGAATATCTTACATATTCATACCCACTACCTTGGAATCACCAATTCACACTTGGATAACCTATGTCAATTAATTGACTTACTCTAAAATGGTTAATTGATTCATTTAATCACCCAAAATCAACTTAATTATTGGGATAAATCTCTATCTTTTTTCAATATGAACTGAAATCCACGGTTGAACACAGATTATAATGTTAACCATAATGAAACGGCTCCAAAGTTTAATGAAACTGTATTATTAAATTTGGTTCTTTTTCATACTCACTTATAGAAAATAAAATTCCAAGGACATCCCCTACATATTTTTAAAAACCACAAAATGATCCATGTAATTGTATCCACACATCCTGATTCATCGAGAACAATTTTAATGAAATTATTCATTCTTAAATCTATAGTGAAATTTTTCATCAGTCATCATAGTCATTTCTAATTTGAGCCTTTATTATACACCAAACCATTGTCACAAGAACTAGTTTAATGAAACTTTTAAATTTGGATTAGTATTATCTACATTTTTTTGTTACTCTGTTGGAATTATCATGTTTATTATGGGTTCAATTCCATATTATTTTCATCAGTAAAAAATCTTAATGGGTAAAACCCAAATCGCCCTCTTTAAAATTTTTCCTCAGATTGTCTATTCATCATCAATGATTATCAACTTGAGTATTCATTTGATATCATGTCCTGTTTGGTAATCTCCATAAAAAAATTATTAAAAAATCGAATAGCCATTGTTTAGTGAACTAATTTTCAATTTAAATGTTCAATAATTAATCAAAAAACTATCACCTCTAGTATATTTGAATGACATATGACTCTGATGATCAACTTCACCCATGAATTGGGTGATTATTATTATCAAATTATTGGTGAACACCTATTATAGATCCAGAAACTATACCATTAGGAACCCCAAGGTCATGCATTGTTCTTTATCAATAAACTACACATGTAAATTAGTGAAAAATTCATCCCCCAATCATCCAAAAATTATTCTATGATGTGTTCAGGTGCTTAAAATACAAGTCCATTAATGGTGAATCTAATTTCAAGATCACTAGTGCTTCAGTAATATTATTTAATGAGGTTTTTTAGACTTATCATCAAGAATAATCTACATTATGTATTGTCACACTTTATTAGTATATCTCACTCTGACTCAGATGAGATGAATTCCTTGAACCTTCATTCATCTTCTTCCAAGCTGAGGTGGCCTCATCTAAAAGTTACAATCTCATTATCTCCCTGATTTGTTTAGATGCAAGATCATCAGACTACCCTTCATTAGAGGCTCATGATCATCATTCCTCAATTGGTTAAAAATTTTGATTAGTGATTTTCAATTATTCATCTGTGGAGAGCTTTAGTCAACATCCATCTTTGAGTTTCTTCTATAGGTGATAACTTGGTACTTCACCCAACAGTTTTCCTAATAGTCATATTCAATATCCCATGAGGCTTAGGTTCTTATTGGATCTATTAGAATTTATACCTTGGATAATAACAGTTGGTACCAAGGAGGATGGATTATTGGTGGTATCCCATGATATCTGAGGTGGGGAGAGCGATTGTGGTTGCAGAAGCAATGTTTAGTGGAAATAGTGAAGAAGAATCTAGCTAGAAAATGTTTTGGAGGTAGGTATTGGTGGTAGAGGAACCCAAACAATGACAATATAATATGGTAGTATATTATAAAATTTTCATCACATATCAATTATAATAGAGTTTTTTTATAGTGGATGAGGGAATAATGATTATATCATAACAACAAATGAAGGGAAATAATAGAAAACTATGGATGTAGAAATAGAAGAACAATGATGGTAGCATGTGGATATAGCAGAACCTAAAATATTAATATTTCATAGAAAATGAATATTTTAATAAAATAAATCAATTAAAAAAATGAAATGTTCTTTCGAAATTAAATGCTTAATTACAAAATGAAAATGTATTTCAAAAATATTAAAATGAATAAAGTGTAAAATTAAAGAATTGATTCTGAAAATTAAAAGTGTTCAAAATAATTTGTAATTTTTTTTAAAAATATAAATCACCAATAATGTCATAAAATAAGAAAATTTCCTTGAAAATATATTTATCTAATTATGTTGATAACATCAAACTGATTAAATAACAAAATCACCTAAGATTATCAATATATAAATCCTTAAAGAATAAAAACTCAGAAATCACAAAATATTATTCCTAAATATGAACACTCAAAGTGATGAAATATTGAACTATTTCCCACAAAAATACAACTCATATTAACAAATATTATCCAAATAATTTAAATTTCCTGAAAAACATTAAATTTTTAGAAATTATCCAATTAAATTACATATTCACATCAAAATCACAACTTACTAAAAAACAAGATATGAAAAATGCATCAGATACATACCACATAAAATTATACCACACTTAATCAATTTCAATCATGAGAAACTCAGTTTTATTTTATTTTATTTATTTAGAAATTATTTTGAAATAAATGAACTATCCTTTGCTAGGTTAAAATACACAACAAAAATGAGGAAAACAAGTGAAACATCTATTGTCATGAATTATCATTCCTCTTATGTGATTACCACACAATGTAAAACATGAATCCAAATTAAGGTACCATATGTAGGAGTGAGAATAATTAAATCTAAGTGGAATTAAAACCATACCAAGAGGAAACTTCAATTATCATTGTCTACTAGGTTCTGAAAATCATAGACCCATTTTCCAATTTATTGATTCAACTGAAATAATTATTCTATAAGTAAATTAACACAATCGTTTTTTGGGTTCATCATTACCCTCACCTAAATAGACCCATTTATGAAAAATAGGGACATTATTAATTTTTCTCATCCATGTATTTGGCATCGCACTATACAAAGAACTTATTGAATTTATAAATGTATTTTATTTATTTCAAAAACTCACCCAGTCCCCTTATCTTAGAGATTCTCCATGGGATCCCAATTTCCATTTTTATTATACTTTCAAAGGACTTATATTATTATCATTTGAGTTAGATCCATGGGGTGTTTTATACAATAAGTTTGTGTCCCCTGGGTTTAATTTCAAAAATACAGTTGCCCCAATGTTTTGCTTAATTCTACAAGGATCACTCATATCAAACTCATTTTTTGGTTCTCAAAAGGTATTTCCATTATAACATTAGAAAAAATCAATCAACAATCATTCAATCCTGAAAACATAAATACAAGTGGAATCCTTAAAATGTGTATGAAATTTTTCCCAAATCCCGGACACATTGAATTTTTATTTTAATAACATAAGAATGCATCAAAACATTAATTTTGTTGACAAAAAAGATAATATTTTAAATCTATAAGAAAAGAAATTTTATTTTGAAATTTTGCTCATTTTATCATGTGAATCATTGATTTATAGTGAACTAATAATTATGGAACCCACTCTCCTTTTCTTAGAACCAATGGTGGGATAACATTTTTGATTTTTTTTTCAAAGAATGTTAGTGATTTCAATGGTTCACTAAATCTCTATATACTTTTCAATAACATTAAGAAATAAAAAATTGCTACACATGCAATAATTTTTATTTATTAATTTCATTCTTTTCATTGTCATAAATAGAAAAAATATTTATCAATTAAGCTCAATCAGAAGCATGGTAAACAATTTTGTGTAAAATAAGTATCATTTTGAATCCAATATAATTTTAAAGGTACTAGCTAGGTCAATAATTTAATTCAAACTGATTTTATATATTATAAGTACCATCAATATATAAAACTATAAATGAGAACATATTTCAATAACTTAACTTAAAAAAAGGAATACTACCCAAAAGGTAATCATTACCATCATATAATATGAATGGTCATGGGATTTAATGAAAAAAAATGAAAAACATAATTTAAGAAATACTCTCCAAGCATATAGGATAATTAGAAATTTAAATTCATTCAATGTAATCCCTTTTTTCTATGTTAAAAAACAATGGATTTTAAATTCAAGTTCCAAAAATATATAAACAAATTAACATTAGAGTATAGAATTTTAATCTTTAAGTGAAATGCAACCAAAGTTTGATTTGGGGATTTTTCAAGCAATAACCTTCAATATAGTAACTCCTCATTTCCATATGAACTTTTCAAATTTATAATGGTAAATTAATGTAATGAATGATAGAGAAATAATTAAAATTCAATAGATTATGTTTCATTTATTTGAACATAAAATTGAAAAAAAAACACTACAAAACATGGGTTCCCTCCCATGTATCACTACATTTTATGTCTTTATCTATAATAACAGATAAATTTTATCCTATCCATTAACATTCAGTAGGTATGATTTATTTAAGATTTTGAGTTCATTGTTTTGAGTGAATGTGTTTTCACATTCTCTCAGTGTCTCAATAAAACAAACATCCACTAATATGTTCCAAAACTACTCTAACTTTTTAAAAGTTAGGTGTATGTCTAGAACCGATTCTGTCTCGTAAGGCTTTTCAAAATGACCAAATTTGGGAAATATCATCCAAGAAATTTTACCATGACTACCAATATCATTATCCAATAGTTTTCCCATGATCAAGGTATTGATAAAATTATATGTAGAGGTGTAGGAATTACAATAACCTAATGATTTTATTAAAAACTTCTAGTAACAAAATAGTTTAGATGATTCCCACATGAAAGAATAAAATTCAGATTCCATGATGTATCATTTAGAAACTAATCTTGATTCAAGAAAGGTGAATTTTTCATAAACTAGTTAAATATTAGCAAGATCTGTTGTCATCACAATATGTGAGATATTTTCAATAAAAAATATTTTTTCATGGAAATCATTGAGTTTTTTAGAAGGTGTTAACCCATAAATATCCCCAACATTGAAGACTTATAAATAATCAATATCATATTGTAAAATATCATATATAGTTTTAGGTAGATCATGAAATTGGATTTGTGGATTTGACTCTAGATTTAGATTAATGTAATAAATTTATTCAAATTACTATGGGGGTGGTACAACAATCTAAGTAATACTCCCAACAGATTGGAGAATTATAATCTCTATAATGTTTAGAAGTAAATAACCTGACATATATCATACTAAATAATTTTAAGCACTAATTCTCAATAATATCATACAGGTCAAAGATAATTTAAGGTTCAGGTTTCTCAGAAAAAAGAATTTCATCAACATCTTAAAGTATGAGTTTTCATTTAGACACATCAATGAAAACACCCTCAGTAATCTCACAATATATCCAAATTGGTCCCTTGTC
Organism: Viscum album; assembly: GCA_963277665.1. Classification (NCBI taxonomy): domain Eukaryota; kingdom Viridiplantae; phylum Streptophyta; class Magnoliopsida; order Santalales; family Viscaceae; genus Viscum; species Viscum album. The sequence continues at coordinate 1,862,128,465 of OY728123.1, read as the reverse complement.
GAGACTCCCCAAGCCCACCTACAATAATCTAGGGGATTTTAACTATCTACATGTAGGAAAATCACTAACATGGGAGTCTATAACAGAAAGTACATGTACACATGCACAAATCTCAAAGCCTAATAAATTGTTGAAATGTAAAGAAATTGAAAAAATATGTATACATACATCTATATACTGGAACCAGAGTCTAAAAAATGGAATGTAATCAACGCCAAATTCCATCCCACCTCATGGAGTCTAAAAAAAGTCCAACCTAAAGTAATGATGGGGATTGATATCACGATAACCACAAGAAAACACCTTTGTCTGTCCAGCTCACTAAGCACCATCTATTCCTAGTCCCTCTAGGATTCTATAAAAAGGATGATAATCTAAATAAGACATGATATGTATAGGAAAATCTTATACACTAGTAAGTATAGAAATACCTAGAAGGACACCTCGAAACCCAAATGCTTATAAAAACAAGATAACAATCTCCTCTATACAGGTACATGTCTACAACACATATGACAATAGTATATAGAAATACTCAACAAGAACATAGAGTATCAAGGTGAAGTTATAATATTAATACCATCCTAGTATTCTTACTCAATGGTTCCATATAGCACTAATCCAATAGAAGACACTCCATGAGTTAGATAGTATTGATGATGTCCTTCCCATAGGTCATTCTCATCAGGTCTTGTCATAGGAATTATATGCTGGAATTATGAAGAGATATGATACACATATGATGATCAGACCCAAGGACATAGGGTATACCACCAACTCATTATGGAATAACCCTTTAAGTATTACATCGTCACCCTCGTAGTGTTGGTCACGATGACACCAAGAACACCAACTCTGGAAGGAAGTTGATAGAGGATCTCACTCTGGGCCTCCCAAAAGGATACCAAAAAATATATACAATAAGTCATGTGGAATGTATAACTATTAAATGTGTAGGGTTTGAATCCATATTAACCCTCGTGGAATGTATATTAGAAAGTAACCTATCAATAATTATCCATGTGGAAGAGGACAATGGCTCCAAGACAACTTTGAAAGAGTACATAGTGTCTACTGGAAATACATGACGTGTCCCTTCCAGACTGGTTTTTACCCATGTAAACATCCCATTCTTGTTTCTATGTGCAAGTACAAGGTGTTTCAATGATAATTTACTTGTACCTATGTCAATTTACCTGGATCATCTCATGTATAGCTGGCTGGGTCTTTCCACTGTCAGAGTACATGGTGTTCCCATGCCCATGTATTCTTGGATGTGTCTGTATACCTACCCTGGTACACACCATGCCATCAGGTAGGGTTCCCATTCCACATGACAAGGTAACGCACTTTGTGATACTTAACTTCATCCTCAAATCCTAGTCTCTACTATGAGGGTCCCATATGGAATGTTTTTCCGGAACACATGCCTTGTACCACAAAAAATTACTGAATTTCAAATATGAAATTATACATCTTCTCCTACTCCTTTAAAAATTTATCTTTCCACTACCTATGCAAGAACCCAAGGGATATTATTGGTTGGGAATTTTCATCATTGAACACTAAGATATGTCTTTATAATCAATTTGGAAAACACCCTCACAACCTATCCATCATAGCACACTAAAGAACACAAAGTCAGGTATCCCAAATCCATTTGATTCACTCCTACCTCTTCAATATAATTTTTATTACATCACACTAATTTTTGATCATTGAAATGAAATCATTCCACCAAGAAATGGGTCAAAACATTCGATTTCATGGTATTTTCTGAACCATGGGCCAACCGATTTTCCCGAGATAAACACAAATATGGGGAAGAAAAGGTTAATTAAAACATGAGGAATGAACCATGGACATTGTTAATGTTGGAATTGATTCATTTCCTCTATAAGTACACAAAAAATATATTAAAAAATAATTTCAAAGTAGTTCCCCCAAATAATTTCTCATAAATAACCCATTTCAAAAAATGATTGAACCATGAATCAATCCTTTGGTCGATTGATTTGTGTTAATCATACTAAATAATAAAGGGTAAGAAAACCACATATATAAACATACAAAATTGATTTGTATCAATACTTTATGATGACTAAAGTTGTGTTGTGGTTATTGGTGAGATCCTTGAATCTCATTATGCACTGATAGTTGAACTACGATCTTCCTATCATTCACCCATGTAATCTCCTCCAACAGATTGCCAATAGTTCTGGGGATATCTAGGTTTAGGAGGATAGCCCTAATAATCCACAATAATCATATTCCTATAGAATATTTTAATTCATTTCTTCAATGAATAAAATAAAGAAATTCATTTAATTATTTTATTCATTTTATGCCTGCTATAACGTTTTCATAAATGCCCTACACTAACAATGGTAATATCTCACATAAGTTAAAATCTGTAGTCTAAACATAATTTCTCCCTTAGATTTATTATCTAATCCTTTTTTTATAATTTATTCCATTTTTTTAGGAAAAATATATTCATTTTATATTTAAAATAATTAATATATTTCAAATAATTATTCTATTCATATGATCCTCAAAATCGCACACCGTCTCATTGCCTGTTCTAAAAAATAATCCAAAAAATATCCAAAAATAATACATGGAAAATATAAGTCTCTACATTATACCCAAATTGGGTCTTTACATCCTAAAAATTGAAAACAAGTGGCTACACAAAGAGTTGTGGTTACTAAGAATGCATATGAGCCTTCCACTCCCAGGTTCTCTCCTGAAGATTCTTATGTTGCCACCAAACAAGAACTAAAGGAATCTCTCACTCATGAAGGATCCTCTACTTCCAATCCTTGACCTATACTAGTTGATTAGAAAAGGTATCCCATCTCTGATGTTTATCTCACTCCAGTCGGTATTGTGCAATGTGTCATGCATGTGCCTCCTTAGTTGCGACACATTTAACACATCGAGAACACTGTATAACTATGGTGGTCAATCAAAGTAATACCCCATCTCTCTAACTCTACATAGTATCTAGAAAGGTACAATGAATCTTATAGATTTATTTTCTCACTGACCATACCTCTATAATTCACATCAAGGTAAAACTCATTGGAACATGGTGTCCCTCCTTAAACACTAAGGACGCTCATTGTTAGTCATCATAAGACTTGTGATAGCTAGGTGTAGTCATGATCCACTCATGTATGATCTTCAAAATCTCTATAGTGTCTCTTAGAAACTATTTTCCCATAAATGTTCAATCTCTGGGGTCATCCCAAAAATGTAGTGACCAACATGGTTTCCCATATAAGGCCTCGAACAGTGTCATGAAAATTGTGGAATGGTAGTTATTACTGTATTAAAACACACCCAATTTAAGATGATCCTACCAACTATATTCAATGTCCAACATGAAAGCTCACAACATTTCCTCAATAACCTAAATGGTTATCTCAGTCTAGTCATCTGCCTCGAGGAGAAAATATTTTCTCAAATGTAGCTTAGTCCCAAAAGTCTCCAAAAATCCCTTCCACAATTGATATTTTAAGTGAATTTCATATGATGGAACAATATTCGAGAAAAATCCAAGGATTCAGACTAATTATTTCTTGTAGAGGTTCCCTAATATATCTACAGAACTCTTCTCCCAATAAGCTATGAAGTGGGCTGATATGGTGAGTCAATCTATGATCATTATGATGGAATTATGTCCACCAGAAATATGTGGTAACCCCTTCATGAATACCATGGATATATCATCCCACATCCACTATTGCATCTCAAGGGGTTGAGGTAAACCCAATTGATCGTCGTGAACAACCTTCACTTAATAAAAAGTTGGGAATCAGGAGAAAAACTTTACTACTCCCTTCATCACCCCTAGACACAATAACAGATTTCAGAGGTCCTGGAACATCCTTACCAAAATTTCATGTACACAAAATGAGAATTATAAAAATCTTTAATAACTTCCTTTTTCAATTTTCCTAGTAACATCATGTGTCATCTAAAAATAATGTAATTCTCCCAACATTATGATAATCCATCCGGAGCTTGTCCAGTGGACATCTGAGTATGTAGGGTCTCACAATAAACATCTCCAAGTTGGGCCTCCCTGAATCACTATAAAATCATAGGGTTAAAAACCATCAACTAGAAGTATGTTTCTCCATCTCAGTCCCTAAAGGATAACTACAACAAGTCAAACTACCCTGACACCTTGTTCAACAACTACGAACATGGTTTGTTACTAAGAGAATCTGCTACTAATTTCCCCTTACCAAGTGCATATAAAATCTAAAAATCATAATCATGGAGGAAATCTAACCATAAAATATATCTCAACTTGAAGTCCTTCTAAGAGAATATATACATGAGTATGTTTTTGTCGGAATAGATGGTCAACATCTCAACCATCAGTTAGTGTCACTACATATTTAGTTTGAAGAAAACCACTGATAACTGAATATCATGTTTCAATTAATTAATATAATGTGGTCTCAACTTATATGAAATATATGCAATCACTAAATTCATCAAAATCCAGAACAAAACCATGTTTGGTTCTTGATGCATCACAAAATATTACGTACTTGACACCTCCCTCTGAAAAATCTAAAGATGGGAGCACTCGTCAATATCTTCCTCAACTGTTGAAAAGCCTCCTAGCACCTCTTTTTTCCCAATAAAAGTTCCCCCTTTTGGGTCAAATATTTCATGTTGAGATGATATCCTATATAATTCAATTATTAATCTCAGGTAATAGCCTTCCAACCCAAGAAATATGCATACCTCTATCACGCTATTAGGTTTTTTCCCAAGATGACTCCACATTGACATTCTTCGAGTCAATAGGAATGCCATCATATGAGATATAATTTCTCAATAAGTGGGCCTCTTAAATCCAAACTATAACATTTAGGGTTTCCCATATTATTGGTTCTCTTGGAGTATGTTCAGAACCATCCTCATGTGTCTCGTGTGCTCCTCCTCAAACACTGAGTACATAAGGATTTCATCGATGAAGACTACGACAAACAAGTCTAAGAATGGATGAATGATATGGTTCGTGAGTCCCATGAACACTATGGAAGAATTATTCCTACTAGATAAAATCACCAAGTACTCATAGTGACCGTAGAAACATTTAAATGTCAAATTAGGTATATCCTCGTCCCATATATACAATTGTTGATATCCTAATCTGAGGTCAACCTTCAAGAACCATCATTCCCATCTCAACTGATCAACTAGGTCATTGATCCTTCTTAACAAAAACTTTTTATTCATGGTCACTCGGCTCTAGTGCTGATAGTCGACACATAACCTCAATCTCCAATCTACATTCTTGGAAAACAACACTCGGGATGCCCAGGGTGAAACACTACGTCTAAAAAAATCCCTTCCTCTATAAGTCCTCCAACTTCAACCTCAACTCACAATGCTCTGTTAGAGCCATCCAATATACTAGAGTAGATGTTAGGTGTCATGAACTAACTTTGGTCAACCCTAAACCGATCACCAAAGACAACATGCAATAAAACCCCAGATGGATTCTCGATCCTCCCAGGATAGAAGATAGTGTCGGGCATGAAATAAAGCAGCTGAAAATTATTTATCCCATGAAAAAATTAAAAATCAATAAGGAAAAAATAAAACAATAAAACTAAAATCTAGAAGAGGAAATCAAATAAAATTTCAAAAATATTTCCATGTGAAATCTTGGGTCACATTCCACTGTAAGATTACACTCGCTCTATAGGGGAACCAAATTGGTATGAAGAACCAGAATCTAAAAATAAAATCAATCTATAGGTGTGAGTATTAAAACTCTATGGGTGTGGTAAAATAATCTATTCCCTATTCCCTAGCTTAAAAAATAAAACCATGTCCTGGTAGTTTTAAAATACAACCATGTAAAAATAAGGTTTTTCATTCTTTTCAAATTCAAGTAACAATTTTTTTTTCAAGAAAACAATTTCCTTTCTTCACATTTACAAATTTATTTCCAAACCAGAATAGTCATTTAAAAAATAAATGATATAAATTTAGATTAAAATAAGTTTTTTATAAAGGAAGAAACAAGAAAATGAAAAGGAAATTAATATGCATCATAAGAACCATGGACAAGCCCATTACAGATTGGAAACATTTTTATAAAAAACATCCTATGGAAAACATATTTAGGAAAACACTTTTAAGGGAATCTATTCTCAAAGAAAACATACTTTGAAATTACCATGTACACAAGGTCCACTACATACTGACTGTGACCACAACATTATAAAGAACCCTGCCCAAAGTGGGCACCATAAGAAATTTTTATTGGTAACAAGCACAAGGGGGTCCCTATGAACCTTTTACCTCAGTGATGAAAATCCTCGAACTACACTACCAATAATGTTCTCGTACATGACCCCTAGAGGGGAAAGTCTACAAAAATTCCAGTGGTCTCTATATCATAATCTAATACCAATAGCATTCTCATTTATGAGCCACTAGATGGGATCCCATAGCAAAATTCTAGTTGTCTCTGATCATATAACATGATTTGTTAGTGTTGTATCAAAAATCCTGATAGGAGAATCCAAGCCTCATCCACTTCTGAATGAATTGGAAAACTAGTTCTATTTTATCCAACTATTTACCTAGGTTTCCCATATTTTCTATTTAGAATGGTGGTGAGTTTGTATCATTCAAACCTGAATATAAATATCATTTTAATTACACAAAAACTCATCCAACCTCTCACCACCAATCTCCCTCCATAAGTTCGTCCCCATTTTCAATTCACACAACAATGAACAAGCGAGTTCACTAGTAACATATCCTAAATATCACATTGAACATACAAATCACATTTATAAAATAACCCATAAATCCCTCAATATGGGTTTTCCACTTCGATAAAACATTCTCAAGGTGCCAAATGGGTCTCAATATTTTAAAAGGAACAATTTTAATTTTTAAAGAAGAATTGACAACAATTTTAATTAAAAAACTATATAAAATGTCAATTAAACAACCAAAGAACCAAACATTTAAAAAACCTAGAAACCATTCTTAAATCAGAGCAACACATTTAAGAAACTAAAATCTAAATTTAATATTGAATTCACACCAAAACCCTTGAACTATCCAAACATACCAAAACATGAAATTCCCACTTATTAAAATCACACACAAACCAATATTTATTCAATACAACCTTCAAAAAAAAAATTCACACACCAAACATGATTTGAAATACCCATTACACACCCAAAACCATTTTGGAAACCAATTTTAGGCTTTTAAGATGTTGAGAATTCTAGAAAAATCATGGAAGTATATTTTAATGAGTAATACACATTTGAAGGTGAACATAATAAATAAAGGAAAGTCTAACACCACGAATCACCATCTCTTTTCATAGCATATATATACTATATAATATTAAAACACTCTTAAAAACTTAAGAAATTATGGAACTCAAATTAAAGGCCTCAAAATATGGAACCTACCTCAAACAAAAGTGGCACTTCTCAAGACGATAGCAACTCGAACCTTCCATTAACCGATTTCATGCATATACACTGTCATTTATTTTTAAGGAAACCTAGCCCCTATCTACATATTTCAAGTCCAAATCTATACTAGAAGATCCTTACATACATTCTTATACACGTATATACCCCTTTTCAGTTACAGACATATACATTTTCACTAATATATATATATATATATATAAGAACAAATATCCCCATTATATATATTCATCCTTCCATAGGTGAATATATATAAAGGGGAAACTTACTTATATCTATGAATATCTATGAATAAGCACATAAGACCCTTTTGAAAATGGTAATTCAAAACCACCACAGCATAGTCCAACACACTCTAGAAAAATACAGGAAACTCAAAAACTAAAAAAACAAATAAAAATGATCTATAATGAAGGAACTGAGAACCCTTAACAAAAACACATGGAGAACCCACTTCCCTTGATGAAAGTGGCTAGAACTAGCCTCGACAGGACCAAATAAACTCTAATCATCCAGAATTGACGAAAATAAAATCACTTAATTGATTTAAGGTTAAAAAAACTCTCTTCACCCTTTGGAACAGAATAAAATTTAGAAAAGAATGAGGGGAAGGGATAAGAGACTTACCAGAGATGGTTGCACACCGAATCGAGAGAAGAACTGATGACTAGAGGGAGAGGAGAGGAGGTAGTGGTGTGTTGTGGGGATCCTCCTTTGACTGGGGTGTCACGTGAGGGAGAATGGTAGGGGTGGGGTGCACCCCACATGGTATTTAATGGGAACCCCTTGGGGGTTTTAATTAAAACCTAATAATAAAATTATTAATAACAATAATAACATTGTTATTATTATTTAAACATTTTATTTTTATTTTATTTTATTTTTATTTTTATTTTTTATTTTTTTATTTTTGTTTAATTTTTATTTAATTTTTTGAACACTAAGAAGGCTGCTTGATTTGGCTCCACAATCTTCGGGACCATGTGCCCACCGTGCACATCCCACTACATATAAGGGACCATCACATGGGATGGCCACATGGTTTTAGAAACCATGCACCGACCGTGAAACTAAACTCTATAATTTGGTAGATCCATTTCTCAATGTTTTTGCATGGTTACCTCTAACTGTGAGAAAGTCTGGATTTACCTAGATATGAGTGCATAGTCACTGCTAGGTCTTGCGTTGTTTGAGCCAAAGTGAGATCAAACCATGCACGTGGCTAAAAAACCACTCCAAGACACCAAAACTAAAAAAATCACACCTTGAACTCAACCTGAAAATCATCCAAAATTACCAACATCAAGAAAATAATAAAATAAAATAAAAACCAATGTTGGGTTGTGAAAATTCTACCAACCACATAAACATTCATCCCCTATAATGTAACCATGTTAAACAAGGAATCAAACTTGAGTTCCAAACTAAACAAGTCAAATAAAACCATGGACTTGGTGTGACTTTTCACTACACCATTCACACCTTACCAGCTCCAAGAGAAACCATAATGAGAAGAAGAATAAGGAAAAAAGTAGGGTTTTACCCAACATATAACCTTAATAGAACTGCATCACCCACAAGGGAAATCTAAAACTAATTAACATTGAACAAGTCACACATACAAACCAGCACAACCACTAGGAACTCCAAACCCAAACCATAAACCCCCAACACATGAGGAGCCCACAAAAAGAGCTCAAACCATACAGTGAAAAAGAACAATTATTCATCATTTCTCAAGAAACATGAATCTTAAAATGGGCACAAACCAAAACCAAAACCCAAACAGATCCACAAAGTATAACCACAAAATGAAAATGGGTCATATATTCACATTCAAAAATACACAACCACTAGAATCACTAGAAAATGATACCACCACACCTTCTTACAATTAATGGGGTACTTTCAAACCACAAAAAACACAATGAGAAAACTAGGCCTCTAATCCTTTGACAACAAAATGGGAACTTCAATGATCAATAATGTACAACAAAAAAACATAAATTTTCCCCATTACACCGTTGGAAAAAAATCTAGTCCAATGTCCTCTACACCCCTATGATTCCTAAAATTGTGAAAGCTTCACTTCAGGGTCTATGGATGGATCCTAGATGTTTGAATCATCCACTAACTCATAGTTAAAAGGTGACATCACCCAATAAAGACTTATTCTTCTTATGAAACCACTTGAAAAACATCTCTAGGTGACCCAAAGGGCCACATCGATTGAAAGACTTCAGTATATAATGATGAGATGGATTAGAGTTCCCAAACCGACCACAATGGGAGAATAAAATTCAGTGGTTTGATGAAAAAGATAGGAAATGACAAGGAATATCACTGTAAAAAAGAAACTAACTTATTAAAATTGTCAACATACCCCTTCATTATTAGTTAACTTTATGAAACATCCACAACCTCTAGTACCCCCCCATTAACTTGCTCAAGAATGAACCACTGGATAGAAGAGGTCATGATGATTTCCCAAGACATCACAACTCACAATAATAATGGAATGATCACCTTACATTATTCCAAAATCATCCCTTAAAACATACATAAAACAACTCACACTCTCAAGATAATTAGAGTTACCAAAAAACAAAAGACATGTGATTTTACCATATACACTAAAACCCCTCAAAGGGACTCTGATTGATGTAGAAAACATGAACCAATTGATAAGATCTCAACTTCATCACTCCTCTAGGAGTTTGGTTGGGGCTAGCAACTGGATGAGAATCCCCAAAAACATTATTGGTATTTCTAGGAGGTGCAATATCAACACAATAAGGCCTAAGAATAGATCATCATCAAACTAGAACATGACCAATTAAAATTTTAAATCAAATACTTTGCCCATAAACCAAAACATCACAAAACCAAATCAAATCTCAATCGAAACAAAACCACAAAATTCACCACAAAACTATCAAAGAATCATCTTTTAAAACCAACCATTTTCCATTTTCAGTAATTTTTAAAATTTATTCCCCCTTTTGAAATCAAATAATATTTCCATTTACAAAATCATTTCAGAAAAATCACATTAAAATTAAAAAAACCACATCACTATTCCATTTAAAAACACAAATCTCACTGGAAAATAATCCCATTTTTACTAAAAATCTTTTTCCTTTTAAAAACCCACATTGGAAAACAAAGTCAAAACATTTATTTTTAAACATTCATTCATGGTATCCTATGAAATTTTACACAAGTGTTCATCCCTACTCCTTAATATATCATCCACATATACATACCAACATGAAAATTTGATACAAACCCACACATATGTGATGTCTACAAGGAATACCAAGGGTCACTTGTACTATTTTTTAATAAAAAATGAATTTTTCAAAATTACCAATTCACCTTTCCTCAACATTTTCCCAAACTTTTCAAAATTCCAAATCAACATCTCTTTTAAAATCCATTTTTCACTCAGAAAACCCTTTTCATAAATCCTTTTCTATTCAAAATTTCACTCACACCATCCCAAATCAGAATGAAACATCACCAATACCAAAATAACATGAAAAGGGAACTATGGTTCTTTCATACCTCAACCACATGGTTTAGAATACCTTTCATTGAGCATGCACCAGCAAATGGAATCATATTGAACCATGCACATGAGCTCCATGTGGTTCACTATTCCATGTAAGATCATGGTGTAACACCATCTCACTTCCACTATCATCCCCCAACATACAAAATCTCATAAAACTGAACCACCTCCAATGGAATAACTCAAACAAAAAATAATGATTCAAAACCCAAAAAACCCATGGAGACTCATGTCTCAACACAAGTGGTGTTGATTAGTCGCTGACCCATGACCTACCTCCTAAACCCCAAGAATTCTATCTCTCATCCAAAAAACATCCCAAATTACATGGGCCTTATTTGATACAATTTTGTTATGAAACAACCTTGTTCAACCCAGAACTAGGCACCCAAGACAACCTACAAAAAGTCCCAAGAGGCATTCTAGATAATCTCATGCTCGAAACTAGTGTTGGGAATCAAAATAAACCACATGGGAATGATTTAGATCATGAAAAAAATTAGAAATAAAAAAGTAAAAAAAGTAAAAAAACTCGAGTGGTTTGAAATAAAATAAAACTACACATGTACCTCCATGTGAACTCATGGGTCACCTCCAATCATAATATCAAACTTTATCTATGAGTGAACCATAATAGGAAGCATCACTAGAAGCTAAAAATAAAATAAATCTATATAAGTGAGTTTCAAAACACAACAAGCATACCTGAATAAACTGCTCCTTAAGCCTTTCCATTAAAAATAAAACCAACTCGTGCTAGTTTTAAAATAGAACCATATAAAAATAATGTTTTTTCATTCTTTTCAAATTCAGGTAAAAAGTTTCTATTTTTAAGAAAACCATTTCTTTCCATCAAATTTACAACATAGTTTCCAAACATTAATAGCCATTTCAAAATGAAAGGAAATAAATTTAGATGAAAACATGATTTTTTATAAAGGAGGAAATAAGAAATAAGAAAATGAAAGGGAAATATCATCACAAGAACAATGGAAAAAACCTAATAGATAGGAAACATTTTTAAATAAAACATCCCAATGAAAATATTTTTAGGAAAACACTTTTATGGGAAGAATTTCTTTAAAAAAATCTCACATTGAAATTACCATGTATACAAGGTCCACCAACAAACAGTGAGTACCACATTATAAAGAACCATGTACCAATAGACCCACATAGGAAATCTCTATAGTTAACCAACACAATTTGGTCCCAATAAACCTCATACCAGGGGGATCAAAATCCTCCAACTAGACTACCAACAAATTTCCCATGAACAAGCCATTAGAGGGGAAGGTCTCCCAAAATTCCAATGGTCTCAAAATCACAATTCAATACCTATAGTGTTCCCATACATGAGCCACTATAGGGAATCCCATAAAAATTATAGTGGTCTAAAATTATATCACATGTTCTTTTAGTGTTGTATCATCAATCCTACTATAAGAATTTGGGCCTCAACCACTTTTGAATCAACTAGCATACTAGTTCTAGTTCACTTACTTAGATACTTGGGTTTCCCATTTTCTCTATTTTAAATTTTAGTGAGTTTTTATCAAGAAAACATATATGTACAAATAAAATTAATTACCCAAAAATGAAACTAAATACTCATAACTAATCTTCAACCTTGCGTGTGACCCCCTTTTCAAGTCACACAATAATGAAAATGACAATTCACAAGGAACATATAAAAAATCACACATTTAACATGCACATAATATTTCCAAAACAAGTGGTCATGCCTCAAAATAGGGTTTTCACTTCCATAAAACATTCTCAAGGTTACAAACGGGCCCTAATAATGAATAATTTTACTTTAGAAAGAACAATGTGCAAACACTTTTAATTCCAAAACCATATAAAAGTCCAATAAAACAAACAAGCCAGCATATATTTAAAAACCTTCTTGAAACCATGGTTAAATCAAGGTGACACATTTAAGAAAGGAAAATCCCAATTTAACCTCAGATTCAATCTAAATACCATGTACTTTTAAAACATACCAAAAAATGAAAATTACTATTGTTAAAATCACACATGAACCCATATTCATTCAATTCAAGTTTCAAAACTATTTTACACACACCAAGCATCTTTGGAAATACCACCACACACCCAAAACCATTTTGGAAACCCCTTTTTTGAATTTAAGATGTTGAGTGTTATAAAACAATCATGGAATCATGTTTTAATGATGAATACAAATTTTAAGGTGAACATGAAAACTAAATGAAACACCAACATCAAGAATCAACATAACATTTCATATCATATACATAGTATTTAATATTAAAAACACTTATTAAAACCCTCAAGAAATTATGTAATTCAAATTAAAGGCATCAGAATAGGGAACCTACCTCAAATTCAAGGTGCACTTCTCAAGATGAAGACAACTTGAACCTTCCATTTTTTTTATTGCATGCATATTCTCCTCCACTTATATACAAGGACACCTAACCTGTATGTACATATTTTCAAGGAAAAATATGTTCAAGGCGATACAAACATACATACATGCTTAAATGTTAACATACCCCTTTCTACTTACAGACATATTCAATATCATATATATATATAAGAACACCTAGAACCCTTATGAATTTTCATCCTGCCATTGGTGAATATATATATTGGAGAAAATTAACTATATTTATGCCTACATAGGCATTGGAAAATAATCCTCTTTTGATAACTAAAACCTGATTCCACCGTAGTGAGGTCCAAGGCACTCTAGAAAAATATGCAGAACTAAAAAACTAGAAAACCCCCTTAATTAAAATTGATCCACGATGAAGTAACCAAAGAACCCTTACCTGAAACTCACGTTGAACCCACCTCACTTGATAATGGTGTCTAGAACCAACCTCGACGAGACCCCATGAACCCTGATCATCTAAAATTGACCAAAATAAAAACCCCCAAATGAGTTTGGGTTTGGCAAAGCCATACAAATACCATGGAAGAGAATAAAATCAAGAAAAAATGAAGGAGGAGGAAGAAGAGACTTTCTGAAAATGATTTCACACTGAATTGAGGGAAGAAGTGGCAACTAGATGGAGAGGATAGGAGGTGGTGGTGCACTTTGGGAAGCCTTTTTTGGATGTGGAATCATGCAAGAGTAGATAGAGTGGGGTGTTCCACACAGTAGAGGTAAGGGGAACCCCTTTGGGGTTTAAAAAATCTAGAATAATAATAATAATAATAATAATATTATTATTAAAACAATTTTGTTTAATTTAATTTAATTTTTTTATTTTTATTTTTATTTGATTTTTTAAACACTATATAGCCCACATGGTTTGGCCACATGGTCTGCCAGACTATACACAAATCCTGAGAAATCCACTAGACTGAAGGGACTATCACATGGGCTAGTTGTACAGTTTTAGAAATCATGCGCTGAATGTGAAACATTGCTTTGTCATTTGAAAATTCCTTTTCTCACAATTTCTAAATGGTTTCCTCTAACTATGCACAAGATGTGCTTCACCAAGAGAAGGGTTTAAAATAACTTATATGTCTTGTTTGATTTGATTTAAACAATGTTAAAACTGTTCACATGGCCAAAAAACTAACTAAAGACACCGAAACATAAAAAAAATCAACGAGAACTCAAACCAAAACTCAACCAAAATAACCAAAATCAATAAAGAAAAAATAAAAATAAAAACCATGTCAGGGGTGTGACATTGGGGTTGTCCTGGGGTGTATATAAATGTATAATTATATCTATCAGAGGGGAGGTAACCCTAGAAAATTATAAGGAAAGATGTCCTCATAATCCTCCACCACTATAAGGAACCAAAATGTCATAACATCCCTTAAAATAAGGTTCATTCTAGAAAACTAATGAGAAATTGGCCGAAACCTCTTATGCATGAGTCTATACTGTGATGCTTGATTTTCATTTTAACCCACAAAGCAAATATTATTCCCATCACTACAGAAACACCACATCCTCTACCTAAAATATTCAATCATTCTACGAACTGTAGATAACCAGTACATACCTAAGATGATGTCCTAATTACTCATCACTTCTACAAAGATATCCCAATATAAACTCTTGCCTCCTAGATTCAGGTCACACTATCGGTATAAGGGTTTGATTACCGATCCATCTTTAGTAGGAGTCTCTATGCACAAGGGTAAACTAAGGTCTCAAACAAAATCTCTATGTCTTGAACCAAATATGTGGAAGTAAATAAATTACCATCATCAATTTCTATTATTACTATAGTTATTTTATAAAAGAACCATATCGTACCTCATATCATTCTCAGAGATTCGAGGTCAAATACCTCAACCTCTTTTAACTTCCCCTTTCCCTATCTCTCTAGCTTTCAAAGCCTGATGTGCACCACATGAGGGTGGTGGTGGTAACAATTCGAAGCATATACCATGTCCAGCTACTCTCTGAGCTCTTATTACACATCCTCTACCTTCTAGAACTATCTTCTCTTACTGATTCCTCTACCACGATGTCCTCTTCACTATCTCTATGTTAGCCACATCATAAGTTATATAATCTCATGGAAGATGTCCCCTATCACAACACAAGTAGCATCTCCTCTCTTTATGATTAATAAAACCATACTTTGACCACTGAACCATAGACACTATTTCATGGGACCTCCTCCTGAAATGTCACACACATCAAGATCCCTAAGAATAACATTAGCTCCTTACTTTTGAAGTCTCTAGTAATGTGTTCCCACTCTTGACAACCACTTTCTATGTCATCTTACCCCTGAAACTATCCATAATAACAATCTATCTTGCACCCCATCATATGTAAGAGTGCATTTAGGTATAATGATGGATCAAATTTATCTATGTAGTCCTCAATCAATAGTTTTAGATTGGAAGAAATTGTCATGAACCATATCCATTGAGTACATAGAGAGGTTGGTGAACATGAAAAAATACTCAATTTATGGCATCCTACCTTTTTATTACACAACTTTTCATTACATTTTACAAACAAAGGATATTTAATGTTTAGTGTCTTGGAAATCAAGAAAACAAAACATGAAAGCATAAAACATTCTTTTAATCCCCATGAAAATCATCTTGAAAAGTCCATCCTATGTACAATTACTGCATCTCATAACCTAGAGACATACATCAAGGGAAAGGGGGACTAGATGACCCATTTAGGAAAGCAAGTGAAACATTTTCCATGTGAACTTGAGAGATATCAATAAGAACATATAGATAAAGATGAATATCATAATAATAATAACTTGAAACATAACTTGAAATTTTTTCTACAACATTTAATTTATATATTCATGAATATATCACCAATTTTTATCCCCAAGGTGTAATAAAAATTACAATGCCTATTCACCATGGTATCGTCAAACTTGTCATCTCTACAGATTCAATTATTTACCCAATGCATTGGATCACTATCAGGGTGAACCCTTAATATGTATTTATTTTAATGTGAAACACATAGATCATAATCAAATATTTTATAAATAACCCAAATAAAATAATAGAAATGGGTTTCATATCAAAATCTTTATGTTTTAAAAAGTGCTTAAAAACAAGATCATTAAATCATTAATAACCCATGGAAAGGGATAAAGGTTTTATGTATGTAAATTCCAGAATAAAATATATCATTTTTATGTCATGGTAAATAACCCTAGAAATAAAATATGTTCGATTTTACACTAAAAAAGATAATTTCATGAGAAAAAGAGAGGGATTTTGAGATGAAAATTCTACAGCATAATGGCTTTGCAACATGGTTTTAGAAAACATTAAAAAAAGAGGGGACAATGATTAACCACTCATAAATAACTCATAATACAGTATAGGAACATAATAAAATGTAAACATGATCATGATATGAATTTTTGAAAGACATACCACATGAAAAGGGATCTTGAATGGGAAGAGAAGATGTGATTTCTTTACGAAAATTCGGCAGCCTAAATGCATCACTTAAAAATTCAGAAAATCAGATGATGAGAGTGGAAAGGGTATCTAATCAATTATACATAAAATTGAAATATATGAGGACACATAATAGCATAACCAAACCTAATTAAATGGAAATGAAAAGATATAACAAAAAATAAGGCTTGACTAAAAGATGAGGGTGAAAGGTTCCCTTACCATGTAGAGTAACTTCTAAAACTCTATGATCAGAACCATAAGGGCTTGAGGACACCTTGGGAGGACTCCTTAGGAGGTATAACTATCATAATGTCCTAGAGGATGAATTTTTAATGAATTTAAATGATGTAATGGGTGGGTAATTATAGAAAAAGTGGGAGAATATTTTATTTATTTAAAAGGACACCTCATTAGTTGTAATTGCAAAACCATGGGCTTGACCATGGTATTTGGAGATGGTATTGTCCACTTGAGACACCTTATATCATAGTTTAATCCTTAATATCCTACCATAATTATTACTCCATGATTAAATCATTATTACAAATCTATGATGTCATTGAACTTACCGAAAACTCAAAACAGTATTTTTATTATTCACTGAAAATCATTCGTTTTAGAAATATCCCAAAAAATCACCCTAATAATTTTTATATGAAGAGAATTTAAAAATATAATCCATTTTTGGAAAATTATTCTTTAATATTTTAAATTTAATTTTTAAATAAAATCATTATTTATTTTAAAAAAATAACTTTAAAACTATAACTCGTTTTATAACACCTTGAAAAAATTAATCATGGTCCAATAAAATTATCTTATAACCATAAGAAAATCAAGTAAAAATTTATTAATGATTATTAGGAAAATAAATTTCCATTTTAAATTATTAAATTAATCATAAAATTGAAATTGAAATTTTTATAACATAAAAAATACCAATACTAATATTATGATTATTTTTTCACATTTAATTTGTCTAAATTATATTTATACATTCATGGGTAAAGCATCTATTATTTTTTCTGATTTAATATTAATTAATATTAATTATTATTCATAAGGGTATGTCACTATTTATAAAGGTATATTATTATTCAGCAAAAATTAAGTTTGTCTTATCAGACTCTAAATATATTATTGAATGCAACTGTGTATGTTTGTTTTTGGAAAAATAATTTTACAAAAAAGGTTATTTAATAATAAAATACTTTTTACTATTCATAAAAAACACTATTCATAAAATACTATTCATCAAGAAAACACTATTAATCAAATACTATTCACCAAAAAAATACTATTCATCGAAAAATTGAAACTTCTTAGAGAACTAATAAAACATCACCCAAGATTAATTTTTACATTTGGAATTCAAAATGATGTTTATTTAACCATAAAAATTATCTAAGTATTAGAATTTTAACTTTTAAATATAAAAAACAATATTTATTAAAAAATAGTGGATAGAAAATGAATAGTTAAATTACATAGTGAAATTTCTAACACAAAAAAGTAAAATTATCTTATCATTTAAAATTTAAAATGGTTGTTTTAATCATACTATTTAATTAAAATTAAAATTATTCCATATACCTTAATTTTTTATAATAATTATATCATTTCTTAAAACTAAAATTTGGGTCCAAAGTAATTTAATGTGCTTCTATTGTAAAACATAATAAAATGATATTAGGAGAAAAGTGATCCATAAATAAAAGAAGTAAATTTTTTCCGGGTCGTTACATTGTTCCCACCTTAAATAAACTGCGTCTGAGAAATTTTATCTTATCAAAAATTTATTACTATTAGGAAATGTATAATTATAAAGAAATTTCATGTCTTAAAAAATATTATTCATTATCAACAATTACATTTTCTATAAATCGTTCATAATGATTCATAAAAAGTTTGTGATTAACCACACATATCCCCTAGGAGTGTCAAAATAGGAGTACAGAAAGACTTGTTGTCATGTACCAGGATACCACAGGACATGCTTGAAACTCATTGTAAGGGTTTTCACTCCAAGGTATATATGTGCCAGAGCCACATCCACTTGTTAATATCCAGATAGAGATTTATTTGACCGGAAACCATTTACTTAATATTTAGAAACAATACCAAGAATTATTCATATATTTAAAAATATTTATAGGGTTCTTCCTGAATTTTTCATATCCTAATTTCCATAAATAACTAAACTATCCTCTGATACCAACTATGGAATCCCTTCTTTTTATGACATAACTTTTCGTTACATTTTACAAACAGAGGATCTTTAAAGTTTAGTGTCTTGGAAATCAGGAACACAAAACATGAAAACATAAAACTTTATTTTATTCCCCATGAAAAGATTCATGAAAAGATAATCATAATTAAAATTACTACATCTCATAAACTAGAGACATGAATCAAAGGAAAAGGAGAGCATAAGTCTCATTAAGGAAAGTAAGTGAAACAGTTTACATGTGAACTGGAGTGATATCAATAAGAACACGTAGATAAAGAGGCATATCATAATAATAATAACATGAAACATAACATGAAAATATGGCTATAGCATTTAATTAATAAATTCATTAACATATCACCAAGGTCTATCCCCAAGGTTTCATAAAAAATCCTAATTTTATTCACCAAAGTAATGTAAAATTTGTCACCTCTACTTATTAAATTCATTACCCAATGAATTGGACTGATATCAGGGTGCACCCTTAATATGTATTAATTTTAATGTGATCCACATAGATCACAATTTTTTTATAAATAACCCCAATAAAATATAAGAAATGGGTTTCAAATCAATATCATGATATTTTAAAAAGTACTTAAAAACAAAATCATTATGTCATTAATAACCCATGGAAAGGGAATACAAGTTTTATGTATGTAAATTCTAGAATAAAATATATCATTTTTATTTCTTGTTTAATAAACCTAGAAAAGAAATATTTTTGGGTTTTCACATAAAAAAATAAGAGAATTTATTGAGAATAAGGGAGGGATTTAGAGACGAATATTCTCCAACATAATGGCTATTCAACAAGGTTTTAGAAAACATTAAAAATGAGAGGGGAAAAGGCTTAACCACTCATAAATAACCCATAATATAGTATAAGAACATAATTTAATGTAAACAAGGTCATGGTATTAATTTTTTAAATACATGCCACATGAAAACGAATCTTGAATGAAAAGAGAAGATGTGATTTCTTTTATGAACATTTTGCAGCCTAACAGCGTCGCATAAAAACACATAAAATCAGTTGATGAGAGTGGAAAGTGTATCAAATCAGATTAACATAAAATGGAAAAAATAAGGATAAAAAATAACATACCCCAACCTAATTAAATAAAAAAAAATACATAACAAAAAATAAGGCTTGACTAAAAGAGGAGGGTGAAAGGTTCCCTTACCTTGTAGAGTAACTTCTAAAACACTATGATCAAGAAAATTGGGGCATGAGGAAACCTTGGGAGGTAAAACTATCATAACATCATATTGGATGAATTTTTAATGAATAGAAATGAAGGAATGGGTGTGTATTTATAGAAAAGATGATGGAATATTTTATAAATTTAAAAGGACGCCTCATTTGTCGTATTTGCCAAACCATGGGATTTCCCATGGTTTTGCCAATGGTATTGTCCACTTGGGACACAAAATATCATATTTTAATCCTTAATATCCGACTATAATTATTACTTCATGATTACATCATTACTACATAGCTATAATGTCATTGAACATACCGAAAACTCTAAACTATATTTTTACTATTCACTGAAAAATCAACCGTTTCCAAAAAATCCAAAAAAATCACCCTAAGAATTTTTCAATGTGTAGAATTTAAAAATGTAATCCATATTTTGAAAATATTTTTAAAAATATTTTTAATTTAATATTTAATTAAAATCATAATTTATTTAAAAAACAACTTTAAAACTATAACTCGTTTTATAAAACCCTGAAAAAATTAATCATGGTGCAATAAAATTATATTATAACCATAAGACAATAAATAATAATTTATGATTATATATTATCAAAATAAATTTCCATTTTTAATTATTAAATTAATCATAAAACTGAAATTAAAATATTTATGACATAAAAAATACCAATACTTCAATTATGATCGTTTTTTCACTTTTAAGATGTCTAAATTATATTTTCAAATTCATGAGTGAAGTTTCAATTATTTTGGCTTATTTACTATTAATTACTATTCATAATGGTATGACACTATTCACAAGGGTATGTAATTATTTACAAAAATTAAGTTTGTCTTATCAGACTCTAAATATCTTACTAAATGCAACCACATATGTCTGTTTTTCGAAAATCATTTCACAAAAAAAGATATTCAATAATAAAATATTTTTTACTATTCATAAAAACAATATTCATCAATTAATATTCATCAAAAAAACACAATTAATCCAATAAGATTAATAAAAAAACACTATTCATCGAAAAATTGTAACATCTTAGAGAACTAGTAAAAATTCACCCAAGATCAATTTTGACATTTGGAATTCAAAAATGATGTTTATTTAACCATAAAAATTCCTTAAGTATTATAAATTTAACTTAAATATAAAAAACAATAATTTTAGAAAACTAGTTGACAAAAAATGAATAGTGAAATTTTATAGTGAAATTTCTAACACAAAAAAAGTAAAATTATTTAATAATTTAATTTTTTAAAGGGGAGTTTTAATCATACTATTTAATTTAAATAATTATTATTCTACATACCTTAATTTGTTATAATAATTATATCATTTCTTAAAACTATAATTTGTGTCCAAAATAATTTGATGTGCTTATATTGTAAAGCATAATAAAACGTTATTTGGAGGAAAGAGATCCATAAATAAACAAATTACATTTTTTCAGGTTGTTACATTATTCCCACCTTAAAAAAATTGCTTCCAAGAAATTTTATCTTCATATAAATTTATTACTATTAAAAAACGTATAAATATAAAGTAATTTCATGTCTTAAAAATTATTATTCTTTAACAACAATTACATATTTTATAAATCCTTCATAATGATTCATAAAAAGTTTTGGATTAACCAAACATATCCCCTAGGAATGTCAAACTAGGAGTGAAGAAAGGATCGTTTTCGTGTACCAGGATACCCCTGGTCATGCACCAAACTCTTTGTCAAGGATTTCACTTCTAGGTACATATGAGCCAGAACCACATCCACTTTTTCATATCTAGATAGGGATATATTGGATTGGAAACCAGTTACTTAATATTTCAAAACAATACCAATAATTTTTCCTATATTTAAAATTTTTGATAAGGTTCTTCCTGAATTTTTCATATCCTAATTTCTATAAATAACTAAACTATCCTCTGATACCAACTATGGCATCCCGCCTTTTTATTACATAACGTTTCATTACATTTTAGAAATAAATGATCTTTAAAGTCTTGTGTCTTGGAAATCAGGAACATAAAATGTGAAAACATAAAACATTATTTTAATCCCCTTGAAAATATTCTTGAAAATTTTATCCTAAGTATAATTACTACATCTCATAACCTATAAACATACATCAAAGGAAAGGGTGAGCAGAAGGCCCAGTATGGAAAGCAAGAGAAACAGTTTACATGTGAACTTGAGTCATATCAATAAGAACATGTAGATAAACATTCATATCCTAATTATAATAACATGAAAAATAACTTGAAAATGTGGCTACAACATTTAATTTAGACATTCATGAACATATCACCAAGGTCCATCCCCAACGTGTCATAAAAATTAACAAGGTATCCTAAAACTAGTCATCTCTAGAGATTAAATTCTTTACCCAATGCATTGGAGAGCTATCAGGGTGTACCCTTAATATGTATTTATTTTCATGTGATCCAAATAGATCATAATAAAAAATTTCATAAATAACCCTAAGAGAATAAAAGAAATGGCATTCATATTAATATCACGACGTTTTAAAAATTGCTAAAAAATAGGATAATTATGTCATTCATAACCCATGGAAAGGGAAAAAAGGTTTTGTGTATGTAAATTTATGAATCAAATATATAATTCGTATGTCTTGGTTAAAACCCCTAGAAATGAATCATGTTTGGGTATTCACATAAATAAAATAAGAGGATTTCTTGAGAAAAAGAGAGATATTTTGAGATGAAAATTCTACAGTATAACGGCTATAAAACATGGTTTTAGAAAACATTAAAAAGAGAGGGGACAAGGTTTAAACACTCATAAATAACCCATTTTATTGTATAGGTACATAATAAAACATAAATAAGATCATGGTATAGATGTTTGAATGACATACAACATGAAAAAAAAACTTGAATGAAAAGAGAAGATGCGATTTCATTTACAAAAATTCGACAGACTAATGACGTCACATAAAAATTCAGAAAATCAGTTGATGAGAGTGGAAAGGTTCTCTAGTCATTTGGACATAAAATGGATAGAAATAAGGATACAGAATAACATACCCCAACATAAGGAAATAGAAATAAAAATAAATAACATAAAATAAGGCTTAACTAAAATATGAGGGTGAAAGGTTCCCTTACCTTGTAGAGTAACTTCTAAAACTCTAAGATCAGAAACATTGGGTTTTGAGGACACCTTGGGAGGAATATTTGGGAGATATAACTTTAAAAACATCATGGAGGATGAATTTGGAATGAATGGAAATTAAGGAATGTGTTGGTATTTTTATCAAAATTGAGGGAACATTTTATTAAGTTAAAAGGACACCTCATTAGTGGTATTTGAAAAACCATGGGCTTTCCCATGGAATTTTCCCATGTTATTATCCACCTACGACACCTCATATCATATTTCAATCCTTAAGAGTCAACCGGAATTATTAATTCATGATTACAACATTATTATATAGCTATGATGTCATTAAACTTACCGATAACTCAAAACTATATTTTTAAAATTCACTGAAAAATCAACCATTTCAGAAAAATCCCAAAAATTCACACTAACCATTTTTCGACATGTAGAATTAAAAAAAATAAATCCATTTTTTGAAAATAATTTTAAAAATATTTTTTATTTAATTTTTAAATAAAATCATAATTTATTTAAAAAAACAACTATAAAACTATAACTCATTTTATAACACCTTGATAAATTAATCATGGTCCCATAAAATTATCATATAACCATAAGATAATAAAGTAACTATTTATGACTAAATTTTATGAAATTAAATTTCTATTTTAAAATTTTAATTAAAATATTTATGACATACAAAAATACTAATACTTATACTATGTACGTTTTTCACTTATAAGATGTCTAAATTATATTTATACATTCATGGGTAAAGTTTATATTTTTTTGGCTTATTTACTATTCATTACAATTTATTACTATTCATAATGGCATGTTTCTATTCATAAGGGCAAGTTACTATTCATCAAAAATGAAGTTTGTCTTATCATACTCAAAATAACCTACTAAACGCAACTGTGTATGTCCATTTTTTGAAAATCATTTCACAGAAAAAGTTATATAATAATAAAATATTGTTTACTATTCATCAAAAACACTATTCGTAAAACACTATTCATCAAGAAAACACTATTCATCTAATACTATTCATAAAAATATTATTCATTAAAAAATTGAAACATCTTAGAGAACTACTAAAAATTCACCTATGATTAATTTTGACATTTTGAATACAAAAATGATTTTAATTTAACCATCAAAGTTCTCCAAGTATTAGAAATTTAACTTTTAAATATAAAAGTCCATAGTTGTTAAAAATAATAGGGGATAGAAAATGAATATTGATATTCCATAGTGAAATTTCTAACACAAAAAAATAAAATAATTTTATCATTTAAATTTTAAAAGGGGTGTTTTAAACATACTACTTAATTAAAATAGTCATTATTCCATATACCATAATTTATTATAATAATTATATCATTTCTTAAAACTAACATTTGGGTCTGAAGTAATTTGATGTGCTTATATTTTAAAACATAATTGAAAGTTATTAGGAGGAAAGTGATTCGTGAATAAAAGAAGTACATTTTTTAGGTTGTTACACAGCTACTATCATGTTTTCCATCTAAATATATGGAGGCTATTATTTATGTATATCCCTCAGCTTACCTAGAGATAACTCCTCTCTGAAAAGACTCTCGAACTATGGCAATGATATAATTGTATCATCGTAAGGCTGGTTCACCAAACCCCACCATCATTCAGGAAATCCAAAAATAAGTCTCATTGTAACAACCACCATCTGATCAATAGGTGTCCAAAAAATAAAAATAAAAATATTTCACCACCTCAATCCATTCCTCATATTTCTGTGGGTTGGGATCAACTCAGAACTTAGGGGTCATTTTCACTAGAACTTATTAAGTGTGCTCATCCTACACACCTCATCCATAGGTACTGCAGGTACCATCTAGTACTCAATAAGTGGTGGTGTAACTAGTGCCCCGCTTTGAGGTAAAACCTCTAGAACTAGCCCTTGTATCAATGCCTCATCACTAAAAGGATCATCCTCAGGATCCTGATATAGGATCCCAGTTAGAATACATCATAGAGGCATCTTGAAATAGCTAAGAAGTACAAAGACCAATGAGTATAACTAGAGACCTGTATCAAGAAGAAAAGTGAAACCATAGCCCGTAATGCATGTACATTTGTTTTCCATACAACCAGTTTCCTTATGTATAGAGCCGAATGGTAGGTGATCAGAGTCATGATGTATTGATACTTCGGCCTCCACACCAACACTAGAGTACCTGACCTAAAAGGAAAACTTTAAACACTTAACATTGTTGCAGCAAACCAATCTCATATACTCCAATCCCAAGGTAGAAATGAATCCAATGATACCACTCTTTCATGATGCATCCCAATGGGACTCATTCCATAACTCCCCAAGCCTGCCTCTAATAGGGAAGGGGTGGGAGACCAATACTGAGTTGGCATATCACTAACATTGGAGTCCTTAGCCTAAATTACCTTCACACACACACACATCTCTATACCAAATACATATTTTAGAAGTAAAACAACTGGTAAAATATGCATGTATATAACTATATCTAACAACTAGATTATGGAAACAACCATTAGAAAGTAAACAATTCCAAATTTAAGCCCACCACAAAGAGTCTGAAAAAAAGTCCAACATAAATGTAAAGATGTGGACTTCTTTCAATATAACTAGAGGAGAACACCTCAGTCTTTCCAGTTCACTAAGAACCATCTGGTCCTTGTCCCCATAGGACTTCATCAAATGTTTGACCATCTGGACAAGAAATGACATGTGTTTTCAAATCCCATGTAGGGGTGAGTATAACAATACCCTATAGGATACCCTGAAACCACAAAGCATATAACAACAGTTATAATAGTCATCTCTACAGTAGTACATGTCTACAACACATATAAAATGCATATCCATATATACTCAATAAATACACACAATATCAAGTTAATGTCACAAAATATAATTATATCCTAAGATTATTTCTATAAGCTTCTACATAGCACTCATTTGGGAGAACACACTCCGTGAGTCAGAGAGCACTAATGACATTCTCCCAGGAGGTTGTGCTTATTGGGTCTCATCATAAGAACTATACACTAGAAGTCTGATGATATATGATTCAAAGATGATTATCTCAATTGATTTCATGTGGTATACTAGTATATCTAAATGAAAAAACACTATATGTAAAGGATCAGTGCCCTTATATTGTTGGTCATGATGATACCAAGAACTCCACCTAGGGAAATAAGATGATAGAGAATCTCACTCCAAGCCTCATGGAAGGATCCAAAAAAATATATCTAAGATGTTTTGTAGAAGGGATCATTATCCTATGTGTATTACACAATTCCATACTAAGCCTTAGGAAATGGATATAAGGAATGTGATATAATGAAACTTCTCCAAGCTAAAGAGTATAAGGGATCTAATCCAACTTTGAAGGAATACACAATGTGTCCCATCGACATTATGTTTTTCCTATGAAAAAAACATGTGTCCATGTCTTTGTGGAAATAAATGGAATGATCATGATCTTGTACATCTTCTTGTGTCCTAGTCCATAGATCTTCCCATGTATACTTTTCCTTGTCATGTTTGTGTTAGAGTACTTGGTGTTCTTTTTCCTATGTACTTTTGGTTGTGCCTGTGTACCTTCTATGTACACATTGATACATCAGGGAGGGATCATACACCATGTTACATGGTCACATGCCATGTGATACTTCTCGTAATCCTCAAACTGTAGCCCCCATTACGATGGTCCCATTGGACGTGTTCCTCCAGAACACCTGCCATGTACTATGAAAAATATTGGAATTCAAGATCTAGAATCTCAAATCTTATCCTTCCCCTATGGGTATCAATCAAATCATTTTCGACGATAGAAACCAAGAAGTCCCTTCTATTAGGCCTTTACATCATCAGACACTGGGATTCAGCCTTTCGATCTATTTGTAAAACCCCTCGCATGTGATCCATTGTAGCGCACTGAAGAACATGAAATTGGGTATCCTAAATCTTCCCAATCTGCTAGTTCTTCTAACATCGCTAAATCCTCACATCACAATGAGTCTAGAATTATGTTATTGAATCATTATTCCAATAAGTAGGTATGCAATGTTTGATTTCTCAGTATTTTTCGAACTGTAGAAAAATAAATTTCCCCACATTGAATGAAGATATAGATAAGAAAATCACAATCAATAAAATATGGAACTAAACTCAAACAATATTCATGTTTTTGAAAAAAATATTTTACAATGATGAATGAAGAGATGATAAAAAAATCACAAATAAATTTTCCCAAATAAATTTCTATAAACAACACATCCCACAATATGACCAATCTGCGAAACAATCAACTGGTCAATTGATTATATATTTCCATAAGAATTAATAATATGGAATAAAACCAAATAAATTTGCATCCTACCTTGATTAAGATCAATCACTGATGTAGAATGAAGTTTCATCATGGTCGTTAGTGAGATTCTTGAATCCTTTTTCTCATTCATCAGCAAACTATGATTGAGATGTCATTCTCCCATGGAATCTCCTCCAATGAATCTCAAATGATTCTCTGAATCTCTAGTATTTTAGTGGATAAAAAAAATAATACAATATAACCATATACTTATATAAGAGGTTAGATCACTACTTCAATGAATAAAATAATACAATTCATTTAATTATTTTATTCATTTTTGACCCATGGTAAATTTTTTAGAAATTCCTGACACAAAAAATGGTATATCATGCTTGAGGTAAAACCCATGTTTTGAACTCAATGGTGCCTTCATATTTACAATCTGGGAATCTTTTTTTATGTTACTCTACTTTTTTCAAAAAAATGTACATGTGTTTTATTTAATATATTTAATATATTTCAAATATTCATGATGGGCCCACTGGGCCTCAGAATCACAAAATATATTAGGTCTTAGTTTTCAATATAATCCAGTAAATTTCTAAAAATAATAAATGGAAAATATGATTGACTAAAAGTTTCAAGGAAATGTATATTTTATGTATTTTTTTTTATCAGGAAAATCAAAGTCAAGAATTAAAAAAAAATTGGGTAAATTCAGCTTCCCTATACCAAAAAATGAGTCAACCCCCTTCCATAGGGATGAATGATCAGCTATCATCAAGTTGAATTCACACTAATGTTGGTTATAAATCCATAAAACCGAGCTTTTAAATAATTATTATAAAATTTTTTAAATACTCACACCCAAACCACTCAATATGTTTAGTTGTTTGCTTCCCCCAATTTGATATTGAATAACTAAACAATCAGGGTCCTTCATATTTGGTGGAAGATTCCTCAAAAAAATATAGGCTACACTACTCATTAATATTGATGGTATCAAATTTCTTCTAATCATTTTTATTTAACCAACATATTTTTATGAATATATGAAGAAATTTTCTCCAAGGCTTCCAAAAATAAAATTTTTACGCCAAAGGTTATAATCATTTTTAGGAATCTCAACTAGTGATGTTCATCATTTCTATACACTCTTACATGAAATATATTATAGGGGAATAATGCTTCAAAATAGGTTTATTTCTTACCTTATCCTCAAACCTTACTTTATTCTTACCTTCTTTAATCAAATCAAAATTAATTTTTCATGGTTATGTTTCTTGTTTAGGTTTGGATTTTTCATTTTTTATCATGTTAGACAATGCTTTACAGATTAGAAGACTTACCATTTTCCATGTTTTATTATTGTTTAATGTTAAATCCCTAATTTATTTTTCAGCAGCATACACCCTAATTGGTTGTTGAGTTATTAATCCATTTTTTATGGTGACATTCATCACATTTTCTTTGGGAATCAAAACTATTGTACTGGGAAATTTACCTTTATCCATATTATTAAATTCATTATCCATTTCTCCAAATTGAGATGACATATTTTCAATGTTAAACTAATGAGAATAAATTTTTGTAATAATCTTCCCAGAAATCTCAACTAAATTAGATTCAAAATTTGAGGTTTTGAACTTGATTCCAAGTTTGATTTTAGTATCCATGGGAACTATAGGTGGTTTGGTGATCCCTTCGTTTTTCTAAGGATGATCTGGTTGATTTTTATTTCCATCATTATATTGATTTGAATTGGTTCATTGTTTTGATAAATCCTACCACTGAAATCCAAAAGTAGTGCACTCTCCTTGGGCAAGGTAGGCATATAAAAATTAGAGAAATAGTTTTGATTGTGACCACACATCCCACATTTAGTGCATTTCTCCCTAAGTGTGTGTTATTTTAAATTGCATCATCTTGAGGGTTGGTTTAATCCCTATGAATCACTATCTTCATAGTGGACTTGTGCTGATATTCTTAATCTATTTTATCAAAAATATCTTTAATCCCATGAGTTGTATTATCTAAAAAATATCCCCCACAAAATTATGATTATGAGGTGTGAGGATATTGTAAAAATATTCAATTAGAACATGGAGAGCTAATTAGTGGTTGGAACATTATATAAGTAGACCTCCAAATTGATCCCATGTCTCTAGAAAGATATCCCCCTCATCTAGAATAAATCCTATGATTTTTTTGTCTAAATTCTATAGAAATGTTCCGTGGATAAAATTATTAAATGAATGAGTTGAATAATTTTTCATAAATAACAAAAATATCCTAATCCAAATTCAAGAACCTTATCCTAGCCTTATCCTTACAACAGAATGAGAACACCCTCAACATAATCTCCTCCTCATTGGACCCATGGATATGTAGTTTATCATATAACTATGGAAATATACGAGGAACTCTATGTAATATCCATTTAAGTGAGAAGTGAAAGAGTAAGGAAAGAAATGTGATATTATTTATGTTCTTATTTCCTAGACTTAGAAGATATCCTTACACATAATGGACTTCTAGACACTAAAGGGAACATAATATCCCTAAGTCTAGGAATCTCAAGGACTAGAAATTTAGGTTGTGGTAGATTCTCATTTTTAGATTTTAATTTTTGACTTCATGAACTATTAAATTATCTATTTTAATAATAATTGTAACAATTTTTTATTGTTTTTAGTTCTTTTTTTCTTGACCACGCATTCTTTCCCTGACAATTGTGTAAGAATTTTATAGTGTGTCCTTATCATAAGAATTTTCAAATTAATTATTTAAATACCTAATTATATTTTTATTTTCATAAGGAGGGTCAAAACAAATATAAGGTGGTGTTTTTTAAACTAAAACAAAATAAAAATATGAAAAAAATAATAAAACATGAAAAAAGAGTGATAAATGTAATTTTGAAGTGAATGTAGAGTGTTGAAAGAATGTAAAGGGAATAAATGAAGCCAGAGAAGTGGAAATAGAGACTAGAGAAATTATTAAAATAGGGGAACATAGCTATATATAATTGATAGAATTGAAAATTTCCTTTCATGAAATCAATCATAAAATCACTGAAGTTGAGGGTTGTGTAATGTGATACCTAATTATCCCTAGATAATACAACATCATTATATATTTCTATTGTGAACTATTATTAATAGTAGAACCCATGAAAATGTGTCTTTATCATAGAGAAAATCATAAAACAACATTTTTCAAAGAGTTCCTTGGTTTTTTTCACCAAGGGAAAAAGAACACTACCCTTCAGTAGTTAGTCCATGGAGTAGAGTGTAAAGAATCTCATGAAGGATAGAATGTGAGAACTGTGGAAAGAATTCACCATAAATCTATGGTTTAAACCAATACAATAACAAGAAATGAAATTATTTCAATTTATCAAGCATGATCCCCATAAAATATTTAGTTATGAATGGTAGAAGAAGAAAAATAAATATTATTCCTTAATAAATATCTATATAGGTAAACAAAAAATAAAAAAATGAAGAATATACTCCTTTGGTGTGAGAAACCTATTTGTCCATCTCAAACACCACTTCCCTCCTTGAGTGTGTTCTTCAGGGTTGGATCCAACTCCACTCTCAATCATGTTCTTGATGAATGATTGATGATCTTGGAATTGAATGATTAGTGGTTATGGATTGGGGAAGATGGTTTTCTGGATAGATATCCCCTATTTCCTCTTAGTAATTCCCCTAATCATCATTATAATCTCTTTCCTTAATTTATGTCCTCATACCATGTATTACTAGAAACTCACATACATCATCTTAAATCTTTAATCACAGGGTTATACATGGCGAGGATGTCACATTAAATTTTCCTCATTTGGTGACTTGAGAAAAAATTCCACAACTGAATTCATCCCAGCACATGGGCTCACCTCCCTATAAAGTATTATCATATTTGAGTACAAATACCCAACTCTAAACATTCCCTTAAGTAATATATAGTAATATCCTGAAATTTCTTATGAACATCCCAAACCTCAATCTAAAATATTTATTCAATAATTATAATTTTTAAAATTTATATCCAATGTTTCAAAAGAAACAATATTTCCAAATGGATTTTAATTTTGTGCCACACTTTTTTTGACTTCTACTAGTTTCTCTAAAAACTCCCATACAAACTGATTTTTAAAATTACGAAACATATATCTCAGAGATTTCGTGATCATAAAAAACATTCACCTCAATGAACACACATGTTTATATTATAATATCATCTATCTTTAAGCCCCCTACTTCTAGTATCAGCTATTTACACTTAGCTAACCTATTTCAACTAACTTCTGGATATAATAGTGCTCATTTGATTTATTCTATCACCCCAAACTCACTTCATTATTGGCATCAACATCTGTCCTTAGTCACGATGACTTAAAAATACTCATGTGAAATCAGTTTCATAAATATTCCTTAATGAAATTGATCAAAAATTTAATGAAAATATATTATTAGATATATGTCTTCTTTATACTCTCTTTGAGCTCATCCAATTCCACACATAGTCTTTTACATCTTATAAACAATCCATGATCATAAACTATCACTAGTGAACTAGCTTCATGATTCATCGAGTACCTGGTGTACAAACAAAATCATTCTTAAACTGATAGGGATCGATATCATGAGGCCTTATAGTCATTTCCAATTTGATCTTTTCGCATTCAAAGAACCCAATATTTCAGTTCACCAGTTCATTAAAGCATCTAAATTTGGATTTTGATCATCTTTATTGGTGTGTTATGGTCTTGGAATATTTATAATGATCTCAGGGTCAATTATCATGTTCTGTTATTTGGTCAAACATTCCAATGGGTCAAACCTTAATTTTTATATTTAAAAACAATCCTTAGGTAATTTTTTATTTTTTTATGATTACTAATTTGATTATTCATTTGGTATCACGTGCATATATATAATATCCATCTACAAATTCATAATAAAATGATCCATCTTCAATCAGTGAATCATTTTCCACCTTATATGTTCTAAAATTCATCATAACCTCATCCCCTCTCACTAATCTGAATAACATATGGCTCTAATGAGAAACTTTTATAGTGAATTCAGTGAACTATTTCTATGAATTCTTTATTTGAATGTATTTTTGGATCAGGAAAATATATCATTGGATTGTATAAGGTCCCTATTTATTCATCATGAAGCACGTTCATAGGAAAATCAATGAAATTTTTTTCCCCTCGATGAGTCACATATTCTTTAAGGAAAAGTTCAGGTGCTTAAAACATGGGTCCTCTAATAGTAAATCTCACATTCTGATCAGTGGTGCTTTTATTTTATTCTTCAATGAGGTTTCATATCACCTTAATAAAAAATAGACTTCATTATAAATATTTAAACCTCATCTATGGAAATTTACCTACCTCAGATGAGATGACTCCTTGACCATGTTTTATTATTTTTTGAGACTTTAGTGGCCTCAAATAAATCTTCATGCCTTGTTATCTCCCTAGTTTTCTCTAATACAATATCATTACACATTCATTTATTAGTGGAAGAGGATCATCCTTATTCAATCGGCCGACATTAAAAAATGATAATTTTTAGAACTTCTTACGCTTCCATATTTGATCAACATCCACCGTGATGTTGGAAGGGGTGTGGTAGTAAAAAAAGATAAAAAGAAGGGTAACATTAGAAAAGTCTATAAATAGTGGTAAAATAAATACAACAACAACACATTATGGTAATAGAATCAAAAAAATATAGATTTCATTAAAAAATATTGTATTTAAATAAGTATATTGGAAAATAAAATGAATTTTTGCAATTCAATATTCTATTCAAAAATGAAAATATATTACAAAAAGATGTTTAAATTGAATAAAGTGTAAAATTAATGAATTTATTCTAAAAATATAAAGTTCAAAAAATAATTTGTAAAACATATTTCAAAATTATAAATCACCAAAAATTACATAAAATGAGAAATTTCACTTTAAAATATATGTAATGATAAGAATAGATAACATTAAACCAATTTCATAAAAATTAAAAATATATTATCAACATTTAAATCTACAAATAATAAAACCTCAAAAATCAAAACAATATTCTTACCAAACAATGGACACTCAAAGTGAGAAACCATTGAACTCTTGACACCAAAATATCACTTCATTTAGGAAATAATATCAAAATAATTAAAATTTATATACAAATAATCAATTTTCACACATTATCCAATTAAAGATCACTTTCATATGAAAATAAAAATTAATTAATAAAATAAAATGTGAAAAAATGCATAAAATACAAAACATTTGACATTATATAATATTTATTCCATGTTTATTCCCTGATCCATTGGTTTAATATTTTCTATTAGTATATATTTTGGATCACCACTTGTTATGTTTACCTTTTACTAGGTTATTAATACAACATTACACATGATATTCTTAAAAAGAAAGATTTTGTTGAGAATGTTTGTTCAATATTGAAGTCTTATTATAGATTAAGTAGTATATTATATAGTGAATAAATTACATTTGTTAAAAAAGATAAGGGCTTTATTAGTTTATGTTTTTTATCTAATTATTTAAGTCTCTAAACAAAAAAGTTCTTGGGAATATATGTAATTAAATATTTCCTTTAATTAATTTATTATGGGATAGTAATGTCTGGGAATTTATATCCTCTATCAAATCCAGTATATATAGTATGTGTTTCTAGCATCATATTTAGAAGTGTGGGTTGAGGGAATCACAATTTGTATCATAGGAGGGTTTTAATAAAATTGGATATTATAATGTTTTTTAATGAAAATTTAAGGGTCGATAAGTTAGTTTTGATCATAATTTTAAAGTAATAGATAACTTTTTTGATAGTATATGATTTAATATTTATGTAATAATACACTTGTTTAAGGATTAAGATAAAAAAACATTACTGAAACACCTAGAGATAAGTCTAAGTTTGAATTTTATGTATGGGATAAGATCCCAATTATTTGGTAAAGTAGATATTGTTTTTTTTCTCCTAGAAACTATATCTTTTTCTAGATACTTTATGTATATTTTGGTTCATATAGAAATATACCTATGGGTAACAACTCTAAAAATAATGGGTTGGTTATTAACTAGACCATCACCGAGGGTATTAAAATGATACATAATCACACATAGTTTGACACTATCTAGGGATATACATTAGTTAAATCATATTTTTTAATTAACCATTATAAAGGATTTAAATATGTTTACATCAGATAACCAAGTAGAAAAGTGACCATGGAGTACATAGATTGAAATGTTGATATTCATAAGATAAGGTACATATTAATTGATATGTGATTTCTTAGATAAAGGATAAGTTGGATTTGGAGAGAATAGATTTTATTTATTTTTATGTTTATAATATTTTAATGAAGTTCCTTGTAATTTGGTATATTAATTTTTAGATTTAAGTTAGGAGGTTTGATAGAACCCTATTCAAAGTAACGACGGTTAAACCCAAAATTTAATAGGTTAAAATGAGTGTGATATGTGTTGAAATAATTCTGATACAAGTTGATATGTAAGAACAATAGGAAAAAATGATAGTATTATAAATTGATACATCTTGAGGTTATATTTTTCTATGGTTATTTATGATAATTTTATTATAATGACAATCATTCAGATCAACCCTTTTCATTTTTTTGATGGATGGAACTAGGAGAAAGCATGGATATATGGGATAATGTAGAGATTACCTCAATAAACAACACATTAGAATAAAAGGTGGAGTTCAAAACCTAGTTATTATTCCAAAATAGAAATCCCAAATTAGGATTAACAATGTGAATAGAGTTGAAATCCTAAAAACCAAAGAATATAAGTGTGGAATATAATATATATTTGGGTGAAAAAGATGATGAAGGAATAAAGATTCAAATTAATGCATGTCAAAATGTGGGAAGAATCATGGGGATGTTTCATTAAAGGTATAGGTAAATTCTATAATTCTGAAGATTTTGGTCATCATACTCAGAAGTGTAAGTTAAAGAGAGAATCAAAAATCTATTACTACAATTGTAATAGTATTGTTTATTATGAAACTCACCATCTCAATCCAATGGAAAATGAGGGAAATATTCACCATCACCATGTAAATTGGGATAATCCTATGAAACAAATACTAATATATTAGATAGTGAAAATTCACTCTAGATTTTCTGGTGTCATATGTCATGTATATTTTCACCAGCTATTTTATATTAAGTTATAAATAAAAATCCTTTGTGGTATGATTATCATATTAATCATTTTCATGGTTTTTGGGAATTTGTCCCGTATGGATATAGTTCATATTCACTTAGTGAAATTTTATATGAATTTAGGAATGTGATCGACCACTTTATAAAGCACTTCAAATGATTTTTCATATAGATAAAACTCTTTCCACATCCTAAATAAACCCATGATCATCTAGAAGTGTATGGTTAAATATGAGTTCCCTATATAAATTACTTATATGTTATAATTAAAATTATGAGAACATAGTTTTTTTAATTAGGTTACAATATAAAACCCTGAAATTTTAATATATTATTACCTTTAAATAATTCAATGTATTTTCTAGCTTTTTCCATAGCAATAGTGAAATAAAATGAAACATTAATACTTTATGATTTTTAAAACCAAGTAATTACATTATAATTTATTAATAAGGTTAACCAAATTATCTAATATGGGTATAATGAATGTAAATTCCACTTTTAAAACTAATTAAATTCAAATACTATAGACAAAACAACAAAGAAAATTATTTTATGTTTAAAAATAAATATTTTTATAACATTGGAGTTTTATTTCAAAAAATAAACAATATTATGATTAAATAAAAATAAAATATATTTACAATATGAATAATTTACTAATAATAAATTAATTATAAATTGATAAAAACATGAATAGAGAATTGTTAAAAAAATTAAAAATCTATTTTCCAATATGATCAATTTTACCCTATGTTTTGGGATTTTATTTAAATATTGAATTTAGAAATTTAGAAATTTAGTTTAATAAAGTGAATATTTTTTCTTGATTCATAATTATAATATAATCTTAAAATTAATTTTTGGTATTTTTCTAAAAATAATGATTTTTAGTTGAATAGTTCCAAATACAATTTAAAAAAAATGACTTCTATGAAATTATTAATAATTAAATATAAATTGGAAATTTTTGAAACCATTTTATAGAAAAAAAATATCTATTTAAGATGTGAATATATAATTTTAAAGAAATTAATTTAATTTAGAAACCAATATTTCATATTTCAGAACATAACTAATATTTTCTCAAAAACAAATTAATACATTATAATTATAATTTTAATTTTTTTTATCAATTTATAAATTAAATAAAATTAAAGGTATTTGAAATTTAGAATTAGTGGTTCTAAATTATTAAATGATTATCATCCTACTTTTAGGTATAATTATTATGTTACCTTCGGTAAAAAACTAGTTACCATAGTAAAAGCTGTAACAGAAAAAGTAATAATCCAATAGGTAATGGGATTGAAATGTTATATAGAAAATCTATAATTGAGTGTATTAGGTTATTTTGAATGTTATATATTCTCATAATGAATTATTTCTCAATTTTGGAACAACAAGACATGTTAATATGTCCTCCCTTATGCTTAGTTGAAATATATAAAAAATTACATTCTCAACACTTAAAAAAGGGGCCTCTCACTACCCCTTCATGGAACTCCTAAAAATTATATTTTCTCCTAAAACTACACCCTTTTTTATTCCCCTATAATAATATTTCACTCTCTTGAGGTTATGGTCACAATATATTAGCTTATGACATCCATTCCTATGGGATCTTCCAAGGAAATCACTAAGTGCTCAATGTGAGTAATTAGTTTTATGTAAATTATTTCCATTGTATTTTCCTTTACCAATTATAATTTTCAAATACCTATATAATAACATAATTATTGTCTATATAACTAATTTTATAATTTTAAAGTAATAATCCTTTATCATTATTTCCTATTTTGTTACGAAAAATGAATATGTGAATCATGTGTTGTGTAGACTATCGCCCTCATAACAAAACTTGTTTTTTTCCTTCACTGAGTAAAAATAATTATATAAAAGCAAAATTTGTTGAGTAATTATAATATTTATATCATTTTTATTATCATAAAATAATAAATCATATTACTCCTTTCTCTCATTCTATGGAAAATGAAATCGTCAACCATGCATATGTGTGGACTACCGACTCCATCGAATGATTGATTTTCATTTGTCATTTCATCTACATTTGAAATGTAAGGTAATTAGGATGATATTGGAGTGTTAGAATTATTTTCATTATATAATTGAGGTTCTAGTAAGAAAAATATTATATCCTTTTAAAGATATGAACAAAAAATAATTATTCTTAATTCCATCGCTTAAAATGAGAGAACTAAGAGGATAATGATCTACTATTTCTTAGTAATTAAATTTTATGAATTATATTCCCCATATAATAATTCAAAATTAATATAAAAACATTAATATAAATTAAATAATATCATTCATCTTATTTTTTAATGCTATTACAACTAAACCACCTCATAATCACTCATTAATCATGATAGGTACATGTTTAGGTCGGTTTAGAAACCCACCTGAACAATACTATGAATTTATATCAGAGATAAATATGAGAAAATATTTATTTGTATAACACTATATAAATATATAAATAATTATTTTTTGTTCTTGTAAGGTTATATCAATATTTAACAAATTAATTAAGAAAATACATTTTGTTCATTATGAATCACTAAAACATGATAATCATCGATTTCATCTTCATGGTTTGTAACCAATAATGTCATCGAATGATATGAAACCAATATAACTATCATGTAACAACTATTATTAAATCTTTAATTATCTTTTAATGATATACTTTGTAATAATATTGAATACCAACAATCGTTTTATGAAACTATATCAAAGTAATAAAGATTACTTACACTTGATTTTGACAATTGGGAAAAAACTATATAATATTTATATATATATAATGATTATAAGTGAGAAATACAAATGGTAATATTCATGAACAAGGTTTTTGGTTATGTATTTAATTAACTTAATTTTATTATTCAAGATGTTTGGTGCAAGTGCAGAATGGATCAAGATTGAGGTAAGAATATTCATCTCAAATTTCTCTCTTTAAGCATGTTTGGTATTATTCAAATAATTTAATTTTTATGGTTCACATACTAACCATTAGTTATATAATTTTATGAATTATATTTTAATCATTTTATTTGATTTTCAATCAGAATACCACTCTTTCATGGGGTTTTTATTTGTAATTTTATAAATTTTTAAGGGTTTTTTATCTCAATTTTGATTCATTAAGATGTAATACATTTTGTGGACCCTATATTATTTTCATATAATATTAAATATTCATATATATATTATTATCATACTCATTGTCTTTCATTGGATTAATTAGCCAAATAATTTTCTCTAATTTAAGTGTTTATTGATTCAGTTGGTTCCCTAATAGTAAGGATTTTTTGTAACTCAATTTTCATTCATTAATTCATGAAAGTTATCTTGAAATTATTTCATATAGGTTTAGTAAATTCTTATATTTTTATTATATAATGAGTTATTATATCATTTTTTATATTTTTACCACATAAAACCTTTTTCAAATGTCTCATTCTTCATGGAGTATGTTGCACATAAGGGATATTAATAACTCTAGTCTAATCTCCTTAAGTTATATCTTTTTATCATTAACTTATTTATTCCTATCTTGGGTTATTCCACCCTAATATTTTACTATATGATATTTTATAATCCCTATTATTAAAATTATTTTTTAATGAAAAATATTTTTTTGTTACTACTTTTTACTATGTGAGTTTTGAACAATGGTATTTTGAAAATAAAAAAAGGGTTTCCTTTTAATTTAATATATTTTGTCATTCAATACAAATTTATCTGACATACATATTGTATCATTCCAAGACTCCATTATTTAATTTTATTGTTAAAATTAAATATTTTCAAAATAATTCATATCATGTTTTGAAATGTTTCCTTTGCACGTGACATGTAAATTTGAATTTTACATCAATGTTAAAAATGATTTCGTAGTGAAATTTTATGATTTCACTTCCATTTCACATATCATTTTCATATTTATTTACAACAATAGAGTTTACATTTTACTATATATAATATAATATATATTTATATTATGTAATAATGAACTCATAGTACCAAAAAATGAATTCATGCTCACTTGTTGGGTGGTATCATTATAGAATTATTTTGAAAGGATGTTTTTCATTAATGAAAACATACTTTTAGTTTTCCTTTGTTAAAATGGGGACATGTTCTTTTGAAATCAGAAACCTTATTTCTATGGATTAATTATAATCATTTTATTCTTTTATTAATTTAGTGTTATACTCATTGATCTATACATTGGGAACATTACATTTTATATAATTCTGATTGGATGATTTTCACCTGGAAAGAATATTATTCTATTAATATAAGGGAAATTATTGGAGTAACATATATTTTTATTCTAATAAGTATTATTGTTAGAATGTTTTATATGTGTTTTTTTACCATAAACCTTCTTTCTCAAGATGGGTTATGACCATGTTATCCATTTTATTGATATTTTGAAGTGAATTTATATTCATGATGATTATTAACTACTAACATAGGTTGATCATGTATTTATATTATCTATTATTCATTATATGGACAGTCGTGTTCTTATTCATCCAAGTGTTCCTTAGGTAATGGTATGTGATGTTTTTTTGACCTGTATGGTGAATACATTGGACTTAGTCAAGGGATGAATGGGATGCAGAATTTTATAGCCCCTTGATGCATTGATAGGTATCATGTGACATGATAGGTCTCATGTGACATGATATGTTTTTTTTTGTTCATTGTTCTTCTCATAATAGGATAATGTCTTTGCACAAGGCCTTGACAATAATATTTTTTTAATTTTTGGAATTATGAATTCTATAAGTACGAGATCAGGATTATTGATATCCTTGTTTCCATTTATTTTCAAGGATATAACATACCCTCATTTTCAATTAATTATATCTTCATGTTGTTTAATTATTCCTTACATAATATTTATGTCATTTTTATTCTATGATTACCTCATTTGTATGTTCTCCGGTACAGATAATTTGATGTCACTTCTTCTTATGTTTATTTTTACCTAGATTATGATGAAAAGTATTGGACATGATATTCCTATAAAGATATATTATGTGGATAATTTATGGGAGATGTTAAATAATTGTTATGAATTATGTTGTCTCTTATATAGTGAAAAACTTTCTACTGGTTAAAAAAGACATGGGATTTATTACATTATTTTATTTAAATAATTATCTAAATCTGTACACCTAAAAGGTATTTGGAATGTATGTAATGAAATATTTTCATTGATTTATGTTATATGGTATAGTAATGTCTATGAATTTATAGTTGATATCAAAACAAATATTTAAAGTATGTGTTTATTGAATCAGATTCCTGAGTTCAGGGCTGGGAATCATAGATAAATTACAATTAATAACCCAACATTTCATAGAGTGCTAAGGATATATCTAGAAGCAGTACCATAAATATTTTGGTCCATGTTGATTATGTCTAAACATTTCACTCATAACCATACTAAAAAAGTGAAACATTCACCCTCAAAGAAGTAATCATGTAACCAAATGTTCTAGGATGGCATGGATCTTAATAAATATTTAAAAATAATCAAGAACCCTAAATTTTCATAATTTCTCAATTTCCATATTCGATCACTTCAACAAACTTATTAGGAAATATACCCAATTAGTCCACTATAACACTTAGCTTGGTTGTCACTCTGCC
Source organism: Viscum album (assembly GCA_963277665.1). Taxonomy (NCBI): domain Eukaryota; kingdom Viridiplantae; phylum Streptophyta; class Magnoliopsida; order Santalales; family Viscaceae; genus Viscum; species Viscum album. The sequence continues at coordinate 1,862,086,606 of OY728123.1, read as the reverse complement.
AAACCATTCAAGAATATAAAAATAATGGATTCGTGTCATGCGTAATCCCACTAATAATATAAATAGGATGGGTTGGAATTCCTTTTTTCCATTTGTACATATGTAATACTCTATTGGCATCATGCATATCCTCTTTACCACATAAGATACTCACTTGGAAACAATACCAAAACTTATACAACTCAAGTAACCTTATTGGAATCTTGAAAAACTTTTATACCATATGAGGGATTCAATTTCAATCATGAGTAACCTATTTTATACTTTTACTAAAGACACGCTTCATAAGATACACTTGAAACTAGACTAAAAGTATATATGCTTCATATTTTTTGAGTAACACTTTAGGATACTTCTCAAGGTTTAATTATTTAGTATACATTAATAAAATCCTCTCCTAGTTCCCATTTCAATGTTCTCTAAAATTTATTTAAGATACAAGGCCATCAACGGCTACAATATTGAAGAATATAACCAGAAGGACCTAACATGGCCATAATGATCTTTACCTAACTCTCAAGGCACTAGAAAACTAATTTGAATCACATTTTATAACATCCACACACACACTAATCATTTTATATAAAATATTTTATAAAAATCCTATAAAATCAAATAAATATTTTGGGAATACCTTACTCAAAGGAATCGAAGTCTCAGCATCAAATATCATTAATTGATTAAACTTTAATAAGTGGAAATCTCTAAATTAGATAAAAATAATGATTTATGAATTTTGAAGGTATTTTATTATTCATTAATAATAATTTATTGTATGTTTCATAGAATGATGAGAAGGATCTATTCATATCTAGTAATTTGGATTCCATGCACTCTCTTTGTATAATTTAATCTCTATTTTCTTACAGGTTCTCAAAGCCTTGAGATTGCCTAATCTTTTGGGGATTTATTTTACACATACAGAGAAAGGATGTTGTAACTTTTTTCTCAACTAAGGTGTTTGGGATATTGTACCATATTAATCCTGGAATATAATTATTAACTCACTTAATAGATAATAGTTTCATTATAGTGGTTTGATGAGTATTTTTGGGTTCTTTTTTACACTTATTGTTTTTATTTTTGTGTCACTTTTACCCCATGGTTTTTTAAAGGTAATGCGTTATCCATTATATTTAGGGTTTATTTTTTTGGTGTTTTGGTTTTGTTTATTGTCTATGGATTTTTTGATCCCCACTTAACCAAAAAGTGGATTTATCAAAAATTAAAAAAAATGAATTTAGTAGTAGATAGTAGACAAACCTTGATTATAAGAAGTGAGAATAGAGAAAATGTGGTGATGGGTCATGAAATATTCCTATGTGAATGGGTAATAGTTATAATAATATTTTAATAATTAATTAAAAAAAGTTATAACATAAAAATCTAGAAATTGGACATTGGGTGTCTGGTGTACCCTGACTGATCACTCAGTTGTCATCTGATACCCATTTAGTATGGTGTCAACCTCGGTATTTACACCCATATTGTCTCACAACTAGTTACCTAGTACCAAATAATTGGTTACCCACTATTATCTGTTATACATGAAATATTTTTTCCTCTATACCTATTTTCCCCAATTTTAACCCCTAAAATAATCCAACCACAAATACAATCAAAACACATAAACTACATGCGGATTAACAAAAATTAAATTTAAATCGTACATCAACGTATGTGGTTTATTATAAAATTACCACTGTATATCCTCATATCCTACGATACAACACTATCACTCATGTATGAATGATCATTCCACTATGATTAACTATCTACCTCCCACACTAATGTCTCATTTAGATTTATATATATTTCCATTTCATATATATCAAATGTACTATCTTACCATGAAGGATCTTCACACTGTGGTCTAGTATATAAAAGGGTTTCTCCTCTCAAAATACATAAACCTATAGTTATTCACTATAGATATAAATTTTATTATAAGAGTCAGTAAAATATCTTTAATATTGTGATATATTGAAAAAACATTAATTATACCATATCTATAAGGAATCACCAGTTAGTATGATATTATATCAACCCTATAAACATTTTCAAAAGGACCTAAAAAATTATATATTAATTCATATTGTATCTATACTAGCCTATGTCTCAAATGTGGTGGAACTCCCATGAATACCACGTTAATGACCATAAACTCTAAAGATTGACATCTATGGATTCCATAACACTCTTGTTTTATTTGATATTTTTCACTCACTTTGGAATCCTTTGAATACACTATATATTCGAATGCATGAAATTCATCCCAATAATTGATGACTCTCCTACCTCTAACCAATATAGAAAAGATCATCATGGCCATCCATATAGCTCCTTAAATAGTTACATCAAAAACAAATTCTATATAAAGACTGTTATAAAAAAACTCTTGTAGTATGATATAACTCTCACAATAAATACACATGTCCAAGATGAACTCTTGAAGTATTCCCTCCAATACCCTAATATTTTTCTCAAATTTCCCATCAATTTGGGGATGGTATGCTACACTTGATTCCACATGGGTTTCCAATGCTCACTACATCTCCTGCCAGAAATGAGGTGTGAATGTCACATCTTATTATTACACAATCCACATGGAACACCTTGTATTTATACTAATTATACAAATAATAACCACCCCTATAATCAAAGAACAAGTCCCATTGTATCTTTAGGGTGTATAAAACCATTTTCAATAAATAAAAAATGACCCTTGTTGCATCATAACCTCAAGGAGACCTCAAAAACCATTTCATAATGTCTATAATGACCTTATCCCATTTTAAAAAAGGATTAGGTAGTGGTGTAAGAATACCTAGGTTTCTATAGTGTTCTTCCTTGACCTACTAATGAGTTATGGGGAATGATATAAAGATCATTATTTCCTTCTAGTTCCTCATTGAACAATATTATTGGTGCATGTCATGATGAATATTAGTAAAAAATGGGTGCCCACCCATTTCAAGGAATTTGAATCCTATATATTCTCCTCCATAATGTTCATTAGGTAGAAAATATTAAACATATATACAAGACCCCAAAATCATGTTGAGTCTAATATAGTGGTGGCTCCCCTCTATGTATACTATCTAAAAACACTGAATAGTTTGATTCTATTATCTTACACTCCTTCACTCAATCAAAAATTGATAAGGCTATAATTATAACTATCAATGTATTATTTCACTCAAATTATTGAACATCACAGTGAAACTCAATGAATTATTTCATCGGTTCTCACAAATTACTGACCTATGGATCCACATAATCCTAATTATTCTTACTCATCATGTCAAACATGATATTTCACTTCTCATATTTTTAATGCATGTAAATGTAAAATTGACAAATAATTTTGTCTCACTTTATCATTAAAATGATTAAATCATTTTAAAATAATATTTAATTTAAGATCTTATGGGTAGTGTCTCCTAATGAACTCTCACCAAGCAGCTAATGGTGTCAACACTTCAGTATATGAATAGAAATTTTCAACTCAAAATCATGACTTAGGTAATTTTTATAATTCACCCTCAACTAACTAAATCAATTAGTGACTAATATCTAATCATGTTTCAAGGATTCTTTTAACCAAATTCATGTTTCAACAAAATATAATGTATACTCCTTAATTATCTCAAGTAATTTTTATACCATTATGGTCAATAATATGCCATTAAACTCTATATAGTCACCCTCATAGTTATATGAGCACTCAAAATTCATCCCATTCTTGTTCGAGTAATTCACTGGAACTACCTTTCAATATATTTGTTAAATTAGTTTTATATGATAGCATATCAATCCTATGAATCTATGTATATCAAACACCTTATAGGGACACTACCAATAAAGAAAAAGTATCAACTATATAAGGGTCCTTTAATACTACCAACCCAAATATCTAGTTCCATAATAAGTTCATATCCCTGATAGAGAAATGAAAATTTGAGATATTGGAAAAAAGATGGTATGCTCTCAAAGTACATAACACAGTCTCTAAATACATAACATGGTCCTTTTATGTCTAAGATTATATGACAATATCATTGATGTAAATCACCATGAAAGAATAAATATATTTATATGAGATCCAATTTATCATGACTATACATATTATTTTCATATTTATCAAACCATAAAACATCATAAGGAACTCATATAGCTAATACATAGTCCTAAAATTATTTTTTAGTATGCCATGTACTTTCAGCTATAGATTATGCTACCATTAACTCAAATTGATCCTATAGATGAATTTGGAATCCTCAATTGATTAAATGGTTCTTCAATGTGAGGAATTAAATTTAGTTTATTTATCATTACTTGTTTTAAACATGGATAATCCATATATAAATGTAACCTAACATCATGTTTCTTGGTGAAACAAACAAGAACACCCCAAAGTAAAGTTCTCATGCATATGATCTCCTTGAACTCTAAGTCCGCTAGTTGGAACTTTAACTATCTAACCATGACTATTGTCATTCTATATAGTGGTATAGATCTTTTCTTTTTTACCTATAACCTAATTAATCAAAAAAATTCCCCTCTCCCTCAAGTGGAAACCTTGATAATTTCCTTTGAAATATATCGTAATACAAATCCCTAATAGGAGGAAAGACTAACTGTCTCATTTACCCATTATCTCTCAATTGAAATCTCAAAAATGATGTTGTGATGATGCTTATAATGTAATAGTTAGGTCTCAAATGACCAACTTTCGTGTATACTCCCCAAGAAAGGTATGAAAATCATCTTAAGTGGATGTAAAGAGTAATCACATCAGATATAATTTGATGGGTGGTAATTAATGATTCCCTAAATCCATCATAAAAATAACATCAAATTTATGTATCTCAAATATATATAAATCCTAACTATTATTGCAACTACTAATCATGATTGTGTATCCTCAACACCTAATATCCCCATATCACCTATAAAAAAGTGTATCGATAGTCATCCCCCACCCAACCCACCCACCCCGACCCCAAATCAAAAACATCATAATCAACCCCATATTCTAAAACATACAAGTAAAAATTAATTATTTTTGAATATTTGTACTAAACAGGGATGAATGTAGAGTGAATTTTAGGAGAATCATACGTCATAAAATCAATGTTCCCTCGCCACTATCATATTCTACCTACTAATCTAAGAAAATATTCATAAATCATAATCCATGACCTAGGACACCTTCTATCTAACAACCCTTATGAGTACTAACATGTTGTCCTTGTCACAGCTATATTTGTCCACTGAATCTACCTCCATGCCCTAATACACCATAATAATCCCAAGCATCACTTCACAGATATATCCTTAACCACACCCCTGATCCAAGATCCTATGAATAACATATTTCACTATGTAACTGATTTTATATCCTATAAAACTATTATTTATATCCTATATGACCATAATAAAAACAATCCCTCACAATTTTATGGAATTGTGGTCATATATGTCTTGTATTTATACATTAAAAACACTTGAGAGGAGCCCTCCTTAATAGGGGAATATATTAACGTTATACCTAATTATATTTACTATCACCACCTTGGAAATAATCATATATTATACACTTTTTGATATAAAATTATATACTCCAAAACCCAATAAGAGGATTAAACTAGCCTGACACACCTTCCTATACTAGTTTCCTCTCTGATATAAGATATGGGTTTACTAACTTTGAAATAGAAATCAAATGGAATATATTCAATTATATCTGTATCAATTATCTCAAACATTACTAAAAAACTCCTAATCTTATTGACCTCATTACCAACCAACATCATTATATAACCCATGAAAATGATTCATAATCCATTGACCTCTAAACCTTTTTAGGGAATTGGGGAAAACTACTAAAATAACAATTCTTGAAATTATTTCTAAGACATATCCACAAGTATTTATTCCTAGAATAGAGTATCCCAAATGTGTTTTTCCAGTCTATGTAGAATATAGGCCTCCAAATTCACCCTTTGATCTATGTGAGACTTTATATTGTAAAATATAATCCAAGGAGACTCAATCCATAACTCTACAACCAATAGAACTCTAAAAACTTAAAATATGGATGAGTGGTGTATTTGGAACACCTTAGTATGATCTGACATAGAGGTTCTATCACACTATTGATGGATCATGATTTTACATAACCTCAGAGTGCTTAATTAAAGGTTTTCAAGTTTTAATTTCACTTAAATTAAAAATGAACATCCAAAAATATCTCTATTAATGTTTTTGGAAATATAATTTAATAAAAACAATAATAGGATACATGAACTGATATTTTATACATATAAAAATAAAAAAGGGTCTCATATAACTCATGAATTTCCAATCCCAACCTACCAACTCTTAGGTTATAGTACGCGACACAGATAAAATTTAGAGATATAAATTGTTCGGGGCCATTATAGATAATAATTATATTTTCGTGAACCCATATTGAGAAAGTTTCCCTAAACCTACCTTTCCCTGTAACTTTAGATAAATCTTTAGTATTACCTCATGATATATGGGGAACCACAAGACATCGATACCCCATAGATAAATTTTAATATTTTTTTGGAAAAGAAAATTTTATTATATTTTAAAAAAATCACCACATTTAAATCAGTATCTAAACATTATTAAAATAAACTAATTAAAAAAATATATATCATCAATAAATAATTTTGGTTGCATAACATTCAAATAATTTAAAATTAAAAAAATATAACTTTATTGAGTTACGATAATTTATTGTTTCATAATATATTTTTATTATCCAATTATATCAAAATAGTACCTACCGTATGCCAATATATCAATAAATAATGAAGATTTAAATATAAAATTATTTATTTTTTGGACATTATAAGGTAAATGAAATGAAATACTTCCTCACATTGGAATACTTTTCAGAGAAAAAAGTTACCTCATGCCCTACTCCATTGGGGGGAATTTATAACCACCCTCATGCCCCATTAGGGAAAGCCTAGGAAAGTTCCTCTTTAATCCTTATTATAATGAACATAACAAATCATCAAGTATTAGTAACTAATGTTCTCAAAATACCAAATTGAGTAACCCATAGTCTATAGTTACTTTATAAAATTGGTGAAACATAAAAGAGATCGAATTCAATTGTAGATATAGTTTAGTAGTATTTAGAAACTAGATACATATATGATTCTCACATTAAAATCAAAATGATGAAATAAAACATAAAATTAAAGTGAGAAATTTAATTTTTTTTAAATTATTATATATCCTTAGAATCATTAAAAGATTACTTATTGGTACCCTAGTGAACTGAAAACAAAATAAATAGTGATATTAGATGTTCAGTAAGGGAAAACATACAACGATAGCCACTATAATATAAATAATTCATGAATAATATGGAAAAAATAGACAATATTAAAATATGTAATACAACTAACATAAAAAAATGGGAATATATCCATGTATGACATAGGAATATGAATAATCACTTTGATAACAATTAAAAATTTTATAATGATAGAATTCATAGTTTTATACATCATAATTATACCATTAAAAACCCACTCCATGACATCATACAAAAATTAGTAATTCATACATCAAATACCCATGGTATTTTGTCTCATAAGAAATAACAATGAATAAAGGAGATATAAAGTCACATTCACATAACTTACTAAGACTAATTCATTAATAAAATGAATTAAATGAATATCAATACAATACATAATAAACAGAAACATTCATACTGAACAACTTTCATATAAAAAGACAATTTTTTCCATGTCAATAAATAGAAAAAATGATCATATACAATTGATATAAATGAGGTGTATCATACAATTAAATAATATACCCAATTAAGAATTAAAATCCATAATGTATTCTTATATAGATGAAATATTTCATTTATATAACATTAAATCCTTTCTTTGAAAGCATGAAAAAAATTCCTCTTCTTTTGATATCATTTTAAATAAAATTTACAAAAATACTTAAACACTTATTTCATTTGAAAATAAACATTGAAACTTTTAAATTCATTTTAAAATAAAATAACATTCATGATTTTAGGAAAATTAATTTTTTTAGTTACCAATAAAACAAATATTCATTCCACACAATGTGTAAAAAGTAATAATTAACCTATTACGAAAGACATTATAAAAATCCGTTAAAAATATTGATAAGAAAGTAAAATATGGTTTAAAGGATATTGATTAATCATTGGATTATAAAAAATAACTTTATTGAAATAATTTTGAAGAAAATTGACATGGAATAAAAAAATTTCAGTACAAAGAGGAAAAAAAGGTTACTTTTTCTAAAAACACTCTTTAATCATTTTAAGTACCAAAGTGAGAAAAAGGTAGAATAAAAACATGGAAACCCTAGAATAAATATATGAGAATAAAATATAACTATCTTAGATGAAAAATATCATATAAATACTCCAATTTAAATTTAAAAATAATTAATGTCGAATAATATGGGATTATTAAATAATCCCTTAAATTATATTTTTGCTTGTTCGGACATGTTCCAACCTACTATATAAAAAAATTATATTAATTAATTAATTTTTAATAATATTTTTCTGTTTATTCTATGATCATATATTTTATTTTATTTTATTTTCATTCCATATATAGTTAATAAATTTCTTAATCTCAACATGAATTTTTTAGGATGTTCGGTTCATAATCACAAAAAACACATCATTAGATTGACATTGGTTACAGGGTTAATTAAACCCATCATCTCCAAAATATTAATAATGAAAATATAATCATTCTTATAAATTATATATAATATTATAAATAACCATGTAATGTGGTCATGAAAAATGAATTCCATTATTTCGTGGAGACTATAGTGCGTACGTACACATGAACTATGTTTTCATTTTTCTAATAGATGAAAATTAATAGACATAGATAAAGGTTTACATTTATATAATCATTTAGATATTTTAAATATAAAATAAAATCACTAAATCTATCCATATTAATATCCATTCAATGAAGAAATGAAAACTGAATAGCATCACTCCTTGGAGGTGGTAGTCCACACATACGCCTAAGCAATGTTATCATTTTCAAACAAATGTAAAAGTAGGTGAAAAAGAGTTATGCCATAAACATAATAAAAATTTAGTATATTAAAGATACTGATATTATTATGTCATCATGGTTAGGAAATATTTCATGGATTTTTAAGGATAAATAAAATTTAAATATCTTGATTAATAGTTATACCTCTTCCTTGGAAAACCTCTTTTGGCCTTTTCCTTAATCCCTATTAAGTTGGTATTTTGGTAAGATAAAAACCATTAGGAAGTGGGTATGATAGTTACGAAGTGATTTAGGTAGGTAATGGTGAATATTTTGGGCTAAAAACGTGTGAATAATTTGGAAGAGTGTGTTCTCATTTATAGGTGAGGAGAGTGTCATACTTGTAAATATCCTTAACACTAAATTAATATAAATGTATTACACTTATGAATGTGTAATAAAATTGATATATTTTTAAGATACGATGTGGATGAGTTTAAATAAACTCATCTAATCAAATTTTCTTCCATTTTTATAATATTTTAAACTATGTCCCTTATTTTGACCCCCTCATTAACTCTTTTAACCATTACCATTGAGATTAATTATTAGCATAGTTACTATTAATTAAAACCAAAATTGAAATTAAAATCATTAAAAAAAATTAACTCACAATTCAAAATATGAAATCCATTTTCATAGATTAAAATACTTTAAGTTGAAAATTTTAAATTTAAAACATGTATTTGTATCACAAGAAAAACTAATTTTTTTTAAAAAAAAATTATTTTTAAGAATAAAAATGATTTTATACAAAAATAATTTAAAATGTTGACTTACATTGAATTAATTGAATTATGTTCTATAAAATAAGTCTAATTTTAATTTAAAACTAAACCAATCTAAAAAACAATATTGTGAATACTTGATTAGAAGAGTATAACCAAAATAATTTTTATTTGAATAAATACGTGATAGAATTAGAAAATTACAATCATATATTTCTATGTTTGGACTTATATTTTTAAATTAAATATATTACTTCTAAAATAGATATTTTTCCTAGAAAACAAATTCACAAACTTTCAAGTTATCTTATTTCTGGAAGTTGTTATTAAAGTGATAGTATTCGAAAATTCCATATTTTTAACTATTAACCCAAAAATCAACAAATTTTAAAAAAAATCCAAAAAAAATCATCCTAATTTAATCTTGATGTACTCATTCTAAAAAAATACATTTCAAAAAATTAAAAATCTAAAATCTATAAATTAAACATTTAAATTAAATCCTAAATAAATTCCTTTTTAGTAAAACTAGAATTCATGTGGAAATAGTTTTGGTTTAACTATTGTAGAATATTAAAAGATATTACAAAAGGAACCAATAAAAATAGGTTTAGTTGTGTAAAGTGATAATAAAAACTTAGGTAGGAAAACACTATATAATTCTTTTCAAAATTTTAATTAACCAACCTCTTTTTTGTAACAATGTTATTAATCTCATTAATTCTTTGAAATATGGAAGATGATCCTAACAGATGGTAACATAAAGCATATTGGGATCCCTCTATTGCAATAGTGAATATGTTTTAAGAACCCTTGGGAGGAGACCACCTCTCATCTCTTATTCATGAGTGATATAGAAAATACTTTTTGGAGCTCCCTTTGCACATTTTCTGATCTACCAACACTATCTTATTCAGAGTTCACCTTCCCATTTCATTGGCATTAGGGATCCAGAGTCATCGGACAAGAAAAGAAGGCTCATGTGGTAATTATTACTATCATCAGATGGTCCATATGTTAGGGTTGAAATATGTATTATCATGAATATACCATATTTTCTTTGACTGCTCGTATTTTCAGATCCAAAAACCTTCTCATGGATATGGCTCACCTTATCCCCAATAGGTGGGATTCTCCATCTCTTGGTTTGATATTGGGGGAGTTCTTCTCCAATCATGGATAATGGTGGAATGTATGAAAATTTGTTTTGGTGGTTTTCTCATGAAATGGGACTCAAACTTAGTAATGTAGGATCTTGAATCCATGGTATTATGCATGGATGTGGGGTGCTCATAGACCACAATGGTCCGATTATCCATGCTTTCTCAGTCTTTTATAGAATCGGGGATTCCATCTAATCCAAAGATTATGAGATATTATCTGGTCTCTATATGTGTCATTAGGTGAATATTGATCTTTTGGTCGTAAAAACAGACTCTTCCAAACTTCACAGCTCCCTTCTCAGGTTGAGGACACATCCATGGACCATTTCTTATCTCTTCTGTAGATGTAGAAGTTTGATCAGAGCCCACACCAAGGTTCTCTTTATCTAGCATGAGGGCACTAAGGTTGTTGATTTTCATGTTTCTCTGTTTAATCATGATGCATGTTTGACCTTTTTCTATCCTAGGGTCTCTTCTCTTTGAGGGTGTGAACATTGTCACAGAGGGTTCTCTTTGACTTCCCTACTTCTTCCACCCATAGTTCCCTCCTTTTACGTTTTTTCTTCTTATTTAACAAACAATTTAATGCTTGGTGGTCCTATATACCAAGTATGATTCATTAATGTATGTTATATTATCAATTTATTATAAAAATAAATTAATAAATCATAAATCATAAAGTAAATTTTAAAGAAATCAAAAATAAAAATTCCAAAAAAATAGAAACCCTAATATATATCCCTAGTAAAATTGATTTCCCCATATAGATTTTAGAAAAGCCAACGTATATGGTCTATCCCACTTTTTGGCACATATTATACCCAACTAACATGTTATAAATAATAAAAAACTCAAAACAGGTCTAATATTTCACATTTTAGCATCTCCATCATGGATAAACTAAACATTACTGAGTTGGGTAGTGTTACGTCACCATAAGCAGACCTATTCATATGATAGAAGTTACTGACTAGGGACAATATTCTATAAATAACATAATGGGAATATAAAAATAATCATATAATTGTAAATAACATATATAAAATAATAACCATCAACCATAATATAGTAGTATAATTTATGAATGTAGTTATTATCCAACCATAACAACACATCTAATGTAATAACGAAGTGTGATCCTAATATAGATGTTATATAATTAGACATCAAGGTGTTAGATCCCCCAATGGGTAAACCATATACAAAATATAAACCAAAATAAATAAAATAATGGAGATATAAACAAAATTTGGGACTAAGCATTTTCCAAGAACCATTCTCAATCATATATGTCCATCTAGATCAACTATTAATCTTTGGGCCCTTTCCATTACCTATATTCATCAATATGAATTTTTCATGCCAAAAATGTGTATGTGAACGGTCTGAGAAATATACTCAGTATGCTAGCAATTTGTTTTCCAAAAATAAGTATTATATATACCGGCGCACGTATTATATGATATGATTGTAAATCAAATATAAATTGCGCATACCATGTCATTGAGTTCTAGGGACCGACCCAAATTAGAGACTTTATCTAATTTGACTAATGTTATTTTTGACTCTTAACACATTCCTCATTTCCCTAGTATAGTAGTGAATCATCTGTCTGAGAATAGAAAATCTAGAAACCCAATGATTTATCTTGGCATGGTGCACAAGAAATCTATAAATATAATAATGAAAACGTAATTTGGATAATATAAAACTTTATATAGCCAATTACATCCATATACATGATTGGGAATTCTACTAACCAAACCACAATCATTCATAGCCGGATTGGCATCAAAACCAACTATTTGGGAATTTTATGATAATGGATTGGATCTCTGGCCAATCCCACTCACACCACAAGGAGGGTATAATGGAATTCCTCGCAACCATCTCTATATTTCAAAAATTATTTAACATCATTCCCAACCTATTTATCACAAAAGGGACTTGGATGTAATCTGGTAAAACATCTATACCATTAAATCAATTTGGTTGGAATCATGCACAACCTCTATACCCCACAAGGGGACTCAGTTAGCATCATTCCCAACATATTTTTGAATTCCTTAAACACATGTCACACATCCTATGCTACGTTATCCACATACCTATAATATATGAATGCTTCAATTCCCCATCTATGATACTTATCAAGGTTTAATAACTTAATTTACATCAATAAACAGCCTTCTAAGTTCCCATTTCAATTTTCACTGCCACTTTCTATATGAAATGTGATTTTCAGTACCCATGTGATAAAATGATATAACATGTATGACTTAGACCAAACAAAATAATGTGTATATAACTCTTATAGAATAAGGTAACCATCTTTGATCTAATTCCAAAACATCTATAAACACCAACTAAATAATTTAAATAAAAAATTGAATGTAACACTCATAAACCTAAAAATAATAATTACGTACTGCCTCCCTTATAGTAATAGAAGTATATTCATCGAATACCATCTACTGACATAGCCTAAAATTTTGTAAATAAATAAATCATAAAACCCCCTCTAGTAATTTTAGATGATGAATAAAAAATCATTGAGAGAAATATCATATATAAAAGTATAAGGGTGTTATAATTACCTTTATGAATATTATTAGATAAAGTATACTTAAATATGACCTTGGTTGAGGAAGAAACAAAAATTAGAAAGATAAAAAATATAGAAGAGGGGGATCAAGTTCATCATTTCTACTCAAGTGTTTGGACTAGAATGACCCAAGGCACATTGGGAGGGGGTAAATTAGGGTGAATACCTATTATATTTTTTCTGTTTTAATTGGTCTTTCTAGGTTTTCAAATCTCAACCCTCTGTTCTGGGAACTTGTTCAATATATCATTCTCTTATTAATATCACCCAAAATAATAAAAAATATAAAAAATTACAGGTCACAACACACATAAGGATTTTATATAGTTCACCACTAATGGATAATCTAAAGACCATTCATTGATGGTGTGTTAGTGTACTAGAATATAATGCTATACATTATTTGTGTTACAAATATTATCATAATTCCACAATGTTGATCTTAGGATACTACCTCTTATTATATATCTATGAACTAATTTAATTAAATAGATAAATATTTTATAAACGTATGGGTATTCGTCAATATTATAGGTACATATTGGATGATCTATTCTCTGTGTGAGGCTTCTATACAATCATAGCTCCTGGTTTGATCCTCCTTTGAAATCTTTTTTTATTCTCATCCATCATTAATCTTTTATGAGATCAACACCTTAATTGGAAGTTTGAATCTTTATCTTTTGTTAAAAAAATATACAGGTTTTCTTCTAGATGAGCATAATTCTAGAAATTTGAATTATTATATTTGCTTCCTTCTTCACCGACTAGATAAAGGAGTTTGATTATTTATTCTTCTACATCAATCCTTCACTCTGAAATTAATCCTAATAAAAAATTAATTTCTCCTAGATATATCATTCTTCTTATCCAAAATTTGGATATGTTATATCATATCTTCCTCTTCTTATTCTTTAATTTATATATGGAAATTATTTTTCATCACTCCCTTTTTCTAAACTGGAACTATAAGTTCCAATAATCAGATCTAACATAAATACCATTTCATCAATGTTTTAGATCATGCCTTTTTTCAACAACCTCTAATATGATGGTATGTATCCCAAGATATTTTAGTTTAGGAAAGAAGACATTATTAATTCGAATAAATTCTCTAAATATGGATTCATGATCTCTACATTTTGAATAAAATATTTTCCTTTATTTTCTTTAGGATTTGGTTTTCTATAGCATGGTGATATCCAAAAATCCTATTTTAGAAATCTGATCAGCAATGTGCTTTGTACTCCATGGAATGTTCTCCACATATTCTAAGTATTGTGGATTTTTAAATTCATGAATTTTAGCAAACCATGACTTCCCACTATGTGGCATCTCAATTAGCCTGACACACCACTCTTTAAGGTGAAATTCCTCCCCATCACAACTAGCTCCAAATACACTTGCATATGATACAACAATTCTAGAAATCCTAATTCATGAAATATATTTCCATAGGGTATAGTGATTCATTAGGAACCCATGTCTATTATTTTTCTATATTTTAACTATGGAATTTTTTCCAAATCACTCACTAGAGGTTTCCCAAAACTGTCATGGAATATAGTGTTGCTAAACATTATGTTTCGATTAAAAACTATGATTTGAATCATTCAGTGGTGTTTTTTTAAAATACATGGAGAATAAACTACTGCTAAATCATTCTGTGGTTATTTTTTCATTTTTAATTTACATAATTAACTAACTAATAATTTATTTATTATTAGTTAATTGTTTTTGAATTTTTATTATATCAAACATGCATATATCATGTATGACTTCTGGAAAATTCTACATATATACGTTTTGGATGAGATTTGAACCCCTTACCTCTTGGTTATTCTACAAAGACTTTACCACTCCATCATTTATTAATTATAAATAAATATTATATATTTAATACTTAATATTTTTCCCATTATTTTAGAGGTATTTTTTAGGAAAGTTCTTTTAATTCATAGTTATATTTAAAAACCACCACTAAAAATAAATAAAAAATATATAAAAAATCAGGTTTAGTAGCGTTTTTTGAAAAAAATGTAGCTAAAAAATAATTTACCAAAACAAATGTTACAAACACATTTAGGGAAATTTTGGAAACTTCTACAAATAAATCCCAATGAAATTCATATTTTCTTATAGAGTCAATGGAATTGTTCCAACTTTATTCCAATTTCAGAATCACCATGACTTTCAATGCAACATTTTCTCCGATAGATTCATATTTTTTCCTTCATTTCCAAAGCTCTTAAAATTTAATACACATCATGACAAACAATCCAAAACATTAAACCCAAACCATGGCTTCTAAAACAACTTAACTGCTACTCCCCAATTTACAAAGGGAAAATACAATGTGAAAAACCATGAACAACATCATTGTACAAATATTCTTTTCATTTTATGATCACCATGACCTCCTTGGTGTAGTGGTTTCATTATCATGGTTTTTTGAAATAATTCCATTTACCGTTCACATAATTCATAATTTAAATAGTAATTTGTATAAATATAATCCTACAATAAATTTCCATTTATAAATATGTTACTTAATAAGTTAGTATGAAACATCGACAACTAATATTATCATGGTTCATCCACATACTATAGCCATAATCCTCCTATAGTGTTAACCTCTGCTTCTTATACTCTCTTATATCTAGTGCCAACTAATCATATCTATGCTTCTCTTCCATAACATGCTCAACCTAGTTGAAAATCATTTTATAACCAAGTGTAAGACTTTCTCTCATTAGGTGTCTAGGGGTTTTTATAGTTTTATATTATTATTATTTTATTATCTATAGATTAACTCCAATATATTCACTCACCATAGTATGGAAAATATCACCATGACATGGTGTGTTCCTACTATTAACCTCTAAAATGTAATCCAGTCATCCCCTCATACTTTAAGCTTCTTAAATCAATTATATTACACTTTAAAATCCCTAGCATTGATTTATATATATATCAAGATGTCTCTTTTAATTTTTCTTCTACCACATCCTAGTGTGATCCTTCATCAAAATTTCCATAAATATCCTTACACCCCCAAATTATAAATGTACTTTCTCACATTACTAAATTATCAATGTCATATCATACTATAATAAAAAACCTCTTCATCTATTATCAACAATTATAATTCAAAACATATTTTTTTAAAACATTCCCCATTTATGATTTCATTAAAAATACATCTATATAATTCACAAAACTTGATAGATAAAAACAATCTCTCCCCCTATTTAATTCAAAACAAAACACCTCAAGGATAACCTTTTCATTTCTATTTATACTCCTTTGTAAATAAATCACGAAGGGTATTATCATCTAGAATAAAAAAGGGCCATATTTTCTAGATTTTGTTTAATAAATTACCTACCCCTTCTTAGGTTTTTCAATATTTTACATTAAGTATTATCCTCTAATTTCCTTGCACTCCATGGGGGTTCCTTTATAAGATATTCTTTATATTTTTAACATATATCCTACATTAGATATTCATGAGAAATAAATATTTTTTCATACCTTTAATTTTTAAACCCACTTATTTATTTTAGCTGTATTATCCTTAATAAATTATAGTGAGTAAATTTATCACTAGGAAATGAATCATCAATAATTCCCCAAACCCGACTGGGTTAGAAATCAGTGTAAGAGACAAGAGTATTTGTTTACAATATCAATTTTTTTATATCACTCACCAAATTTTCATAAACCACCAGAATCAAATAAAATTTATTCAAAGACATAGTAAATATAACATTAATCTCATTATTAGAAAAACTTTAGTGCATAAATAGTAAAAGACAATTGTGTGAATAGTTATACCTCAAAAAACCATTATATTTTTTTTTCTTCGTATGTAATTTCAAGTATTATATAATACTACGAAACCATTAATTAGTCATCACCAAATCCCTCTGAATGGCTTCAATAATTGACACCATATTTTGAGGTAATTGTTGACATGGGGATTAGAATGTTTGAAACAAATTCTTCCAAATACTACTTACTATCTTGAATGAAAAAAATTGGTCCAATTTTTTAGAATATAAAAAAATAATCATCAAATTTATAGAAAACTATAGCTTCATAAACCACTATATCTTATCCTTATAGTGGTTAGATAAAACTTAATAAATTTCTAGTTGTTTCTATTGACCTTAAATCTTGTATTGATACCACAAGAACCTTTAAATATACCTTTGGTACCTCTTCAACATTAAATATGGGTCTAAATAATTGAAACATATTAATTTTAGAATAAAACATATGATTCACTATATAAATTACAATTAGTTGTTCGGAACAACATTGTTAAGTCAAAACTAGATCATCTATATCTCTTATTTAGGCCATATACCAAATAAAATATTATAATATCTTTGACTCTAAAAACTTTATTTATCTATTCAACTCCCTTACATGTTATGTTTTGTAATAATCACACCATTACAGTTTTATCCATCTTTTATGTCTACAAAACCTTCAAAAAATATTAGAAATATTCAAGCACATGAGGATATGGGTACCTATGACATCCTCAGTTAGAGAATTACAGTTAGTCGTAATAGACTAACCTAGTGTTTACCAAATTCTTCTTAGCATTCCTAGAGGTGAGTTTTACAATAACACTTATGAAAATTTTATTCTAGATACTTTATTTGGGTTTATTTATATTCACCAGCTTATTTATCATCTATGTAGTGAGATTAATCCCATTTACGCATATTTATTATTTTTCTTCAAAACTTGTGCATCATTTTTTCATTATTCCTCCACCATAGGAGTTATCTTCCACCAATATTCATATTTCTAAATGTCGTAGAGATTTTGAAACTTCAAAGGCATTCATCATGTTTCTATTCTTGAATTTATATAAGAAAAACCATGGAATTGTTTCTCATTGGCGAGTCTTTCTTTTTATATTCCTCTACATTTCTCATAGATAAACTATCCTCATTCCTTTAATTATATGTTTTCTTTATTTCTTATCATGAGGGATACTGTGATTGCACCATCATAGGCGCTTGATAATAATTTCATTGACCTTCAAAATTTTCATTTATAATATAAGATATTGGTATTGTACATTATAATTTATTTCCATGTAAATACATTATGTTAATGTCATAAGAATAGAAGGATTCCTATTGAGTTCTATGGTACTACCCCAACTACAATTTCATGAAATATACAATATTTATCATATATAAAATATCTTGAATTAAAACTATACCACATGTTTTTCATTATCAATTGGGATGTTGTTGTACGACATTTCATTCTACACTGGAGCCCTTGAGATTTAGGAAACACACTTATTATGTGTCCCTTTCTTCGAAAAAAGAAAAATTCCATGGATACTACATTCTAAGAGTATTTATTTCAAGATTTATCAAATAAGTTTATTTTAATCACTGAGTCCTAATGTGTAAAATTTCATGCTCTAATTGCTAATGTTTCTTCATAGAGAACCCTATTAATTTAATTAGAGTATTTCAACCTATCCTTTAATTAATTTATTTTATAATCCTTATCTGTTAACTATGAAATTATTTCATTCATTATTTATCCTTCTTCCATTACATATTATCTCCTCTCTTCAAAGTTGTGTCTTTAGAGGGAAAATATTTTCCTTTAGATATCTCTCAATGAACATATACTTTCTAATCTATTATGAATTTTCATCAAGAGTATAACTTTTGTCTCACATTTATGAATTAATATTCTAATTTCATAATTTAAATCTACTCCTACTTTTTTTATCTTTTAATTATTCACACATTGACCTTTAGTGAATGTAAGGTACTCTTCCTGAATAATTTCCCATTTACCCACTCATTCATATATGGAATTGATATCCTTTTATATTTTGAATAAAAATTCAATAGATTGTTGACTAGATGTCATTAAAATCTCTTCCATGGACTCATCATTATCTTCTACTTTCATGAATGAATATAAAATTCCATATTTTCATACAGCCTCCAAAATAATTTTTAATCTAGGTTCATCAATTAGTGCAAAATGGGTCACCTTAATTGGGGATTTCATCATTGTAAGAGATTTATTATTATTATTTTTATACTTACTAACAATAAAAAAATGTATTATTCTCAATATTTATTCATTGTTATTAATTATAAATTTATTTTCAATATTATTTTTAAGAGTATTCCAAATCCTTCTTCTCTTCCAATGAGTTACCATCAATGAACTCTTAAGTCTTCCACATCTTGAAAGAAGTACCACAACAAGTAGTGTTCTAGTAAACATCATTAGACTGTAATATAATACAGATCTTCTCTTATCTATCGTCACTAATGAGTTCATAAAGATTTCTCAAATCAAAATCATAAAGAATGTACTCCAATACCTCCATGCCATAAGCTTGAAGGAACATAAACATTTTTTCTATGAACTATCATAGTTAGTGCCAACAAAAAAATAGAGTCCTTGTAATAGATTCCATGTGTAAAAAAATATTGATAGATATATAGATAATAAACTTCATTTCATAACCCTTAGGCTCTGATACTAATTTTCAGGATAAGATTCACCTGGAGAACTCTTAGAGGGGGTGAATATAGGTGAATACTAACTATAATTTTTTCATCTTCATTCATCCTTTTAGATTATTTAGATATTTTTCCTTTTTAGATGAACTTTCTCAATATATCATTATCTAATACCCATTTCCTAGAATTATAAAACATATACATAATATAAATCACACTATAAACATAGGGATTTTACTTCATTCTCTACTAATGGATAATCCAATCATCATACACTGATGAAGTGTTTATGTACTAAAATATAACACTATTCATTATATGTTTTATAGATAGTTTCATAATATCGGATTAAAACATTTTGTGCACTCCCTCTTATTTTCCAATCATGAACTAATTTAATACAAGGTATAGAGAGTTTTTATACTTTTAGGTATTATTTAATGGTTGAGGGATATTTTGGTATATCTCTCTTTATCACCAGACTATTATTACATCATAACTCGTCATTTGAAACTCTTGTAAACAATTTTTGTTTTACTCTTCCTTCATCAATCCTAGATGATATCGACACCTCAATTTGAGTGTTAAATTCATATTGTACATAATATAAATTATTAAAAATTTATTATTATAAAATAAGATACTTCTTTGACATAAATTATCTTATTTACTTCCTCCTTTATGAACCAAATATAGTGACATGATTATTCCTTAGTCTACCTTTACCCTTTACACATCAATTAAACGAGTGATTGAAATGAAATTATTTAGTATTTATGTTTATTATTATAAAAATTTAGATATTTAACATGTTCTCTTCCTCTTCTTATTCTATGGTCTGGATATCATAATTATATTTTTCTTCTCTATTATTTAAAAACTACTAAAATATGTTCAAACAATCACATCCAACATCCATGCCATTTTTTTAACAGTTTGGATCACACCTAATCCGTACAGACTAAAAGATCATGACCAGTGTCCCACATGATTTTAGCATGGTCAAAAGAACCGGTTTAATTTGAATAAATTCTCATGATATTGCTTCATGATCTCTACCATTGAATAAAAAATTTTAATTTATTTTTCTAATTTTTGTGTCCTATCATGGTGTGGTAACATAAAAAATGCCTTTACTAGGGCTCTATCAAAGTGACATGCTTTATACTCTATAAAATTTCCTCCATATATGTTGATTCTTGTGATTATTTTAAATCATTGATTTTACTGAACCATGACTTACCATGGCATGGGGTCTCAATTACCATGGAATGTAACTCTCCCTAAAAAAACTCAGTCTAACACAAATATCTCTATGTATACTTTTCTATTTTGAATAAACTATAGAAATTTAAATTCCAAATATCAATTCCTATATGGTGTAGTGATTCTTTAATCACCCATGTCAGAAGGTTTTATACATTTCCTCTACAACTAAAAAAAACTATATTGTATGTTGCACGATTTTTACATTGGTACTTTTGAATTCTAAAATGGTGACCAAGATAACATGGTGTCAACCATCTCCCCATTTGACATTCAACATAACATATAATACTACAAGGTCTCTATCAGTTTTCTATTTTTCATTCAACTCTAAGGATCTTTAAATTCTAAATACCAAGAACCATGCACTCAAAACACCTTCAACCATGATCACGACTTCCAGAATACCTAATTTTTTCTCCATTCTTTATACAAGGAATATTCCAAAT
The DNA here is from genome assembly GCA_963277665.1 of Viscum album. Classification (NCBI taxonomy): domain Eukaryota; kingdom Viridiplantae; phylum Streptophyta; class Magnoliopsida; order Santalales; family Viscaceae; genus Viscum; species Viscum album. The sequence continues at coordinate 1,862,064,731 of OY728123.1, read as the reverse complement.
AAGAATACCATACACTGTGGAATGGTGAAAATTTCTTTCTTTTTTAGAGTCATTGTGGTCTCCTATGTTCCATGTCCATATTACCATCCCTTTTTTCCAACATATCATTTATTTTCTAAAAACTGATATTTTTGAATAGAGATAAATATGTGGTAAATCTCATATTTTAGTTCCCTTTATAAATAAACTAATTAGTTAGTCTTAACATGACATTGATATCTCATTTACTACCCATGGGTTTACCCCAACCTTAAACCACTATCCTCCTACAATACTGACCAGCACTACCTATGATCTCATATATCAAGAATTTACTTATGCTAACTATACTTGTTTATCATACCATTCTCACCTGAGAAGCAGTTATTTTTTTCAAATATTGTAGACATTTCTCTAGTATGGTGGCTAGGGGTAGGAATAAATCTTTATTTTTCTTTTATTATTTATCAGATTAACACTATCATATTCACTCACTACGGTGTGGAAAACATTACCACTATAGGGTTTGATCATGTCTGTAACCTCTAGAATTTAACAAAGTCATCTATTTATACTTCAAGAGTCTTAAATCCACCCTATTCCACTTTCAAATCCTTGACATTGATATAAATAAATATCAAGGTCTATCTTTAAATTTCTCATTTAGTTATTTCCTATACAACCCTTCTTCATTTTTTCCCAGAATATCCTCATATAACCAAATTCTCAATGAACATTCCAACATAATCAAATCATCTATGGATTCTCATACTCTAATAAACATCTAATTTGGATATTTTTTTAAAATCTAACACATAATATTTTTGTTTGAAAGATCAATATAATAGGTAGTGGTTTATAATAATATTTAAAGATTTAATTAATTTAATTAAAAACATTAATGAAACATAGTAGACAACCCATGAATAACCAGTACAACCGAATTTTCTACCCAGTAGACATCAAATACTTTGTTAAGGGAAACTTATTAGGTTTATTAGTATTGAATAACATTTATTCATTTGTTAAAGAAAACAAGAAACTGTAAACTATGATATTCATGTATTAAAACAAAAAACCATGATTACTATGAAATAATAAAGATATAACTTCCACATTATATGTATGTTGTTATTGTCTTTAATCTAATGTTTAATAAAGATCATTGATAATAGTACAAATGAATCCTTACTTGTAGATTTATTTATAATTATTTAATATCCAAACATTTTTTTGGGATCCTCCTATTGTCCATGATATATAGTATCTCTTGGTGGAAATAGGGGAAGAATAAGAGACCTTTGGGAAAATCTTTAGAATCTAAACATGCCATTTTCATAGGCTTTGGCCTATTTATATAAGACTTGAGAAAAATTCTCAAGGAATAATAAATTTAATCAAATTTTATGAAAAAGTTAAAGTAATTCTATAGTTACAAACACATTTTAACCATAAGCCAAATCTGAATGTATTTAACATTTAAATGCATTTATTTTATTCTAAAAACCATTCCATTATAATAAAAATTAATAAATAATGATAAATTATGTGAAACATGATCTAATTGTTTATGTATAATATTAGAATTCCTATGTTATCATACAATGTTATTTAAACCACATCATAACATTTAGGAAATGAATATATCATACTCTATGAAATTGGTAAGGGGGTGTTGTTATATAACTTATATGATACCTAATAATATCCCCTAATAAATATAAAATATACCTTGATTTAAATTAGTTAATAACCTATAACATACATATATGTTCACATATGATATATCTTAAATAAATCATATTTATATAAGGATTTATGGTCTATCTTCATTAATATCCCTCTTTCACTAAAACCTCATAAACATTGTGTTAATTCACCTTATGTCATATCATATAAAAAAACTTTTATAATCATAATAAAAAATACTTTAGTATATTATAAAAATATTTTTATAAAACTATCATCAATTTCACCTTATATCACATTATATGTTATACGTTTTCAATATCCATGTGAAACTCATTTTTTATTTTTTCTAAAACAATTTTAGAGAATATATCTATGTTTTGTAAAACTTAATACCAATTTAATCAATCATAATTTTTTTACCCCATTGGTCTTTGTAGAATTGAAAAATAAATATGAATTCTTGGATTCATAGAGTCAAGAAAAGTGAGTCCTCTAGTAAAGTGAGAGTGCTACACAAACTACAAAGGTATCTATAAAGATATTTATTAAACATGGGTATCTAAATACCTCTGTCAACTAGTTGTATCATATTAAAGTAGGAATAATCATATGTTTGTTGAGAAAAGTATTGTTTTCAACAATATATAATAATGTTATTTAAAGGGGGATATTATTGAAAATAATACTCTGTCTCTTTATAATAATTTTCATTCTCACAAATAGACTTAGTTATTTTCTAATGATTTTATTTAGTATTTTTCATGAATATATTAATTTATTTTACTCTTGAAATAACGAGAATTTATTACTTATTCGGAATCTTCTTTAAGCGCGTCCTGGAATAACTGTTCATACCTTACTTATTCGGAATATGCTTTAAGCACGTCCTGGAATAACTATTCATACCCTATGTGGATAAACGTAGCGTAAGGATAGAAAGCGTGTATTCTTTTTGAGATAAGAGAAAAGTATGATTAAATAACCATACATTTTCAGCAAAGTATGGAAGAATAACATTACGTTAGGAAGGAACATTAAGTTTAGGTTATCAGCATAGTATGAAAGGAGAACCGTACGTATGTACTAAACGTTATGTTTGTTTATCAAAAGAATGGTTCATCAAACTTACTTTTGTAAACAACCATACGTTCTTGGAAAAGTATGGATCAAGTAAAAGTATGGATCTTTTACCGTACGTTTGAGAGTTGAAGAAAAATTATGGACGATCAACCATACGTTTAAGATCAACCTTACGTTTGAAGAAAGTAACATGAAACTTACGTTGTCGACCATACGTTTGAAGGCTATGTCATCAACTATACATTTGGAGGCCACGCCATCAACCTTACATTTGGCATCAGAAAGCTTGAAAGGTGATATTTTTATGCAATAGTCAGCAAGCTGATTATTGGGATGATTTCAAGCCGGATTTAAAGTCATTTTCAATGTTCGATTTTGGCCGATTCAAAGTCGTTTTATCATTGGATTAAAGATTGAATTAAAAGGATATTTTTATGCCGAGTTTTCAAGGAAGTTATGACTACTCTGTAAGTTCAAATTTTTTGAATATTGCGAATCAGATGGCGAATTTTTTGGATCTAAATGTGCAGGAGATATGCTCAGCTTTATTATATATGTTCTCTTTGAAAAAACACCATAAAAATGGGAGAGTGGTGATAAATCTATTAAATTAAAAAAAAAGTGGAAAACAGAGACTGCAGAAAATCACGATTGATCTGCTGATTCAAAAAGGAGCGTCAAAGCTCTGTTCATTTAAGAAGAAGGAACTCGATAGATGATTCATTTGTTCTGTATTGAATATCTACTGTGGATCTACTACTGCTAATGTTGTGAACTATATCTCTATATCACTGCAATCGGATCGACTCAGAATTTCTTTATTTGGAAAATCAATATTTCTAGAGACGATGATCCATCTGTTGTCAATTGCATTCTGCTACAATTGAGATGATCAAGTGGAAAACTTCTTTCTGAAATTATTTTTTTTCTTGAGTAACCAACTTCTCGTTCTAAGCTGTGTAGGTTCATGTTTGAACTAGAAGGCTTTGTTTTTCCTTGGATTGGAAAGGTGTCAACTGCCTGTATTCAGTTGTGGACCGGTCTGTTGAAACGAGGACCAAATAGTGAAAATCACCAAGATCGTGGAGTTGAACGTTGGTGGAGTTGACTAGGGGCCTTCTGTTCCCCGAACCACTATACATCTTTGTGTCCCTGCTTTTATTTATTTCTGTTGCATGATCAAATCTGATAAAGCATAGAAGACAGAACTCGTTCAATTGAAGAGTTAACAAAAAATCTGAAAGACACAATTCACCCTCTCTTCTGTATAATCACTATATTCAAGATCCAACAATTGGTATCAAATGTGGAGCTTTTGATAGAGCCTTAGCATGCTAGAATCATTTAAAAGATTATATAACAGAGCATCATGACTGATACAAGAGAAGGGATATCAATGGCCAGAGCACCATATTTCAATGGAGACAACTATGGCTACTGGAAATCGCGCATGATAAAATATCTGAAAAACCTCAGATATAAATTCTATTCAAAGATTCTGACTCCTTATGAAATTCCTGAAAATCCTGAGACATGGAGTTCTGCTAGAGAGGCAGAGTATGATATGAATTCGAAGGCTATGAATGCAATCATCTGCAGTCTAGGACCAGATGAATTTAACAGAGTATCTTAGTGCCCGACATCATATGAGATGTGGCAAGAAATAGCTGTGGCATATGAAGGAATAGACAATGTGAGAAAAATGAGATATGCAACTGCAAAGCTGAAATTTGATACTTTCAGAATGTTTGAAGGAGAAATCATTACCCAAATGAATGGGATATTGATGGAAACATTAAATAATATAACAGATCTTGGAGAACCTATCAAACAGGCTGATCAAGCATTAAAAGTACTGAGGGTACTTTCTACTCGATGGAATTGTATCTCTACTGCAATCATACAATCAACACATATCAAAAATCTAACCATGAGAGAGCTGATTAGTACACTAATGATGTATAAGATGAAATGAAAGATGAGGCTAATGAACATAAAGTGATTATCAAAAGAGAATATACTTCCTTGAATGTAACTTCACAACAAAAGAATAGAAAGCAAAAGAACAAAGAAGTCAAAGCTAAATCAGAGAGCTCTGACTCATCAAACTCAAATGAAGAGCTGGCTCAGCTAGCCAAGAAATTTATAAAGTTCTATAGCAAGAAAAGAGGCTTCAAAAAATCTTTTAAGAGAGATGATAAAGAAGTAAGATGCTATGAATGCAAGAAGATATGGCATATCAGACCATATTTCCCATAATTAAAGGATGCAAAGAAGAAGAAATTCTTCAAAATAAATGACTATGAGCAGAAAGAAAAGAAATCTATAAAAGCCACTTGGAGTTTATCTGAAGACTCCAGTAGCTCTCCTGAATCAAGTTCAGAGAAAGAAGAAGTCAATCTAAAATCAAACCTGTGTTTTATGGTAGAAACTGATGAGGTACACTCATACTACTCCTATGAATCAAATTCTGAATCAAGATACACAAATGAAAAACATGAATCCTACTGCAACATGCTTGAAGAAAGATATGACTCACTATTTAAGAAACATAAGTCAAAAAAAAAACATAAATCTGTTTCAAATGAAAGAGATACAATGTTGAAACAACACAAGGAATTAACTGATAAATACAATTTCATTTAGACTAACTATATTAATTTTGAATCAAGAATAAAAACACTGCAGGATGAAGTATAATCTTACAAACAGGATGCATTGGTTTTTACAAAAGGAGAGAATTCATTAAATGAAATTCTTGGAAAAATTGTCATTAAAAAGGAGAGATTTGGAATTGGAAGTAAAGGAGAAAAACCTAAGCTATATAAAAATTATTCTCTTCTTAGCTCTAAAAAGGTTAATTGTAACTTCTTTTGGGACAAAGGGACATATAGTTAAAAACTGTTTCTTAAGACAGCCTCAAATTTTTTTTTATTAAGAAATCCTATGTTTCAAAATACTTATATGATTCAGCTGATTTTAAAAGAAAAAAGAAAATCTGGATACCCAGATCATTGCTAGCTAACACCCATGGACCCAACAAAATATGGGTACCAAAGCAATTTGTTTGAATGTATTTGTAGGTAGCAGGACACCAGAGAAGAAAAGATATATGGTACATGGACAGTGGCTGCTCAAGACCTATGAGTGGAAACTCATTGAATTTTTCTTCACTCACTCAAAAGGAATAGGACTTGTCACATTTGGTGACAATTCCAAATGAAAAATCGTTGGCATTGGAACTATTAGAGATCCAAAAACAGTATCAATCAACAAAGTACTTTATGTACAAGGATTAAAACACAATCTAATAAGTATCTCTTAACTTTGTGATTATTGATATACTGTTGATTTTACTAATAATTGGTTTACTATTTCTAAAGATAAACTGTTTAAATTTAAAGCACCAAGAACTGAAAATGTCTATACATTGGATTTAAATTCCTTGTGTAAACAACAAGTAAACTTCTTGACTGATAAAGTAAGTGAATCTTGGATCTGGAATAGGATACTTGGACATTGAAATATATTTGTTTTAAACAAGTTATCTCAGAAACATTTAGTTTCTGATTTACATAGTCTCAAATTTGAAAGTGACAGATTTTGTGATACAGGTCAACTTGGCAAACAACACAAATCATCCTTCAAATCTGTTAATAAAGTTGCTACATATAAACCTCTAGAACTTATTCATATGGATTTGTTTGGACCCATAAAAGTATCAAGCTTAGATGGTAAATTATATATTTATGTTTTAGTTGATGATTATTCAAGATTTTCATGGATTTTATTTTTGAAATTTAAAAATGAAGCGTTTACTTTATTTGAAAGTTTCTGCAAATCTGTTCAAAATGAAAAAGGTTTTAATATAATCTCATTGAGAAGTGATCATGGTGGAGAATTTGAGAATCAGAAATTTAATTCCTTTTGCTCAAACATGGGTATTAAACATACCTTTTCTACACCAAGAACACCTCAATAGAATGGGATTGTAGAAAGGAGAAATAGAACAATTCAATAAATGGAAAGAACTATGTTAAATGAATATAGCCTACCTATATATTTTTGGGTAGAAGCTATGAATACGGCTTTCTATATAATTAATAGAGTTATAATTAGACCTATTTTGAAAAAGACACCCTATGAACTATGGAATAACATAAAACCTAAAGTAAATTACTTTATTGTTTTTTGATGCAAGGTTTACATCTTGAACACCAAAGATAATCTTGATAAGTTCGATCCAAAATCAGATGAAGGTATTTTCTTAGGATATTCTGCTACCTTCAAATATTATAGAGTCTATAATAAGAAGTTAAGGATTGTTTAAGAATCAGTTCATGTAAGATTTGATGAATCTGATCCCTTTGAGAAAAGGATATATCAAATGGATGAACTTGACTCTAATGATAACATGAGACTTGAGAACTTAAAGAATGATTTTGAAAATAATATAAAATAAATTCAGTCTAGTTCAGAGGAACATGATACTGAAGAACCTTTAAATGTTTTTCCTAGACATTCTAGAACCCTAAAGAATCACCCTTTAGAAACTATTATAGGTGACTTAGATATAAGAATTCAAACTAAAAGAAACTTATGAAACCTAGTGGAATTCTCTGACTTCCTATCTCGATAAGAAACCAAGAATATAGAAGAAGCTTTAGATGATAAAAGATGTATAATAGAAATGCAAGATGAATTAAACCAATTTAAAAGAAATGAAGTTTGTGAATTAGTGGAAAGACCTAAGAATTATCCAGTAATAGGAACCAAATGGGACTTTAGAAATAAATAGGATGACCAAGGCACAATAACTAGAAATAAAGAAATATTAGTAGCTAAAGGATACAATCAAGAAGGAGAAATAGATTATGATGAGACTTTTGCACCTGTATCTAGGTTAGAAGCCATTATAATCCTTTTAACCTATGAATCTTATATAAATTTTAAATTATTTCAGATGGATGTTAAATCTGCCTTTTTAAATGGTTATTTAATGGAGGAAGTTTATGTTGAGCAACCTCCTAGTTTTGAAAATTCTCAAAATCCAGATTCTGTTTTTAAACATACTAAAGCTATTTATGGCCTTAAACTAGCACCTAGAGCTTGGAATGAAATATTAAGTTCTTTTCTTCTGAAAAATTATTTTACTGTTGGAATGTTACACCTAACACTCTTTAAGAAAACAGTAAAAAATAATGTTTTATTTGTTCAAATTTATGTTGATGATGTAATTTTTTGATCAACTAGTAAAACCCTTTGTCATGAGTTTTCAAAGTTAATTAAAAAATAATTTGAAATGAGTATTATGGGAGAACTAAATTTCTTCTTAGGACTTCAAATTTATCAAAAAAAATTTGGAAATTTTTTGAATCAAAGCAAATACATTACTGATTTACTTAAGAAATTTGGACTTGAGAACAGCAAGACATTTACAACTCCTATGTGTACTAATATAAAACAAGATTTGGATGAAACTAGAAAATCAGCTGACAACAAGTTATATAGAGGTATGATTGGTAGTTTATTATATCTTACTGCTAGCAGGCCAGATATAATGTATTCAGTATATCTTTGTGCTATACTTCAATCAAATCCTAAAGAATCTCATCTAGCTGCTGTTAAAAGAATTTTTAGATATTTAAAAGGAACTATTTTTCAATCTCTTCTTTATCCTAAAACTTCTGATTTTAATTTGATTTAATATATCAGATGCTGACTTTGGAAGTTGTAGATTAGATAGAAAAATCACATCAGGAACATGTCACTTTTTTTGGAAAGTCTTTGGTGTCATGGTCTAGTAAGAAACAACATTCAGTTTCCTTGTCAACAGCTGAGGCAGAATATGTTTCTGCTGGCAGTTGTTGTGCACAAGTGTTGTTGATGAAAAATACTCTTATGGACTTTGGATTGAATTTTAATAATACACCTATTTTATGTGATAATACAAGTGTAATTAATATTTCAAAAAATCCTATTAGTCATTCTAGAACTAAGCACATTGATATAAGACATCACTTTTTAAGAGATCATGTTATTAAAAAGGATATATTTTTAGAATTTATAAATACATAAATTCAATTAGCAGATATTTTTACTAAACCACTTCCCACTACAAGGTTTGATTTTATTAAGGGGGGGGGGGGGCTAGGTTTATTTGATTTTAAAAAAAAATTTATTTCACAATTTTTTTTAATTCTGCTTAATTTTTTTTTGCTATTTTGTTTTTAAAACTGAATAAGTTTATTTTATTCACGTAATCTATTTTATTTATTTTTAAATATATGTAATGATTATTAAAAACAAGGGAATAAAGGTTGTCAGAAACCCTTTCGACTTCTAAACTGCTTCATTTCCATCAAATCCTTTTCGAATATGAAAACTGCACCTCTACTCATGAACCCTAATCTTCAAAACTCTAAATCCATATCCTTCAAACCTTCAAATATTCTCGTAGAGATGGTAAGGACTAAAAGAGCCAGTGAAGCTGAGCCAAGCAATGTCAAGATACAATGCACAGAAGGAAGAAAAATCTTACAGGGCAAGGTAATCGATCTCAACTGGTTATTCAAGAAAAATATTCTGTTGAAACAAGTTCTCTAATTTCAGAACCTTGAATAGACATTCAATACTGAAAATACAGAATTTCTATATGAGGTAGAACTTATATACTTCTTTAAATATATACAGTTTTGTGTGGGGGATACTGATGATAGTATGATGGCTAAAATAGAGGATAGGGATTTCTCAATCTCGTCAATCGAAATTGGTCATATTCTCAACTGCCCTCATGAGGGAGTTTTTCATTTTGATTTAAAGAATATATGAGATTTTGTGCATAAATACGAGGATATTATGTCTTTTTTGTTTGGAACATCTACTATTAAGAAAATTTTGGTGAAATATTTAGAACCAAATCAGAAGATCTTGGTTAAATTTGTTCATACAGGAATAGCTCCCAGAATGGAAGAAATGGAAGAGATTTTGTACCCTGATATGTACATAACGTATCTTTTGTCAAGTGATATCAAGTTAAACTTCCCTAGGTACATGGTCAGGTACCTCAATTACTGTTGCTAAAGTGACGCCCGGATGAACTTTTATCCTTTCGGTCGGTTTATTTTTAAACTGTTGCTTAAGAAAGACATGGTGAGATTAGTGGATGCCCGAGTACACTGTCATTATAGTAATATGTTTAATTCTAGAACATTAAGGAATATTGGATACTTCTAGAGCACCATTAATGAAAAACTCTTGCTAGTTGGAGCCAAGGAAGATTCAGAGAGTGCTCAGGCTCAACCAGCTAAGTCCAAGGAGGGACAGGATGAATCAAGAGTCAACAATGTAGCAAGAAGGATCCAATTTGAAGTGGAAGATGCTGAAGAAGAAAGAAGTCAGGAGGGACTTCAATCTCGAAGAACTAGAGCTATTCATGAGGAAATTACTTCCCCTGCATTGGCAACAACAACAGAAGCTTTATTTTCTTATTCTTTTGTAAGAGAAGCTGTTATTGATAAGAACATGGAAGTTGTTAGTGAAAGGACATAACCAGTAGAGGGATCATGTTCTCAAGAAGAAGCTTAAAGGGAAAATCAGGAACATATTGTAGCTGATGTTGAAGTTACACTTCAACAGAACCAAGATAAGGAGGCAGTTCCTGGTGGGGAAGTGGCCATACCTCATTAAACTCCAGAAAATTTGGTTCTTGAAAATCCAGTGGATGACCAAGATGCTGATGTTTGTGGTGAGTATGCTTCTGAAGATCACACATAAGTAATTCAAGAATATTTTTCTGTGGAGGAGTATGAAAACTGTAAGGAAAAACATGTGGACCAACCTACTCAGGATAAAGAAAAAGAGAAATCTAATGCTGAATCATTACCTTTGGTACTACTGCATCATCCAAAGCCTAAGAATGTGAATCAAGTATAGGGTGCCTCTAATTCAAGGAACAAAGAAGTTGAAGAACTGTACAGAAAGGTGTCTCAATTAGAATCTGAGAATGTCACTCTGAGAAATGCCTTAACCTTTGAAGAATTGAGATTTCAAAAGCTAAAAGAGAGTACAGTATCAAGGAAAGAAGTTGAAATGTTTAATGAGGATATACTGAATGCAGTTGAAAATTTTATTTCTGAAATGGTTATGAAGACAAATTTATCAAATATGAATTTGTTTATGGAGAACCAATTTGCATCAGTTGCAAATAATGCTGTTAGTGAATCCGGTACTTCACCTGATTTAATCCAAAGATTTCAAGCTATCACAGCCGTGATGAGAAACATGAATGACAGGTTTCACAATCTTCAATGTAATAGTGCTCCATTATCAGTGTTTCTGGACAATCAGAAATATTTAGTGGATCAACTGATATCTAGTGAGCCACCAATCAGGACTCTGTTAACTCAAATGTCAGAGAAGCTGTCACTGTTTATCGAAAAAGAATAAAGGATGCATGATTTTTTCAGAGTCATTTTAATCGAGGATATTCATATGACTCAAGAGAATAGAGAGCTCATTATCAAACGTGGAGATAGGATGATGAAGAGACTCAGGGAACAGTTCACAAAAATCAAGTCTGCAATCCAGAGGAGATAGAACATAATGCCTATCTTTCCCAAACCTTGATTCTTGTGCTTATCATACTTCTTTTTCAGGAAAATTTGTCTCTTTCTTACTATTTGTTTTACTGACTTTATTTTTGATATTCTAGTACTCCAGATTTAATTATTGATACACAATTAATAACAAGCATTTACCTATAGTTCATTGCAACATTAAATGTGTTAAAATCCATGATTTATCATTCTTTTTGATATCAAAAAAAGGGAGAAAAATTTGGATAACCACATCATTTTATTTTACAAAACATTATTTCAATAGTTTTCTGTATATTTAATGTTTTGGGTACTTATCCAGATTTTTTATTATAAAGGTTATTCAGAAGAAGTGTCACACCCCGGCCGATCGATATGCGACTTTCGCATGAGTTATAAGACTGCGTGACAATCACGCAGTTAGCCTTGTATGCGGTCAGCGCCGGGTGACACAGTTCGAACGCGGTTCGCCCAACTGTGCGCTTGGCGCTACGCAAGTCATGCAGTTGTTAGGGTTTTATTTTTATTCTTCTTCTTCTTATTGTTGTTGTATTACTATTATTATTATTATTAAGGAGTTTTGAATTATTATTATTGTTTTTTTAATTTCATTCTTTATTATTATTATTGTTATTTTATTTTAATTATTTATTATTACTATTGTTATTATTGTTGTTGTTTGACTATTATTATTATAATGTTTATTATTATTATTATTATTATTATTATTATTATTATATAAAAAAACTAAACCCTAATATCCCCCCCTGTTCGGCGAGCTCGACCCCCCTCCCCATTTCCCGTTCGGCACAGCGGCCCCCTCGGTTCGGCCCCTCCTGTGCACCCCAGCTGGCGTCCCGGCTCTCCCCCTCGTCGGCCGCCTCCACCTCGCCGTCCACCTCTGCCGCCTCCATCGAGCGCCGCCCTCCCCCTTTTCCCCAGGCCGGTTCTTGTCCCCCCCCCCGGCGCTCCTCCGCTCGCCGCTCCCCACCGGATCTGGTCCAGAAAACTGGACGCCGCCCTCGCTGGTCTCCCGCGGCCACCGTCTGCACAAAACCTCCCTTGCTGGCGTTCCTTTTAGCCACCGGTTCTTACAACCCCGCAACTGCCCCACCGTCCTCCCGAGCTCCGGCGACTGGATCCGGCGACTCCCGCCCCCCCCTGCCGGTGCAATTTCCGGCGCGCCTCATCGGCGACCTCTTCTTCCGGCAGCGACCCCCCCCCCCCCCTTCGGTAATTGGTTCTTCCGGATTTAGGGGTTTTCAGTTTGCCTTATACCCTATATTTTTGGGTTTCAGGTTGTTTTTGGTTTGATTTTGATGTATATGTTTTGATTTGTTGATTTAGGGATTCGATTAAGCTGGTTAGTGATGCGTTTTACTTGCGATTGGAAATTTCACACCGAACATGGGGTTTCGACACAAATGGTAGGTGTTTCAATGTATAAGAATTTATTGATGAATTCTTTGGATTATTTAATTAATTTTTTATATACATTAATTATTTTTCTTGGTGCGAATTTAGTTTTACTTGATGTTTAATATTCATTTGATTTATTTAGCAGCGTGTTTATGTGATATGAGTGCTTTTTTCTGTGAAAACTCTTGTTGAACTATTCAGCAGTGTTTTATAAATAGTGTAGAATGTGCAAGTGATGTTAGTGTATTTTATTGTGAAAACCCATTTCAAACTGTTTATCAGTGTTTGCACATTGTGCAGTTAGTGTGTTATGAAGTGCAGATGATGCAGTTCACTTTTTCACGTGGTGTCAAAATGGGGTTTGTCTTGAAAGAGGTTTTAAGTGAGCTTTGGACTTTGAAATGTTGCCTCATGTTTGAAAACTATTTAATAAATTTTATTAGTGGTTTTTTTAATCATGAAAATGGTTTCTTTGGGTATGCAAACTTTTTATTTGATTGCGTAAGTGGTGCGAATTAAGTTTCATAAAGTTTTGGTGTGTGTATGATTTCAAAAGAGGATTTTGTGTTTGTTCTTTGTATAAAGGGTTAATTTAAATTGTTGAAATGATGCGAGTCATGTTTTGGCAAGGTGTTGTTGCGTGGTTGGGTGTAAGGTGGCGTTCTTTAGTTGTTTTAAATATTCCTTCTAATTGTTGTTTAGTGCGTATACGGGTAGTGCGAAGTGGGTTCGAGCTGCTGTCGTATGAGCTGCGTGTTTGAGGTAGGTCCCCTATGCCTAAGATTTTAATTTGAAATTCATGATTGCTTGATTGTTTTAAAATATGTTTTACACTATTCTATATACACATGCTATGGAGTCTGATTTCGGTTGCTAGGAACTATTATGCCTTGTATTGGAAAAATTGAAATGTATTTCAAACGTCATTGGTCTTAAGTGACCTTTATTGAAAAAATTGATTTCTAATGTGGTTTTGAATTGAAAATGTGTATTTCCAAAGATGTTTGGCCTTTTGGCCGGTTAATTGTAAAAAGTATTCCTTTCATGAAATAAAGCCCGTTTGGAACCTTAAGAATGTTTTATGAAAACGAAAAAAACCTCTCTTGAGGCACGCCCCCTTGGTTCTGGAAAATGATTTGTATGTTGAAAGTGTTGTGATGTGCCTAAATTGAAGTTTATGCATTTTTGTGACGTGAAAAAGGGGGAATGTGCTCAAGGAGGGAGAGTCGTGGTGAGATGTATGAGTTTTTGATAAAGAAAGTGTTATGTTCATATGTGTCATCATGATAAAGAAAAACTCACCACCACTTGAAATAGAGCACAATGGGAAACCCGGGTATCTAGGTGGGTGACCAGGACTAGTACGCTAGATTATACGACAGGGGTTCGTCCCGGTTTGTCTAGCAGGATTGACACAACAACACTAACTAAACATATGAATTTCTGAGGGTCGTGGTCTTCTAAGCCACGTTTTCTGAGGGTCGTGGTCTTCTAAGCCACGTTTCACCGAGGTACGAGGTCTCTAGGTTCCCACTTGTTCTGGCTACTTATAGGGATTACCCATGGTGCTCTTTTTGATACTTGTTGCTTGTGATTTGACTTTCATTTTCATTGTGTCATACTTGATGTCTTTTTGTGAAAACCATATTTTAATCCAAACTAATTTCCTTTCATATGAAACGTTAATGCATTCTTGGAACCTATTTTAAAAATGCAGTTGGAGTGAAATTCTTTACTTGATAATGCAAACTCGTTACTTGAATTTGAAAAGAAGGAAAACCCTATTTTATTATATCTTATTTTTCAAACTGGCATGACGAGATTTCTTACGGAAGGAAAGGGCATAGGACATGGTTACATTTTTGGCATTCCTACAGAGCATCTCGGTGCTCACGCCTACTATACTTTTCAGTTTCAGGTTTCAGTCTTGGATCACTTTTGGGAGCGAGTGTGGTTGACGTACCGTGGTGATCCATGGGTTCACCTGAGGTATGTCACGTTGTTTTGCTTGTTCTTTTTTTTCCGCTTCCACCTTGTTCATTTTATGTTTATTTATCTTTGTTATGGGCCAAACCATTCCCAACTGGTTTGTTTTGATGCCCGGCACTAGTTGCCATCTCGGGGGGATCCGGAACGCCCCTCGGGACTTGCCGTGGATCGACTCGGGTGACCAGTTTAGGGTCGACCCAGGTTGGTTCATGACAAAATGGTATCAGAGCAGGTTCTTGATATTTGGGATGTCTAGTAGAAGGAGATTAGGATTTGTCGGGGCTCAGGAGGTAGGTTACGGGTTGGTGCTTGATCACCACTGCCTGTGATGAGACCTGAGTTACCAGGGGTACTCCAGGTTTTGAGTCTTTTGTCTTTGTTTGTTCTGGTTTGAGAGATGATAATGAAAGAGAACTGGTTCATGTTGTGGCCTCACATGGGGTGGTGACCCATGTGGAGTCCAAGTGTCCAGTTCAAGGCCCTCTTAGTGTAATGCCTTACTTGGGTCATGACTCACCACCATGTCGCCAGGTCAGGTATATGCACTAGTCCCTCATTCTGGTGGTTTTTTATTGTGTTTCATTTTGATATCGGTCAATGTGAGCGTGTGTTAAAAATGAAAGTTTGTTTTTTTATGGAAACTTGTTTCTTTTAAATTGTTTTGGAATTGGTGAACTGGGTTCTTAAAGTTAGAGTGTTTCGATTTGGAATGTTTTGTTGCGTGCTTGGATTTGATAAGAGAATGAAGTGTTTGAACCATGGTATTCTTTATGGAGGATCACATGTGCATCGATATGTGCAGAGAGTGCGTGGGAGCACTTGTCCGCGAGCGATGTAGCTGAGATTGGGTGAACGCACATGGGACAGTCCATAAATTTCCATAGGTGATATTTAAAATTTAAAAGAAATGATGGTTTTTGGAAAAGAAATTTTTACTCATGTTTGTATATGTTTAGTTTATGAGTTTATTGCCCTTGTCTTGGGCTATCTCTTTGATTGAGTTCTGTCTTGATGCTGCTTTTAGTTTCATTTTTTGTGTTGTTCTGAGTATGCCGCCCAGAAAGGTTACTAAGGTTACTAATGAGTCATGCCCAGTTTTCAGTTCTTTTTGCATATTGCCTTTGTATATCAAAGTCATCAATGTCCATGAGGGGCAGTTGTGTGCTTGTGTAATTAGAGTGAGTCTTCAGGTTGTTAGGGAATCCTAGGTTTATTAGGATTCGTACCATCTCGGGTTTATTTGGGGGTCCGGTTTTGGACTAATAAAGGTGAAATGTATCACAATCGTTGAATATTGGGATGTGTTTAATGGTAATTGGCTCTGGTGCTGGTTCCCCATCTGGCAAGAAGTGCACGCTAGGGGGACCTATCGTCAAGACACCATCTTCATTGGTGTCGACATTCAGGTTGTCTAACTATTCTCTTGTGTGTCACTAGTGTGGCCTCTTTGGGCATTCTAAGCCATCATCTTGCATCCCTTTGAAAATGTGTCACTATTGTGGTCGTTCGAATCGTCGAGAAGAAGAAGTTGGGGACTAGAGAATGAAAATGCCTGAATGTGAGGCAGGAAATGCTTTATCCATTAGATCCCCAACCACAGGTCTCGGGGTGAAGCTCGTGCACAGTCAGGAGTTTCCGAGGGTGTGTAGAATGTCACTTCGAATTATGTTTTCAGCTTTCTGAAGGGAAATATCCAAAGTTTTCTTGTTCAATTCTTGCCGTTCTCTTAAACTGATCCTTGTTGTCGTCGCGTGATGAGATCGTCCTACCACAATCCATGTGGCCTCATTTGCTCTTGGTGTAGTTTCTAAATCGTTCAGATTCATTGAAAGGTGTTAGGTCCGTGACTAAACGAACCCGTTTTGATTTTGAGGATGGTCTCAGCTGCATATGTTAGGGGGTGTTTGGTTCTGTGAAGTAATTGGGTGTTGTTTCTGGGCTCTTTACTAGGCCGAACGCCTTTCCTTGGGTTTCATTTAGTGTGTTTGAGTTTTTTTTCTTCCACAATAGTTTTAATCCTAGTGGTGGAGTTATCCCGTTATCATTGAGAGGTAGGGATTACTTCAGTTTGGGGAGTTCCCGCATTGACCCCCCCAAGGGTGGTGTGTCTGAGTTTCAAGGATTCCGTGTTAGTAAATTTCTATGGTGGGGAGAACCCTCCCGTGTTCTCCCCTCAACCTCGGACAATGATTGTACTTGAGTTGGTTGGGTGTGACTTGTGTTGGTAATGGTCACCCCAAGCATCTCAGTTTCTTCTGGTATTTCTTGGGCATGGACTCGAGTTATACTAACTATTGGCTTGGTGACTTTCTGGGGGCAGAAAGTGTTTGTGGTGGGGAGAATTGTCACACCCCAACCGATCGACATGCGACTTTCGCATGAGTTATAATACTGCGTGAAAATCACGCAGTTAGCCTTGTATGCGGTCAGCGCCGGGTGACACAGTTCGAACGCGGTTCGCCCAACTGTGTGCTTGGCGTTACGCAAGTCATGCAGTTGTTAGGCTTTTATTTTTATTCTTCTTCTTATTATTGTTGTTGTATTACTATTATTATTATTATTAAAGAGTGTTGAATTATTATTATTGTTTTTTTTATTTCATTCTTTATTATTATTATTGTTATTTTATTTTAATTATTTATTATTACTATTGTTATTATTGTTGTTGTTTGACTATTATTATTATAATTTTTATTATTATTATTATTATTATTATTATTATTATTATAATAAAAAAAACTAAACCCTAATATCCCCCCCTGTTCGGTGAGCTCGACCCCCCTCCCCATTTCCCGTTCGGCACAGCGGCCCCCACCGGTTCGGCCCCTCCTGCGCACGCCAGCCGGCGTCCCGGCGCTCCGCCTCGCCGACCGCCTTCGCCTCGTCGTCCGCCTCCACCGCCTCCGTCGAGCGCCGCCCTCCCCCTTTTACCTCGGCTGGTTCTTGTTTCCCCCCCCCCCCGGCGCTCCTCCGCTCGCCGCTCCCCACCGGATCTGGTCCGGCAAACCGGACGCCGCCCTCGCTGGTCTCCCATGGCCACCGTCCACACAACCCCTCCCTTGCCGGCGTTCCTTTCAGCCGCCGGTTCTTACGACCCCGCAACTGCCCCACCGTCCTCCTGAGCTCCGGCGACTGGTTTCGGAGCCTCCCGCACCCCCTGCCGGTGCGATTTCCGGCGCGCCTCATCGGCGACCTCTTCTTCCGGCAGCGACCCCCCCCCCCTTCGGTAATTGGTTCTTCTGGATTTAGGGGTTTTCAGTTTTCCTTATACCCTATCTTTTAGAGTTTCAGGTTGTGTTTGGTTTGATTTTGATGTATATTTTTTGATTTGTTGATTTAGGGATTCGATTAAGCTGGTTAGTGATGCGTTTTACATGCGATTGGAAATTTCACACCGAACATGGGGGTTTCAACACAAATGGTAGGTGGTTCAATGTATAAGAATTTCTTGATGAATTCTTTGGCTTATTTAATAAATTTTTAATATACATTAATTATTTTTCTTGGTGCGAATTTAGTTTTACTTGATGTTTAATATGCATTTGATTTATTTAGTAGCGTGTTTTTGTGATATGAGTGATTTTTTCTGTGAAAACTCTTGTTGAACTATTCAGCAGTGTTTTATAAATAGTGTAGAATGTGCAAGTGATGTTAGTGTATTTTATTGTGAAAACCCATTTCAAACTATTTATCAGTGTTTTCACATTATGCAGTTAGTGTGTTATGAAGTGCAGATGATGCAGTTCACTTTTTCACGTGGTGTCAAAATGGGGTTTGTCTTGAAAGAGGTTTTAAGTGAGCTTTGGACTTTGAAATATTGCCTCATGTTTGAAAAATATTTCATAAATTTTATTAGTGGTTTGTTTAATCATGAAAATGGTTTCTTTGGGTATGCAAATTGTTTATTTGATTGCATAAGTGGTGCGAATTAAGTTTCAAAAAGTTTTGGTGTGTGTATGATTTCAAAAGAGGATTTTGTGTTTGTTCATTGTATAAAGGGTTAATTTAAATTGGTGAAAAGATGCGAGTCATTTTTTGGCAAGGTGTTGTTGCGTGGTTGGGTGTAAGGTGGCGTTCTTTAGTTGTTTTAAATATTCCTTCTAATTGTTGTGTAGTGCGTATACGGGTAGTGCGAAGTGGGTTCGAGCTGCTGTCGTATGAGCTGCGTGTTTGAGGTAGGTCCCCTATGCCTAAGCTTTTAATTTGAAATTCATGATTGCTTGATTTTTTTAAAATATGTTTTACACTATGCTATATACACATGCTATGGAGTCCGATTTCGGTTTCTAGGAACTATTATGCCTTGTATTGGAAAAATTGAAATGTATTTCAAACGTCATTGATCTTAAGCGACCTTTATTGAAAAAATTGATTTCTAATGTGGTTTTGAATTGAAAATGTGTATTTCCAAAGGTGTTGGGACTTTTGGCCGGTTAATTGTAAAAAGTATTCCTTTCATGTAATAAAGCCCGTTTGGAACCTTAAGAATGTTTTATGAAAACGAAAAAAACCTCTCTTGAGGCACGCCCCCTTGGTTCTGGAAAATGATTTGTATGTTGAAAGTGCTGTGATGTGCCTAAATTGAAGTTCATGCATTTTTGTGACGTGAAAGAGGGGGAATGTGCTCAAGGAGGGAGAGTCGTGGTGAGATGTATGAGTTTTTGATAAAGAAAGTGTTATGTTCATATGTGTCAACATGATAAAGAAAAACTCACCACCACTTGAAATAGAGCACAATGGGAAACCCGGGTATCTAGGTGGGTGACCAGGACTAGTACGCTAGATTATATGGTAGGGGTTCGTCCCGGTTTGTCTAGCAGGATTGACGCAACAACACTAACTAAACATATGAATTTCTGAGGGTCGTGGTCTTCTAAGCCATGTTTTCTGAGGGTCAAGGTCTTATAAGCCACGTTTCACTGAGGTACAATGTCTCTAGGTTCCCACTTGTTCTGGCTACTTATAGGGATTAACCATGGTGCTCTTTTTGCTACTTGTTGCTTGTGATTTGACTTTCATTTTCGTTGTGTCATACTTGATGTCTTTTTGTGAAAACCATATTTTAATCCAAACTAATTTCCTTTCATATGAAACGTTAATGCATGCTTGGAACCTATTTTAAAAATGCAGTTGGAGTGAAATTCTTTACTTGATAATGCAAACTCGTTACTTGAATTTGAAAAGAAGGAAAACCCTATTTTATTATATCTTATTTTTCAAACTGGCATGAAGAGATTTCTTACTGAAGTCAAGGGTATAGGATGTGGTTACATTTTTGGCATTCCTACTGAGCATCTCGGTGCTCACGCCTACTATACTTTTCAGTTGCAGGTTTCAGTCTTGGATCGCTTTTGGGAGCGAGTGTGGTTGACGTACCGTGGTGATCCATGGGTTCACCTGAGGTATGTCATGTTGTTTTGCTTGTTCTTTTTTTCCGCTGCCACCTTGTTTAGTTTATGTTTATTTATCTTTGTTATGGGCCAAACTGTTCCCAACTAGTTTGTTTTGATGCCCGGCACTAGTTTCCATCCCGGGGGATCGGGAACGCTCGTCGGGACTTGCCGCGGATCGGCTCGGGTGACCGGTTTAGGGTCGACCCAGGTTGGTTCATGACAAGGAGAAATTTGGATAAAACAAAAAACTTTTATTTCTAAAGAATTTTTTAAGGGGGAGACATTTTTATTGAAATAATTTTTCTAAAATCAAATATTGTTTCATCATCTAAAAATTATAAAACTTTATGTAACTAATTTGGAAAGTTAATTTCATTTAAATAATTTTATTATCTTACTGGTTTTGTGATCATCAAAAAGGGGGAGATTGTTGAGAAAAGTATTGTTTTTAAAAATATATAATAATGTTATTTAAAGGGGGAGATTATTGAAAATAATACTCTGTCTCTTTATGATAATTTTGATGCTCACAAATACCCTGAGTTATTTTCTAATGATTTTATTTAGTATTTTTTAGAAATTTGTTAATTTATTTTACTCTTGAAATAACAAGAATTTATTACTTATTCAGAATCTGCTTTAAGCGCGTCCTGGAATCACTGTTCATACCTTACTTATTCGGAATATTCTTTAAGAACTTCCTAGAATCACTGTTCATACCCTACGTGGATAAACATAGCGTAAGGATGAAAAGAGTGTATACTTTTTAAGATAAGAGAAAAGTATGGTTAAACAACCATACGTTTTCAGCAAAGTATAGAATAAGAACCTTACGTTAGGAAGGAACCTTATGTTTTGGTTATCAGTAAAGTATGAAAGGAGAACTATACGTAAGTACTAAACATTGCGTTTGTTTCTCAAAAGTATGGTTCATCAACCTTACTTTTGTAAACAACCATACGTTCTTGGAAAAGTATGAATCATGTAAAAGTATGGAACTTTTACCATACATTTTAGAGTTGAAGAAAAAGTATGGATGATCAACCCTACGTTTAAGATTAACCTTACCTTTGAAGAAAGTAACATAAACCTTACGTTGTGAACCTTAAGTTTTAAAGCTATGTCATCAACCCTAAGTTTGGAGGCCACGTCATCAACCTTACGTTTGGCGTTGAAAAGTTTGAAAGATGGTATTTTTATGTAACGGCCAGCAAGCTGATTATTGGGCGGATTTCAATCCGGATTTAAAGTCATTTTTTAAAGTACGACTTTTACTAATTGAAAGTCATTTTATCATTAGATTAAAGATCGAATTAAAAGGATCTTTTTATGCTGAGTTTTTAGGGAAGTTACAACTACTTTGTAAGTTCAAATTTTTTGAATATTTCAAATCAAAAGGCAACTTTTGTGGATCTAAATGTGCAGGAGATATGCTCAGCTTTATTATATATATTCTCTCTAAAAAAACACCATATATACGGGATAGTGGTGATCAATCTATTAAATTTAAAAAAAAGGTGGAAAAAAGAGACTGCAGAAAATCACGATTGATCTGATGATTCAAAAAGGAGCGTCAAAGATCTGTTCATTTAAGAAGAAGGAACTCGATAGAAGATTCACTTGTTCTGCATCGAATATCTACGGTGGATCTACTACTGCTGAAGTTGTAAACTATATCTATATATCTACTACAACCGGATCGACTCAGAATTTCTTTGTTTTGAAAATCAATATTTCTAGAGACGACGATCCATCTGTTGTCAATTGCATTTTGTTGCAATTGTGAAGATCAACTGGAAATCTTCTTTCTGAAATTATTTTTATTCTTGAGTAACCAGCTTCTTGTTCTAAGCTGTGTAGGTTCATGTTTAAACCAGAAGGCATTGTTTTGCCTTGGATTGTAAAGGTTTTAACTGCCTGTATTCAGTTGTGGACCGGTCTGTTGAAACGAGGACCAGATAGTGAAAATCTCCAAGATCCTAGAGTGGAGCGTTGGTGGAGTGGACTAGGGGCCTTCTGTTCCCCAAACCACCATACATCATTGTGTCCCTGCTTTTATTTATTTCCACTGCATGATCAAATCTAATAAAGCATAGAGGATATAACTTGTTCAATTGAAGAGTTAATGAAAAATCTGAAAGACACAATTCACCCCCCCTCTTTTGTATAATCTGTATATTCAATATCCAAAAATGTTCCCTTTTTCTAATTCATCAAGTAACTATGGGAAATGGAGTTTATCAATATCATACAACTAAAAATTATTTCTAATTATTTCATGTTTAAACACTCCATATGGATAAACAAAACATTTTTCAGTCACCCAGATTGATAAGCATATCACATTCACCTAAAAAAATATATGAGTATATAATATGACACTTACCTAGGAATCAGTGTATACTCATTTAGTATATAACAATTAAGGGCCCAGATGCCATGCATTTTTTAATGATAAGAAAAATATCATCTTAATTAAACTCTTCCAATAACATCATTGGTAATATACCCAACCACCCCATGATTAGATTAACCATAATGATATATTAAGAAAGGAATAAAGGTATAAAGGTTCACATGCTTGGTATCAGGTCTGATCATAGGTTATAGGGAATTAGAATATTAATTATGTTCCCCTGTTATACTAAAGACATAGTGTTAAATAGTACATGTGGTATACTACATTAGTAATCTAGCATATAAAAATAATTTTTTACCACATGAACATATTTGATATCTTTATGAAAAACATTAACCTTAACATTTAATCTCTATCTATAATACTCCATAAATATAGTTAGCTAAGGATAATTCAATATCACACTTTGAGATATTGTTTCTTATTTCATTTAATATATATATGTAAACAACATAAAATAATTATAATGTTGAGACTTCATTAATATAAAATTAAACATTTAATATTACTAAACTAATTTATGAAAAGTTAAAAAATACAAATATATTATCTTGTATCATATCATATATTAAATACTACTAGAATACCTTATATTGGTTTCAATTTTAGGACTCTTAAACTCATTACTTATTTATGTAATCCCTAACACATATTTATAAGCCCATGAAATAAAACCATCACATTAAACTCTTCATAGAAAATATCTATAAAGAATTAAGTTATTTAAAATGGATAGATTAGAAATCATATTCCATATATTTAGTTTTTGAACAAGTATTCATACTTATTTACTCCACAATATCAAATATTATGATTTTAATAACATCTTTTTTCTACTTAGAACTCCTTTTAATATCATCATCATTTTCTTGGAACACTTTCAGAAAAAAAAAATTTGAGATCATCATGGAAACCTAATTTTACTCCTTGAATTATATTTTTTTTCTTCTTGTATTTTCCATGTATTATTTTTGGATATTATATGGATTATTTTCGAGACCGTTCATTGAGACGACATGTGATTATGAGGCTCGGTGTGCCCAGAATAAATGTTTGAAATACATTAAATATATTTAATAGCACACAAAGATGTTTTTCCTGAAAAATTAATATACCTTCTAAATAGTTTCCATTATCATAATTCTGATTGTATTTTTGAGTTCAGAATGATGGTTTTACCGAAGGCACAACTTAACATTAGAATATGTAGGTCATTTTTGAAAAACCTGCAACGAGTGTGAAATTAATAAAATAAATTAAACAAATAATTTAATTTATTATGTTCAATGCAGAAACCTGCATCTACTTTAAATATAATTCTATGTAAATTTTATCATGGTTTCCCACTAAACCACAATGACCTTGACATCATTGGAGAGAGCCTCTAGATAATCCACTCAGGTGAACAAAGATGATATCGTGGACCAACGATCAATGCTCAACTAATTTGAAAGATCATTCCAATGACGACGACAATTCCTGATCAATCAATCTTTATGCACTCATTTCATAGCACTACAATCTGATATCATAGATATGGGAATGAAATGACATTAACTTGGGTTGACAATGGAGACAGAGCGACTCGGATGAGATATGATTCCTATTTTTTCATTCTGCATCATCCTTCGACATGAAATGAAGAACGTTGATTTGACCATTTTTAGTAGATTTGGTGATGAAACATGATGATTCAGTGATGGAATGGGAAAACAACCTTGTATCACTATTTTTTCTGTAAGGAGACCACCAGATTGAAGGCTAGAGCATCAGATGAGTTGTGAAGAGAAGAAACTACAATTCTAGAAAATCCCACAGAATGTGGCGTGTAATCCACTATTACATAGTGTGTGGGCCCCCTGGTTTTGGAAGAAGGGTTTGGAAAAAATTATGGATCAAATGGTATGTGACCTCTATCACATGATGTGGGATCCTCCGCAGTTGACTCAGTATGTACTTTGGAGAGTACACGGACACAAGTTGCCTTATACAGGCATAAACCTGCCATGTACTCCCACATGGACATGGCTTGGCGTACAAGGACCAGTACAAAAACATGGATTCAGTACACATACATGTACAAGTGACATGGGAATGAAACCATGTGTGTCTACATGCCATGTACTCATTCTAAATTCAATTTATATAGAGACTGCATTCCATGTGAGGCTCTTCCACATGGGCAGTACTAGGGATAGCAGGACATGTCGTGCACCACTTGGGCCACGAAGTGTACACTATAAATTGTTCTTGAGGCACTTTATTTTCCTAGTTTTGGCTAGTAAATCTTGAGTTCATTCCCTTGGTCCTTCCCTTCAAGGGTGAAGTTCTACATTTCATCCATATCATTGGATTATGATCCCCTCTAGAGGTTGAGTCTCAGATAGAGTTATGGCGTCCCTCTATGAGACTAGAGTGTGATACTCTATCATCATTAGTTACCTATTTAGTGTTTGTGAAATTATCATGAACACCCTATGTAGGGATTCAATCCTCCATCTAGGATTCCATATTAGTAGGTTTGGTGGAATCATTGTTGTATGACCCCTTACATAGCGGGTTGATCCATATTCGGGTTGGTGGTGTCCCCAATAAGTTTTTGGTGTGACCCCCTATCTATGTATCATAGTCTTCTTAAAGCAGTGAACTTTATTTGTGTGATTCCAAATGATATATTACTCTTCATCTAGTGTCTCCAATGATATCATGGATTATGTAGTGAGTTCTCATGAAATAGGCATTTCTTCAAGCATAATCTTATGGTTGACTGTTGTTAATGACCACCTGATGGCATGGTGCCTTTCCTGAGTATATCTAGCTTTTTTAGTTGTACATTGAGTTTTAATATTGTATTGGTATACCTATACTTTTTTAATCATGTTTAGTTTTTTTGACGTGTCATACTGAGTATTGTTATACTCAACCCTGCACAGACTTTTTCCACATGTGTCGTGTCTTGTGCAAATGATGTCCATTTTGACGGTGTCCTTGGAGGACAAGGAGGGGATAGAGCATAAATAGATCTTTTCATACCTAGATCATTAGTGGGAGATTACTTTTGACTTAATCCTCTCCATTAGATAAGGTTGGACTCTTTACAAATTGGGTTGGGCTTGTTTTTTACCCGATTTCTATTTTTTGAACTTTAGTATCATTCTCTGTTGTTGGATACTATATGAATTATTCTATTCTTTCAGTTATTTTACATTTCAACATTGATTGGGCTTGGGTATGTGGGTGTTCATAAAGGTACTTTAGGCTAATGCCTCCCATCTATGGAATATGACTACCTGGAATTAGTCGCTAGCCCCTGACCTATTGGAGGTGGGCTTGTGGTAGTCATGGTACGATCAAATATGGGATGGGTCATGAAAGAGCGGTATGAGAGGAGTTATGTTCTACTTTAAGACCAGATTCAGTGTGATGGATTTGGTAAAATATTCTTTATTATTTTGATTTCGGATTTTAGGCCGTGGATTCAAATGTTGGTGTGGTAGAAGATGTATCCATACACCAGGACACTAATCCCCTACCTTTTGACTCAATAGATTTAAAAATTTGGCCATATGGAAATTATTTTGGTATATGAATCATATATTAATGGTTGTGTTTTCCATGTTCTTCTTGTGTTAGAAACCTAGATATACTCTTTTAACCATGGTACATCTTGTTTAATTTCAAAATGACTCCACCTAGAAAGCCATCCAGGATTCCATCGTATTATCATGATGATGATTCACCAAGAAACGAGGAATAGGTACGAGGGATTGTGCTAGATATAGAACCTCCGGGTGGTTTACCAGCTATACCACCTCCCATTCAGCAGTAGCTAGCACCAAAACTACTAGTTTGGGATGCCTGTAGATTGATTGCATTTCATGAGTTTTATAGGAAACGACCTCCCAGGTTTCGAGGTGAGCCAGAGCCCCAGGTGATAGAGGAATTTCTAGAGGTAGTCACCCACATTTTCTACCTTCTAAGGATGACTACCAATCTGATAAAAATCCTTGCAGTGAGCCTTATTCAGGGCTCTCCAGGGAAATAGTGGAGCTTGGTGGCTTCGTCACATGATGAGGCATCTCTCTCCTGGACAGACTTCTCACATATCTTTACAGAGGAGTTCTATCTAGCCATGTTGTTATTGGTATGAATACAGAAGTTTCTACAACTATAGTAGGGTAGTATGACCATGGAAGAGTACATAGATATATTCACCGATCTCTCATGTTACTCCATAGATATGGTAAGAGACTAGTTCTCCAGGGCTCAGACATGTGAGAGGGGATTTCACTGAGACATTAGGGAATAAGTGGCTTCTCCTAGAATTTCCACCTATGATGGAGTTCTTCAGAGATCCTTATTGGTAGAATGTTTTTTGGCAGGCCCGACACTAGTAGTGGGAGCTAGAATTGGGAACCTAGTAGCTGAGACATCGACAACAAGTATCTAATATAAGGATTAGGAAACCAAGTTGTTCAGACACTTCAGGAGGCGATTACAGAACTCGGGGTCAGTGGTATAGGGCTCTGATGGTGGATCAAATCATCCATGGTACATGCGGTGTTTCTTTTACGATGAATGGAGATATCTGGAATGAGATTTCCTAACCTGTCATGCAGTTGATCGGGAGATGGTCAATGGACCACCAAGATAGAGATAGAGGCAAGAGTAAGGTGGTATGTAGGGTAAAAAATGTGTAAAAGGAGTAGGTAGGGAAGTATGATGTGGTTATAGGTTAATTTTTTTACCAATATCACCCCTATGTAGTCCACGATAGGCTCAGGGAGCCAGTTGGCAGGGATGGGGCTAACTGCCAGCTATGAAGGCCTATGAACACGAGGCTCAAATAATGTTAATAAGTGTTATATATATATATATTTACTACTTTATCAATAGTATTGATAGAAATAGGTTGGTAGATATTCCTTCCTTCCCACTTCTCTTGTTTAAAAATTATATATTTCAGTTGATCATTTAACTTGGTCCTTGTGTTTGTAGACTCTGATGGGTGGTGACTCAATGATTTTTAACTTATTCTAATAGTGCTAACTGATTATTGGAGGTGAGAGTTTTGTATAGGATCTTTTTATTTCATCAATGAGGCCTTAAAATTTCATCTTAGGTATGTAATTTCTACCAACAATTTGTTCCCAGATTGAATTGTTTAGGCGAAGGGTGTGATGTGTCTGCTATGATGGGACCCGGTTTTCTTTTGTTGAAGAAAAGGAAACCCATAAAGCATAGTATGGAATCTTTTATATGAGGTTTAATAATATAACTCATTAGTTTTATATCTTAACCCATGATGTAGAGAATTATACGAGTTCACAGTTTACTATAATTGGTGCGGAGTATGAGGATGTCTTTCCTGAGGAAGTACCGGTTTTACCTCCCCATCGAGTGGTATATTTCTATATAGAATTGCATCCTGGGAAAACACTGATATCTACAACATCATATTGGATGTATATAATTGAAAATTGAGATATAAGGATGTAGTTTTTGGACCTGCAGGATAAGGGCTTCGTGAGACCCAGTGCTTCTTCCTAGGCATCCACAGTGTTTTTTCCCCAGAAGGAAGACAAGAACTTGAGATTTGGTGTGGATTATCAACAATTAAACCAAGTGACTATGAATAATAGTTATCCACTACTGAGGATTGATGAGCTCTTTGATCAGTTGAAAGGGGTGTGATGGTTCTCAATTGTTGACCTCATATCAGGATATCACCAGCTGTAAGTACATGATGTGGATTCAACAAAGATGACCTTCAGGCATCATTATGGTTACTATGAGTACTTGGTGATGTCATTTGGCATGAATAATTCCCCATTCGTGTTTGTGGGACACATGAACATGATCTTTTATACTTTCTTATATAGATTTTTGGTAGTCTTCATCAATGAAATACTAGTGTATTTTGTTTCTGAGGAGGAGCACACGAGAGACATTAGGATGGTCATGGATACACTCCAAGAGAACCATATTTACAAGAAGCTCTTAAAGTTTTAGTTCTAGATTAAATGGGTCAACCTTCTTAGACACATCATCTCATAGGATGGAGTTGTAGTATATCTAGTAAAGGTTGAGGTGGTGCTTGATCAGGATCCACCCAAGAATGTTACTGAGGTGTGGAGTTTCCATGGATTGGATGGGTACTATCAGGGGTTTTTACTTGAGTTCCATAGAATGGCAGAACCCCTGAAATTATTTTTGAGTAAAGGGTATCCTTTTTTGTGAATAAAAAAGTTCCAAAAGTGATATCAAGAGATTAAGAAGAGCTTGACGAGAACTCACATCTTAAGGTGACTAGAGGAAGGTTTCATGTACATAGTGGACTGTGATGCATTAGGGACCAAACATGGTTGTGTTATGATGCAGAGGTAAGAATTTATTGCCAGTGTTTCAGTCAAGTTGAATCCACATTATCATAATGATGCAACCCATAACCATGTGTTAACAATAATAGTTTTCGAATTAGAGATGTGGTAACACTACCTTATCGGTGAGTGGTTTATTGTGTACGATGAACACAATGTTATCAATTAGATCTTCTCTCCGAAGGATCTCAAAATGAGAAAAAGTATATGTCTATAGTTTCTATAGGGATATAAATTTGTGATTGTCTACACTCTTTGGAAGGGTAACATGCTGAAAAATGCTCTTACCAGGATATCAAGTTCACAACTATTGAATGTTGTGTCAGAGTAGTTATCCTCACTAAAGTTGTCATTTGTGGATGGGGATATAGCATCTTACCTCTATTCATTGGTTTTGACCCCACAAAAATTATATAGATTCAAGGAGGCATAGCTTGGGGATACCAACTGGTATCCCTATGTGCTCATATATCCACAGGGTATGCTTCTGATGGTTTTTTTAAATGTATGGATCTTGTCGTTCTTTTCAAATGATACATGATGGTACTAGTGACGTTACTAGATGAGATTTTGAGTGACTTTCATACATCTCCCTTACAGTTACATATAAGTGTTTAAAATATCTATCCGTACCTCCAACATTTTTTTAGTTTCTAGGGATGAAGAAAGGAGTTTCAGAGTTCATCTCTTGATGCCTTACTTGTCACCTAGTGAAGGATGAAGACAAAGTTCTAGAAGGTTTAGCGCAACCCCTTGAGGTTCCAAAGTGGAAGTTGGGTGGGATATCTATGGACTTTGTGATGGGAATACCACATACATCCAGGGTACACGATACCATCTCGGTGATCATTGATCAACTCACCGTGTCATCCCATATCCATTCCATTCAAGAACATAGTTCAGTAGAGAGCTTTGGACGCCTCTAATATAGTCTAACACCATGGAGTTCCATTGACAATTGTTTCTAATCACGACTCTCTCTTTACATAACACTTGTGGAAGAGATTTTAGGTGGTGTTTGGGACCTAGTTATGCTTGATCACAACATTCTTCCCACAAACTAATGTCCAGACTAAGTGGAACATTCATCATCTAGAGTACATTCTGTGAGCTTTCATTTTTGACCTTCTATGTAGTTGAGAGGATCACCTACCACTGGTGGAGTTTGTGTACAACAACATCTACCATTCCACCATTGGTATGGAACCATTCATGGATTTGTACGAGTGGCCCTATAAGTCACTACTTACCATGACCGAACCAAGAGTGTAATCACTCATGGGACCAAAGTTGGTGCGAGGAAAAATAGATAAGGTATATATCATCTAGGAGTGGATGAAGAATACATATTTCCATAAATAGTATTATACTAACATGGATTATAGAGATTTAGTTGAGGTCAAAATATATCTCCAAGGTTCATTGGTCCATATCAGATATTACATAGAGTTGGAGATGTGGTTTACCTCTTAGATATACCTCCATAGTTAGACTGGGTGCACGATGTCTTCCACATGTTACAGTTGAGGAGGTATGTGAATGAACCATCACACGTTATCGACTAAAGAGAGCTGGAAAACTAGGATATAGAAACCTTTAATGAGTACCCAGTTGAGATTGAGGCTCGGTATGAGAGGATCCTTCATGGGTGATCGATTCCTATGGTGTGTGTCCGATGGTATCATGAGGATCTTTAGAAGAGCATATTTGAACGGGAGGTTCATATAAATGCTCATAACTCACATTTTTTTTAATATCCCATTATTTTTGGATTTTGGGTATATAAAGCCCCAATTTGGGGAGAATGTAACATCTCAGATTTTGTGTGTATTATTTTTGGATATTATGTAGATTATTTTCAAGACCATGTACTAAGACGGTGTGTGATTCTGAATCCGAGTGTAGATGTAATAAATATTTCAAATATATTAAATATATTTAACAGAACACATGCACAGTTTTCATAAAAAAGTGGAATAAAATATAAATTGGTTCTTAGATTATAAATCTAAGGGAACTATTGATTTCAGAATGGTGGTTTTACCAAAGGTGTGACTTAACATTAGATGGTGTGTGTCGTTTGTAAAAACGTTGTCTCAGGTGTAAAATTAATAAAATAAATTAAACTAAGAATTTTTTTTTTAGTGAAATGAACTAAATATTATTTAAATATACTAAAATGGAAATTATATTAGGGTAATATGATAAATCATTAGGACCTAGACATCATTGGATAGAGCCTCTAGAGAATCCTATCAGGAGAACGATGATGAGATCATTGATCAATGATCAATGTGTAACTGATTCGATGGATCATGCCAATGATGATGACAAAACATTTTTCATCATCAGTGATCAAACCAAATTGAGGTAAGATTCTTGTTTTTTGTGTGATTTCTCATTCTTCATTCCTACAATATACATATAGTAATCAATGAATTGATTCATCCATGGTTCGATTGTTTTGTGAGATGGTTACAATTATGGGGTGGTTTGGGAGAATTACATTGAATCTCTTTATTTTTTATCTTATGTAAATGAATCCAGATCGACAAATTTTTTTTTGAGGTTGGGTCCCCCCATTTTTTCTTGGGATTTTCCCCTCTAATTCTTCATTTCTCATGGGCATTCTTCGTTTGGACCACAACTTGACTATTCCCAATCAATCGATCACATCAAACCTATTTCTTATCGTAATGATTTGATATAATAGATTTGGGATCGGCACAACACGAAGGAGGTGAAACAATGGAGAACGAGTGATTCTAATGTTGAATGATTCATGATTTTTTGTTCCTCAACATTATCTGGCACAGAACAAAGAACATCGATTCGATCCATTTTGTGAGAAGATCAAGTGATGAAATGGGTTGATTTGTTGATGTCATGGAAAAATAAACATGGATATTTAGTTTCATAGTAAGGTGATGGATGGATCGAAGCCTAGGGAATCAGCCATGGCTTGCAGAGAAGACTCTAGGATTCAGGAAAATCCAATAGAACACGATGTGTAATCTAGGATTATGTGAAGTGTGGGGCCACCTTGCGGTGGTGCTTGGGTTTGGAATTTTTTTTGGATCACACCATGTGTGACCCATGTCAAATGGCTTGTGACTTTCCTCGGTTGAATCAGCATGTACTGTAGAGAGTACACAAGCATGGTAGAAGTACATAGGCACAAACATGATGTGTACTCCCACACAGACATGACACGATGTATAGAAACCGGTACGCAGACATAGCTTTTGTACATAGACATGTCCAAACAACACTGGAAGGACATTTTATGTCTCTAAACCCCCTGTTTTCATTCTACATACTGTGTATATGGAGACTACATGTCATGTGAGGATCTTCCACATGGGAAGGACTTGGTATAGGTGGAAACATTGTGTACCAATTGGGATACACTGTGTACTACCATCAAAGGTGTATGAGGATATTTGTTTTCTTAGTTTGGAAAAGTATTTGTTGAGTGTGTCCCCTTGTTCCTTTCAATGAAGGGTACAGTGCATCATTACATCCAATTCACTGGATTGTGATCCCCTCTAAAGGTCGAGTCTTAGATAGAGTTTTGGTGTCCCTCTATGAGATTGGACTTTGATCCTCTATCATACTTAGTTCCCTAGTTGAATTTTTGGGAATCATTATCAACTCCATGATCAAGGAATAAATCCACTATATATAATGACATGTTTGTAGGGTTGGGCGATTCGATGTCATATGATATCTTATGAAGCGGGTTGATCTAGATTTGGGTTTGTGGTGTCCCCCAATAGTTCTTAGTGTGACCTCAATCTTTGCATCATATTATTCTTAGACCATTTCTCTTTCTTTGGGTGGGTACCAATAAGTTAGACCTCTTTTTCTAGTGTCTCCAATGATAGCATGTCTTTTGAAACGAGTTCTCCAGAAATGGGCATTTCTTCAAGATGAATCTTATGGATGGAAATTTATTATAAATTCCAGATGAAATGGTGTCTTTTCTGAGTATATCTAGATTGTTTTTGTTATAAATTTATTATTATATCATTTATTAGGCTAACTATACTTGTTTCTTCATGTTTATTGTTTTCAGGGTGTCCTACTGAGTATCTTTATACTCACCCTTACATGGACTTTTCCTACTTGTTCCATGCCTAATGTAGAAGGACACCCTTTTGACAGTGTCTTAGGAGGACAAGGAGTGGGTGGGGTGTAGCTCGATCTTGAAATACCATGGTGTTTACTAGAATTGTACTTTTGACTTAGTCCTCTCCCATGGATTAGGATGAACTCTTTACAGTTTTGGTTGGTATTTGTTCCCCTTTTCTATCATCGGTACTTTTATATCGTACTCTGTAGTGGGATATTATATATATTGTTACATTGTTTCAGTTGTTTTACATTTTGACATTGTGTGGTATTGGAGAAGTGTGTGTGTGTGTGTAGGTACTTTAGTTTAAAGAATCCCATTTTTGGGATATGCCTACTAAATGTTAGTCATTATACCCTAGCCTATTGGAGGCAGGCTTTGGGTAGTTGTGGCACAAACCCCTCTAGGATGGTTCGTGAAATTTTTATCTTTACCAAACTACCATAAACTCTTTTATGATATAAAATGACATTCAATTTTATTTTTCACAGGTATATTATGTTATTTTTATATTCAATATTCTCTAAATTTAAAAATACTCTCACTACTATCTTAAAGTCTATATTTTCTTTAAAATATAATGATAATATTTAAAAAATCCTTCACGTTCATGAAATAATAATCATTTCTTTTAAGTGGTAATTTATAACTAATAATATATTAACAATAATATATAATATGGTATTATGTAATGAATAACACATAATTGGGATCCCAAATATGGATAACATTTATGGGAAGTGAAAATGCAGACCTGTAAGGGAAATAGTTTCTAAAGGGTGTATAAATTACTCTAAAAATGTTATATTTTTATTAAAAAAAGTTCATCAAAGAAGAATATATGACTTAAAATCTCATTTCCCTAACGTGGGATTAGATTATAAATTCATTTGACAATATCCTTTTTATAGAGTTTTAAGGATTATTTAACAATCAAGATAGAGACCAGGAGAATATATACTAACTTTATTTCTTCAAATCTATAAACACAATTTCATCTTTTGGTTGTGTTTATTTCATTTTCTCACCTCTACTTTATCCCATATTTTAAATTATAAATTATGAATTTTTCATTCCTAAATCAATAAAACTAAATTTCAATGAATCAAAATATCCATAAAATTATTTTAAATTATTTCTATTGTTTATATCCATTCAACTCATGTCAAAAAAAATATAAAATCATTATTCCTCAAATAATGTTTTCACTAAAACAAAAACTGAACTTAAGGGTTGTGTCCCCTAGATTGTCTTCTAAAATATATTTAACCATCCTATACTCTCTTTTCATAATAACTCAATATATGTATTTATACCTTTAAAATTATGATCATCCTTAGTCTTATTAACCCATGATGGATATAAAACTATTAAAATATCCTCATCTAAATCATCATAACCTCTAAAGATATCTAAACCATTATTTTAGAATCAACTATAACACCATTTACCTAAAAAATATAATTACATGATTGATAACAAGGTTTCCAATTTCATACAATTCAAGGATATTTTACATTTATATTTTTATATAATTAAAAAAACAAGTACATATATAAACCTTACAAAAAAATTACACTTTTAATAAAATTATATATTTTCCACCAAAACAAGTTCTTATGTTTACACTCTTGTCTCTTTGCTAACACGTTTACTTCATTCAAAACATTCCACCATTTACCTTTGTATAAACCCTCCACATCCATAATAACTTTTAAAAACATTTTAATATATGGGATGAGAACAAAAATGTTATTTAGAGATATAAAATGAAAAGAAATCCATTAATCCATTCTAAAATTCAAGGAAACACATAAGTAATTTTAACTTTTTACGTTATAATATTTTGACCTTAAAGTATAAATTTTCTTCATCATGAAATCAACATGAAATCCTAGATTTTCTATACAATATTTTTAATAATTAATAAATTAAAAATCATATAGATGAAATTTAATTAATAAAGTATGATAACTCATAAAAACATGTCCTTCACCTTTTTAAGTTCATAATATTTCCTTAAATCATGTGTTTATTTTATTGAATTTTGTAATCAAAAAATTTACTTCAAAACCCATAAAACTCATTGAACATCCATGAAAATATCTTGGTAAATTGTTCTTATAATATCCCTTGTAATGGAATCACTTTATAGGATAATTACAATATCTCTTAAGAGTAAACTTTCACTGGAAAACTCTACCACTTTACCAAATGTATTATGGAGATATATCAAGATCACTTTTCATCAATGCTATTTTGTGATCACCCATCATTCATATAAAATTTAAAATGACCATAAAATGAATAAAAAACATTTCTAGATCACTTTAACAATTAAAGTAATCTAAATTGGAATTTAATCCAATAATCAATTATACTTTCAGTTATCACATAAAAATGAGAAGAAATTTCCATTTAATCAAAAAAATAAAAATAAAAAACATAAAAAATATAAAGATATTTATATTCATTCAAAAATTGTAAAATTTTAAAGTAATATTAAATGAAACGAAAGGTAATTATAGTAGAAAAATATGTTCATTCTATAATATTTAAAACAAATATTATTTTAACACTTAATTAAATAATGTAAAAAACAACTAATGTAGATAATGTTTTAATGATTTGGTATTAGTCCTTCTGAATAAATTGTAAAATATTTTAAAAGGGCCTTTAGAAACCTTTAAATAATAAATAATTAAATTATTTAAAATAGTTAAAATAAAATAGATATTGAAGAAAAATATTTGAATAGGAATATTGAAATTAATATTTTAAAAGAAAGTATCCTAAAAAAGGTTATCGAATATATAATTTAAATAAAATAAATTCTAAAATATTGGGGTGTTATAGATAGTGTCCTAAAAAATAAAATTTGAGGTGTGTGATTTAATGACAACTGATCCTATGTTACTGACAAAATTATAGATGTTAAAGATCTTGAAAAGGGGAGAATGAATTTATTGAAAATATTTTGAAGCCTTGAAGAATATCATTCATTTAGTACTGAAGAACTTAAATGTTTTATGGTGGGTTTCTTAATTATAGTTTGAATATAATTATTAAATTTAATGAATCTCGTATAAATAACTATTAAGAGATAGCTAATGTTGATAGATAGCTTCAATGTTCAAAGATGATACCATCCCTTCACATTTAATGTCCTATTAGTTATATGTTTATGTCTCTAATTTCAACTAAACATTGAAATTAAGTAGATATGCATTGAATTTACAAATATATCATGCATTTATACTAATTAACCCCTATTAATGTGACTGTATGTTCTGCTTTTCAATTTTAGTGGTATTCAGTCATAAGGTTATTCCACTAATTTGATAAATATTTTTCAGTTGTTTTAACTGATTTCTATAAAGATCATATTTTAGAAATTTAGTTAGTTGTATCAAATTTAAAATATAGAGACTATTTTTATTAATAAAACTATAGAGTCTTAGACCAAACTGTGATAAATTAGTAGAAAGAATCCATGAAGTTGAAAAAACACTATCAAGAAAAGAAAATGATATAGAATCTATAACTTGTTGAAGTAATTAAAGTTATAACATTTTAGTGATATCTATTGATATCTATCAACTTGAATATTATAAAAATTAAGATTATATACACATTTAATAACATAGTGATCTTTATTTTGAATTTAAGTGTTATTCGAAATAGGTTCTTACTGAAATTGTCAAATATATAATTGTCTACATCAAATATCTACATGATGAAAAAACATATTTATAGTTGGATAAAAATTTTATAATAATGGAATTAATAGAAAGGTTATAAATATATAACACTATCATTAAACTTGTCTAATCTAAAGAACAATCTATATTAAATTTTAAAGAGAAATTTTCCATAGTTGAAGAAGAATTGACAATGAATGTTTATAGGAAATTATTTGATTAAGAATGTTTTTGAGGAGAAGATTCATGCTCAAGAAAACACCCAAAAAGTTATTATTTATGTTAAGGAAACTCAATTTAAGATCAAGAAAAAAGTAATAAAATAGATTGATTATTCGTTTCATGATAATATTAATATGCATGAAGATCAAGATAAAAATATGAGGGTATCCCAAGACCATAATAAGAGGGTAAAAAAGAGGATTTACCAATCCCAAAACAATATGGTACATTGAAGGTCATACTATGCCTAAAGAAGTTACATGGGTGATTATCCCAAGATGTTATGAGGGTCATGGT
Organism: Viscum album; assembly: GCA_963277665.1. Lineage (NCBI taxonomy): Eukaryota > Viridiplantae > Streptophyta > Magnoliopsida > Santalales > Viscaceae > Viscum > Viscum album. The sequence goes on along the minus strand of OY728123.1, from coordinate 1,862,027,428 downwards.
ATATAGCCTTGACATAGGATTTTCTAGGCCTATGTGTATTCCACAATTCTGTTTCTTATTCTTATCTTATGCTCTGATGAATTATGCTCTTGATTATTTTATGATTCATGTCTTATGAACTACTAGTACTTATACCATGCCTCTTTATTATGATATTTGATACACAAGGTATGATGTTATAATGATATGATCATGTTCTCATACCCTTATTCTCATGTCATTCTAACATATCTCCCTTTTCAACCCTCACTAATCACCTAAGATCACCCCTTTCTTATGTTTCCTTTCCCCGAGTTGTGAAGAAAGGTTTTAAGTAGGAGTACTAAAGGTGAAGATTTTTAGGGGAGATGTTTAATATCTTTCACCATGTTGGAGTATTATTTTTACAAGTTTTCATATACACAAATCTAATACAATCTTTACCTATGTACTTTTGTAATGTTTTAAATATTCATGTAAAATATTATAATATCAATTTATGTTAATCCTGGGTTTTTATAATTAGTAAAAAAGGAAAGGTTGAGTAAATAATTGGAACCTAGGATGATAAATCTTTATTGATATCCTTTTGTATATTTATTATGATATGTCTTATAATGTCTTTAAGAATAATTATAGGTATGGGACAAAGTTTCGGAAAATTTCCTTGAATTATGATAAAGGGTTGAGATAGTGTTTTCTAATCAATTACATCCCTTTCAAGATTCTATAAGTGGATGTGGCTCTAGAATTGAAGTATATATGGGTAACAACCCCAAAAACACTATATTGAGCTAGACTCAATCAGGAACTAGTACACAACATCATTCCATGATGCACACCTAGTTTGGGACTCCTGAGGGATATGGTTTGGGAATTCACATGATCTTTAAGAACCATCATGAAATATTTAAATAGATTATAACTATGAATGACCTAGGATAATCCTATGGTTTCATATATTGGATTATTTTTCAAATTTTATATGTCCAATCAGTTATTTACATGATTATATAGTACCCGACTATGATTATTGTTTCTTAAAATATGATTTTTGGTTTTAGTCTATGACTGGAACCTGAAGTAATTGAATTGATGCTAACTATGACTGATAATGAAATGAATGTCCTCCTGAGAAACTGGATATTATGGGAACTAAAATGAAAAACCTCAATGATATGATCAAACATATTTCTCAAGTTATGAATCATGTTGAACATCCAAATAATAAAAGGAGAGAAAAAAGTGTTTGTTGATTTCTTCACTAGGAAACATCCACCTTCTTTTAGTGGTTCTTCTAATCAACTTGTTTCTGAACAATGGTTTGGTAGCACTAAAAATATATTCTCCATTATCTAGTGTTTTAAACAAGGAAAACATTATTTTTATCATTTGTGAGGTGAATAAGATCAATGGTGAACTCTTATTAAGAACATTAAGGAACAAGAAGAAATTGAATCTATTGAATGGGAGGAATTTATGGGAATATTTTTCAGTAAGTACTTCACTCATATTCTATAAAAAATTTGAATATGTAATTACTTAAGATTAAGAAAAAATGATGATTATTCTATTAGTACCTATGAAGATATTTTTAAAACACTTTCAAGGTATGTTTCCAGTTTAATCATTATCCCAGGAGGAAAAATTGACCGATTCATTGGTGGCCTAAAACTAATTCCCTGAGTAGCCCTAGATATAATAAAAATTAGTTTCTAGAAATAAGTTGTTCTATGTGCTATCAAGGTTGAAATAATGGTTAAAATTTCATATTAATATCATGTTTTTGAAAAGAAAATGAAGATGGGGTTCAAATAAAAATCTATAAACAGAAGAGAAAATTTATGATCCTTCCTTTATGCACATGGTGTGGGAAGAATGATGGACGGAATTGTATTAAAAGGAATACTAAATATTTTATGTGTTTAAGGGATTTTAATTGAGTATCTAAATGTTGAAATGATGGGAAAAATTATCTAATGATGTAAATAATGAAAAATCCACATAAAATTCACCTTTCACATCTTAGTGTTTCAACTGTAAAGATTTTGGACATTATGCTAACAAGTACCTCAATATAAGGACTAATGTGGATGATAATCCAATAAAACAATATAATACAAAGTAAAAATGGAAATATTATGATATTGTAAGGGGTGAAGTGCACCTTGACAATTATGGAATACATATCCTCCTCTCCTTATTTGGAAATTTCATGTTTTGTTTTTTATGAATGAACCCTATGAAAATTGTATTGTTTATACTTTAGTGAAGTTTAATTGATTATCTAATTGGATTTAGGAATAATTAAATCATATATTCTATCTTTATGATGATGAACCCAAGATTCCAATGAAAATATTTTTCTATAAGTTAATAGAATATATAAGGAATGAAGAAGTTTTTTTTCAACACGAATAAGTTATACACATGTTTAGTATGTGAAAACCAGGAAACTAATTTATGATATATAGGGTATCATTGTTAAGATTAGCGACCTTATTTCTAATGTTTTGAAATTTCAACTTGCAAAACGTTTATATGGATAACTATTTATGGAATTTTTTGAGTTAAACTTTTTATGAGGTTTTAAAGATTAATGTATTTTATCACCACATGAGGATTTATGCATATTGGATAACCTATTCTAACCATTTTTTGATGATGTAAACTAAAGAAATATTGAATGAATTTTCATTCTACATCATGACCTATTAGTTCTTTAGGAATGAAAAATTCACCTTCATCTCTTGGATTAAAAGATGAAGTGGAAGCAAGAAAGTTACAACCAATAGGTGATATTGTGCATTTGCAATAGAATGAAATAAAGTATGTATATTTCTATATATTCTTAAATTGTATAATAATTACTAAAATCTAGGAGAAATGATATTGAAATAAAATATCCAAACACCTTCATTTCTATTGAATCGATGATCTTATAAATCAACATAAATTTATGGTTTTGAGGCTCTTAAATTTCTATTTATCATTCAATTACTTGTGATCAAGGACCCCAATCAAACCCTATAATAATTATTCACTTTTCTTTTATGTAAACATTTTTACTTCCCACATATTTTATCCTATGTGGAAACCCTGTTAAAGGTTACTTTGGGTAACTATTATGTTTCCAACTTCCCATTTTTAAAGGATGTTTTTGTAGTCATTTTTAAATTCTGGGTTTCTATGAATGGGAATTTCAAGTATTTATCCTTTGATAAACCATATGAATTTCTAGGTATAAATTAATTTTAATGGTGATATAATTTAGCAACTCGAGTTTTCATGTATTAATATTTTTTGAATAAATTAATTTTTTTTAATGGAATACATTGCACATTTCACCAAGTTATGATTTATTTATACGCAACCCCAAGTTATTCTTGTGTTAGATTAAAAACCAAATCTATATTTCATTATATGAAATATTATGTTTGTCTTTTGTTACAAACAATACCAAGTTCCTTTGGCAGATTTTGTTACACGCATGACCATGTTCTATAATCTGTAATATACTATTAATATTATTATTAAAATATTATTATAGTTACCACATATCCATTAGAATGGAATTTATGAATAATTATATCTATATTTTAGAAAATATCATTTTCAAATTTTTATAAAATCAATCCATGAGTTATCAATTAGTCCTAAATGAATGTGAGAAATATTTGAAAATAACAAAATTCCTTTTCTAAGAAAACTATTTTTCTATATACAAACATGTTTTATCTCAATAAATTAAACAAATCACAATTTACGAATGATTTTAATTCAATAAATAAGTATTTAATATTCATAAAAATGTTTAATATTCAACTTATTTGTTTTATAGACAAGTTATACGAATGAATTCAATTTTATGTTTAAAAAGTTGTATTATCTTAACAGGTAGTTTTACCACCTTTTAATGGAATACTTGTTTTAAAATTAGTTTTTGACACTATTTATATTTTTTATTTGGAAAAAATATTATTAATATTTTAATGTTTAATATGAAAATTAACTTTGTATGATTTTTTGGTATTTCTATGAGAAGTTTTATTTTTTATATGAATATTGAAAAATTCTGAATTTTAAATAAAAACTACATTTTTTCACAAATATTTATAAAGTTAAATAATATTATAAATTTATTTTAATGTATATATATATATAAATTATAAATATATTAATATAATTTATGTCCTTGGAATAAATTTAACATTTATATTGGGTATAAAAACATTTCAAACTTTTGGACACTTTCACTTTAAAAACTTGTTCTTTCACCATATCTGTGGGATTAAATTTGAAATTAATTTCTTAAACTTATGTGTTTATAATTTATAAAAATAAATTCCATATTTGTAATAATAATAATTTTTAATTTCAATTAAAATAAAATTATTTTTGAATAAAATAATAGTGAAAGTAATTAAAATTAATTACAACAATTAAGGTAAAACGACTTTTCTTAGTTGTTAAACATTATCTTAAGGGGACAAATAACCTAGAATCATTTCCAAAATCCATTATATGGAAATATTTCGACCATTTTATCCTTTTTCTCAAAAAATGGAATATTATTTGAGGAATATGATATAACTGAGACCTCTCAATAGTGTTTTCCTTTTTATATTTACTAGATTGTCACTCCTCCTCCACTATAAAAGGACACTCACCCCCTAATTATTCACACCTCTAAAGTCCTTCTGATCGGCCAAAACCTAAACAATTATCCAAACTAATTCCCTAAATTCAGGATATAGGCCTCACATTGTTAATAAATCAAATAAAGGAATCTCATTGGTGAAAACCAATAGAAGTTACCCAAAGAAGAGGTACCATACTCCCTAAATTCTTGATATAGGTCTCACATTGGTAGTAAATCGAAAAAAGAATCCCTTTGGTGCAAACCAATATGAGTTACCCAAAGAAGAGGTAAAAACCCTCAATAAGAACTTTTGTTTTATTTCTTTGTACACCCCCTAAATTCTTCTTATTTCGTGATTATATAATAAAATAAGTACCCAGTATACACTAATAGTATTTTATATTAATTGTTTTACCTTAAAATGTACAAAATTTCATCAAATTAGATATACAATCATCATTCATGTGTACGGTGGACTACATTCTCAAGAACTGATGTCATTCATTCTTCCATTACCACATCTCATGGTCAAAAAAATGATTTAATTACTATTTGTATATGAAATATATGATATTTATGATTTATTTAAGATTTTTAATTATTATATAACACATTTATTCATATTTTCCATTTCATGGGAATACAATCACATCGTTTGTGGATGCGTGGACAACCTCCACTTCAAAGTGATGTGATTATTCACCATTTAAATGAAATGTATTACAGATGAGTTTATTATAAAATGTGATATTTCTGTAATAATAATCATAATTTAATGATAATATATATATATATATAATTTATTTTTCATTCTATTAAAATATAGTAAGAAAATGGAAATAGCGTTCATGCATACGTACGACCTGTTATCTCCATGAAAAATGTATTCCATTTCATATATATATATTTTATTATTTATTATAAATAATTGTCTAAAGAACATATATGATATTTATATTATGTTTTAAATTCTGGAAATAAGTAAATCATGATCGATGTAAGAGGATAAAAAATAACAATTGAAAAAATATATGAGAAACAAAGGAGTTATTACCTGAAATATAACTTTGACATGAAATTGTTAAAAAATTGTCAATATAAAGTCATAATAAAATCATATATGGTATGGTATATAATAATATTTTTATTTACTTGATTTATAATAAAATTATATTTATTATAAATGAATTTTTTAAAGTGTATTAAACAATTCAATACTTAAGGTAAGGGTTTTCTCATCTCACTTTTATTCCTATGAGATATATATTATAGTCACCATATATTCTTGGTTTGTGTTGTATATAATAACCTATTAAATTTTATATGATTTATTTATTTTATGTCATTATATTAAAATTTTAAATTCATGTTATTATTTCATGGATATCATGATTAAAAATTCACTCAAGTAGTAGGGGGATTTTTAGTCTCACTTTTATTTTAACGAGGCTAATGAATTTTTCAACGCTCGTTTCTTTGGTGTGGTGTATATAATACCCATTTATTCAAAATAAAATTATTAAACGTAAATATATGTGTATTTACATATCCATTTTATGACCTCTATCTCATGGAATTTACATTTTAAAAGATACCAAATTGGTAAGGTAATTTTGTCTCAATTTGACTTCTTTGAGACATATGTTATGTTATGCACCTATATTATTTTAAAAGGTGTATATAATATGATTTAAAATTTTATATCATTAATATCATTAAATTATTTTTTATTCTTCATTTAATTTCATTCCCTTATCGGTATTATGATTCAAAGTTACCAAAGTGGTAAGAGTTTATTGCTACAATCTCATCATTATTAGGATTGTTTATGATTATGATTCCATTGATGAAATATTATGATCTATATCTAAATAAATCTCATTAAATTAGTTTCATATATTTATTCATGATTTCATATTGTATTTTCACCATTTTCCACTCTTTGGTATATAAGATAATTGAGAAAATTTATTTATTAAAATTAGCCTTTATTTCTCTCCTCGGTCAAATATCTGTTTTCTACCAAAATAATGTTTTCAATAAATGTTTTAAAACAATTTCTACCAATATTATAAAAAAGGAATTTGTATCCATGTTTTAAATTTTTACAAAATGGTTTTAAAAGTAATCTTCTAATCATTTTCTCATCAAAGATCTTTATAATTCTACCAATAGTATGAAAAGAATCATTATTTATACATATAAAACATGTATGGAATTTTACGCCATTATGAACACTACACTCATTTAAGCTTCCATTATTATATTTTAAGGATATTTTCAAATAATATTTTTAAAGGTTTTCAATGATTTTTTATATTTTTTTCAAGGAAAGGTATTTTTAAATTATTTTATGTTTTAAAAAGTGTTTCTTAAAGAGGAAAGGATATTTTCTTGAAGAAATGTTTTAAAATGATTTATTAATATTAATTTCCATCTAAGATGACATACGTTTATGTTACCTAGGTCTTACTGGGTTTATGATACAATTATATCATTCTTATTGTTTCTATGAATGGATATTACTTTAATGACATGTTGTTTATGAAACCTGTTTGCCTTCAATGGGTTATATAATGATAAATACTCATGAAACCCATTTCTTTTCACAGATAATTCTATAATGAAATGATTACAAAGAAATTTTCTTTTCCATAGGTTAAGATATGATGAAACAACTTTGATACCCATCTTTTAATTTTATAGGATATGATATTATGATTTTTTATGATATTTTGGCACTCATATATATGATTTCATTATAAAATGGGTGGGACCTATATCTCCCTCCATTGCATTAGGTAATGGTAAATATTCTCTAAGCTCAAAGGGTGCATCAGAGGGCATCCCAAGCCCATAATAAGAGGGTAAACTGGAGGAAATTACAATCCTCTAATAATTGGGTATACAGGAGGTCATCCTAATCCCATAACAATAGGGTACATGGTATGACATCCCAAGACCATAACTAGATGGCATACGAGATTGAATCTCAAGTCCATAATAGTAGGTTATATGGGATGTAATCACAAGCCAGTAACAAGAGGTTGTATGGGAGGGAATATCAATCTTATAATAATAGGGTTTGCATGACGGAATCCAAAGCTCATTACAAGAGGGTACAAGGGTGGCCATCGCAAGCCCGAAACAAGACAGTATATGTGAGGTCATCCCAAGCCAGAAGAAGGTACTCAGGTGATTAGAACAATATTTTATATGGGTCTTGGTAAGTATCCTTGAAATAGGATTTTCTATTCGTATGTTTATGCCACAATTCCATGTTTTATTCCTATGTTATTATCTCATGGACTATGCTCTCAATTCCCTTATGATTCATGTCTTATTAACTTTTAAACTTTATGTCATGGCTCTTGATTATAATCATTGATATGTATCGTATGATATTATTATGTTATGATGAAGTTATCATACCCTTATACTCATTTTATACTTACATATCTCCATTGATTACCCTTACTGAGCATCTAATATCACCCCTTTCTTATGTTTCCTTTCCCCAGGTTATCAATAATGGTTTTAAATAGGAATACTAATTTGTGAGAAATTTAAGGGAGATGTTGAAGATTACGTGAAATGTTAGAATATTTTTTTTTCTATGTGTCTAAAGATACTAAACCATTATAGTCCTTAGGCATGTCTTTTTGTAATGTGATGAGTATTCATCTAAAATGATGTAATATCCATGTATGTTAAGCCTGTGCCTTTATAGTAGGTATAAAAGGAATGCTTTAGTCAATATTTAGAAACTAGGATGAAAAAAAATTATTGAGATCCCTAGCGATATTTCTAGGAATATTTCTAGGAATGTCTCTATGTATAAGTCTAAGGATGAGTTGAAGTTTAGGAAAATTTCCTTGAATTTTGGTAAATGATTGAGATAGTGATTTCTATGAAATTAAATCAATTTTTTCATACTGAAAGTGGATATGGATCAAGCAGAAAATTACATAGGGGTAATAATCTTGAAAACACTATATTGAGCTAGACTTGATCAGGAATTGGTGTTTGATAATGGGCCTTGCTGCACACATGGTTTGACACTCTTGGGGGGTATGCATTGAAAATTCATAAACCCTTTATGAACCAACATAAAGGATTTAAATAAATAATGACTTTCAATTTCCTAGGATAAACTTAAGGCATCATAGATTAGATATTGTGTTATAATTTAGACTTAATATAAGTTATTTCCATGATTATGAAGTTCCTCACTATGATTATTGTTTCTTACACTATGTTTTTTGGTTTTCCTTAGAAACTGGAACACAAACAAACCATGTTAATGCTGATTATGATAAAAAATGAAACTATTTTCCTTTTGAGAATGCATAAATTATGGGAAATGGAAATTAAAACCTCATTTATAGGGTCACATAGATTTATCAAGTGATAAATCATGCGAAACTTCCAAATTAACAAAGAAGAGATAAAATTTTTGTTGACTCCTTCTTGGGGAAACTTCCACCTTATTTCAATGGTTCTTCTGATCCATTAGTTGTTGAATATGGACCAGTTCCACTAAAGAGAGATAAAACTTTATCCAGTGTTCAAAACATGAAAAATTCATTTTGGTTTTATATCATTTGTAAGGTGAAGAAGTTCAGTGGTGGAAAAATATTGAGAACAAGAAGGAACCAGAAGAAATTCAATCTATTGAATGGGAAGAATTTAAGGGAATATTTTTTAGAAAGTAATTTTCTCTTATTCTATGAAAAAATATGTAGATGTAATTCATTGAGGTTAATAAAATGGATAATAAATTTATTAGTATATATAAATCTAATTTTTAAAGACTTTGATGGTATGCTACTTTTTTAAACATTAGCCCTAAAACAATTAATAAATTATTTGGTGGAATGAATCCAAGTCATTGAATGGCCTTGGCTATAAAAAATTTAGTTGCTATAAATAAGCAGTTTTCTGTGATATCATGATGTAAATTTAGGTTTTATTTTCATATCAATCACTTGGTTTGGAAAATAAAAGGAAGATAAGGTTCAAAAGAAAAATCTAAGAAAAGGGGAGAAATGTATATAACCCATCCCTTATGAAATAATTGTTATAAGAAACATGGATGGAATTGTCATAAGGGTAATACTAAATGTTTTAAGTGTGCAAAGGAAGATCATCGAGTAGGTAAATACTGAAATTATGGGATTAAATTTTCTAAAAATGTGAATAATGAGATATCCATAAAGAATGCACCACCCACATTTTAGTTTTTCAACTACACAGAGTTTGGGAATTATGTTAACAAGTGGACCAATCCAAGGACTAATGTAATGATAAGACAAAAAAACTATGAATACAAATGAAAAAGGAAAATATTATGTTATCATAAGGGATGAATTGAATCATGATTATTATGAAATACTTATCCTTCTCTCAGTTGGTAATTTAATGTTTTATTTTTTATGCATGATACCTATGAAAATAATAGTGGTCATTTTTTAGTGAAATTTAATGTTATAATCTACATGGATCTGGGAATCACTAAATCATATATTCTATCAGTATAACGATGAATCCAAGATTCCTATTAAAATGTATTTATAGGGTAAGAGAATATATAAGGAATGAAGATGTGTGTATGTTTTCAATATGGTTTTATGGTAATTATGGTTGGTACCATGTTTCAGTAGAATACATGATGAAGGTATTCAAATGTTTCCTATGTGGAAACCAAGAAATACATTATTGTATATAGGGGATCAATTTTAATATTATAAAACTTCTTTATAATGTTTTGATCTGTTACCTTTAGAAAGGGTTATATAGATAACAATTTATGGAATGGTGTGAGTTGAAATGTTTTGTGGTTTTAGAGATTCAAGGATTATCTCACCACATGAGGATTTATTCATATTTTCTAACCCATGATAACATTTTTTCTATGATTTTAACACAAGAAAAATGGAATGACATATCATTCTACCTTGTGATCTATTAGTTCATCAGGAATGAAAAAATTTACCTTTATTTCTTAGAGTATGAGAAGAAGTGGAAATCGAGCACGACACATCAAAAGGATGAGATTGTTCATATAAAAAGAAATTAATTCAAATAAGTATTTTCCTATATGTTATTGGATAGTAAAATATTACTAGACTCTAGGAAAAGAATACTAAAAAATATAAATCTAAACAACTTCTTTTCATTGAACCGATGGTCTTATAAATCATCACAGATTTTTGGTTGTGAGGAACTTAACATTTTATTGACAATTTACTAACTTTTGATCAATGGACTCAATCATAATCTATAATTATTTTCATTTTTCTTCCTTTTCCACATTTTTCACATGACACCTATGTTTGATAATGTTAAGAAAATGTATTCTCTCTCTGGCCAATCCCACTCACAATACAAGGAGCGTATGATGGAATTCTTCCAAACCAACTATATAGTTATAAAATTAGATAACATAATTCCCATAATATTTACTATAAAAGGTACTTGTTTAGAATTAGGTAAAACCTATATACCATTAAATGATTTTTTTGGATTCATGAACAACCTCTACACCACACAAGGGACTTAGTTATCCTCATTCACATCCAATTTTCCAATTCCTAAAACCCATATCACATATAATATGATATTATATCCACTTAACTATAATATATAAATGCTTAAAATCATCAAATTGTGATCTAGGATACTTCTTAAGGTTTAATAACTTAATTTACATCAATAAACACCCTTCTCTGTTCCCATTTCATTGTTCACTGTCACATTCTGCAAGAAATGTGATTATCAGTACCCATGAGATAAAATGATATAACCCGGATGACTTAGAATAAGAAAAATAATTTTTATATAACCACTATAGCATAAGGTCACGAGATTCGATCCAATTCCAAAACATATATACTCACCCACTAAATACTTTAAATCAAAAATTGCATGTTACACTCATAAACCTAAAAAATAACTAGGTATCATCTAACTTATACTAATAGAAACATATTTATCAAATACCCTCTACTAACGTATCCTCAAATTTTGGAAATAAATAAATCATACACCCCCTAGTAATTTTAGATGCTAAATAACAAACCAGGTAGAGAAATGTCATAAAGAGAAGTATAGGGGTATTGGAGTTACTACTAGGAATATAATTAGATAAGGGATATTTAAATATAATAATGGGTGAGGAAGAAACCAAAATTGGAAGGATAAAAAAATAGGGAAGAGGGGGGGAAAGTTCATGATTTCTGGTCATGTATTAGGATTAGAATGACCTAAATAGCCTTAGGAGGGTGTAAATTATGGTGAATGCTGATTATAATTTTTCTATTTTAACTGGTCATTATTGGTGTTAGAATCTTATTCCTTTGTTGTAGGAACTTTCTCAATATATCATTCTCTTGTTAATCTCACCCTGAATAATAAAACAAATGTAAAAAAGTAATGTACACAACACACACAGGGATTTTACATAGTTAACCACTAAAGGTTAATGCAACGATCATACACTAATGGTGTGTCGATGTACCAGAATATAATAATACACATTATATGTGTTAATAATAGTATTAGAATGTCACAATGATGATATACTGTTACTCCCTATTATTATCTATCTATGAATTAAATTAATTAAAGGCCTAGTTGTTTTACATACATATGGGTCTTCTTCAATATCATAGGTACATATTTTTTTATCTTATCTCAGTGTGAGACTTCTCTTACATCATCTCCACCCGTTTGTTTCTCCTTCGAACTATTTCTTTCTATTCACATACATCATTAATCTTGTATGATAACAACACATTTTTTTGATGTTTGAATCACTATCTTTTGTAAAAAAACAAAAACCTGTTTTCTTTTAGATGAATATAATTCGAAAAACTAGAATTACCATATCTCATTCCTTCTTAACCAACTAGATAAAGAAGTGTGATTATTTCTTCTGCTGCATAGAGCATTCACTCTCAAATTCATACCAATAAAAAATGAATTTCTCATAGTTCTATCATTGTTCTTATCTGAAATTTGGACATGAAATATCATATCTTCCTCTTTTTATTCACTAATTTGGATATGAAAATTCTTTTTCCTCACCCTATTTTTCTAGAACTAGAACCATAAGTTCAAATAATCACATCCAACGTCAATACCCTTTCATCAATATTGTAAATAATTCCTTTTCCCAAAATCCTCTTAGATGATGGTAAGTATCCCAAGAGGTTTTAGTTTGGTCAACAAACATGTTCAATTCGAATATATGCTCCAAATTTTGATTCATGGCCTCTACATTTTGAATAAAAATGATTCCTTTATTTTCTCTAGGATATGGTTTTCCACTGCACGGTGATATCCAAAACATTTATTTTACTAATCATCTTAGCAATGTACTTTTACTTCATAGAATATTCTCAACATATCGTATGTCTTGTGGATTTTTAAAATCATGAATTTTAGAAAACCATGACTACCCACTATGTGGCATCTCAATAACCATGTCATAATTCTCTTCTAGGAGAAATTCCACCCAACACAACTAGCTCCACATACACATTCCAATGTTTCACCAACTCTAGAAATATCAATTCATGAAACACCTTCCTCTTTGGCATGGTGATTCTTTTGGAACCCATGTCAAATATTTTTATATATTTCCTCCGTGGAATTACTGATGAATCATTCAATAGCAATTTCCCAAAATAGTTGTGGAATCTAGTGTCACAAATCATTTACAGTCACTTAAAAAATATGATGGGAATCATTTAGTGGTGGTGTTTTAAAAAAACTGGAATAATCAACTACCTCTAAATTGATCTATGGTTTTTGTTTTTTTTCATTTTTTATTTACATAATTAGTTAATTAATTAATTAATTATTATTATTAGTTATTTATTTTGGTATGTTTTTATTATATAATACATGAATATATCATGCTTGAAATGTATAAATTCAGCATATATATGTGTTGGGTGATATTTGAACCCCTTACCTCTTAGTTATTATACAAAGACTTTACCACTCCAACAAGCACTTCATATTGTGAGTGAATTAAATATAATATAATTATTTATACACACACACTCATATAAATACCAATCCATAAATAATAATATAAGAGAATAATAATAAATAATAATAATAAATAAGCAGATAACACATAAAAAATATGAAATAAATAATTTATAATTTATAAATAACAAATAATAAACAAATTATTAATAAATAATAAATAATAAATAACAAATATAAAAATTAAAAAATCAAACAAATAATATGTAATAAATCATAATTAGTAATTAATAAATAAATATTACATAAATAATAAGTAAATAAATAATAAGTAAATAATCAATAAATAATAAATAAATTAATAATTAATAAATATATGATAAATAAATAAATAAATATTATATAATAAGTAAGTAATAAGTAAATAATAAAATAATAATAAATTTAAAATTAATTAATAATTAATATACAAAACATCAATTAATAAAAAAATTAATAATACAAAATTAATAATTAATAATAAAAATTAAATAAATATATAATAAATAAATTGGAAATCAATAATAAATTAATATATAATAAATAACTGGTTGAAAAAATAATATTTCTGCAAGGCTTGGGTAGAGTCAATGCCCTAACCCATTTATTGATAGAAATAAAAGATACAAAGAGAAGGTGGGGTGAAAATGGCAAGACATGACCAAAACAAAAAAAAATCAACCAAATCCAGATCTAGTACACATGAAATAATGTGAGGCTCAACTACCCTGACCGTAGGGGTGTCGTCCCCTAGTACAAGTCTTAACCCACTTCCAAGGTCCACGTCCATCATCTGGAGGGTCATCATTAACATCAGCACATACTATGGATTCTTCCAAGACTCCAACACTACTCTTTTCATCATCCTCACTGGTGGGGGAGGCAAGAAACTCAAAGACATCATGCATACTAGACCCCATTCTCCTCTGTGAGGATGATCCTCCGTATACTTTTGAGTCAAAAGCTATTGAAGGCACTTCCCATGGAGAGTTCCTTAACTATGATTCATAGACAGGGCCCACAATAGACTTTACCATTGAATTAACCACATCCCCATAGTATACATCAACCATTACACTGAATTCCTCTACTATTATGACATTATATAACCATGTAGTAGACTGCTTGACCACTATAGAATTTTGGTTTGTATCCCCTACAATGAATATATTATCTAATTTTATCTGCATTGAAGCTACATCTTGTCCACTCATAGCCTTAGGGGTAGGAATATCTAGGGAAAGTTCTACACTATTATTAACAACAACCAAAATAGTATGACGATAATATTTCCTGGATAAATAACATGCGGGGAAATTTATAGTATTCTTTAGCAAAGATGCAACCATTTTGGGATTACCTTTTTTTTAGAGGTAACTGATTACTTCTCATGTCATATCCTTGAATCCACTTCATCATCAGTAGCTAACTCATGATCAGACTGATAATGAGTAGATTCACCATATCCATTTTAATCCTCCAGACAGAGTGTATTCTTGAAAGAGTTCCTTGAATGAAGCATTTTTTCCTTAGACTCCTCATCTACAATGTTCTCCTAATACAATGAAGGACTTGAATAAGGTTGTAAAATAGGTGATATTATAGGATGATTCACCAGGTCCTTTTTGACGATCATTGTGGAATTTACAATACCAAATTAGTGCTTAAAATCATTACCTTCATGCTCCCCGTTTTGACCATGATATTGTCGAACTAGGAACTTCAGATAATCCTCACTTAGATCCTGAGTGGAAAATAAATAAATAATTAATAATAAATAATCAGATAAAAATAAATTTATAAGAAATAATAAGTTAAATATAGATAATAAATAATATATAGTAATATATAATAAAGATTAATTAAATAATAAATAATTATATAATAAAATCAAAATAAATAATAAATCAATATATATAAAATAAGAAATAAATTAATATATAATAAATAGTAAATAGTAAATAGTTCATAGTTTTTTTAAAGGTTGGGGATGAAGCCTCGTTTTTTTATTTAAAGTAAAGACCTATTTTCTGACTGGGTAGAGGGAGACCCATTACCTAGCCTGAAGGCCTAAGACAAAATGGTCTGAATACAAGGCCTGAAAGCCCATTTCTTGGCACAAATGTCCCTTCATTGAATAGTATTTATATAGTACATGGGCTGCTACAGTACTGCCACCGCTACAGTTCCTGCTACAGTACCCTCCACCGCTACAGTCTCACTACTGCTATAGTACTCGGAAATTCCTTCCCTGCCCGGATTTGATCTGGGGTATTTTGGGTGAAAAGCATGAGCCTATACCACTTGGATTCAGGCTCGTTGATAGTAAATAGTGTATAGTAAATTGAAAATATATATATATATACATATAAATTTAGTTAAATAAAATTATATAGATCTTATAAAAATAAATAAATATACATAAATATACATAAATGTATATAAATACAAAACATCAACACGCACAAACACACACCTACTAACAAAATACATATAAATATATGTTACAAAATTATATTTATAAATGTACATTTTTGTGTAAAAATTTAAATAAATGGATATAAATATATATAAATATGTATACATATAATGATGTTTATATTAATATATATAAACACACATTTATATTACATAAAAATATATAAACACACTCATATATATATATATATATATGTATATTAATATAAATAAATATATATATATAAACACAAGTAAATATAATTATCAATATATATACCCATATAATATTTAAATATATATAAACCTAAATATATGTAAATATTTATAATTGTATATATATGTAGAAAAATATTTGTTTAAAATATATAAATATTTCTATGCATATATACTATTATATAGAATTCTAAAATAAATATTGACCAATATATATATAAATTATAAAAAATATAAATTAATGTATAGAAATAGAAATATATATATATAAGTATATATATACATATATATATATATATTATATAATAAGTCACCAAAAGTGGGAAAACTAAAAAAATGCAACACCAAAAAATAAAGTGGAATGTAAATTATTGGAATATAATCATAGATGACCCAACAAGCATATGAACACACTCTTAAATGAACCTGAAATCACATCGAATATTCAAAAATCATGGTATTAAAAAAACTCAATTTTATATTTATTTTGGTCCCTTTACATCGAAAAATAGGGATATAGGTTCTTCATTATCAACAAAGGGTAGATATCATCATGGGCTTTCATTTTACATCTCACGAAGCCCAAGAAGACACCATAAATAAAAGTTACAATTGTTTGAAGTTGACATCTGATTATGAAAATCTCCTAAAATAGTAATAATATTGATTTAACTATTAATTACCAAATTCATAACTAGTTACATTGTGATTCGTTTCATAATCATTGATATAAAATTTTTTTGAGCTAAAATGGTCACCCTAATCAAATGTTATGGTCATTTGATGATGACGTTTGATTTTCATCTTATCCTATAATTAATTTAAGTTTTAAATAAATAAAAACTAATCATTTTAAAATATTAATAATTAATGTATCACAATTAAAAAAAATTGTAAATAATAAATAATAAATAATTATAAATAAAAAATAATTATAAGTAATAAATAATAGTGGTTAATTATATATAATAATTATATATTTAAAAAATAATATTTTCCTATTATTTTAGAGGTAGTTTTTAAGAAAGTGCTACTATTTCATAGTGACTTTTAAAATCCACTGCTAAAAATAGATAAAAATTTTATAAAAATAATATTTTATAGCATTTTTTTAAAAAAATTCCACTAACAAAATTATGTGAAAAAATAAAAAATAAATAAAAACAAGTTTAGAGACATTTTGGAAGTCCCTAATTAAAAATATCCATGAAATTTATATTTTCCTATAGTGTCTATGGAATTGTACCAACTTTATACCCATTTCAAAGTCACCATGACATCCAATACAGCATTGTCTCCACCAGATTCCTATTTTTTCCTTCAGATCCAAAGCTCCAGAAATTCAATACACATCATGAAAGACACTCCAAACACAGTAAACCCCAACCATGGCTTCCAAAACAGTTTAAATGCAACTGCCCAATTAACATAGGGAGAATCCAAAGAGAAACACCATGCACCACATCATAGTACAAAACTTATTTTCATTTTAGAGTCACCATGACCTCCTTTGTGTAGTGGTCAGATTTGAAACACTTCGAGATTTTATGAGAAATATTATTTTTAATTACATTGATGTCTTGTGTTATAATCTACACCAAGATTAGCTTGCACTATACGCAACATCGTATTAGCTTACAGTATAAGAGGCTTGTGTTTCACGCCAGAGCAACCTTCCTCGATAGCGTGTGTTGTACGCAATACCGAGTTTCACTAAACGAGATATTATTATAATATTATTACGAACTAACCGTTATGAATATTAATAACCAATTTTTGAAATTTTATAAATTTTATCTTTTAAAATGAAATTCATTTTTGTATTCGGAATATCAAAATTATCCTATGTGAATTTTTGGTATTTTTCTAAAAACTTTCAATTTTTGATGAATAGTGAAAACACTGAGTTACTATTTAAAAAACAGACTTTTTATTTAAATAATTATATATTTCATTTAAATTTATTTTAAGTAAAAATTGATACATAATACCTATATAAGTTCAATGTAATTAATTGGAGTCATTTTATAATAATTTTAGATATATAAAAATTGTATTGAACTTTTCATCGTCTTTTACCCACCTCCTAGGAGAGTTTGAAAATTTACATAAAACATAATTTTTCCACTTCTATGAGTGGAATTTCTAAAATTTGAGAGACTAGGTTAATATCAGGGAGTAAAATTTGGTTCATAAGATAAAAATATTTTTTGGTGAATAGTAACTTTTTACTTTTATTTACCACGGTTAAAAGTAAATAGGGTAATTAAGGGTAAAAATGATATTATTATTACCCTAACACATGTTATAATTCATTTAGATAAGTATAATTCGACCAAAAACAACCTCAGAAATACAATATTATCATTTAGGTCCACTTGGATTAGAGTAGGACATTTATTATTATTTAAATCAAAGAAGAGTTAAAAGAGTTAAAATCAAAGTTTAGTAACTAAAACATTTTTAATATAGGGTTATACAAAAGATAAATTAGACTATAAATATTCATAATAAATATAAAATGAGTTTCTACATAATGGTATTTTATTTATAATTTTTAGACATTAAATAATGTAATTTATTTATGACACAATGATGATGTAGTAATTACCTTATTAATGAAATATTAACATAATTGATGTTATAAATACCAAAATAAATGTAATCTAATACTTTTTAATCATTAAAATAATTTTCTAGGTTAATATGACATGTTATTATTGATTTAATTAACTTTTTTAGAACTAATAATGTTGTTATTATTTTCACAAAAATCAATTACCAAATAGTGTCAAAATTGACATAAAATAGTTTTTAAAAAACATATTATATTATTAATTGTTATTATATTCCTAAAAATCTAAGGTTTTGGAAAAATGACTTAGATAAGGTTATATATATTAATAATGAACCACTTGGGGTTTTTTTGGTTTGTTATAGTAAGTTTATTTACCATATAGTGGAAGAAAACAATAAGACACGGTAAAAGTTAAATTATTTAACTTAGGGTTAAATCTAAATGATAAGGTTAAAATAGCAACCTATACTTGTCTAAAACCAATTGGTTGAGAATATTTATACCCATACCCACTTTATCTTCGAAATAAGTCACTTTGGATCCATTATAAACCGAATATGACTTTATTATAAAATAATATTTTAAGTTTTCCCTAAAGTACCCCTCTCCTACCTTATAAAAAGGGCACCCCTTCCCTCTTCTCTTCACACCCTTTTGAGCCTTGAAGCTCGGCCAAATCATGAAAATTACTCTTCTCAACCTCTCTAGTTAAATCATAGAGGTTCTGGTCTTCTCGAAAGACCAATTCTAGTGCTCTAATAAGAATTTTAAAAGAGGTGCGTCGAGGAAGGGGTAATCTCTTCTACCGGCTCTTTAAAGTTTCTTTCTTCTTCTACTTACTCTTATTTAGTAGTTTCATTATAAAGTAATAACATCAGTATCACTTATATACCGATATGTTATTATAAATATGAAACAAACCTATTTCACCTTCTATCCATCCTACGGAAAATGAAATCACCACTCATGCGTACGTACGGAATACTGTCTCCACACTGTGGTGTAATCGGTTTTCCACCACCACCTTACATGAGTGGGTATAATGGTGTGAAGAATAACTATATATGATTATTATAAAATCATACAGATTCTAAGATATTATATCATCCACTCCAATTCCATTCAATAAATATGGGAACGATCGTACGTACGGATTACCGTCTCCACGACGCGATGAGATTCATTTTTCATGTTTACCATTCAAGAATGATTATAAAGTATATATAATGAATAATAATGAAATATATTAAATTATAAATCTACTGGATTTATATATATATATATATATATGTCATCTACTTAATTCCATTCAAGTCAATAAGGAAAGGAAAACATCGTTCATGCGTACGTACGGCGTACCGTCTCCATGAACGGTGTGTTTAATTTCATTTATATATCAATTATATATATATATATACTGAATATATATGGTATATAAATAATGTTTCACATTTTTAAGTAATTAAATCATGATATAAGTAATAATAATATAAAGAACAATAAGTCCAAACACGTATGACAAATGAAAAGAATATTACCCCAAACGTTGCTTTAACATGGAATTGACAAATGAACGGGTAATATAAATACATAAGTGAACCATATATGATATCATAAATATTATTATGGTTCTGTAACAAGTTAATAGTATTTTTAAACCCACTATACATAAGTCTCGGACACATATGGAAGAAATTGGACATAAGGTAAGGGATAATTTTTTCATCTCATTTTTAACCGAGGATGCTTATATGTAAGTATTTACTGGGGTTATATTTTTCATCCATGTCCATAAAATGTTTTTTCATAAACTACGTAATATTCATCCATGTATTTTTAAAGTCATGTTAAACCCTCTTTGACTTTTATTTTGTTTTATGGAAGGAATCTTTCTTTTGTTTACCATATGTGGTACTTTTTGACTTTTCCAGAAAAAGTACGAGAAGAATGTTTTTTTAACTCATACGGCATGAACGGATTTTTAGGATTTTGTAACGCCTTATTTTCATGAATCTTACTCTACATGATTTCATTACTATTTTCAGAAAAAATCTTTTCTTTTAAAATCGCATGGAATTTTGTGAAAATAAAATGATTTTGAAGAAGAAAGGATATTTTCCTCAAGAATTTATTTAAAGTGTTTTATCAAAACCATTTTCCATCAAAGATGACATTATTTCATATGTGTATGTTTCCAGTATAATTTCTATATGATTTACATGGTTTCACTTTTCTTATTATGAAATGATATCCATTTGTTTTATATGTATTATGTTATGATGGGATGATGTTTATGAAACCCATTTTATTCTTTGGGTTATGATGAATGATTTATGTTTATGTTGTGGCACACATAAGAATGATTTCATTATGAGATGGGTGGGACCTATATCTCCCTCCAATGTATTGGGTAAAGATTTATATATCATGAGATAGACATGGCTGGAACAACAAGTTAATCTGCTTCAGTGATACAGGACTTGAACGAGGAGTGAACTCGATTTAAAAAGGGACTTTGTCCACTAAGATGGTATTGGAAGCAATGCCTTGGCTACTATGGAAATCACATCATGTGCTTGATGGTTTCCACAATTACATGTTTTATTCCCATGCTATTTTATCATGATTAATGTTCCATTATGATATATGCCTTACATACTTCCAAGATTTATGTCTTTGCTCAAGATTTTGATGTTTACATTTTATGTTCAAGTTTTTGCATTAAAATGTTTATGGATTGTTTTATGTTCTCTATGTTTACCCTTACTGAGCATTTAATCTCACCCATTATATGTTTTCTTTTCCCCATGATATAATGAAAGGTTTTAGGTAAGAAAACAAAAGGGGACGATCTTTATGGGAGATGTTGAAGATCTTTCACCATGATTAGAAGATTATTTTTCCGAGTTTCCAAAGACACTAAACTATTACTGTCCTTATGTGTTTTTTTGTTATGTATTAAGTATTCCGAAAAAGTAATGTAATTTCCAAGTATGTCAAGTTTGGGGTCTCTACAGTTGGTATCGGAGGAAAGGTTTAGTCAACCTCTGGAAACTAGTATACGAGAACTTTAGTGAGATCCCTAGAGATATTTATAAGGTATGTCTAGGGATGTCCCTAAGGTTAAGTATAAGTATAGGTTATAGTCCTAGAATTATGGTAACGATATTAGAATTAAACCTAAGATGTTAGATATTTAAGGTACTCCCCCTTTATTATGTTGATTTCCTAGAATGATTTTTTCCTCTTACACTATTATTTTTGGGTTTTAGATGATGGATGGAACCTGAAGGAACCGTGTTGTCAATGTAATGAGAAATGCAATGATTTTCCTCCTGAACAAACCAATGTTATAGGAGATGGACTGAAAAATCTTATTTCTACACTTACACAAGATATGAATCATTCTGGACTTCTGAATGAGTAGATAAGGGAACAATATTCTATTGAGTCCTTCATGAGGCAACGTACACCTTATTTCAATGGGTCTTCTGATCCACTTGTTGCTGAACAATAGATCAATACCATTGAAAAGATATTTTCCATACTTCACTGTTCAGAACATGAAAAAGTCATTTTAGCTATTTACCATTTAGAAGGTGAAGCAGACCAGTGGTGGACTCTAATTAAGTATACAAGGCCCCAAGAAGAAATTGAATCCATGGAATGGAACGATTTAAAGAACTAGTTTTTCAATAAGTACTTCCCTCATATTATTAGAACAAATATGGAGAAAGAGTTCCTTGAGCTTAATAAAAAGGATGATGAATATATTGGTATATACAAATCGAATTTTAAAAGGCTTGAAAGGTATGAATCTAGCTTTATCATCCAACCTGAAAGTAAAGTTGATCGATTCTTCAGTGGATTAAAACCAAGTATTATAAGGGCATTAGCTATAAGAGACTTCAGTATCTATGAAGAAATTATGCGTTGTGCTATCAAGGTAGAACTGGAATTTGGTGTAACATATCCATCTCATGGTTTTGACAAGAAACAAAACATAGAGTTCAAGGAAAAACCTCAGAACAATGGTAAAAAGAAGGTGAATGTTTCTTTAGGCTCAAAGTGTGGAAATAAGCATCGTGGAGATTGTCTAAAAGGTACTAGAAAATGTTTCAAGGGTGGAAAAGAAGGTCATCAAGTAGCTAAGTGCCAAAGTAATGGGAAAAAGGATTCTAATGACGTGAATAGAGAAAAGACTACAGAAAATACTCCACCAACACTTCAATGATTCAAGTGCAAGGAAATGGGGCATTATGCTAATCAATGCCCTAATCCAAGGGTTAATGATGATCGACATCAAAAACCTCTTAAGGAAAAGGACAATGGGAAGTCACATGAGATCACTATTAGAAATGTTGAGTATGACAATGATGTGGTGGAATGATTATGTGTTTATGTAAAGGGATCTCATTTATAGTATTGAGGTACATTGGAATATCTATGTAATTGTTTATTGTGGTTTTCGATAATTATATGGTACAGGTAACCATGAGAAGTGATTGAAATATTTTTGGAAAGTAGATGATATGAGCATAATGAAGGGATCAAGAAAAAATGAAATGTTTGATAGTATTCATGAGCTCATCATTGATATAAGGACTAAGTGATATGATGGTTTGAGTATATAGAATTTTTGGGATTTTAGTATGTGGAAAAAGTTAACTTTTGACCGCATTCATGTTTTCACTAAGGTTCAACAGGTATTCATTTTTCAAGATAATACATGATTAAGGAATTTAAATGTTTGGAATGTGTCCAACAAGATATATCATAGGATATATGGGGGATAAATGATGGTATTCAATGCTTGTTAAATGACCTTTCTAGTAGTCATTTTCTTTATACTATGAGATCAGATAGGAGTATTTTTTATAAGCCTAAAGGTTAGAATGGATTAAGTTGGACATTAGATAGTATTATTTAAGGATTGAACCTTTTTTTGATATTATTTCTAGAATGCTATAATATTATAGTTTTAGAAAAAGGACAACCTATAGGACGGGCGACAACCCGTTGCGTCAGACAAGGTTGCGGGAATCGAACCCAGAACTGAAGTGCGACAGGCCTTTTTCGCCTACCAATGGCCTACAAGAAATCCCTAGTTAGTAGAAAATAGTTTTATTTTAATAATCACTAGGATAGATAAAGTATAAGTCCATTTTAGCAACCATATATGATTAATCTCAGCATATATGGACTTATGTATATTTAATAAATTGTGCTAAACTTTTTGCGATAGAAAAAGATGGAATGACCTATCAATCTATCGCATGATCTGCTAACACTTCACGAATGAAAAATTCAACTTTATTTCCATTAAGAGATGAAGTGGAAATTGTTCAAGGCACGAACAACAGTGAGATTATACCAAAATCAAGTAAGTATTTTGTTTAAATCAACAATTCTTCAACATTAGGGAAATGATCTTGAGAACTAAAAACGTTATCCTAGTACCCCCATACCTGATGAATTAGATGGTACCTTAAATCATCACAAATTTATGTCTTTGTGATTGATGGATTTTTCATAGCCATGTTCTCTAACACTCTCCATCTGAACATGATGGTTAGATTTCTCTTCCATATCCATATGTTCACATATGTTGTCCTATGCGGAAACCCAGTGCTGAGTTAATTTGGGTGACCGTTATGATTCCAACATTCCTTTTTAAAATAATGTTTTAGTATTCCTTTTTACGATGTGGGTTTCTATGAAAAAAACTTTGATGTAGTAAACAATTTATAACCTCGACGAATTTTGAGGGCGAAAGTCATTTTAAGGGGGTAGAATGTAACACCCCAAAATTTTATGAGAAATATTATTTTTAATTACTTTGATGTCTTGTGTTATACGCTTCACAAAGATTAGCTTGCACTATACACAACACCGTATTATCTTACAGTATACGAGGCTTGTGTTGCACGCAAGATCAACCTTCCTCGATAGCGTGTGTTGCATGCAATACTGAGTTTCATTAAATGAGATATTATTAAAATATTATTACGAACTAGCCGTTATAAATAGTAATACCCACTTTTTGAAATTTTATAAATATTATCTTTCAAAATGGACTTTATTTTTGGATTCGGAATATCGAAATTATCATAGGGTGAATTTTTGGTATTTTTCTAAAAACTTTCAATTTTTGATGAATAGTGAAAACACTGGGTTACTATTTAAAAAACCGACTTTTTATTTAAATAATTATTTATTTTATTTAAATTTATTTTAGGTCAAAATTGATAGATAATACCTATATAAGTTCAATTTAATTAATTGGAGTCATTTTATAATAATTTTAGATATATTAAAATTTTATTGAACTTTTCACTGTCTTTTACCCACCTCCTATGAGAATTTGAGAATTTACATAAAACTTAATTTTACAGCTTCTGTGAGTGGAATTTAAAAAATCAGAGAGACACGGTTCATATCAAGGAGTAAAGTGTGGTTTAATAAGATAAAAATAATTTTTGGTAGATAGTAACTTTTTTACTTTTATTTACCACGGTTATAAGTAAATAGGTTAATTAAGGTTAAAAATGATATTATTATTGCCCAAACACATGTTCTAATTCTATTAGATAAGTATAATTCGACCAAAAAAAACATTAGGAATAAAATATTATCATTTACGTCCACTTGAATTAGATTAGGACATTTATTATTATTTAATTCAATGAAGAGTTAAAAGAGTTAAAATCAAAGATTAATAACAAAAACATTTTTAATATAGGGTTATACAAAAGAAACATTCGACTTTGAATATTCATTATAAATATAAAAATATTTCCTAAATAATAGTATTTTATTTATAATTTTTATACATTAAATAATTTAATTTATTTATGACACAATGATGATGCAGTAATTACCTTATTAATGAAATATTAATATAATTGATGTTATAAATACCCAAAAAACTATAATCTGAGACTTTTTATGAATTCCACTAATTTTATAGGTCAATATGACATGTTATTAATGATTCAATTAAATTTTTTAGAACTCATCATGTTTTCATGATTTTCACAAAAATCAATTACCAAATAGTGTCAAAATTGACATAAAATAGTTTTTACAACAAATATTATATTATTAATTGTTATTATATTCCTAAAAATATAAGGTTCGTCCAAATGACTTAGATAAGGTTATATATATTAATAATGAACCACTTGGGGTTCTTTTAGTTTGTTATAGTATGTTTATTTACAATATAGTGTAAGAAAACAAGAAGACATGGTAAAAGTTAAATTATTTAACTTAAAGTTAAATCTGAACGATAAGGTTAAAATAGTAACCTAAACTTTTCTAAAACCTATTGGTTGAGAAGATTTCGACCCATCCCTACTTTATCTTCGAAATAAGTCACTTTGGATCTATTATAAACCGACTATGACTTTATTATAAAATAATATTTTAAGTTTTCCCTAAAGTGCCCCTCTCCTCCCTTATAAAAAGGGCACCACTTCCCTCTTCTCTTCACACCCTTTTGAGCCTTGAAGCTCTGCCAAACCCTGACAATTCCTCTTACAAACCTCTCTAGTTATATCCTAGAGGTTCTGGTCTTCTCAAAAGACCAATTTTAGTGCCCTAAGAAGAAGTTTAAAGGATGTGCATCGAGGAAGAGGTAATCTCTTCTACCGACTCTTTCAAGTTTCTTTCGTCTTCTACTTACTCTTCTTTAGTTGTTTCATTATAAAGTAATAACATCAGTATTACCTATATACTGATATGTTATTATAAATATAAAATAACCCTATTTCACCTTATATCCATCCTACAAGAAAATTAAATCACCGCGCGTGCGTACGTACGAAATACCATCTCCACGCTGTGGTGTAATCTGTTTTCCACCACCACCTTACATGGATGGGTATAATGGTGTGAAGAATAACTATATATTATTATTATAACATCATACTGATTCTAAGATATTATATCATCCAATACAGTTCCATTCAACAAATATGAGAATGATATCATCGCTCGTGCGTACGTACAGATTACCGTCTCCACGATGCGATGAGATTCATTTTTCATGTTAACCATTCAAGAATTACTATAAAGTATATATAATGAATAATAATGAAATATATTACATGATAAAGCTAATGGATTTATGTATATATATATATATATATGTCATCTACTTAATTCCATTCAAGTCAATAAGGAAAGGAAAACATCGTTCATTCGAACGTACGGCCTACCGTCTCCATGAACGGTGTGTTTCTTTTAATTTATCTATCTAATATATATATATATATATATATGTGATGAATATATATGGTATATAAATCATTTTTTACATTCTGTAAGTAAGTAAATCATGATATAAGTAATAATAGTATCAATAACAACAAGTCCAAACATGTATGACAAATGAAAAGAATATTACCCCAAACGTTGCTTTAACATGGAATTGGCAAATGAACGGGTAATATAAATACATAAGTGAACCGTATATGATTTTATAAATATTATTATGGTTTTGTTACAAGTTAATAATATTTTTAAAACCACTATACAGGAGTCTCGGATACGTATGGATGAAATTAGACATAAGGTAAGGGATAATTTTTCAATCTCATTTTTATCCGAGGTTGCTTATACGTAAGTATTTACTAGGGTTATATTTTTCATCCATGTCAATAAAATGTTTTTCATAAAGTGCTTAATATTATTCCATGTATTTTTAAAGTCATGTTTACCCCTCTTTGACTTTTATTTTGGTGTATGGAAATAATCTTTCTTTTGTTTACCATACATGGTACTTTTTGACTTTTCCGGCAAAAGTACAAGAAGAAAGTTTTTTTAACTTATACGGCATGAATGGATTTATATGATTTTATAACACCTTATTTTAATGAAGATTACTCTACAAGATTTCATGACTATTTTCAGAAAAATCATTTTCTTTTAAAATTGCATGTCATTTTGTGAAAATAAAATGACTTTGAAGAAGAAATGATATTTTCCTCAATAATTTATTTCAAGTGTTTTATCAAAACCATTTTCCATAAAAGATGAAATTATTTCATATGTGTATGTTTCAAGTATAATTTCTCTATGATTTACATGGTTTTACTTTTCTTAAGATGAAATGATATCCATTTGTTTTATATGGATTATGTAATGATGGGATGATGTTTATGAAACTCATTTTATTATTTGGGTTATGATGAATGATTTATGTTTATGTTGTGGCACACATAAGAATGATTTCATTATGAGATGGGTGGGACCTATATCTCCCTCCAATGAATTGGGTAAAGATTTATATATCATGAGATAGACATGGCTAGAATGAAAAGTTAATCTGGTTCAGTGATACATGACTGGAACGAAGAGTGAACTCGATTTAGAAAGGGACTTTGTCCACTAAGATGGTCTTGGAAGCAATGTCTTGGCTACTATGGAAATCATATCATGTGATTAATGGTTTCCATAATTATATGTTTTATTCCCATGCTATTTTATCATGATTGATGTTCCATTATGATATATGCCTTACGTACTTCCAAGATTTATGTCTTTGCTCAAGATTTTGATGTTTAGATTTTATGTTAAAGTTTTTGCATTCAAATGATTATGGATTGTTTTATGTTCTCTATGTTTACCCTTACTGAGAATTTGATCTCACCCTTTATATGTTTTCTATTCCCCAGGATATAAGGAATGGTTTTTGGTAAGAAAACAAAAGGGGATGATCTTTATGGGAGATGTTGAAGATCTTTCACCATGATTAGAAGATTATTTTTACGAGTTTCCAAAGACACTAAACTGTTATGGTATTTGTGTGTTTTTTTGTTATATATTAAGTATTCCTCAAAATTAATGTAATTTCCATGTACGTCAAGTGTGGGGTCTCTACAAGATTATTATTGGTGTTTCAAATAATTCCATATATCTTTCATGTATTTTATAATTTAAACAGTGATTTGTATCAATATAATCCCACAATAATGTTCCCTTTATAAATAAGCTAATTAATAAGTTAGTATGAAACATTGAAAACTCGTATTATCATGGTTCCCCCACATACTATGTCCATAATCCTCACACTATATCGACCTATGCTTCATATGATCTCTTATATCTAGTTCCAACTCGTCCTATCTATGATTATCATCCATACCATGCTCAACCAAGTTGTAAATCATAATGTCACATAGTGCTAGACTTTTTATCAGTAGGGGTCTAGTGGTTTTCCTAGTTTTATATATTTATTATTATTATTTATAAAATAAATCCAATATATTCACTGACCAAATTATGTACAATATCACCATGACATGGTTTGTTCCTACTAATAAACTCTATAATCTAACCCAGTCATCCCCTCATACTTCAATATTCTCAAATAAACTATATTCCAATTTAAATCTAAGACATTGATCTATAGAGATATCAAGATATCCCTTTGAATTTTTTCCTCTACTGCGTCCTTGTGTTCTCCTTCCCTAAAATTTTCATAAATATCCCTACATCACTAAATTAATTATCAATGAACTTTCTCACATCACTAAATATTCAATGTCATATCATACTATAATAAGCAACCTCTTAATCTATTGTCAACAAATCCAATGAACAACCTATTTGGTTACATCATTCCCCCATAGGATTTAATTAAAAATACATCTATATAATTCATGAAAATTGATAGATAACAAAAACCTATTCCTATATTTAATTCAAACCAAGACATCTCAATGATGTCCTTTTCCTTTCTATTTCTAATCCTTTGTAAATAAATCACAAAGGGTATTATCATCTAGAATAAAAAAGGGACATATTATCCATAGTTTATTAATAAATTACCTCCCACTTTTTAGGTTTCTCTATATTTTCATTTAAGTTTTATCCCCCAATTTTTTTTGCACTCCATGGGGGTTCCTTTCAGATATATTATTTATTTATTTTAACATATATCTTTCACTATATATTCATGAGAAATAAATATAATTTCATACATTTAATTTTTTAACACACTTATTTATTTTAGCTGTATTATACTCAATAAATTCACGTTGGTGAATTTATCACTACGAAATGAATCATCACCAAATACCCCAAGCCTACTAATTCAGATATCAATGTAAGAAACAATTGTTTTTTTATAAGTTCAATTTTTCCTATATAATTCACCAATTTTTCATAAACCACTTGAATCTAATAAAATTCCTTCAATAACACACTAAATATAACATTAATAGCATTATTATAAAAACATTAGTTCATAAATAGTAAAGGACAATTGTATGAATAGTTATACCTCAAAAACCATTATATTTTGTTTTATTTATATGCATTTTCAAATTTAAGATAATATTAAAAAACTGTTAAGTAGTCATCACCAAC
The DNA here is from genome assembly GCA_963277665.1 of Viscum album. Classification (NCBI taxonomy): domain Eukaryota; kingdom Viridiplantae; phylum Streptophyta; class Magnoliopsida; order Santalales; family Viscaceae; genus Viscum; species Viscum album. The sequence continues at coordinate 1,861,997,141 of OY728123.1, read as the reverse complement.
TCCCTCTAAATTCTTTTAATTATTGACACCATATTGGGAGATAAGTTTTGACTTGGGGATTAGCAAGTCTGAAAAAAATTCTTCCAAATTCTTTTTGGTATCTTGAACGAAAAAAAATTTATGCCAAATTTTTTAGTATGTAAACAAATAATAATCTAATTTATTTAAAATTTCTACTTCATCAACTAATATATCTTCTCTTTCTGGTGTTTATATACAACATGATAAATTTCTTATTGTCTCTATTTGTCCTTAATCGTGTATTGATACAAAAAGAACCTTTAAATATAGCTTTATCACCTATTCAAAATTACATTAGGATCTAAATCATTGAAAATTATTTATTGTAGCATAAAACTTCTAATTCAACATATAAATTCCAATTAGTTGTTCAAAACCTCCTTGATGAGTCAAAACTATAGCCTCTATATATCTTATTTAGGCCTGATACCAAAAAACATATTATATTATCATTGACTCCACAAAAATCATATATCTCTTTTCTACTCCCTTACATGTTCTGTTTTGGAATAATCACACCATAGGGGTTGTATCCATCCCTTAAGTCTACATAGCCATCAAAAGATATTAGAGATATTTAACTATATAGGATATGGGTACCTATGACATCCTCATTTATCTAATTATATTTAGTCTTGATGGACTAACCTATTGTTTACCACATTCTTCCTAGCTTTCTTAGTCGTTAGCTTTACAATACCACTAAAGAAAAATTCATTCTGGATACATTATTGGGTTTTATTTATCTTTCCCATATTGGTTATCATCTTTGTAGTGATAATAATCACACTTATGCATATTAATTATTTTTCATCAACACTAGTCCATATTTTTTCATTCTACCCCCTTCATGGGAGTTCTCTTCCTCCAATAATCATATTTTTATATGTGGTGTAGTTTTTGATACTAGTGTGGCATTCATCATTTTTTTCTTCTTGAATTTATATAAGAGAAACATTGGACTAATTTATCTTTGGTGATTCGTTCTTAGTATATTTATCTACCTTTATAATAGATAAACTATCCTCATTACTTTAATTATATTTTTTCTGTATTACTTCTCATGAGGGATACAGTGAGTTCACCATCGTAGGTTGTTGATAAACCTTTCATTGAGCTTCACATTTTTTACTTTAAAATATAATATATTTTTATTTTACATTATAATTTATTCATTATAAATCCATTACTTTTATGTCATAGGAAAAAAATAATTTCTATTGAGGTCTCTATCACTCCTCTGATTACAATTTATTTAAATATATAAATGTTTTGAATATATAAAATATCTCATATTAAAACTATACCTCTTGTTCTGGTTTCTTGATTGAGATGTTGTTGTAGCATATTTCCTTCTACCTTTGTGCCCTTGAGATTATAGGAATGCACTTATTATGTGTCCCTTTATTCTACAAAAGTGTAATTACAATGATAGAACCTTTTAAGAGTATTTATTTCTAGATTTAGAAAGTAAATTTCTTTTAATCACTAATTCACAATATTCAATATTTCATTCTCTAATTATTGAATTTTCATTATAGTTAACCTTATTTGTTTAATAATAGGGTTTGAACATATCTATTAATTCCTTGATTTTATAATCCTTCTCCTTTAACTAAGAAACCATTTCCTTCGTTTTTTAGCTTTATTCCATTCCATATTATCTACTCTCTTCAATTTTGTGTCCTGAGAGGGAAAATGTTTTCCTTCAGATATTTCTCAATGATCATATACTTTATAATCTATTAATAATGTTCATTAAGAAGATAATGTTTTCCTTTTCTTTATGAATTAATATTCTAAAGTCATAATTTAAATCTAAATATACTTTTTTATCATTTTATTCTCCATACATTGATCTTTACTTAATGTAAGGTTTGGTTCCTAAATAATTTCCCATGTATCTAATCATTCATATAGGGAATGGATCTAATTTTATATTTTGAATAAAAATTCTATATATTGATTAATAGATTTCATGGAAATATCCTCCATGGACACATCATTATCTCCTACTTACATGGGTGAATATAAAATTCCATATTTCTATAAATCCTCAAAAAATAATTTTTGATTCAAGTTTAACAATTAGTTAAAAATGATTCACCTTAATTGGGGTGTTCATATTTGTAAGAGCTTTATTATTATTATTTTTATACTCACTAACATTAAAAATAATTTAGTATTCTCAATATTTATACACTATTATTAATTAAAACTATATTTTCAATATTATTCTTAGAAGTGTTCCAAAACCTTCTTCACTCCCACTAATTTACCATAAATGAACTCTTCAGTCTTCCACATCTTGAATGAAATTCCACAACATTTAGTGTTCTTGTAAACATCATTATAATATAATATAATCAGGATATTCTATTATTAATCATCACCAATGAGTTAACTAATATTTTTCGAATAAAAATCTTAATGAATGTACTCTAATACCTCCAGGCCATAAGCCAAAAGAATCAAAATTATTTTATTCTAAAAACTATCATATTTAGTACCTATAAAAACTATATTATTTTTCATATATTACATGCATAAAAAGTTTATTTATAAATGTATATAAACTTAAATTCATAACCCTTAGTCTCTGATAATAAATTTTAGGACAAGAATCACCTGGAGAACTCTTAGAGGGGTGAATCAGGGGGCATTTTGATTATAATTTTTCCTTTTTCATTCATCCTCTAAGGCTATTCAGATATTTTTACTTTTTTAGATGTGATTTATTAATCTATCATTATCATATACCTCTTTCCTTGATTTATAAAACATATACAACATGTAAATCACACTTTAAAAATAGTGATTTTACTTCATTCTCCACTAATGGATAATCAAATGATTAAACACTGATGATGTGTTGATGTACTCAAATATAACACTATTCATCATATGTGTTACAAATAATTATAGAAATTCACACTATAAAATTTGGGGTGATCACTCTTCTTGTCCAATGATGCACTTCATTAATACAAGGTATAAATAGTTTTAATAAATTTTGGACTTATTTAATGGTTGATGGATGTTTTGGTCTATCTATATTTATAAATAGACATTTATTACATCATAAATCCTCATTTGACACTCCTATGAACAATTCATGTTCTACTCTTCCTTCATCAATCCAATATGATACTAACACCTAACTTTGAGAGTTAAATTTAATTTTACGTAATAATTTTTTTTAGAACATTCTTATTCTAGATGAAGATAATTTTTTGACATGAATTATGCTATGTCCTTCCTTTTTCATGAACTAAATATTGTAATTTGATTCTTCCTCGGTCTACCTTTAATGATTACTCTTGAATTAAACTAGTTATTGAAATGAAATTATCTTGTATTTAACTTTATTATTCTCTAAAATTTAAAAATTAAATATGTTCTCTTCCTATTTTTATTCTATGGTCTGAATATCATAATTCTATTTGAATTCACCCTTATTCCAAAACTATTAAAATAAGTTCAAACAATCACATCCAACACACATACCATTTTTATTAATGGTTTGGATCACACCTTATTCCTACAGCCTCAGAGATCATGTCAAGTGTCCCATATGATTTTATCATGGTCCAAAAAACTTTTTAAATTTGAATAAATCGCTTATGATATGGCTCTGTGATCTCCACCATTGTATAAAAATGATTCCTATATTTTCAAAAAATTTAGGCCTATTATGGTGTGGTAACATATAAAATTCCTATTTTATGGATCTATCTTAGAGACATGGTTTATACAGTATATCATATTCTCCATATATTACGATTCTTGTGACTATTTTAAATCATGAATTTTAATGAACCATGACTAACCATGGAATGGGGTCTCAATTACAATGGAACATAACTCTTCCTTAAAAGCACTATCTAACACAGATAGATCTATGTATACCTTCTTATTTTGAATAAACACTTAAAATTTAAATTCTCAATATGCCTTATCATATAGTGTAGTGATTCTAAGATCACCCATGTCAAAAGGTTTTATACATGTCCTCTACAACTACCAAAAAAAACTATATTATTTTACCATTTTTACATTGGTACTTTGGAATTAGAAAATGGTGACCTAAACAATGTTGTGTCAAACTTATACCCCTGTCAAAGTCACTATAGCTTCCAATACTGCATGGTATCTAGTGGTTGTATATTTTTCATTCAAATATACAAATCCTGCAATTCAATAAACCAATAACCATGCTCTCAAAACACATTCAACTAAGACCATGTCTTCGACAATACCTATTTTTCTTCCTTATTTATACAAGGAAGCTTCCAAATAATAATATCATGCACCATGGAATGGTGAAAATTTTCTTTCTTGTTTGGAGTCATTATGGCCTCATATGTGCATGGAAATACTACCATCGTTGTTTTCCAACAAGCCATTTATCTTCTAAAAATTTAAAAATTTGAATAGTGATCTATATATGATAAATCTCATATTTAGGTTACCTTTATAAATAAACTATATATTTAGTATTAACATGACATCAATATTTCATTTCCTACCCATGGTATCACCCCAAACTAACACCACTATCGCCCCACAATACTGACTAGTGCTGCGAATGATCTTATTTATCTAGCATCAACTTGCACTAACTATAATTGTTTATTAAACCATTATCACACGGGGGAATGTCCTTGTTGTCAAATAGTGCTAACCTTGATCTAGTACAGTGGATAAAGGTAGGTCTACCTTTTTCTCTGTATTTTATTATTTTTTAAATTAACACTTTCATATTCACTCACCGTGGTGTGGAAAACATCTCCACAGTAGGGTTTGGTCAACTCAGTAGCCTCTAGAATTTAACATAGTCATCTCTTTATACTTCAAGAGTCTTTAAGACATGCTATGATACTTCAAAATCAATAACATTTATATAAATATATATAATGGTTTATATTTGTATTTCTCTTTTATTCATTCCTTGTATACCCTTTCTTAAATTTTCCTGGAACATCCTCATATTACCAAATTCATAATGAATATTCCCACATAATTAAATCTCTACTATATTCTCATACTCCAAGGAACAACCAATTTGGATATTTCTGAAAAATATAACACATAATTTTTTGGTTGAAAGATAAATATAACTGGTAATGGTTTACAATAATCTTTTAAAATTTAAATAATTTAATTCAAAACATTAATGAAACATAGTAGGCAGCCCGAGAATAACTAGTACACCTGAATTTTCTACGAAGTGGCCATCAAATACTTCTTCAAGGGACACCAGTTAGGTTTATTAGGATTAAATAACACTTAATCATGTATTTACATACAATAATAAACAGTAACCTATGATTTTCTTGTATTAAATCAAAAACCATGTTTACTATGAAATAATGAACATATAACTTCCACCATATATATCTGAAGATATTTTCATTAATCTAATGTTTAATAAAATTTATTGAGAATAATCCAAATGACTCCTTCATCTTATATGAATCTATAGTTAATGAACATCCTAACATTTTTTGAGATCCTCCTATTGTCCATGATATATACTATCTCTTAGTATAAAATTAGGAAGAATAATAGATCTTTGGGAAAATCAGTAGAATCTGTACATTCCATTTTCATAGGTTTTGGCCAATTTATATCAGACATGGGAAAACATATCAAGACATTATAAATTTACTATATTGTTATGAAATGTTCAAGTAATTCTATGGTTACAATCACATTTTAACCATCGGCTATATGTGAATGTATTTAACATTTAAATGAATTCATTTTAATTTAAAAAACAATCCATTATATGAAACATTAATAAATAATAATAACTTTGTGAAACATGATCTAAATTTTTAAGTATAATATTATACAACCTATTTTATCATATAATGTCATGTAACCCATATCATAACATTTATTGAATTCCTATATCATACTCTATGAATAGGAAAGGGAGTGTTGTGATATAACTTATATAATACATAAGGATATCCCCTAATAAATATAAAAGATGTCTCGATTTCACCTAGTTCATTAACTATTACATACACATATGTTCCCATATGGTATAGCTTAAATAAATCATATTTATATATGTATTTATGGTATATCATCATCAATATCCATCTTTCCCTAAAGCCTCATAAACTACGTGTTACTTCACCTTATGTCATATTATATAAAACAACTCTTATAATAATTTGGAAAAAACCTTGTGTATATTTTAAAAAAAAATTATAAACCTTTCACCAATTTCACATTATATCCCATTATATGTTATACTTTTTCAATGTCCATCTGAAACTCATTTTTTATAATTTTTAAAACATTTTTAGAGAATATATCTATGTTTCATAAAGCTTAATACCCATTCAATAAAACATAAATTCTTACCCCATTGGTCTTTGAATCATTGATAATAAATTTGAATTCTTAGATTCATACATTTAAGAAAAGGTAGTCCTCTTCTAAAGACAGAGTGCTACTAAAACTACAAAGGTATCTGGAATGATATTTATTATACATGGGTATCTGTATAACAATTTCAACTAGTTCTATCCTATAAAATTAGGAATAATAATATGTTCCCTTTTTTAATACATTAATTAACTATAATACATGGAGTATATCAATATCATAGGAATACTCATGCATTATAAAATTTTCAAGTTTAAACTCTCCATATGGATAAACACATCATTTTTCAGTCACCCAGATAGATAATCACATCACATTCCCCTTATAAAATATATGATTACATCATATATCTCTTATATATGTATCGATGTATACTCCTTTACTATATAGAAATCAAGGGCCATGATGTCATGAAATTTTTAGGAGATGAAACATATCATATTAATTAAACTCGTCCAATAACATTAATAGTAATATACCCAACCACCACTTTATTATATCATACATAAGGATATAGTAAGAAAGGAATACAAGTATAACGGTTCACATTATTGGCATCATGTCTGATAATTGGTTATATAGAAATTAAAATATTAAACATGTTCCCCTATTCTACTAAAGACATAGTGTAAAACAGTCCATGTTGTATACATCATGGATCATCTGGAATATAAAAATCATTATATACCACATAAACATATTTTATATGTTGATGTGAAATCTTAATTTTAACATTTACTCTCAACCCATAATACTCCATCAAGAAAATAATCTATGGATAACTCAATATCACACTTTGAGATATTTTTTTATTTTACTTCACATATATATGTTGCCAACATAAAATGATGACAAATTGGATATTTCCTTGGTATCAAATTAAAAATTTATTATTCCTAAACTAATTTATAAAAATTAAACAAATACATACATATTATCTAGTGTCACATCACATATGAAATATTATTAGAATACCTTATATTAATTTCAATTTTAAGACTCCGTTAAACTCATTACTTATTGATGTAATTCCTACCACATAATTTTGAGGCCATCAAATAAGACCATCCCGTTAAACACTTCAAAGATAATATCTAAAAATAGATAAATTTTTAATAATGGATATATTAGGAATCATATTCCATACATTAAGTTTTTGAATAATTATTCAAACTTATTTACTCTACTATATCCAATATTATGATTTTAATAACTTCTTTTGACAACCTATAACCCCTTATAATATCATTAGAATTTTCTTGGAACTCTATAAAAAAGAATCTTCGAGATCATCATGGAATCAAAATGTAACTCCTTTCATTATTTGTGTAAGTTATCATATTGTAAGTTTGTTAGTTTTAGATATTATATGGATTATTTTTTAGACCAAGCGCTGAGACAAAATGAAATTATAAGGATCTATATGCCCGGAATAAATTTTTGAAATATATTTACTATATTCGATAGAACATAAGCACTGTAAAGATATGACCCCAGTTACCCGGAGCTAGGTCCTTATTACATTACATTAGAAATATTTCAATAATGTTGTATCACAATGAAATGAATGTCTTCGTATATTTGGAAATAAGATACACATATAATTTTAGCATTACATCATGAATTGAAACACTACACTAAATTATTCCATTAGAAACATCCAAGCCTCCTAGATTATGCTTACAAGTCACTCATAACTAACTTCTTTATACCCTGGGAAAATAAAAAATAAGAAAGGGGTGATCTCAAATGCTCGGTAAGAGTAATAAATATATTATAAGATAACCTAAACATAAAAATTAGTCATGGTGAATAATTGAAAACACATTCCTTTACAAATAATAAACTTGAACACATTATGGAAGGAATATGATCTGAGAAAATAATGCCAACATAAAACATAATCATGGGTATTCTACTAGTCAAATAACCAAATAAAAATTAAACTAATAGAATCATAATTAGGTATGTGTGTATGCCAAAAACTATGAAACATATTTTCCAGGCCTCAGCCAAGACGTCTAAAATGATTAAGGCCTTTCCCAAAACCATATATCAAAAATGGGAAAGGCCTCAGCCATGTCCACGTCTATTTGTCTCATGAGACATAATGATACATCGAGGGGGTATAGTGGGACCCAACCATCATGTAATAAGTCCAATTAATTCCTCATATGAGCGGGCCTAAACATAAACAAGATATTCATCCATATTGAAACTAACTTATGAAATGTAAATAACTTTCCCTGAACATTAAACTTAAACACTAACCATTCAGAGTAAATTGGTGAATGGTTTTAGGATAGCACATCCATAATCAAACTAGTAATAACCATAAAATTAAATATGTTAGATTATATCATAACATATTACTCCCAATAATTCATAATAATCAACAAGAGTGTTGAAACAGACGAAAATACTCTTATAAAATCATTTAGTAATTCTTGAGATAAATACACTTTTATTTTGAAAAGAAGAGTTATTTTGGAAAACATTTTGTATAAAATCAGAAGTAAACTAAGATAGTATTTTAACAATAAAATGAGTGATTTTATAAAGATAATTTTTTCCAAAAACATATTATAGAGTTCCCTTGAAAATAGTTAAGAATTTGAGAAATTCCCGTGAAATGGTAAACTATTTCGGAAATAATTTTCAAAGTTCCTATTTCAACATGTAAATCCCCATAAAATAAGGAAGGGTTCTGGTTGGTAAAAATATATAGAAAAATAAAATAGAACTTATGTGTATTATATAATAATATACAAGAATTTCATTGACATATTTAGACTCTAAAAGTAACCCGAATGAAAATGGAGGTTCGGGTGAAAAACCCTTACCTGAAATCCGAATGTGTTATGCTCTTGAACATAAGGTCCTAGAATATAAAATTAGACTTATTAATTAATTATTTAATAACCTATTATACATTTATTTAGTTTATAATAATTATTTTTAGTTCATTTATGTTCTTATAGATAAGTTATTATATTGAATTATGTCATTCCAGAGTGTTTGTTTTCTTGATTTTCATAACTAGTTCAATTGTTTTTAAGTAATGGAGTTTAGGTGGAATGGATGTGAATCTCCAGAATTGAAATTAAATATTTTTTATGAATATACATACGTTTTAATGGTAATTTATATCATTTTGTTACAAGGAAAAAGGATGAATCATTAGATGAAATATTAATGACATTCACTTAGATTATTTTAGAGGTATTTTGATTATTAGTAATTAGTTTGGTCATATGATTTAATAATATATATGTATAATAGTTCATGAATATTAATTTAGTTATAATACATATATGTTAGTCTGGTTAAACCATAAAAATGGTTTCATGACCATTAATTATGGAGAAATTGAAGAAGAAACTTCATCGTCCATGAAGGTTATTAATTGGAACCTCCTAGACATTGATTTTGTTTATAAAATAAAAGGGATAGAGTGTGAATATTGAGGGTGGTTCTTATATTCACATGATTTAATTACAGTATATATTTCATAATAGATTTATCATGGTCATTTGAATAGATTATGTGGGAAGAAGATAACAAAATAAGAAAACTTGAAATGAAACTAAATGAAAAAAAAGATTATTTACATTTTTTAAAAACTGCCTTGAGAACCACTTTTAGGGAAGGGGTTTTGGACTTTTTAAAAGACCAAGAGCTTATTGGATGTGGGGAGTGACTAGGGAAGGGTAATTGAGCAGATGTTTGAGGAGATTCAAGTCTTAGAAGAGTTAAGATAATAGGGAGTGAGGGGGGTTATAGTGTAGGGGAGGAGTAAATTTTGAATATTTTAATCATTATTTTATTATTTCCCTCAATACAACCAATAGTGTTATTTTATGTGACCCCAAATAGTAATAATTGCATGTGAGTTCAAACCAAGCATCCTAACATCACATATGATGTCAAAAATAGTGTATTTAACTAATAATTTGTATATACGGTATTTTACCGTATTTCATTATTCATTAGAAATTCATGAATTTCATAAAAATCCCAAAATTTCACCGCAACCATTTTTTGACGTGTAGAATTTAAAAATGAACTACATTTTTCAAAAATAATTTTATAAATATTATTAACTTATTTTTTTAAATAAAATCAAATTTAATTCGAAAAATAACAATTTTAAGGTAAAATTAGTATTATATCACATTGAAAAATTAATTAAGATCTCATTATCTTATTACCATAAGAAAATAGAATAATATCATTATTTACTATTCATAAAAGTCATATTACTATTCATATTACTATTCATAAGGTTATATTACTATTCACCAAAAATCAAGTTGGTACTATCAGACTTCAAATGACTTACTAATCACAACTCTAGATGACCGTTTTTCAAAAGTCAAATCATAGAAGTGGAAAAGTTGTGTTTAAGAGATATAATATAAAATGTGTTGTTTTGTAGGGACTCTATGTTTCATGAATTCAATATTTATTTTCAAAACCTTGGGGTGTTACATTTACCCCTTCTTACAAAAATTTCTTCCTTGAAATTCACAGAACTCTACCTCAAAAAAAGATTTGGGTAGGTCTTCAACATAAGCTCTTCATGCTCCCATGTCGCCTCTTAGATTTTAGAAATCCTCCAAAGTATCTTTACTAGACGAGTCGTCTAATTCTTCAACACATGTTCTTTAGTGTCCAGAATCTAGATAGGCTCTTCATAGTAAGATAGGTCAGGTTCCAACTCTATACCATCAGAAGTGAGGACATGTGTTGGGTCTAGCATGTACACTCTCACTAGTGAGACATGGAACACATTGGGTACTTTGGACAAGCTAGGAAGTATATCCAAACGATATGAAACAGTTCCAATTCTCTTCAGAATTGCAAAAGACCCAATGTACCTAGGGCTCAGTTTACCTTTCTTTCCAAATCAAATAATTCCCTTCCATGGAGATACGTTCAAGAAAACGTGATCTCCCACTTGAAATTCCAGACCCTTCCTTCATTTATTGTAATAAGTCTTTTGTTGGATTTGTGTTGTTTTGATAAGGCCTTGAATAGTCTTTACCTTTTCTATTGTTTCCCCCAAAATCTCTAGACCCACAATCCTCCTTTCTCTAATTTCATCCCAACAAGTTGGTGTACGACATCTCTCTTTGTACAATGCTTCATATATCGCCATTTGAATACCTAAATGGAAACTATTATTGTATGAAAACTCCACTAAAGGTAAATATTGATCCCACATACCTTGAAATTTAAGTTAACATGATCTCAACATGTCCTCTAAGTTTTGGATCGTCCTCTCAGATTTCTCGTCAGTTTATGGGTGGTAACAAGTACTCAATCAATGTTTGGTATCCACATCATTCTGAAGACTTTTCCATAATTTCCTTGGAAACTGTGGGTCACGACAAGACACAAATGAGAGAGGCTCTCCATGAAGTCTCAGAACTTCATTGATATAGAGTCTTGCTAAGTTCCCTAGTGGAAAATCCTTCTTTATAGTGAGGAGATGTGTAGATTTCGTAAGTCGATCCACAATTACCCATATTGTATCATTATTCATTGGAGTTATGGGTAATCCAATGACAAAATCCATGGTGACGTCATCCAATTTCCATGTAGGAATAGGTAGAGGTTGCATGAATCCTTTTGGGTGTTTCCTTTTTACCTTCACTTATTGACAGACTAAACATCTTGATACATATTCCACAATTTCCCTCTAAAGGTTATCCTACCAGAAATGTTCCTTCAAATATCAATACATCTTAGTTCTACCATGATTTATAGAGAAACTCAAACTATGGGTATCATCCAATAACTCCCTTTTTAACTCAGGTATATCTGGATCATAAATCCTCTTCCCAAATTTCATAACACCATCTTCATGCACAAAGTCATCCATCTTCCCATCTTTTAGTGCATTAATTTTATTTTGTAGGTTCTCATCATGAGGCTAAGAACTTTTAATCCTTTCTAATAAAGATGGTTTGGAAACTTAATGAAAATGTAGTGATGTTTCACCTTCTTTGATAATTACCATATCCATACTCACTAGATCCATGTACAAAGGATCCTTATCAATCCTCATCTTGTTGATAACCCCATGATCTTTTCTTCTCAATGCATCAGCTACCTTGTTTGACTTTCTTGGGTGGTAGTGTATAGTACAATCATAATCTTTTAGTAGTTTGAGCCATCACTGTTGCCTCATGTTGAGTTATTTGTATCAGAAGATATACTTTAGACTCTTGGGATCCTAATATATCTCACACTTTTCATCATTAAGATAATTTATCCCTATCTTCAGGGAAAATATTACCAGTGCTAACACAAGATCATGAGTGGGATAGTTTTTCTCATGAATTTTCAACTACCTTGATTCAAAAGAAATAACTATATCATTCTACATAAGTACACAACCAAGTACATTATTTGATTCATCGTTAAAGATCACAAACCCATCATTCTCTGATGGTAGGGTTAGGATCAGAACATTCACTAATCTCTTCTATAATTATTCAAAAAATTCCTCACATTAATTTTCTCATATGAAGTTAACCCCTTTACGTATAATCTTGGTCATTGGGTTGGATAAACGAGTGATGTTCTAAACAAAATGCTGATAATAACCTGCTAAACCTATAAAACTATGTACCTCAGTTAAGTTCATTGGAGTAGGAAATAATGTCACAACCTTTATCTTCATAGAATCAACAGATATTCCATCTTTAGAGATAATGTGGGCCCGAAAGGAAATTGATATAATCCAAAATTTACACTTGAAAAACTACACATATAATTCATTTCTTCTAAAAGTATTTTGAATAGTTAGCAATTTATTTACATGATCTTCATAGATTTAGAGTACACAAAGATATCATAAATAAATACCATCACAAATTCATTAATATCTTCGATGAAAACTATATTAATTAGATCCATGAAAATAGAGAGTGCATTAGTCAGTCCAAAAGGCATTACTGTAAACATGTAATGCACATACCTAGTTTGAAATGCTGTTTTTGGAATGTCTTCCTTCCTCACAAGGAACTGTTGATATCTAAATAAAAGATCAATCTTCAAAAATATTGGGCTCCATGAATTTGATCAAATAAATCATCAATGTGAGGTAGGGGATAGTTGTCCATTATTTTTATATCATTTATCTCACTGTATTCATTACACAATCTCATAGACCCATATTTCTTCAAGAATAGGGTCTCTCTATAGAGAAACACTAGGGAGAATGAATCCTTTATCACTCAGTTCCTCCAGTTATTTCTTAAGTTCAACTAACTCCACAGTGTCCATTCTATAAGGGTTATTTTATATGGGATTTGAACCATGAATTATGTCAATGGAAAACTCAATTTCCCAATCTAGAGGATTTCCAGGTAAATACTTTGGAAAAACGTCCACATATTCTTGCAAAATTGGTACATCCTCTATTTGAACATTATTTTCCTCACCCATAGTTATTTCATTCCGTTCCTACCCAACAATTGAATTCAGTAGAGCTACTAGGGGTGGATCCAGATGAGAATCAGATGGTGATGTTTTTGTCCTAAAGATAAGGGATTCCACATCATCCTAAAAAATTGTAACCACCTTCTGCTTGTAATAAATTTTTACATCATGGTTTGAAACCCAATCCTTTCCAAGGATTATATCAAATTCAATCATGGTTATGACAATAAAATCCTCAGATAAATCATGTATATATTCCATAATGGGGACTACCTAACATAACTTTATTGCAATGATACTTACTTTATGAGTTTTTACTGACAACTCCATTATTAAATAAAATTGGAAATATCTAATATTCATGGAAAACTATGAAGATATGAAAGAATGTGATGATCCCGAATCAAATAAATCATTGGCTAAGGTTAAGGAAATGATCAAAGTACCTTCCACCACATCATTAAGAACTTCAATATTAGTGGGTGTGATCACATAAGCTTCTCCATACTCCCTTGGACTTTTCTGTTGCATGTTTCCTTGACACCTTGTACAATCATTAGAATAGTGTCCCATCTACCAAAAATTATAGCATTGAACTTTAATGGATTATTTCTTCCCCTTCAAATCACCAGTAATATGGCCTTTCTATCCACATTTTTCGCATACTCCTTTTCCCTTTAAATAGGCACTAAGGTGTTTCCTTCCACAATTATCATAGGGTGGAAATTCAACTCTTTCCTTCTTCCATATTTACTTATTTTCTCTTCTAGAGTTTTCAGCAGTACTCTTCTTCTCTTGCATTCCCAAAAATTCATAAGACTTAGAGAATTCATTTTCCACCTTGATAACACATAAAACTATATCTTCATATGATGAGAAACTTTGAGAGACTAGATCCCTTTAGAAGAATGGTTTTAAACCATCAAATAATCGATTAATTTTCTCCTTGGATTTCATATGTAGTCCAAAGTACGTATTTATTACCTTGTGAAGTTAGCTTCATCCTTTTCAACATTCTCATTTTCCTTTTAATTCAAATTCGGAAATGTCATTTTCATATCTGCTAGTTGTTCATAAGGAATGAATTTCCCTAAGATAATTTCCTTAAAGTCCCTCCATTTAATATCTTCTATATATTCCTCATCATTTTTTAGGATTAATGACCACCATTGATCCCAATATCCTGACATATGATAAACATCCATGGTGAAGTTTTATCTTTTGTTACATCCTAAAGAGAAAAATATCTTCTCTAGGGATCTTATCCACTGCTCAGTTACAAATGGGTTTATAGTCCCATAGAATGATGGAGGTTGTTGTCACATAAAGAGATCTAACAAATATCCTCCATGTTTTGGATATGGATCATCCATATGGGAAAGGATATTATTCATAACCTGAGTATATAGTCTCAGTATAGTAATAAGTTTCTCCTCACCAGTTACAGCTCTAGAGCCAACATCATCATCTTGCATCGGAGGGAAATCCCTACAAGGGATACATGTGTTCATGGGGTTTTCATTCTTTCCACTAGGGTATAGTTCTAGATAATGTCATAAAATAAATTAGGCTATGAATCATAATGTATAATATTAACATAAATAAATACTTAGCATAAATTGAAATCCTATGCATGACTAACCCCCTAATCATAAAAATGGTTTCTTTGAGGAAAAATTTACATTTAGATCTTTCATAATGTATTGTAAAGAAAATGTGAATTATTCTAATCATATACCATGGGATATTCTAACCAGGTGTTCATTAAAGACTATTGTCGTGTACTAGGATACCCTAGGTCAAGTCCAAAACTCCTTGTCGAAGTTTTCACTCCTTGTCATAGTTTTCACTCCTAGGAACATCTGTGCCAGAACCACGTCCTCTTGTAGTATTCAGACAACAATATATTTTCTAGAAAGATCCACATAATCCATTCCATACAAAAATACTAGGATTTTATTATATGATTATCTGCAAATAAAATCTTAGGTATTTGTTCCCTAATCTATGTTTTCTAAATCAAGTTTTCAAGTTGTCTATTAAACTTCCTCTTATACAAACAATAAAGACCTGACCCTAGTTTCTTGGAGCCATTTCCTTATTACATTAAATTGGAATGATTACAAGAATGGCGTATCTCAAAGGAACGAATAGTTTAGTAGATTTGGAAACAATATACATATATAAGTTCAACATTACATCATGAAATGAAAAACAACACTAAATTATTCCATTAGAAACATTATAGCCTTCTAGATTATGACTGCAAGTCACTCATAATTTACCTCTTCATATCCTAGGTAAATGAAACATAAGAAAAGAGTGATCTCAAATGCTCAATAAGAGTAAGAAATACAGCATAAGATAACATAAACATAAAAATTAGATGTGATGAATAATTGAAAACACATTCCTTTACAAATAATAAACTTTAAAACATTATGGTAGGAATATGAGCTAAGTAAATAATGCCAACATAAAACATAATCATGGGTTTTCTACTAGTCAAATAACCACATGAACATTCAATTACAAGCTTTATAATTAAGATGGTTAATATTCCATACATTTTGAAACATATTATTAAGGCCTCGACCAAGACGTCTAAAAATGATTAAGGCCTCGGCCAAAACCATATATCAAAAATGGGAAAGGCCTCATCCAAGTCAACGTCTATTTGTCTCATTAGACCTACCGATGCATCACAGGGATATAGAGGCCCCCACCCATCACATAATATGTCTAATACATTCCTCATATGTGTGGGGATAAACATAAACAACATATTCATTCATGTTGAAACTAACATATGAAATGTAAATAGCATTCCCCAAACAATAAGCTTAAACACTAACCATTCAGAGTAAATTAGTGAATGGTTTTAGGATAGCACATCCACAATCAAACTTGTAATAAAATATCCAATTAAACATGGTAGATCATATAATAAAATATTTATCCCAATAATAAATAATAATCAATAAGAGTGTCGAAACAGACGAAAATACTCTTATAAAATCATCGAGTAATTCTTGAGATAAATACTCCTTTATTTTGAAAAGAAGAGTTCTTTTGGAATGGTATTTGTATAAAACCAGAAGTAACGTAAGATAGTATTTTTTTCTAAAAAATGAGTGATTTTATAAAGGTAATGGTTTCCAAAAATCATATTATAGAGTTCCCTTGAAAATATTTAAGAATTTGAGAATTTCCCATAAAAAGGGAATGTATTTCGGTAATAATTTTGAAAGTTCATTTTGAAACATGTAAATCCCCATAAAATAAGGAAGGGTTCTGGTTGGTAAACATATATCTGACACTCAAAAATAATTATGAGGATTAAATAATAATATACAATAATTTAATTGAGGTAATTAGACAAAAAAAATTAATCTGAATGAAGATTGAGGTTCTGGTGAAAAATCTCTTACCTTAAGTACGAATGTGTTCTTCTCTTGAACTTAAGTTCCTGGAATATGAAATTAGACCTATTAATAACTTATTTCAGAACTTATTATACTTTTATTTTCTTTATCATAATTATTTTTAGTTCATTTATGTCCCTATAGATAAGTTATTATATTGAATTCTTTCATTCTGGAGTGTTCATTTTCTTGATTTTCATAATGGGTTCACTTGTTTTTATGTAATGGAGTTCATGTGGAATGGATGTAAATATAAAAAATTGAAATAACATATTATTTATGAACATCCATAAGTGTTAATGAGAATTTATATCATTTGGTTACATGGAAATAGGATGAATCATTAGATGAAATATTAATGACATCCACATAGATTATTTTAGCGGTATTTTGATTATTAGTAACTAGTTTCGTCATATGATTTAATAATATGTATGTATACTCATTCATGAATATTAATTTGTTTATAATACATATATTATAGTATTATTAAACCATCAAAATTGTTTCATGACTAGCAATGAAGGAAAAATTGAAGAACAAATCTTCGTCATCTACAAAGGTTATAAATCGGAACCTCGATGATATTGATTTCATTTATTGAATAAAAGGGAGAGAGTGAGAATATTGATGATGGTTCTTCTATTCACATGATATAATTACTGTTTATAGAGGATAATAGAGTTATAGTGGTCATTTGGATAGATGATGTGGGGAGAGGATAATAATAGAATATAAATTGAAATGAAACAAAATGAAAAAGAAATATGATTTACCTTTTGTAATAACCTCCTTGAGAACCTCTTTAATGGAAGGGGTTTTACCCTTAAGAAAGACCAAGATCATACCAGACTTGGTATGTGACTAGGGAAGGGTAATTGGGAAGAGATTTTATGTGCTTCAAGGTTTAGAGGATTGAAGAGAAGAGGGAGTGAGGGGGGTATAGTGGAGGAGATGAGTAAATTTGAAATATTTTAATCATTATTTTATTATTTCCCTAAAGACAACCAATATTTCTATTTAATGTGACGCATAATAGTAATAAGTTAATGTGAGTTTGAACCAAGTTTCCTTACATCACATATGATGTCATAAATCGTGTATTTAACTGATAATTTGTGTATAAGGTATTTTACCATATTTCACTATTCATCAAAAATTCAGGAATTTCAGAAAAATCCCAAAAATTATCCCTGCCCATTTTCAAATGATTAGAATTAAAAAATGACCTAAAATTTTCAAAAATAACTTACTACATATTATTAAATTAATTTTTAAATAAAATCATAGTTAATTCGAAAAATAACAATTTTAAAGGTAACATTGGTTTTATATCACATTGAAAAATTAATTAAGATCTATTTATCTTAATAGATTAAGAAAATAAAATAATATCATTAATTACAATTCATAAGAGTCGTATTACTATTCATATTACTATTCATAAGGTTATGTTACTATTCAACAAATATCAAGCTGGTTCTATCAGACTCTAAATGATTTATTGATCACAACTCTAGATGACTGTTTTTCAAAATTAAAAGCATAGAAGAGGAAAAAATTTGTTTAACAGATAGATTATAAAATGTGCTATTTTGTAGGAACTTAGTGTTTCATGAATTCAATATTTATTTTTAGAACCATAGGGTGTTGCAAGCACGGTTTCCTAAAACTGTGAAATAACTTCTAAAAATGTGCCCATATCATAAATGTGATGGCACCATTTAGTCTAGAATGGTGGTTTTACCCAAGGCGTGACTTAACTTTTTTCTACATGGGTCATTTGTGAATTTTTTTTTGTGGGCATGAAATTAATAAAATAAATTAAGCTAAAAATTTATTTTATTATGTTTAGTGTTGTAACCTGCATCTTCTTTAAATCTAAATCTACAAAAAATTTCTTAGGGTTTTCCACTAAACCATGGAGACCTAAACATCTATAAAGAGAACCTCTAGAGAATACTCTTGGGTGAACGAAGAAGAGATCACGGATCGAGGATCAATAGACAAATAATTTGAAAGATCATGCCAATGATAACAAATATTTATTTCTCTTCATCGGTGATTGAACCGAATTGAGGTGAGATATTTTTTGGGGGGATTCTTCCCCAATCTTGATTCCTACAACGAACGTGGACCAATCAACGAATAGATTGTTCTTCGGTTCCATGTTGTTGTGGGATAGGTGTAATTGTAGGGTGATTTGGGAGAAATACTTTGAATATATTCATTTTTTAACTTATAAAAATGATTCAAGATCCACATGAACGTTAATTGAGGTTCTTCCCCTCATTTTTTCTTATTATTTTCTCCCATGATTCATTATTTTTCATGAGCATTATTCATTTCGCCTACGGCTCATCAATTCATAATTATTTGATCTTTGAGAACCTATTTATTAGTGTAATGATCTGATATCATAGATATGGGATTGGTAGGACATGAAGTAGGTTTGATGATGGAGATGGAGTGATTTGGATGAAAGATGATTCCTCATTTTTCATTCTTCGTCATTCTTCGACATCAAATAAAGAACATTGATTTGATTTGTTTTGTGAGAATATCTAGTGATGAAATTAATTGATTCGGGGATGGAATGGAAAACACAACCCTGGATTATTATTTTTGTATCATGGAAACCACTGGATTGATGTCCGGTGAATCAAACGAGGTGTGAAGAGAAGAATTTGGTATTCTATAAAATCCCATAGAACAGAGTGTGTAATCTGGGATTTCACGGTGTGTGGGCCCCCAAGTTGCAGTGCAAGGGTTTGTCCAAAATTACATTTCACACGACATGTTACCTCTATCACATGACATGTGACCCTCCCTAGTTGATCCACCGCGTACTTTAGAGAGTACATAGACACGGGTTGGATTACATAGGTACAGACAAACTGTGTACTCCCACATGGACATGTCTTGGCGTACATGGACCGGTACATTGACATGGTTCCAGTACAAAAAAATGGAGAATCATCATGGTAATGAAATTGTGTGTCTCTACACGCCATGAACTCATTCTACACGCCATATATATAGTGACAACATTCTATGTGAGGCTCATTCTGATGGGCCGTTGTCACGACCCGTAGCCCGGGGCTCGTGTCGTGACTTCCCAATGCCCACCTCCCAAAGGCCAGGGGCTTGAGACCAGCATCAAAGGATTTATTTCACAAGTGGGATGAATTTTCTTGAGTACCTGTACAAATGCACACAACTCCAACCAAAGGTAATATAAAGTAAAATTCAAGGAAACCATGCATGCAATCCACTAAGTAAAACACAACCAGAGTGAAATGGAATGTAAAGTAGATGGTGGAAACTTGATCCAGTATACAAGCCCACCAAAATAAAAACATAACAAAAGTAAAACCCCATGTCCTTGATGTTCATCCGTCAGGAAGCCTACCTAAAGGGTAGGTGAAGGGTATCTACCTGAAGCTATAGAAGTGCACCTCACCTGTCTGATCTCTCTAAACACCACCAGAACATGGTCTTACCTGGACTATATCAAAGCATCAGTCATCTGTACAAGACAAGACACGTGTGGGAAAAGCCCATGAAGGGTTGAGTAAAACAATACTCAGTAGTGGGGCCGAAACCCCAAAGGTAAAGCACAAGAGAAAACCCAAAAAGAATGCACACTCAGCTCTACTTGGGTATATGCCCATACTTATGACATGAATATATAGATATACTCATCTCATCCTCTATGAAAAAATGTGGTCCCAACCACATAGCCAATCTAAGGATTCTCATTGAAGTCTCAATTCATAACACACAAACTAGAAGATCACACTCCATGAGATCAGCCATCCATGATGTCACCAATCTGAGAGATGAACTCCATCAGGTATAATACTACCATTCCTAATGGTATGTCTGAGAGAACGTTCACTATTAGGAACATTCTACTATGTCCGAATATAGTTCTCGGCACTAGAGGTCTAGTATTCATAGTCTTGGGCCCAATGCAAGACTAAGTAAACCCATGTGACGAGGCTCTCTCCTCATCACTGCACTCAGTTGAGGGGGAACTGCTCCAAACTAACATGTGATACCTCAATCACTCCTATAAAGAGTGGACCGCACCTCATTCCTCTAAAAGATCACTAAATCTTATCTAGGTATTGTTTCCACCAAGTGGATGGGCCCTCTCCTCGCTACTGTGTCCAACAGCTGAGGGAGCTCCATCTCCAATCGAGGACCCCACCCTACCCGATAGGGGAGTAATACTCAGTGACAAGAGGATTAATTCCCGAGTACGATAGGGGAGTACACTCATGAAGGACCCGCACCCTGTATCGACATGAAAGTACAACTTTATAAATCGAGGACCCGTACCCTAACCGGTAGGGGAGTACCACTATGTGATTAAAGGACCTATACCCTAGTAATATAGGGGAGTACTGACTTTTTCAGTCTATTCGCTATGGGGGACCTACACCCTGGTACATTAGGGGTGTACTGAGTCTAGGATAGAGGACCCACTCCCTAGCACGACAGGGGAGTACCGACTCTGTCATAGCATTGCGTAAGGAGGACCTGTACCATTGAATAGAATGGGAGTACTGACTACTACAATAGAGGACCCTCTCCCTATCCGGTAGGGGAGTACTAAACCTATATGCATTAGATATGGAGGACACGCTCCCAATTCCAATAGGGGAGTACCGAATCCAAAGATAGAGGACCTGCTCCCTTGCACAGTAGGGGCGTACTGAATCTTCCTTCATAAAATTCTCTGAGAACTTGTGCCCTAAAATGTGGGGAGTCCCATATCTACCAAAACAGAGAGATAAGAAGTATTCGTGCCTTGATTCATCAAGAGAGTAACCATCCTATCATAACATCATAATAATTGCCCCGATTCTACCCAAAATCTGCTCATACCTAGAGACCATTCTATTCAAACCAAATACCCCATCCTATAACTTTATTTAAAAACCCACTTAGAGTATCTCAAAAGGTTAATCTTTTCCCAAGGGTCCCAAATCCACAGATGGTTCGTCAAACAGATGCTCTGGTTAGAAGTTGCAGACATTTTTGTTAAATGGGGTCGATCGGGTTCGGGTCCGGTCCGACCCGATCGGTCCCACCTAACCCGACCCAAGTCTGACCCAGCCTAATGGGCCTAGCCCTGCCCATTGGGCCATGGGTTTTTCCTGGCCCGCATGGCTGGGTGTGGCTGGCAAGCAGCAACCTGACAACCATTTGAGAGGGCATGCTTCTCTAGACCAGACGCGGCTCTACCACGTCCATCCCATCCCAGGTGGCACCAGCTAGTGCCACCAACACAAGTAAACCGGTCCCCTCACTTGGACCAGTTCTTCCAGAAACTTCAGCAGAAAGACGCGGGTCCAGATCACGTCGTAGCTTCGCCCGTGGCTACATCACATGACTATCACTATCCAACACCACCGCGATGTGCCGACAAATTTTTCCATGGGCCACCGGACACGCTCCAGTGATCCTTTATTCATTCAGAAGGGTGTTTCGGAACACTCAGGTCACGTTCTTCATCATCTGGGGTTCAAAACTTTGATGTGATCCCTTCCATTGAGAAGTTCTTTTTTGGAGACATCTCTCACACCGCCTCGATCTACCTGTCGTCATCACCGTCGCACCTCTGTCGTCGTTGCACCGAGAACGGTTGCGCAATGACTGGTCGCTCGATGTCCTATGAAGAATGCGAATAACATGCATGAAGGGGGTATAGAAAAACCAATCAACTAAGTGACGAATGGACCTCCACCATCGTTCTTCATGGTATTGATTCTCTCCCATTAGAAGGATCGATGGGGAAAATCAAAATTTATTTATAAAATGATTTAATTCCCAAATAAAATCTTGATAGAAAAAATCTCTCCTACAAGAACGATCGAACTGCGGGTCAAAATATTCTTTGGTTGATCCATGTTATCCTTTTAAGAACAAGAACGTGGAAAAGAACAAAATTTAAATAACAACCCCTACCTAGGTCAGATCGTTCATTGGTGATGAATGTTGTTGTTGCATTTTTTATTCCGCAATCCTCTATTTATATACATTGGTCGATCGTCATTGGTGATGATTCATTCGAAGTGGGGTTGGTGTTCATCATCTTCACCCACCATATCTACAATTCGTAACCAAGATTGTGCCAACAGTCCTGCGTCGTCTTCTAGGCCATTAAAGGACAAAATGTGAATTATTTTTTCAGTTGCGTTGATGTTACGATGTTGTTACACTATTTCATGTAATAAAACAGAGTTTTAATTTTCATAGAATTACATGAAATTTCACTACAACAGTTTTGAAAGATCAAAAATAAAATAAAACATCCACTTTATTTAATTTTAACTTTTTCCTAAAAAGTCCAAAAACTATATTTTCCGGTTGACCCACATTGGTCAATGTTTAGTCTATTATTATGTAATTTCATCATTCTAGAAGCAATGATGCCCTCAAATTTTCAATCCAGGAACCCGTTTAGAGTTTTGAAAAACTATACACCCCTTCCATTTTAATTCGCTTAAAAAAACTCAAAAACTAACATTCACCCTCGACCTATGCCGGTCGAGGTTAAGCTTGACCTAAGGGAAACACACCCTTACGATTTCAACTATACTCATGGATTTCCAATATTATTTACCGTTTATTCATTATAAGTATTTGAAAATAAAATAATTGTTACTTAATTATTTTATTTATGGCCAGAAACTAACTTTCACTGTTGTCTTGCATCGGCCAACATTATACCCTTTCTAGGAAAATCCCAACATTCTAAATTCAATGGTTCCCTTATATTTTTGATCTGAGCACCATTTCAAATTTTAGAAAAAACCTATCATACATTTTATAAATATATTTTTAAAAATGTTCAAAATCCCTTCATGACACCCCGGGTCTTAGAATTACATGTCGTATCAGAGCCTGGTCTCATAAAAATTCAATTCAAATATGAAAACAAATCCATTTAATTCTGGGACATTAAATTCTACCCACCTTTAGGATTTTCATCCCCAAAATAAAAAATCGTAAACTCAAGCGAAGAAAACTGAGTTCATCAACGGTCTCTGCATTGCTTATAAGCATGCACCTCAAGGAACAACTAAGATCAACCACTTTTGTGTCTATATTCTATTAGGTCAACATTGTGCAACAATAGGCATGAATCTATTTAGCTGCGAAAAGTGGGAAAATCCCTAAGCACTTTGATCCATTGGTAGTCATGGGGTCTAGCAGCACACCCCCAGGCTAACCTAACTTGGATACATACAGAAACCCACAGTACACATCAAACCTTGGATGAATTGTGCTAAATCCTTCGAAAGCATTATGAATTCGAGGTTTATTCTAAATACACATGGGTATTTACCAATGAAACAAGGCTTCCTACGAGCGAATGTTGGGTCTTACTAGGCCCCCTATCTACATCCTCCAATGGCCACACAACCTGTTGAAACTAGAACACTTACACACTCACTACTAGAATATCACCTAAGTACGGATGGTAATCAACCATTTCATACAATGGAAACATCACGGGGTCTAACTCTTCCACCAGGGAGTGTTTTTAGGCATGAATCTTCTCAAGAGTCCACCCATTGCATCTTGAGTTTTCCTTTCACGAGAAGGAAAACCTATTTTTCCCCATCACAGACACAGCACATCCTTTTCCTAATATAGTCAACCCAAGAATGAACAATATTAGTCTATACCAAGAATGATGTTGTAATGCCTCAACGCCATGACTACGATATTCTAACTGTAAATCTTGCCTCCAAGAGTCAGGTCACACAATCAGCACCATTGTGTGATTTACCAGTCTCCTGCAACAGAAGTCTCTATGCGTGGGGTCAATTCCATGGTCCAAAAGGAACCTCCAAGTCTCAAAAAGAACTTGTGGAAAAATGAGAACGTTCAAAATCTATGTCTATTTAAAAGGAAACCAAAAGAAAATACATATATCGTAACTTGAATTTCTCCTAGAGCTTCTTGGTCATAATCCATGATTTCATGTAATTGTCCTTTCCCACATCCTCCTCCTCCCTGAGCCTAGAGTGGACCACCTTGGGGGGTGGTGGAAAAGCTGTAAACTACCTTCCACCTCTTACTACTCGTCTAGCTTTTCTACCTTTCCCTCCATCTTGAGTAACTCCTTACTCTAAGCGTTGTCTCTACCAAGTAGTCTTATCTTCTAGCTCCCTGTTAGCGGAACAGTGGGTAGGACAATCTCTTGCAAAATTACCACATCCATTTCAATCATAACACCGCCTCTCCTATGGATAATCTACTCCTTGGCTCTACTCTTGTGCCATAGACCCACATGTTTGTGTTCAGGCATGGGTATGCCTACTACACTGAGATCCTATCACCTGTCGTCTTCTAGCTCCAGCAGACACCTCTACCTCGTGACCTCTAGTGTAGGTCAAATCCATTTGGTCCTCCACTAGGTATCTCTCAACCTCTAGGGCTCGCTCCAACACCCCAGGATACGTCATAATTCTAAGGGGTGTCTTTGACACCCTGATCTCCCAGTGTAATCCCTACTCAAAAGTTTGGGCCCTAAAGTAAGGGTCTCGTATCATATTTGTATGGTAACAAGAAATATCTATGAATCTCGCCAAGTACTATGTGTCTGTCATGTTTCCATGTCGTAGGTGAAGTAGCTCTTGTATATGCACAGAGCATAAATTCACCAGAAAGAACTCCTCCCTAAAGAGGAACTCAAAGTCAATCCAGATGTGGGTCACCTCATCATGTGTCTGGATCACTAATCTCCACCGTAATCCCTATGATTTTTGTAGAAGGCTCGCGACTAGTATTTCCATCTGGTCGAGATGAGTCCTCACTAGGCGGAAGACTCAGGTAACTGCCTCAAGCCAATCCTTAGCTACCTGAGGATTTGTCTCACCTCAGAACCTAGGAGGTCTCTACCATTGAAAGCCATGTAGAACATTGATCCTACATGGATGCTCCAATGTTATGGCTAGTAAAAATTGTTGATCGATGGGTGGTTGCATCACTAGTTCACCACCAGAGGGTAATTCCATAGATTTAGTTCCCTTCACTAAATCCTCCACTCGAGGTGGATCATCATCACAATAACATTGTATAATCCTATCTAGATTGTGTCGTGGTGGCTTCCGAAAATATATCAAGATGAACCACTATTAAAGAGTATCTTTGGAGATCTTACTCTAGAAGGTCATGAAATACACAACCATTCCTACATGATGTATGTAAACTTTATTTCCACGAAACCGGAGTTTCCATGTACTGAGTGGCAAAACAGGTGTTGAGAGTCATGGTGAATGGATAAGTCATCTTCCGCACCAACACTGGAGC
The DNA here is from genome assembly GCA_963277665.1 of Viscum album. Classification (NCBI taxonomy): domain Eukaryota; kingdom Viridiplantae; phylum Streptophyta; class Magnoliopsida; order Santalales; family Viscaceae; genus Viscum; species Viscum album. The sequence continues at coordinate 1,861,970,502 of OY728123.1, read as the reverse complement.
CCTTGGCCTAAAATCTGAACTCGAAACACTTAACACTATTTTAAAAAAAACCAAAAACAATAGATGCTTGGTCTTTGAGATAGTACCAACCACCTATGATAACAATTTGTCAAGACCCATCCACGGGGCCCATTCCGTGACTACCCCAAGCCTAACTCCCAAAGTCTAGGGGCAAGAGACTAGTGCTGAAGACATTATTCCACAAGTGGGTGTCATTTTCTTGAGTACCTGTACAGACACACACAAATCCTAGAAAAATGTACTAGAAAGTAAAATCCAAGGAAACCATGCATGCAATACAGTAAGTAAAACACAACCAGAGTGAAATGGATAATAAAGTACAAGGTGGAAACCCAGGCTAGTATATAAGCCCACAAAAAGAAAAACAAATCAAAAGTAAAACTCCAAGTCCAAGAAGCTCGTCTTCCAGGAAGCCTAACTGAATGGTAGGTGAGGGTAGCTATCTAAATATATATAGTTGCACCTCATCTATCTGATCTCACTAAACACCACTAAGACATGGTCGTCCCTGGACTCTGTCAAAGCGTTAGTCATCTTCCCAAGACACAACATGTATGGGAAAATCCTATGAAGGGGTGAGTAATACAATACTCATTAGGGGGACCCGAAACCACAAAGGTAAAGCACAAGAGAAAAACCAAAGTGGAATGTAAATTTATCTCAACTCAAGTATATTCCAATACATATTCCATGATTATCCATATATACTCATCTAAACCACTAAGAAAACATGTGGTCCCAACCACTCATCCAATCTCAGAATTCTCATGGAAGGCTTAAGTCATAACACACAAACCAGAGGATCACACACCATGAGCCCAGCCATCCCAGATGGCACCCATCCTATATATACACTCCATCGGGTAAAATCCTACCATTCCTTGTGGTACATCCAAGAGATCATGCTCTATTGGGAACATTCTACTATGTCCGACTCTAGTGCCCAACACTAGAGGTCCAGTCATCATAGTCTTGTAGCCAATGAAAGACTAAAGAAACCCAAGTGAAGAGGCTCGATCCTCATCATTGTGCTTAGTTGAGGGAGCACTGATCCAAACTAACTTGTGATACCTTAGTCTCTCCTATAAAAAGTGTTCCATGCCTCAGTCCGTCGGGGGAGGTCTAACTACTATCTAGGTATCATTTTCGTCAAGTGGATGGTCCCGCTCCTCACTACTATGTCCGACAGTTGAGGGACCTCCATCTGCAATCGAGGACCTGCACCCTGCCTGGTAGGGGAGTATTACTCAGTGACTAGAGGTCCCATGCCCTGGTACAAGAGGGGAGTAATACTCATAAAGGACTTGTACCGTATATCTATAGGGGAGTACAACTTTGTATAGTGAGGACCCACACCCTACCTACTAAGGGAGTACAACTCAGTGACTAGAGGACATACACCCGGATAATATAGGGGAGTACTGACTTTTTCATTCTATTCAGCATGGGGCACCCGCACCCTAGTACCTTAGGGGAGTACCAACCCCAGGCTAGAGGACCCGCTCCCTGGCACAACAGGGGTGTATTGACTCTGTCATAGCACTGTGTAATGGGAGCCTATACCCTAGAATGGAAGGGGAGTACCAAATCCTACAATAGAGGACTCACCCCTACCCAGTAGGGGAGTACTCACTCTATATGCATTAGAATTGTTGGACCGTGCCCTGATCCAATAGGGTAGTACCAACTCAAATTATAGAGGGCCCACTCCCACATACGATAGGGGAGTACCAAATATTCCTTTACAAAATTCTCCGAGAACGAACAACATAAAATGTGTGGAGTCCCGTATCTACCAAAGAATAAGGATAAGGACTACCCACACCTTGATTTATCAAGGGTGTACCCTTCAAAACATATCATCCTAAGAATCTCCCTAATTCTACCCAAAGTATTCCCATACTAGGAGAGCCTGCTCTTCAAACCGTAGAGGCCATCCTCCAACATTTTCAAAAACTCACATAGAGTATTTGAAAAGGACTATCCCATCTCAATGGTCCCAACATAGTAGGCGTCTCATCAAATGGACACTCCATTTGAATGTTACATGATTTTTTGTGAAATGGGGGCTGATTGGGTCCGAGTCTGGCCCAACCCGCCTGGGGGGAATGACCTTCCAGCAGTAACCCAACCTGCTATTTGTGTAGGCCAGCTTCTCTAGACTAAACGCGTCTCTACCGCATCTGTCCCTCCCCAAAAAGTTCCATCTAGCATCGCCACCTCAAGTCAATTGGTCATTTAACGCGGACCAGTTTGTCCAGAAAGACCTGCGGAAAGATACTGGTCTATATCATGCTATGGCTTCGGCCGCAGCTACTTCACGTGGATGACACCATCCAACACCACCACAGAGTGATGGAATATTTTTCAGTGGGACACCAAAAATGCTTCAGTGGTCCGTTCTTCGATTTAGAGGGTGTTACAGAACCCTAGGGCCATGTTCGTTATCGCCTGGGGCTCAAATATTCGATGTGATCCCTTTCACTGAGAAACATTTGATTGGAAGCATCTCTCGCACTTCCTCGATTTTTCCATCATCATCATCGTCGCACCTCCATCGTCATTGCGCTGATAATGGTTATCCAATGACTAACCGCTCGTCATCCCATGAAGAACGTGAAGAACATGCATCAAGGTGTGAGATGAAAACCAAACAACTAAGTGAGGAAAATACCTCTATCATCATTTGTCATGGTGTTGATCTGCTCATGTTAGAAGGATCAATAGGGTAAATCAAAATTTATTTGTAAAATTATTTACTCCCCAAAGATAATCCTGATAGAAAAAATCTCTCTTTCAAGAATGATCGAACCATGGGTCAACCTATCTGTGGGTTGATCTACGTTCATCGTTTAAAACCATGAACGGAGAAAAGAATGGAATTTAAATAACAACCCCTACCTTGGTAAGATAATTCGTTAATGATGAGTGATGTCACTGCATTCATCGTTTTGTGATTCTCTTTTTACAAACATTGGTCGGTTGTTGTTGGTGATGATCCATTCGAAGGGGTGTTGGCGTTTTTCGTCATCATCCACCAGAGCATCAGAGTAGAACCACGATTATTCCAACAATCCTGCGTTGTTTGCTTGACCATTAAAGAAAGAAACACGAATCAAATTTTAGATTATGTTGTTGTTATGAAGTCATTGACCATTTAATTTAATGAAACAACATATTCAGTTTCACTATGTTACATGTCATTTTTCTGCAACCATTTCAAAAGTTCAAAAATAAAATAAAACATCCACATTATTGTATTTGAAATTTTTCTTAAAAAGTCTGAAAACTATATTTTCCGATCGACCTGCACCAGTCGATGTTAAGTCCATTATTAGGTAATGACATTGTTCAGGATGCAATGGTGCCCTAAGATTTTCAATCTGAGCACCAATTTTGATGTTTCGAAAACCATGAACCCGCACCATTATAATTTTCTTAAAAAACAAAAAAAAAAACATTTACCACTGATTTGTTCTGGTCAAGGTTAAGCTCTGTATAAGGGAAACACGCCCTTATGAGGTCAACAGTACTCTTGGATTTCCGACATGAGTTATGTTTTATGAGTTATAAGGATTTGAAAATAAAATAATTGTTACTTAATTATTTTATTTACTGCCAAAAACTAACTTCCTCTCTTGGCCCACATCAGTCAATATTGGGCCCTTTCTAGGTGAATCCTGACATTCTGAGTTCAATAGAGCGATCATATTTTTGATCTTATCACTAGTTCAAAAGATAGAAAAACCTGCTCACACGTTTAATTAATATACATTAAAAATGTTCAAAAATTCATTTTGTCCACTCTATGTCTTGGAATTACGTGTTTTCATAGAGCATGGTGTCGTAAAAATCCAATTTAAATTTAAAAAAAATCCATGTAAGTCCGGGAAATTACATTATCCCCAACTTAAGGCTTTTGGACCCCAAAAAGAAAATGCCTAAACTCTAGGGAAGAAAAATGAGTTTATCAAGGGTCTCTAGGCTGTTTACAAGCACACACCTTGAGGAACTACTGTGATCAAACAAATTCATGTCCTGCTTCTACTAGGTCAACATTGTTCCACAACGGACAAACGTCTCTTTAGCTAAGAAAAGTGGGAAAATCACTAAGCACTCCAATCCAATTGTAGTCATGGTTCCTAGTGCCTCACCCCCATGCTAACCTGATGTGGATGCGAACATAAACCCATAGTTCACATCGACCCTTGGATAAAATTTTCTGAATCCACCACAAGCATTATGCATTCAAGGTTAACGTTAAACATGCAAGGGTATTTACAAATGAAATATAGATGCCTACAAGAAAACTTTGGGTCTTATTAGGACCCTTGTCTACAACCTCCAACGGCCACACAACCTGCCGAAACTAGAACACTTCCACACACACTAGTGGAATCTCACTTGAGTATGATTGGTAAACAACCATTTAATACTTCAGATACATCATGGGGTATAATTCTGCCACCATGGAGCATTTCTAAGAATGAATCCTCTCATGATTCCACCCTTTGATGCCTAATTTTTTTTACTGGAATGAAAAACTATTTTTTTTCACAATCATGGACACACCACATATTTTTCCAAATACAGTAAAATTGGGTATGAATGGTCATAGTCCATACAAATAAGGATGTCATAAGACCTTGACACCACGACTAAGAGATCCCAACCGTAACTCTCGCATCCAAGAGTCAGGTCACACTATCAGCACATGGGTGTGATCAACGGGTCTCCTCAAACAGAAGTCTCTAAGCGTGAGGGTCAAGTACATGGTCCAATCAGAACCTTGATGTCTCAAACAAAACTTGCATAAAATGGATAACGTCCAGTACCTATGTCGATTTAAAAGGAATCCAAAATAAAAGACACAGATTATACCTCGATTTTCTCATGGATCTTCTTAGATATAAGCCAAGATCGCATGTACATATCCTCACCACATCCTCCAACTCCTTGATCCTGGCGTGGACCACCTGGGGGTGGTGGTGGAAATGTTGCAAATTTCCTACCACCTCCTACTGCTAATTAAGCTCCTCTTCCTTTCCTGCCATCTTGTATAACTCATTACTCCAAGTGTGGTCTCTACCAAGGACTCTCATATTCTGGCTCCATCTCAGTGGCATGACGGGTTAGAAAATCCTTATTGAGATGTCGCTGGCCATTACAAGAATAATACTTCCTCTCCTGTGGCTTATCTTCTCTTTGGCACTACTCCTTCACCACAAACCCACGTGTATGTGTTTGGGAATGGATATGCCTCTTATGTCATGATCCTTTCACCTATGATCTACTAGCTCTAGTAGACACCTCTATCATGTGACCTTTACTATAGGTCACATCCATATGCTCCTCCACCAGGTAGCTCCCAGCCACCAGGGCTCACTCTAGCACCCCAGTATAACTCGGCATGCTAAGGGGTATCACTGAATCCCTAATCTCCTAGTGTAGTCCCTGGTCGATGGTCTGGGCCTTAAATTAAGGGTCCCGCGCCATATCTGTACAGTAGTTAGAAAGATTTATGAATCTCGCCGAGTACTTTGTTACCATCATGATGCCCTGCCATAGGTGTATCAGCTCTTGTATACACAGAGAGTGTAATGTCACCAGAATGAACTCCTCTCTGAAGAGGCGCTCAAAGTCAATCCATGTGAGGGTTTCCTTGTTGTGTGTCTAGATCACTTTGCTCCACCATCATCCCACTGACCCCATAGAAGGCTCACATGTAGTACTTTTATCTGGTTGAGAGGTGTCCTCACTAAGCGGAAGACTCATGTAACCTCCTCTAGCCAATCCTCAGCTGCCTGAGGATCTCACTCGCCTCGGAACCTGGGAGGTATCTTCTTCTGGAACTCGTCTAGAAAACCTAGCTTGCGTGTATACTCTATTGGTAGCACTGGTAGCAACTGTTGAGCATTTGGTGCCTGCATCACTGGTGTACCACCTAGAGGTAACTCCACAGATTCAGTGCACTGCACTAAAGCATCCCCTCAGGGTGTACCATCATCGCAATCACGTTGTAGGATCCTATCTAGATGTTTTTGTGTTGGTACCTTGAAATATATCAAGATGAACCATGGTTAAAGATTATATTTAGAAAACCGACACAAGAAAGAAATAGAAAGAACAACCATTCATACATGATTCATGTACCCTTTATTTCCCCACAACCAGTGTTTACATGTATAGAGTTAGAAAAATAGGTGTCCAGAGTCCTGGTGTTTGGATACACCGGCTGCCATAACAACACTGGATTCTTTGGCCTAAAAGATAAACTCGAAATACTTAAATTTTTTCCCAAAACCAAAAACAACAGACCCTTGGTCATTGAGGTAGAACTAACCACTTCTGATACCAATTTGTCACGACCCGTCCCCAGGGGCCCATACTTTGAATACCCCAAGACCACCTCCCAAAGTCTAGGGTATGGGGACTAGTGCCGACGGCATTACTTCACTAGTTGGAGGAATTTTTCCGAGTACCTATTCACACATACACAAATCCCATCCAATGGTACTACAACATAAAATCCAATGAAACTATGGATGCAATCCACTAAGTAAAACACAACCAGAGTGCAACAGAAAGTAAATTACAAGATGGAAACCTGGCCCAATATTAAAGTCCACCAAAAGAAAAAAAAACAAAAGTAAAACTCCAACACCCTAAAGATCTTCCTCCTGGAATCATACCATAAGGGTAGGTGAAGGGTAGCTTCCCGAAGCTGTATAAGTGCACCTCGTCTTTATAATTCCATTGAACACCACCTGGACCTGGTCTTCCCTAGACTCCTTCAAAGTGTCAGTCATCTATACAAGACATGAAATGTGTGGGAAAAGCACATGCAGGGGTGAGTAAGAAAATACTCAGTAGGGGGCCTAAAACTAAAAAGGTAGAGCACAAGAGAAAAACCAGAAAGGATTGCACCGTGATTTCTACATGGTTATATGCCCAAACATATTCAATGAATATCTACATATACTCATCAAAACCACTAAGAAAACATGTGGTCCTAACCACACAACTAGTCTCAGGATTCTCATCGAAGGCTCAAGTCATAACACACAAACTAAGATATCACACTACATGAACTAAACAATCCCTAATGGCACCCATCCAAGATACACATTCCATCAGGTACAATCCTACCATTACTAATGGTTTTTCTGAGATAAAGTGCTCCATTGGGAACATTCTACCAGGTCCGACTCTTGTGCCTGAAACTAGTGGTCTAGTCGTCACAGTCTTGCACCCAATGAAAGACACCTGAAACCCAAGTGAAGAGGACCTATTCTCATCACCGCACTCAGTTGAGGGAGCACTGCTTCAAAATAACCTATGATACCTCAGTCAGTCCTATAAGGAGTGTCTCGTGCCTCAGTCTGTAGAGGGAGCACTAAATCGTATCTAGGTATCGTTTTCATCAAGTGGATGGGCCTGCACCTCACTACTCTGTCTGACAACTGAGGGAGATCCATCTCTAATCTAGTACCAGAACTCTACCCGGTAGTGGAGTACTACTCAATGACTAGAGGACCCATGACCCAGTATGATAGGGGAGTACTACTATTGAAGGACACGTACCATTTATCGTCAAGAGAGTACAACATCATACAATGAGGACTTGCACACTACCCAGTAAGGGAGTACCACTCAGGGACTAGAGGACCCGCGCCCTGGTAATATAGAGGAGTACCAATTTTTTCTGTCTATTAACTATGGGGGACCCACACCCTAGTACGTTATGGGAGTAGCAACCCCAGGCTAGAGGACCCACTCCCTGGCATAGTAGGGGAGTACCGAATGTGTTGTATCACGGCATAAGGAGGACCCACACCCTAGAACAGCAAGGGAGTACCGACACCTCAAAATAGAGGACCCTCTCCCGAACTAGGAGGGGAGTAACAAATCTATTTTAATTAGATATATAGAACCCACTCCCTAGTCCAATAGGGTATTACTAACTCTGAGGATAGAGGACCCACTCTTTGGCATGATAGGGGAGTACCGAATCTTCCATTACGAACATCTACAAGAAACCATGCCCTAAAATTTGGGGAGTCCCACCTATACCAAAGTAGATGGATATGTTGTACCCGCACCATGAGTCATTAATGGAGTAATAATCCAAAAATATCATCATAAGAATCACCATGATTCTACCCAAAGTCTACCCATACTGGGAGAGCCTACAAACCAAATAGGCCATCCTATAACTTTATCAAAAACTCACATAGAGTATCTCAAAAGGACCATATTATCCCAAGGGTCCCATGCCTACAGTCGGCTCGTCAAATGGATGATCTGTTTGGAAGTGACGAGCATTTTTGTGAAATGGGGTCCAGTTGGGTATGGTTCTGGTCTGACCCTGTCAGACCAACCCGGCCTAGGCATCGGGTCTAGCCCGACCTACCTGGTTGGGCATGACCCACCATTTGCAACATGGCCCACCATTTTAACTGGCCAGCTTCTCTAGACTGGATGTTGCTCTGCCGTTTCCATCCCACCGTAGGCGGCGCGAGCTGGAGCTGCCACCTTAAGGAAATTTGTCCTCTCACATGGATTGAGTTGTCAACAAGTACCCCCAACAAGCCACAGCTTCAAATTAGGCCACGAATTCGGTCGTGACTACTTCACGTAGCTACTACCATACAGAACCACTGTGGCATGCCAAAATATTTTTCTGTGGCCCACCGGATGTACTCTGTTGGTCCGTTCTTCGATTGGAGGGTGTTCCAGAACTATCGGGTCGATTTCATCATCGCATGGGGTTCAAAACCTCTCCACAATCCCTTCCACTATGAAGTGATCGATTGGAGGCATCTATCACACCACCTTGATCCATTTGTAGTCATCGTTGTCACACCTCCATCAAATTTTCACTGATAACAGTTGTGCAATGACCGACCTCTCATCATCCCATGAATAACATGAAGAACGTACATCATGGGGGGGGGGACCAAAGAACTAAGCGAGGAATGGACCTTCACCGTTGTTTGTTATGGCATTGATTCACTCCCATTAGAAGGGTCAATGGGGAAAATCCAAATTTATTTATGAAATGATTTAATCCCCAAAGATAATCCTGATAAAAAAATATCGCCCACAAGAACGATCGAACCACATGTTAACCTATTCATGGGTTGATCCACATTCATCATTTAAAACCATGAATAAGAAAAAGAACGAAATTTAAATAACAATCCCTACCTGGGTCAGATCCCTCGTTGGTGATGAATGGTGTCACTACGTTCGTCGTTCCATGATCCTCTATTTACAGCTGTTGGTCAGTCATTATTGGTGATGAATCGTTCGATGGGAGGTTGGTGTTCGTCGTCATCACCCACTAGAGATTTTGAGTAGAACCTTGATTTTCCAACAATCTTACGTCGTCTTCATGGCCATTAATGGAAAAAATGAGAATCATTATTTCAGTTACACTGATTTTACAATTTTGTTACGCTGTTTCATTTAACGAAATAATATATTTAGTTTAACTGCATTACATATTGTTTCACTGAAACAGTTCCAAAAGTTCAAAAATAAAATAAAACATCCACTTCATTTTATTTTAACTTTTCATAAAAAGTCCAAAAATAATATTTTCCAGTCGACCCGCGCTGGTTGATGTTAAGTCTATTCATAGTTAATGTCGATGTTCCAAACACAACGATGCCCCTATATTTTCATTCTAGGAATCCTTTTATAATTTTAAAAAACTACGCACCCATGCCATTTTAATTCTATTGAAAAAACTCAAAAACTAACCTTCACCCTCAACCTGTATCATTCAAGGTTAAGCTCTTTCTAAGGGAAACATTCCCTTACAAGCTCAACAGTACTCTCACATGTCCACTCTGAGTTAGGGTTTACGATTTATAACGATTATAAAATAAAAAAATTGTTACTTAATTATTATTTTACAGAAAAAACTAACTTCCACCCTTGGACCATGTCGGCCAACTTTATGCCCTTTCTAGGAGAATACCGACATTCTGAGTTCAACGGTACCCTTATATTTGTGATCTGAGCACTAGTTCAAAAGATAAAAAAACCTACTCACGTGTTGGATTAATAAACATAAAAAATTGTTAGAAAATCCATTCTATCCACTCCTAGTATTTTAATTACATTCCGTCTCAGAGCTTGGTCTCGTAAAAATCCAATTCAGATTTGAAAAAATATTCCATGGAATTCTGTGACATTACATCAGTACTTTGGATGGGTAGGAATTCCATGTACTACTTGGGACATGCAGTGTACTCCATTTAAGAGTTCTTGAGGCTCTTTATTTCCTATTTTGTGATAGTATAGGTTGAGTTCATTCCCTTAGTCCTTTCCCTTGAGGGTAAAATTCTAAATGTCATCCAAAATAGTGGATTATGATCCCCAACTAGAGGTTGTGTCTCAAATAAGTTGTGGTATCTATCCATTAGAGTGGATTGTGATCCTCTATCATCCATAGTTCCTGGGTTCGATTTTTTGGAATTATCATGACCTCCTTGAGTATGGTGTTAATCCTCTATCTTTAAGGCCATATCGGTAGGGTTAGTGGAATCATTGACGTATAATCCCCTACGTAGTGTTTTTATCCATATTTGGGATTCTGGTGTCCCCCAACAGTTTTGGGTGTGACCCCCTATATGCGTATCATAGTATTTTTAGATCTGTTCACTTTTTTTGGGTGAGGGAAAATGCGATAGACCTCTTCATTGAGTGTCTCCAAAGATTGGATGGCTCATAGAGTGAGTTCTCCCAAAATGTGCATTTATTTAAGTAAAATTATATAGCTGACAGTGGTTAATGACCACCTAATAACGTGGTGTATTTCCTTAGTATATATGGCTTGTTTTAGTTAGACATTGATTTTTAATATTGTATTAAGAAATCTATAATTTTTGCTTCATGTTTAGTGTTTTTGGGGTGTCCTACTGAGTATTGTTATACTCACCTATGCACAGGCTTTTCCTGCATGTGTCGTGTCCTGTGGAGATGATATCCCTTTTGATGGTGCCCTTGGAGGACAAGGAGTGGATGGAGCATAACTAGATCCTGAAATAACTAGTTGTTTATTGGGAGAATACTTTAAACCTTTTCCTCTCCCTTAGAGTAGGTTGGGATCTTTACAGTTTTATTTTGGCATGTTTTTTGCCCCTTTTCTATTTCTAGTTCTTTACTATCATTCTCTATTATGGGATACTATATGTATTCTTCTATTGTTTTGGTTTTTTACATTTAAACACTATTTTTTCTTGGATATGTGTGTGTTTGTACAATTTCTTTATACTAATACCTCCAATTTGTGGGTTATGTTTACTCAGTGCTGGTCGACAGCCTGTGGCCTTTTGAAGGTGGGCTTGGGGTAGTCACAACATGGGCCCCTCTAGTATGGGTTTTGAAAGAGTGGTATAAGAGGAGGTATGTTCTACTTTATGACCTAATTTAGTGAGATTGGTTTGGGGAAATAGTGTTTAGTGCTTCAAGTTTAGATTTTATGCTAGGTATTTTAGTGTGGGTGCGGTGACTGACGTATCCATACATGAAGACTCTAATCACCTACCTTTTCAATCATTACATTTAAACATTTTGCTGTAGGGAAAACATTTTGGTACATGAATCATTTATGAATGGTTGTGTTTTCCATTTCCTTCTTGAGTTAGCTCCCTAGACATAATCTTTTGATCGTGGCACATCTTGTTTTATTTCTGGATGCCTCCACCTAGACAGTCATCCAGGATTACACTATGTGATCATGAGGATGATCTGTCAAATAATGATGCATCAGTATATGGGATTTTACTAGAGATAACACCTCTAGGTTGTTTACCATGTATTACACCACCCATTGTGATGCATCTAGCACCAACACTACTAGATGAGGATGTACGCAGACTAAGTGCATTGTATGTGTTTCAGAGGTATTGACATTCCAATATTCAGGGTGAGACAAACCCTCATGTTTCTAAGGACTTTCTAGAGGTATTCACCCATGTTTTTTGCATTGTGAGGATGACTGTTGGTCAAATGGAAGTCCTATTAGTAATCTTTAATCAGGGATATCCTGGTAAATGGTGTAGCTAGGTGACTTGGTCACATAATGATACTTCTATCTCCTAGACAGAATTTGAACCTCTCTTTAGAAAAGAGTTATAACTATCCATTTTTTGGTTGGTATGCATAAATGAGCTTTAGCATCTACCGAATGGAAGTATGAATGTATCAGAGTATACAGTGAGATTCTCTGATCTCTCGTGTTACTCCTTAGATATGGTATGAGACTAGTTCTTCCGGGCTCGGACATTTGATCAGGCTTTTCACCGAAACATTAAGGCATCACTATTATATCTTAGCATTTTCACCTATAATGGAATGATTGAGAGATACTTGTTGGTAAAAAAATTCGGTAGAGAAGACACTAGTAGTGGGAGAAAAAAGTAGGCACCCAGTAGCTGATACCTCGACATTAGGTAGCCGATGGGAAGCATAGGGATCCATGTTGGTCAGATGCGTCAAGAGGAAATTCCAGGTCATAGGGTCAGTGGTTTGTGGCTCTCAGGGTAGCTCAAATAATCATAGGGATGGGTTGTGTTTCTCTTATGATGGTTGGATACATTTATCAAAATATTTCCTGACCCATCATTCAGTTGATCGGGAGATGGTCGAGGGACTGCCAAGATAGAGATAGTGGAAGGAGTAGGGTGGTCCATAGGGTGAAGAATGTGGAAGAGGGACCAACAGGGTAGAAGGATGTGGTTAATGGATCAACCTATTACAAAAATCACCCCAGGTGGTCCAAGAAAGGCTCGGGGAGATGGTTGGTAGGGATGAGACCAGCTTCCAGCTATGGAGGATGATGAACCCAAGGCTCCAGGAATGATAAGACATGTGATATATGTATTTTTTTACTTTAGTCATAATATTGATAGACATAGGTTCTATCCATTCATTCCATTCCACTTCCCTAGTTCAAAACATAGAGATTATGGTTGACCTTTTTACTTGTCACCTTGTAGTTTAAGACTCCAATTGGCAGTGACTCAACAATTTCACACTTCTACCAATAGTGAGACCAGGTAATTTGAGGCAAGAGATTTTTATGGGTTCTCTTAATTTCAGAAATGAGGCTTTACCATGTCATCATAGGTTTTGAATGTATATCTATAGTTTTTTCCTAGATTGATTGTTTTAGGTGAAGGGGGTGGTGTGTCTACAGTGATAGAACCTGGTTTTCCTTTTTTGGAGAAAACAAAACCCATGAAGCATAGTATAGAATCTTGAAAAGGAGGGTGCATATGATTACTCATTAGTGTGATAGGTTAACCCAAGGTTTAGTGAATGTAAAGCGTTCTTAGTTTCCTGTAGTTGTTGTAACGTATGAGGATGTACTTCCTAAGGATATACCAGGTTTACCTCCCCATTGAGAAGTATATTTCTTCCAAAAATTTCATCTTGGGACAACACCAATATTTTCACCAGCATATCAGATGGCTTGAATTTTTCTTCAAGAGAACATGATGCGGTTTTAGGACATACAGGATAAGGGAATCTTCATACCTAGTGTTTGTTCAAGGGAATCCCTAGTGTTGTTTTCCAATAAGGAAGATTAGAGATTGAGGTTATGTGTAGATTATAGGCACTTAAACAAGGTGACTGTTAATAATAATTATCCACTATTGAGGATTGAAGACCTCTTTGATCTATTAAATATTGGGTGATTATTCTAAAAGGATGACCTCAGATCATGATATCTCCAGCTATAAGTACGGGATGGGGACATACCAAAGACGAACATTAGGCATTATTATAGCCACGATGAGTACTTGGTGATGTTTGTTTGACAAGAATAATTCACCATTAGTGTTCATGGGACTCATGAACCTGATATTTATGACTTTCTTAGACCGATTCATGGTAGTCTTAATCAATGGAATCCTGATGTATTTGGTGTCTGAGGAGGAGCACATGAGACACTTGGGGATGGTGATGGACACACTCCGAGAGAACCTAATTTACCGAGAGCTCTCAAAGTGTCTATTCTAGATTTGAGAGCTCCACTTTTTGGTACATGTCATCTCATATGTTGGAGTTGTCATTGATACAACAATGGTTAAGGTAGTTCTTGCTCGGGAGCCACCGAAGAATGTTACTGAGGTAAAGAGTTTCCTTGGATTGGATGGGTACTACTAGAGGTTTATATTTGACTTCCATAAAGTGGAATCACCCATGAAAGTATTGATGTGTAAATGGGATCCTTTTTTTTGAAAGGAAAATTTCCAACAGTGCTTTGAGGAGCTGAGGCATAGGTTGATGAGCACTCCCATCTTGAAGTTACTAGAGTAAGGTTTAGAGAATGTAGTGTTATAAGATGAATCAAGGACCAAACTTGGTTGTGTTCTGATGCATAGGTATGTATTTATTACTAATAGTTGATTCCAATTGAATACACATGATTTATAGATAATTTTTTTTTCATTAAATATGTGGAAAAACGACCTAATTGGTGATTAGTTTATTGTGTACTATGACCACAAAGAGTATCATGTATATATTCTCTTAAAAGAATATTAATATGAGACAAAGGAGAAGGCTAGAGTTACTAAAATTCTATTTTTTTTATTTTCTATACTTCTAGGAGGGGAATGTGGTGGTGGATTCTCTTAACAGGTGATCAAGTTCGCAGTTGTTGAACGAGGTGTCAGAGTAGTTAGCCTCACTATAGAAATACTTTGTGGATAAGGATGGAGTAGATTAACTCCAGTCATTGGTTGTCACCCCTCCACTATTATATTGAGTAAAAGAGGCACTTCTTGGTGATACCAACTGTGAGACCCTATGTGCTCATATATCCATATGGAATTCTCATGATGGTTTTCCGAAAGGTAGGGATCATGGTGTCCTTTTGAAAGGATGAATGATGGTACCAGTGACATTGCAAAGTGACGTTCTGAGTGAGTTTCATATATCCCCCTTAGAGGTACATACATGGGTGAAAAATATGTATTGGTACCTCCAGCATTTACTTTTGTGGCCATGGATAAAGAAAGTAGTTGAAAATTTAATATCTTGATGCCTTAATTTTCA
This sequence comes from Viscum album, assembly GCA_963277665.1. Classification (NCBI taxonomy): domain Eukaryota; kingdom Viridiplantae; phylum Streptophyta; class Magnoliopsida; order Santalales; family Viscaceae; genus Viscum; species Viscum album. Next base: position 1,861,955,400 of record OY728123.1, on the reverse strand, counting down.
GCAAGTGAAGGCTAAGGACCAAGTTCCAGTGGGTTTTTCTAAAACCCTTGAGGTTCCATAGTGGATGTGGGATGGTATATCCATGGAATTTGTGACAGGCTTACCATGTACATTCAGGGAACATGATAACATCTGGGTGATTGTTGACTGATGCACCAAGTCGGCCGAATTCCTTTCTATTTGAGAAAAATGTTTAGTAGAGATCTTGAGACACCTCTAGATGCATGATGTAGTCTAAATCCATGGAGTTTAATCGAAAATTTTTTCTGATCAGGATGCTCTCTTTACATATCAGTTGTGGATGGGTTTATCTAAGTTGTATGGGACCCGATTATTCTTGAGCACAATGTTTTACCCCCAAATTGATGTCTAGACTGAGTGGATCATTCAACTTCAAGAGGAAATGATATGATCTTTCATATTATACTTTTTCTATCGTTGGTATGATCAGCTACCATAGGTGGAGTTTTCATATAACAACATCTACCATTACAAAATTGGTATGACACTATTCGAGGCTTTGTATGAGTGAACTTGTAAGTGAACACTTTGATGGATTTTACTAGGAGTGTCATCACTCATGGGCCCAAAGTTGGTGCAAGCAATAATAGAGAATGTATAGATCATCCAGGACTAGATGAAGACTGCACAAAACTATCAAAAGACATATACTAATAAGGATTACAAAGATTTGGATAAGGTGGAATGATATCTCTGATGTTCAATGGTCCTTTCTAGATACTGTGTAGAGTTTGAGAGGTGGTTTACCTATTAGATCTAACTCCATAGTTAGATTGGGTACATGATTTCATCCACGTGTCACATTTGGGGAGGTACGTGAATGACCCATTGCACGTTATCGACTAGGGTCAGCTGGACATCAAGTACGGAGAAACCATTTATGAGTACCCAGTAGAGATCGAGGATCGGTATGATAGGATCATTAATGGATGATAAATTCCTTCGGTGTGTGTCTGGTGGTAGCATTAGAATCCTCAAGAGAGCATGTGGGAGTAGGAGGCTCAGATTCGTGCGCAGTACCCACATCATTTTTAATAGACCTTGTTATGTATTTTTTGGGATGTAAAGCCCCAAGGTGTGGAGAATGTAAAATCTCATATTTTCTGTATATTATTTTTGGATATAATATAGATTTTTTTCAAGACGAGGCACTGAGACGGTGTGTGATTCTGAGTCCCAGTGTGCCCTGAAAAAATGTTTTCAATGTATTAAATATATTTAATAGCATGCATGTGCAGTTTTAATAATAAATTAGAATAAATTATAAATGGGTTGCCAAATCAGAAATATGAGGGCATTGTTGAGTTTAGAATGATGGTTTTACTACATGTGTGACTTAACATTAGTTGGTGCATGTCGGTTGTGAAATTTTTTTCATAGGCACGAAGTTAATAAAATAAATTAATCTAATAATTTATTTTATATTGTTCAGCATAGAGACCAACATAATCTTTAAATATAAAACTATATAAATTACATTAGGGTTATCCACTAAATCCAAGGGACCAATAAATCATTAGAGTGAGTCACTGGAAAATCCTCTCAGGTGAACGACGATGAGATCATTGATCGACGAACAACATGAAACCGATTCAATGGATCATGCCAATGTTGACAACAAAGCATCATTCATCATCAACAGTCAAAAAAATAATGGTATGATATTTTTTTATATATTATTTCCTTTTCTTGATTCGTATAATGAATTCAAACCAATCAATGAATAGATTCATCCACAGTTCAATTGTTTTGCGATTTGGGTATAATTGCGGGGTGATTTGGGAGAATTCCATTGACTCTCTTCATAATTTATCCTGTGGAAATGATTAGAGATTGATAAAAACATTGATCAAGGTTTGGTTCTCTCATTTTTTCTTGTGCTTTCCTCCCCCGATTCATCGTTTGTCATGGGTGTTCTTCGTTTAGTCCCTGGCTTGACTATTCCCAATAAATCTATCATAGCGTACCTATTTCTTATTGCAAAAATATAATATCATAGATATTGGATGATTACTACCTGATGGAGTTTCTAAAATGGAAATAGAGTGATTTAGATTATGGATAAATCTCGATTTTTTATTCTTGGGCATTCTTTAGCATAGAACAAAGAACGTTGATTTGATCTATTTTGTGAGCAGATCTGGTAATGAAATGTGTTGATTCAGTGGTGTCATTGAAAAATAAACATTGATATTTATTTTTTCATCAAGGTGATGGCTAGATCGATGACTGTAGCATCGATCGAGGTGTGCATAGAAGAATCTCTTATTTTAGAAAATACAGTAGAACACGACATGTAATCCTGGATTACACGACTTATGGGGCCCCCAATCTGCGACGCTAGGGTTTGGCCAAAATTACAAATCATATGGCATGTGACCCATGTCAAATCATGTGTTTCCATCCCCATTTGAGTCTTAGTGTACTCCATAGAGTAAACATACACGGTTTGGAGTACACAACCATTGAAAAGACGTGTACTCCCATATAGACACTGCTTGGCGGACACAGACCGGTACAAAGACACAACATTGGTACACAGACACATCCAAATGAAATAGCCAGAACAATATATATCTCTACACACTATGTACTCATTCTACAAGATATGTATATGGATACTACATGTCTTGTGAGGATCTTCCTTAGGGGCTGGACTTGGGATAGCTGAACACATTGTGTACCCCTTAGGAAACGTTGTGTACTCCAATCAAAAGTGTTTAAGGATCTTTGCTTTCTTTTTTTGGACCAGTATTGGTTGAGTTTGTTCCCTTGGTCCTTCCCCTTGAGGTTACAATGTATCATTGCATCCAAATCATTGGATTGTGATCCCCACTAGAGGTCAAGGCTTAGATAGTGATGTGGTGTCGCTCCTTGAGACTGGAGCACAATCCTCTATCATCTTTAGTTCCCAAGTTTGAGTTTATGGATTCAGAATGACCTCCCTATGTAAGGTTTTTATCCTTTATATATAAGTACATATCAGTAGGGTTGTTGTAATCATTGATATATGACCCATTACATAGAGGGTTGATCCAGAATTTGGTCTTTGGTGTCCACCAACAATTCGAGGCATGACCCCCTATTTGCATATCACATTATTCATAGACTATTGTGATTTATTTTGTTGGGTACCAATTAGTTACACTCTATTTGTCTAGTTTCTCCTATGATATCATGGATCATGGATGGATTTCACCCAAAATGATCGTTTCTTCGAGATGAATCCTACAGCTGACAGTTGGTTATGAATTCCTGATGGAATGGTGTATTCTTCAAAATATCTAGTTTGGTTTTTGTTATATATTTATTATTATATTTCATGTTGAGATAAATATACATTGGGCTTAATTTTTGGTGTTTTTGGGGCCTCTGATTGAGTATTGTTATACTCACCCCTATATAGAATTTTCTCACTCGTGTCGTGTCTTATATAGACAATGTTCCTTTTGATAGTGTCCTATGAGGAAAAGGAGCAGGTGGAGTATAGATAGATCTTGAAAGACCTATTTTTTTAGCAAAAGTGTAATTTTTTACTTATTCAACACCCTTTGATTAGGTTGAACTCTTTATAGTTTTGTTTGGGCTTGTTTTTTCTCCTTTTCTATTTTTGGTACTTTAGTACTTTATTGTAAGGTCTTGGAAGTATGCATAAATGTTTTCAGTTTTTTTACATTTCAACATTGTGTTGTCTTGTAGATGTGTTCATGTGTATAGGTACTTTAGGTTAATGCCTCCTGTTTTTGGGTTATGCCAACTCCGTGCTGGTTATCAGCCCCTGGCAAATTACAGGTGGGCTTGGGGTAGTCATGGCATAAGACCCTCTGGGATGGGTCATGACAATTTTTATCTTTTCCAAAATACCCTAAACTCTTTTAGGATGTAAAGTGATATTTAATTTTAGTTTTTACAGGTATTTTATTTTATTTTTTACATTTAAACTTCTCTAAGTATAAACTTACTCCCACTACTCCCATAAAAACAATATTTTCTTTAAAATATAATGCTAATAATTAAAAAATCCATTCTATTCAAGAAATAATACTAATTTCTTTTTTGTGGTAATTTATAACAAATAAACTATTAAAAAAAATATCTAATATGGTATTATATAAGAAAAACCACATAATTGGGTTCCCAAATATGGATAACATTGACCGGAAGTGAACATTTAGACATAGAAGGGAAATAATTTCTAAAGAGGGTAGAAAGTATTCTCAACAATGTAATAATTTTATAAAAAACAGCTCCATTAAGGAAGAATAATTGAATTAAAATATAATTTCCCTAAAGGGAGATGAGACTATCGATTCATTTGAAAATATTTAAAATGGAAAATATTTTTATTTTAAGATCTTATTTATAGAGTTTGGAATATTATTTTACTATCAAGAATGAGATCATGAGAATGTATACTTACTTGATTTCTCCAAATCCATAAATAAAATTTCATTCTTTGGTTGTGTTTTAATCATTTTCTCACGAATACTTTATCCGATATTGTAAATAACAAATAATGATTTTTTCATTCCTAATAAACTAAAATTATATTTCAATGAATCAAAATATCCACAAAAGGATAAAAAATTATTTATATTGTTTATATCCATTAATCAAAACTAAAAAAATATTACAAAATTTCAATATAATATCTAATAAAAATAAATAGTATATTAATCTCCAAATCCTTAATAATAACATCCAATGTTCAACTTAAAAAATTCTATAAATAACTAAATTCAAAACTCTTCAAAATATACCAGACTAACACTTAATCCCAAATATTAAAATGGTGTGATCACATATTCTTATAAGATAAACATAACATTTTTCTCTAAATAAAATAAATCACTCCTTATTTTATGTAAAAATGTATATTCACTAAGAATAAATTCTCCAAAATATGATATTGTTCTCCACAAATAACCTCAATTAGAAAGAATCCATACTAATAACATATATTCTTCCAAAAGATAATTCAACCTTTATTTCTGAAACGAAATCCATTATTTTACAATAATATTTATTTTTTTACATTAATCATTTAGTGTTACCAATATTTTGAAAAACATTAAAAAACACTAATCACTTAGTCACTAAATCACTTTTCAATTCTATGGTTGTTTATATGATATATTATTTGATTCGGAAATTTAATAAGCCTTTTATCACAATTAAAAGTACCTAAATCATCATAAAAGATCATATTCAGCCCAAAATTTCTCAATACCTTTCAAATCATTTCAAAAAAACATAAAACCATTCTTCCTCAAAAAACTATTTCACTAAAACAGAAACTAAACCTAAGGGTTTTGTTCCCACAAAAGTATCATAAAATATATTTAATAATCTTAAAATTTCATCACATAAAACCTCAAAATAAGTATTTATAACCTTAAAATTATGATCTAACATAGACTTATTAACCCATTATGGAATCTAAAACTATTAAAATATCCTCATCAAAATCATCAATAACCTCTGATGTTATCTAAACCATTCTTTTGGTGTCAACTATAACACCATTTACCTATAAATAATACAATTGCATGATTGATAAAAATGGTTCCACTTTCATACATTTGATGGATATTTCATATTTATCGTTTTATAGAAATAGTAAAAAGTACATATAAAACCCTTAAAAATTACACATCCACTAATATTCTACGTTTTCCACCAAAACACGTTCTTATGTTTACTCTCTTGATTTGTTCTTGACTCTTTTACTTCATTCAAGACATTATACCATTCACCTTTCTATAATACCTACACATCCATAATCCCTATGAAAAACATATCAATATATGGGATGAGAATAAAAATATTAGTAAGGGATATAAAATTAAAATAAACCCATTAATACATTTAAAAATTCAAGAAAATATATAAGGAAGTGTAACCTTTACATTAATAAAATTTTGAGCTCAAATTAAGAATATAATTAATCATGAAATCACAATGATCTCTTAGAGTTTTTATAAAATATTTTTCAAGAAATAATAAAATAAAATCATAGAAAAAAAATTATTTAAGAAAATATGATAACTCAAGAAATCGTCTCTTTCACCATTATAAGATTGTAATATTTCCTTAAATAATGAGTTCATTTTCTTTCCTTATGTAATAAAAATATTTACTTTAAAACCCAAAAAAAATCATTGAAAATATATTGGGATATTTTCCTTATAATATCCCTTGTAATGTAATCACTTAAATAAATAATTACAATATCTCATAGGAGTATCCTATCACAGGGAAACTCTACGACTTTACCCAACACATTGGGGAGCTATATCAAGCATATTTTTCATCAAATATATTTTGGACCCACCCTTCATTAATATAAAATGTTAAATAACAATAAAATGAATATATAAATATATATATATATATATATCACATTAACCATAACACTCATCTAAATAGGCATTTAATCCAATAATCATTTACACTTTCAGTTATCTCATAAAAATGAGAACAAATTTCCATTTCCTAAAAATAAATTTTCAAAATAAGAATCTTACAAAATATGAAGATAAATATATTCATTCAAAAAATTAAAATTTAAAAATAATATTCAATGAAAGTAAAGATAATTATGGTAGGAAAATATGTTCATTCAATAATATATAAATTAAAGTTTCTTTTAAAAATTTAGTAAAGAAAGTCAAAAATAACTCATGTGTAAAATGTTTAAAATATTATATTTTAATAATTTATAAAGAAAGTGAAAAATATTTGAAAAAGACCTTTATAAACCTTTAAACAAAAAATATGTGCATTATTGAAAACATTTAAAATAATATAGATATTGAAGAAAAAAATTTGGAAGGTAATATTTGAAATAATATTTTAAAATAATGTATCTTAACATAGGCTATCAAATATATAATTTAATGAAACAAATTCTAAAATATTATGGTGTTAAAAATAGTGTCATTAAAAATAAAAATAGTGGTGTGTGAGATTATGAGTAGTGATCTTATGTTATTGATGGTATTATAGATTTCAAAGATCTTAAAAAAGGGAGATTGAATTTATTGAAAATATTTTGAAGCCTTAATGAATATCATTTATTTAGTACTAAAGAACCTAAATGTTTCAAGGTGGGTTTCTTATTTCTATTTTGAATATCATTTTTAAACATAATGGATCTTGTATAAATAGTTATCTGTAGATAGCAGATGTTGTGGGATATATTCAATGTTCAAGGATACTACCTTCTATTCACGTGTAATGTCCTATTAGTGATATGTTTGTGTCTCAAAATTCACCTAATCATAGCAAGGAAGTAGATACACCTTTAATTTACAAATATATCATGTATTCAAACTAATTAACTCCCCCTCACAATTTTAATGTATGATCTACGATCAATTTTAGTGGCATCCAGTCATAATGTTATTCCTATAATTAAATCAATATTTATTCAATTGTTTTACCTGATGTATATAAAGTTCATATTTTATGAATTTAGTGAGTTGTGTCTAATTAAGAATAAGGTTACTATACTAGTTAAACCACTATGTATTGTTAGACCAAAACTTTGATAAATTATTAGAAATATTCCAAGAAGTTGATAACACTCTCAATAAAAGGAATAGATATAGGATCTATAACTTTTTGAAGGTATTAAAAGTAGTAATATTTTAGTGATATATATTGACAAATATCATCTTGAAGATTGTAAAAGAAATAAGAGTGTATACACATTTAATCACTTAGTGATCTTTATTTAATATTTAAGTGTTTTCTGAAAAAGTTTCATACTGAAGTTTTCATATATATAGTTGGGCACCTAAAATATCTACAAGATGAGAAAACATATTTATAGTTGGATAAATATATTATAATAAAGGCATTAATTGAATGGTTATAAATACTTAACACTATCATTAAATTTTTTAAAGACAATGAACAATCTATATTAATTTTTATTGAAATTTTTTCCATGGTTGAAAAAGAATTGAAAATGAATGTTTATAAGAATTTTTTGATTAATAATTTTTTTGAGGAGAAGATTCATTCTTGGTAAGAAACCCAAAAAGATATTATTTATGTTAATGAAACTCAATTTAAGATAAAGGGAAAAATAATAAAATATATAGATCATACATTTCAAGTGAATATTAAGATGTATGAAGATCAAGATAAGAATATAAGGGAATTCCAAGCCCATAATATAAGGGTACAAAGGAGGGTTTCCCTAGCCGAAAACAATATGGTACATGGGAGGACATCCCATGCCTAAAGAAGGTACATGGGTGATTATTCCAAGATCTTATGAGGGTATTTCTATATAGCCTTCACATAGGATTTTATATTCCTATGTGTATTCCAAAATTCCATTTCTTATTTCTATCTTATGATCTCATGAATTATACTCTTCATTATTTTTTTATTCATGTCTTATTAACTACCAATATCTATTCCATGACTCTTTATTATGATATTTTATATGTATGGTATGATATTATAATGTTATGATCATTTTATCATTCCCTTATTCTCATGAATTACTAATATATCTCCCTTTAATACCCTTACTACAAATTGAGCTCACCCATTTCTTATGTTTACTTTCCATAGGTTATGAATAAAGGTTTTAAGTATGAGTACTATATGGGAAGATATTTAGGGAATATGTTGAAGATCTTGCACCAAGTTAAAATATTATTTTTAAAAAATTTCAAAGACACTTATCTAATACAGTCCTTTGCCATAAACTTCTGTAATGTTCTGAATATTTATCTAAAATGATGTAATATCCATGTATGTTAATCTGAGGTCACTACAATTAGTAACAAAGGAAAGGTTCAGTCAACCATTGTAAACTATAATGTGAAAACTTTATTAATATCCTTAGGTATATTTCAAATGATATGTCTTAGGATGTATCTAAGAATAAGTATAGAAATGAGTCAATGTTTAGGAAAATGTCATTGAATTTGATAAAGGGTTGAGAGAGTGGTTTCCTAGAAATTACATCCCTATTAAGATACTACTAGTGGATGTGGATCCAAAATCGAAGTATATATGGGTAACAACTTTAAAAAAACCATATTGAGCTAGAAGTGATCCAGAAATGGTCTACCACAATGGTCCATGATACACACCTAGTTTGAGACTCCATAGGGATATGGTTTAGGAACTCACAAACTCTTTGAGAACCATCATTATGGATTTAAATACATTACAACTTCGAATGACCTAGGAAAATCCTAATGTTACATAGAATAGATAAGGTGTCATAATTTAAACATACTATAATTTATTTCCAGGATTATGTAGTTCCCCACTTTGATTATTGTTTTTTACATTATGATTTTTGGTTTTAGACAATGACTGAAACCCAAAGGAACTGGGTTGATGCTTACTACTATAGAAAATTCAATGATTATACTCTTGATAATACATATTTAAAGGTAACTCTAATGAGAAACCTCATTGATATGACCAAAAATATTTATCAAGTTATGAATCATGATGAACTTATAAATGAGAAAAGGATTGAAAAAACGTTTGTTTATTCTTTTATGAGGAAACGTCCACCTTTATTCAATGGGCTTCTGATCCACTGGTTTCTGAAAAATAGTTTGATACCAAAGAGAATATATTCTCTATTATATAGTGTTGGGAACATGAAAAAAAAATTCTATGTTTTTTTGGAAGGTGAAGAAGATAAATGGTGGAATCTTATGAAGAACATTAGGGAACAAGAAGAAATTGAATATATTGAATGGGAAGAGATTTAGGGGATAATTTTATATAATTAATTCACTCATATTCTATAAAAAATATAAAGATGTAATTCTTTATTATTAATAAAAAATTAAGATGATTCTATTGGTACCTATTAAAGTAATTTTACAATAATTTCACGGTATGTTTATAGTTTAATCACTATCCCTGGAAGAAAAAATGATTGATTCTTTGGTGGAATGAAACCAAGTCTTCGAATGGCCTAAGCTATAACATACTTTAATAACTATGAAGAAGTTGTTCTATGTGATTTCAAGGTGGAAATAGAGGTTGTAATTTCATATCAATATCATGGATTTGAAATGAAAATGAATATGGGGTTCAATGGAAAATATACAAACAAAGGAGAAAAATATTTGTGCCTTCTTTTATACACATGGTATGGGATGAAACATAGAGGGAATTGTCTTATGGGGAATAATAAATGCTTTAAGTGTGGAATGGAAGTTTATTGAGTATCTAAATGATGAAATTATTGGAAAATTATCTAATGAAGTGAATAATGATAAATCACCCACAAAATTCACCTCCCACATCTCTGTGTTACAAATGCATGGAGATTGTCTATTATGATAACATGTTCCCAATTATAAGTACTAATGTAGATGATAATCAACTAAAACCATGGAAAATAAAGTAAAAATGGAAATATTATGATATCATATGGGATTATGTGATCCATGAAAATTATGGAATACATATCCTCCTCTCCTTAGTTAGAAATTTCATGTTTCATTTTTTATGAATGAGCCCTCTGAAAATTATATTGTTTATCCTTTAGTAAAATTTAATTTATTATATAATTTTATTTAAGCATAATTAAATAGAATATTCTGTTCATATATGGATGAAACCAAGATTCAAATGACAACATTTTTGTATAAGGTAATAGAATATATAAGTAATGAATAAGTTTGTTTGTTTTCAATGTGATTTTATGGAAATTAAAATTATTAACATGTTTCAAGAGAACACATGAAGAAGGTATTCACATGTTTGTTATGTGACAACCAAGAACTACTTCATGATATATGGGGTATCAATGTTATTCTTAGTGTCCGTATTTCTAATTTTTTGAACTTTCAACTTTATAAAAGTTTATATGGATAACCATTTATGGAATGGTTTGAGTTAAACTTTTGATGATGTTTTAATGATTAAATTATTTTATCACCACAACATGATTTATGCATATTGGATAATACATTCTAACCATTTTTCTGTAATTTCAACTAAATACAAATGGAATTAATTATCATTCAACCTCATGATCTATTAGTGCTTTGAGAAAGAAAAATTTGTCTTCATTTCATGAAGAATTATATGAAGTGGATAAAAATAAATTCACAAAAATGGTGAGATTGTGCATATAAAAGGAATGAAATAATATAAGTATATTTTAGTATCTTCTTAAACAGTAAAAGAATTTCTAATCTCTAGGAAAATGATATTGAAAAACAATATCCTAACACCTTCATTTCTAATGAATAGATGGTCTATTAAATCATCATAAATTTATGGTTCTGAGTCCCTTAAATTACCATTGATCATTCAATTAATTTTGATCAATGACACAAACACTACTGAAAAAATGGCCTATACCCACGGTTTTGGGAACCGTGGGCTGGAACGGCGTCGGGATAGGTCCCCAGCCTATACCCACGGTTTTTCAAAACCGTGGGTATAGGTGTCCTACCACCATGTCACCGAAACATATCCAATTGTCACGGTGTCAACGGCTTTTACCCATGGTTTCAAAACCGTGGGTATAGGTCCTAAAATAATGCAGGCGTCGAGTTTCGATCTCGCGACCTCTCCACTGCAAACACTATGTCTAACCACTACCCTAACATCACCTATATGTATATATATATATAGTTAAATATATTTATAAAAACCATGGGTATAGAGGGAAGAACTGTGGGTATAGGGTTCCCGCCAAAAAAATTTCCTTCCCGCAGAAAAAAAAAATTCCCCACGCACACAAAAGTGACCTATACCCACAGTTTATCATAACCGTGGGTATAGGTCACTTTTCAGCCAGAAAAGAGAGCTTACCCTGAATGGGTAGATGCAATCCCTCCCCCATCAAATTTTGGGAACCCTGTATTCTCTATTTTCAATGGATCAGGTGATCCTGAACAGCATTTGACGCATTACATGTCTTATTGCGATCCTATGATGGGAACTCTGGAGCAGCAAGAATTAGTGAAACTCAGATGCTTCGTGCGAACCTTGCAAAGGCCATCCTTTGTCTGGTACACAAGCTTGAAATCCCGGTCAATTACCGGATGGGAAGATCTCCATCAACAATTTCTTCTTCAATTCAGCTCAACTTTTCCAAAGACAAAAATTTTCTATCTTACAAACTGTAAGAAAAGGGAGAATGAAAGAGTCTCTGATTTCATTTCCCATTGGAAGGGATTAACATATTCCCTGAGCTTAACACTCCCTTAAGAGGAACTGTTGCCAATATGTGTGGAAAATCTGCGTGACGAATTATGCACACCGTTGATCCCTATGAAATACACAGGAGGGTTTTGATACCTTACATAAATCTCTCAACAGATTGAAGATTCTCTTATACATACTAAGGCAAAATCTCGTGTAATTCCATCAGCTCCAAGAAGAAGAATGGGTAAAGCAGAGACTGCTATAGTTATGCTTAACCAATCACCTGTACCTACTTCTACTTCAAAGCCTTCATCTTCCCAAAGGGCTCCACCTCCTGAGCGTCAACAATAGAGGTTGTTTCATCAAGATGATCAAAGAGATCAAAGAAGAAAACAATTTGAGGATTTGAAAATCAAAGTTTACTCTTTCCGGAATGAACAAGTTCCTAGTTATTTCATTTCGACTCTGGAAAATAATTTGGTTCAATTGCCAAGGCCCAAGAGGCCAAAAAAGGAAGGAGATAAAGACCGTCCCAACTATTTCCCGTTTCAACAGATGTTGGGGCATCCCATTCATGAGTGTTTTGTTTTCAAGGACCTCCTGCAAAATATGGTCGACTCGGGACAAGTCAGACTAAAAGACTCTTCAGCCCAGATAGCATGTGTTACTGCTACAGTTCCAGAGGAGTAAGGCGAGTGGCAAGAATTAAAAAGAAAAAATGCTCAAAAATATGATGATTGGATGGTCAGAAAGGTGATCAACTGAACTCATGCTATTTTGTGAAGACAATTTAATAAACCAATTGTGCCTTCTACCATGAATGCCGCAGCAAAACCCTCTTCATCGGAGTTAAAATCCTCAAAGAAATGACACAATACCAAGGAGGAACAATCAGAAGAAGATGAGTATGTGTCAAAGACTAAGCTGTCTTTGACTATAACATATTTCATTCCATCTACTTCGAAGTAACGGGCACCATCCCACTAAACGACACAGCCTAAATAGGCTAATCAGGTAGAGTCTTCATCAGATGAAGAGTTGATTTTCGGTTCTGTTAATATGATTCAATTAACATATCCATATTCCCGTTGCAGTTTTGATTTTGATGAGCCTGAATTCCCTATATCAAATAAAGTAATCAGATGAAGTTCCAGAGGCTCAGGATATAGGGGAAGACATGGATCTTTCAGAAGCCACTATTACAATTCTACCCCTTCTAGAACTATGTATGCAGTCGAAACTCGTGGCAGAGCCCTTCAGCGAGCTCAACAAGAACAAGCATGTTCTTCCACCAATAGAAAATTCAGTCCTGGGACAGTTATTCTGGAAGACCGGTTGAAGGTTCCATCTTCTTCCTCTCAGCAATTAAATGGATCTAATTAGTCTAATCTTCCAAAGCCAGGAATATTGCCAACTCCTATCCCGATACAAGATGCATCAACTTTCGAAGCATCAACTTCCAAGACACCTGCTAAACCACATGTTCCTGTTGGGAAATGCAGACCTTTGGATAAAAAGTATGATAAATTGAAACACCTGGCCCAAGAACCGGCCAATTTATCAATTCTGGATGCCTTGAATTTATCAAAGGATCTTTGGGAAGCACTCATTGAAGCTTTGTCAAGTCCTCAGAAGTTTGAAACTGAAATTACTGCAGCTGAAGTCTATCACAAAGAGAATAATCCTGCAGAATTCCATGTAATAATATCTTTTACTGATGAAGATGAAAATGATTTCGTGCATGGACATATTAGACTTTTGTACTTATCTGGAAAGTTCAATGATGTAGACATCCGAAGATATTTCATTGATAATGGTTTAGGAGTCAACCTCATGCCCATTCGAACATTTCATCGATTGGGCCTCACAGAATCTGATTTATCTCCTTCTACCATGATGTTACAAGGATATGATAAAAATGAACAATAACCACTAGGAAAAGTTACACTCAGAACCCAGTTTGAAGATCTTGTATCCAATTCAGATTTCATGGTTGGTGATCAAGACTCAGCCTTCAGCATCTTGCTTGGAAGACCCTGGCTACATCAACATGCGACTATCCCTTCATCATACCATCAATGTCTCAAATATTGTTTCGATGGTCAAGTTGGGACATTGTATGGTGATAAGGCCCTGTTCAAGACATGTGAATCTCAATACATTGAGGCATAATTCTATCACATGAAGGGAAGGGAGAAATCTACAACAAAGGAGATTACCAAAGTTAATGCTCCGTATGGTTTGGGGAAGATTCCAGTAAATCCATTTAAACATGTGAGTACAGATTATGTGTTGCATATCAGTCAAATTGACAAGATAGACCCAAATCAAAATACTCTTATGGAAAGATCCATAATGTCAATTATGGAAATCGAGCAAGACAACATGGGAGAAATTGGTAACCCACCAAGAAGTTATGAAATCCCAAATGGTGAAGTCTTCATTTTCATCTGCTGAAATCCAACAAGTCTATACTTCGCCAATCAGGCCAGAAGAAGTTATAGAAACATCAGAGGTGAACAATGATGTTGATTCTCAATCCATCATCTCCTCTTAATTTCCTAAGGAAGACCCTTCATCATCAATCGAGTTATAAATGGAAGCTTCTTCTTCAAGATGTTCAAATTTTAACATCTCTTCTGATCATGGGAATTCTACTTTATCATATACTATGCAAGTAGAAATGGAAGAAATAACACTTGCTGAAGAAGAAGAGTAAGATCTCAGAGATGCTCCTCCAGCATTTGAAGAGGGTATCTCTATCACCATGGATGAACTCAGAGAAATAAATCTGGGTACAAAAGAAGATCCACGCCCCACTTTAATCAGTGCAGCCATGACTCTTGAAGAACAGGAGATGTATATTTCCTTTTTAAAGCAAAATCGATACATATTTTCTTGGAACTATACAGAGATTCCCGGGCTTGATCCTGATGTTTCTACTCATCATTTGGGTTTTCCAGAAGAACATCGAGGATTTAAGCAAGCCGCGAGAAGAACACACTCAACTTATGCTTCCAAAATTGAAGCTAAATTGGATAAGCTTATCAAATCTAACTTTGTCAGAGAAGTCAAATATCCCAATTGGTTGGCTAATATTGTCCTTGTAAAGAAGAAGAACGGGAAAATTGGAGTTTGCATCAATTTCAGAGATCTTAATCAGCATTTTCCTAAGGATGATTTCCCAATTATGATTACAGAACTTTTAATTGATGCAACAGCTGGCTATGAAGCACTTTCCTTCATGGATGGATATTCCAGATATAATCAAATCCGAATGGCCCTAGAAGACGAGTAATCCACAACCTTCAAATCCCCTCAGGGTGTGTTTTGCTACCGGGTAATTCCCTTTGACTTAAAGAATGTAGGTGCAACATATTAGCCTGCCATGCATCGTATCTTCAAACACTTTTTAGGGATGTTTATTGAATTCTATGTGGACGATTTGGTAGTCAAATCCAAGAAACGTTCTAATCACTTGGATGATTTGGAAGTCATATTCTGCAAGCTTCAATAACACAATTTGAAGATGAACCCCTTAAAATGTGCTTTTGGGGTAACCTCAGGAAAATTTCTCGGCTTTATGGTATGCCATCGTGGTATTGAAGTCGATCCTGATAAGAAAAGGTTAATCCTTGGTATTTCACCTCCTCAAAATTTGAATGAATTAAGATAACTTCAAGGACAATTAGCCTATATTCGGCGTTTCATCGCCAATTTGGCAGGCAAAAGTTTACCCTTCACCAAATTGATGAAGAAGGGGGTCACTTACCAGTGGACTGAAGAATATTAATAAGCATTCGATATTCTCAAGAAATACCTCTTGAGTCCACCAGTACTCCTGACACCGGTTGAAAGAAGACCACTTATCCTCTACGTTACAGCTTTAGAGCGATTATTGGGAGCATTTCTTGCTCAGAAGAATGATGCTGGGAATGAAAATAGCCTCTACTACCTCAGTCGGACTATGCTTGAAGTAGAAACCCGATATTAAAGTATTGAGAAGTGTTTCCTAGCATTGAACTTTGCAGTTCAGAAGTTGAGACACTACCTAAAACATCACAAGGTCTAATTGGTATCTCACAATAACCCCCTCAAATTCATCCTTAGTCTTCCAATGCTTACAGGACGTCTGGAAAGGTGGGCAGTTATTTTGCAGCAATTCAACATTCAGTATGTGTCTCAAAAGGCAATAAAGGTCCAAGCTCTGGCTGATTTGCTGGCTGAACACCCTTCAGTGGAAGACACATCTTCAGATATTGAACTCCCTGATGAGGAAGTCTTCTCTATTCAAGAAAGTCCTCAGGCATGGGAAATGTATTTTGATGGTGCTTCCAGAACTCCAACAGGGAGGAAAATGGAAAATCCTAAATTCAACAAAGTTGTCTTAGGAATTGTGATCATTTCTCCAGAAAAGGCAGTGTTACCTTATTTCTTCTTATTGTGGGAAGGTGGTACCAATAATGAAGCAGAATACCAAGCTCTCATCACAGGCTTGGAATTGGCTCTTCAAGCACAAGTGAACCACTTAAAGGTGAAAGGTGATTCAGACCTGGTAATAAAACAACTCAATGGTGATCATGCCATCAGAAAAGAAGAACTAATCCCTTTGTATGATTACATCAGAGAGTTAATGGCGGAATTCCCTTCAAAACCAGCATTTTCTTATGTCCCACTATCAAAAAAATGCTCAAGCTGATGCACTGGCTAATATAGCCATAGCTCTGCCAGATCCAAATCGGGATGAGACAACCATCAGTATTGCCCACCGTCGTGCAATTTCACCTTATGTTCGAATCAGAATAGAAAAAATTAATAAAATTAGTCCCATTCCTGAACTGTATGGTCATACTACAGGATAGATGTCACCTATCAAGGAATACCTTCAAAATGGAACACTTCCACCTGATAGAGCCGAGAAAGAACAAATCTGGCGATGTGTTGTCAATTTTACTCTTTATGATATCCCAAATCACCTAGAGAAAATTCTCTACAAACGAGGTTTTGATGGAGTTATCTTCAGATGCATTGATGGTGAAGAGACATTGGCTGTCATGAAATAAGTGCATGCAGGAGTCTGTGGTGCCCACCAGTCTGGATATAGACTGTTTGATAAGATTTGAGGGCTTGGATACTTTTGGCCTTCAATGATACAAGATTGTGTTGATTTCACAAAGAAGTTTCATTCATTCCAAGTACATTCCAACATCATTCATCAACCTCCAGAGATACTTCATACAGCAAAATACTCGTGGCCATTTTCCACATGGGGAATGGATGTGGTGGGACATTACCCTTCAGCTACGACCAAGCAGTTTACGTATATTCTTACTGCTACTGATTTCTTTTCCAAATGGGAAGAGGTAATACCTCTAAAGGAAGTCAGTTCTAAATGCATTGTTAGCTTCATCAAGTCTAACATCATTACCAGATTTGGTGTCCCTCATACCATATTGACGGACAACGACACCAACTTCTGTTCATCTGAGGTGAAGAAGTTGTATCAAGAATACAACATCAAATCCAACCATTCATCTCGGTATCATACAGTGTCCAATGGCCAAATAGAAGCCTTCAATAAGACTCCTTCAAATATAATGCAAAAGATGGTGGATAAATATAAGAAATCATGTCCTGATAAACTCTTTCATGCTTTATGGGCTTATCGGACTACCACCCGCACTGCAACACGGTCAACTCCATATTCACTGGTATATGGAACGGAAGCCGTGTTTCCCATTGAAGTTCAACTACCCCCGCTCATAGTAGCCATTTGTGATCAGTCATCTACAGATGAACAATATCAAAAGTGATTGAATGAATTGGAATGGTTAGATGAGAAAAGATTGTGCACATTTCACCACTTGGAAGTTTATCAGAATCGAATAACATGAGCTTTCAACAAAAAATTTCATCTTCGTTCATTCACTTAGGGAGAATTGGTAGTAGTTCTCAGAACACCAATGATACCAGGAAAGAAACCTCCCAATCTTGAGCCAAAATGGGAAGGACCTTACTCAATACATAAGGTCTACTCCAATGGAGCTTATTCTTTAATCTCAAATGATGGAGAACTCATCACTACTCCAACCAATGCTAGATTTTTGAATAAATATTTTGTATGAACACAAAATATAGAAACGGTCCATGCATACGACCTTAAACTATTTGCACATCCCTTACGTCCATCATGACGTTAAACTGCACCATCCATGGTCAATTCATATGAATTTAAACTATTCTCACTTTCGTCCAACATGACGTTAAACTGTGTCCCCCTTCATCGTCCTTGTTATATGATGTTAAAATATATAGAAGTCCCTTATGTCCAGCAAGATGTTAAACTGCATAACCAATGGTCCATGCATATGACCTGAAACTATTGGCACTTACGTCCAACATGACGCTAAATTGTATCGTCCCTTTTTTATCCAACATGACGTTAAACTGTGAAAAAGTCCCTAATACGTCTAACATGACGTTAAATGGTGTACTCTTTTGTCCTCACTACATGACATTAAACTGCACAGTCCCCCTTTTTTCCAACATGGCATTAAAACTACATAGTCCCTTTATATTTCCTACCTGACATTAAACTGTGCATCATTAGGGTTGTTGCTACCTCTTGTTTCTCACACCGAGTGTGACTCACGTGAGCTTAGAGAAAACTTCAACCATAACACTCTCTCTAGGATACTAACCATGTGTACGTCCCAACACTATTTTTTAGGTCGTTGTCCCCAAGGACAACTTGATCACTAATTCATTCTTTAATTGAACTACGCGGACTTTGATCCTTGCCTTCCAGGATGGGTACGTAGGCAACCTCCCAAGGTTCAAGCCCAAAACCAATCTCTTCACATCGGTTCACCTCCATCTCATAATATGTTGATTTGTAAAACCACCCCTAGAATCAATATCTTTACATTGGTTCACTTTCATTCTTGCTATACGACGTTAAACTATACAAAACTTTTGTCCAGTATGAAAATAAACTACAATATTCTTTGATACCCTCACCTGAGAGGGAATCATTATTTACATTTATTTTCAATCATGTTTCATTTCAAAGACTACGTGCATACATAGCAAAACCTGAACCTTTTATCTTGGGTTAAACCATCATTGCACTAAAATCCCCTTTCACCCTTCACATGTACAAACCTAATCTGTACAGAGGGTAGTTCTAGAACTACGTGGGCTTGATTCCCATCCTTATGGATACATAGGAACGTTCGAGTGTCCCTCGAATCCAGCCCCATGTCTTTTGGGACTAACCCCAAATTTTTCTTTCAGTCCCCTGGCTGAAAAGTCCCCATGAAAACACACACTGTGTATTTCTTATAATGGTCCAAGATCTATGACCCTAAACTAAGATCTCCAATCCTTTTTTCCCACATGACGTTAAACTGTAGTTCATGAACTATGTATGGCTAGATTCCCACCCTTATAGGATACGTAGTGAAGTCCAACATTTCCATTCAGGACCTAGTCACAACATGATTATAGTTAGCATTGATCTGTGAATCTCTGCATACATTGGACAATACCCATTTTTATGTTTCATAATCCTAACCTTAAATATTTTCAGATATTCATAACCCTTTTCTTGACTTCTAATCACAAAAGGCCTGAAATTTTGAGAGTTCTTTTGCCTAACCATGCAGCACATGCCCTTAGGCAGTCTTGCATAAACAGTCTACATAACGGACCTGTCAGCCAAAAGATGCTATTATTTGACTATGCAGTCAATGCCCTTAGGTGGTCCTGCATAATTCAACCCCATAACGGGTTTGATAAATAGTGGTAACTTCATTCTTGGGAGGAAAACCTCTTTTGTCTTTATTTGTCCTGATTATATGTAGGGATCCACAAAAATAGCCATCCTTTACATATTTGTCCCATATCCTTTTTCATGATATGAAAGTATTCAAGTCTATGGTTTATATTCTCCTTCCCAACATTTGGGTCAGACCTTCATAGGAGTGATATCCATCCAGTTCATTGATAATCTTGTTTGGAAATATCTTCTCCATATTCAAGTACCTATTTCCATACAACAAACTCTATACTTTAGAAAATTTGAATCTCCATAAACTTTCACTGGCTATTTAGCACTAGGAATGTAAATTTCTTAGAGTTCTTTTTCCTGACTATGCAGCATGTTCCCTTAGGTGGCCTTCTATAAGTAGTCTACATAATGGACCTGTCAGTCAAAAGATGCTATTTATTTGACTATGAATCCAATTCCCTTAGGTGGCCCTGCATAGTTCAACCCACTAACGGGTTTGTTAAATAATGGTAACTTCATTCTTGGGAACTACTTCTTCTAATTACCTTTAGCTCTTTTTCATATCATTCCAGAGATTCAAATATTCATAAGTCATAGTTTACATATTTTCCCTCATACTTGAGTATGGTAATATGTTTTCAGATAAATTTTCAAGTAATTGAGTCAATTTTAATCCATTTCAGTCAAAGCTATTTTGACCTTAAAAATTAGCCTCTTTATGTCTGACGTGCATGACTTTAAACTTCCCACAAAATACAAAGGAACTCTAAATAAAAGTCAAGTTCCATATCACTAAACATACATTTTGTATGATTTAGGTAATATTGAGAAATTAAAAGATTCAAAGTTTTTAGGGTTATTTACGTTAATCCTTGTAAAAAATCAAACTATGCTTACTAGGCCCATTGGCTTAGGTAAAATTTAAAACATGTAGTGAAAGAATACAAGAATAAATGATTGAAGATAAAATTACTCTCCATTGATGCACAAGAATTAGAGGGATATCCACATATTGGGGCCTCTTCTCTTTTTCAAGAAATTACAAAATACTGTCAACATAAGCATTCACTTGATTTACGGAATCTCGAGCTTCATCAACAGCCTCCTGGAATTCATTCATTTCAACTGGATACAATAAGAGATGCAGTGATACCTGCTCTTCTTGGAACAATTGTAAAATAATGTTCTTGAATGCAGTTTGGGAAAAAAAAATTCTGATCAAACAGTGACTCTGTTTCTGTCCAAGAGACTTGGAAGATGGATACATGGATTTGATAATGGAGAATTGGAAGTAAAGAGCCATTTAGAGAGAATACTCTTTTCAGATATTACTCTAATGTCATGTTTGTCTTATCTCCACCAACTGGTAGAGGAAAAAATTTCAGCCCATCGGTTTTCCATTTTCATATCTGCAAGGAAATGACATGGAGGAAAAATTTGAAAGTTCACAACATTTTTTTTGCTCTTAATGCATAGCATAACCGAAATAGATTAGCAGTGCAGCTGCATCTCAGGCGTATAGTTCTTTGCATCTGGAACATTGACACCTTGCAGATGACCATGACCATATAGAAGTAAGTAGATTCTCTATGGAAAATTAAGATGATATTTCTTCAAGTAATTAGCCAAATATGGGAGAGTGTTGTCGTATATATCATAGTAATCATGGACAACAATGTTCCTCATGTCATTAATCCGTTTTCTAGCCAGCTCATCATCCATTCCAATTATTCTAAGAGCCATTGAATCTGCACAAAAGTCGAATAAATTAACTCTTAAGTAAGTTGATTTTTCAAAAAAAAATTGAAGGAATTTGAAAAAAATGGCAAAGGCATTAAGGCGAACAAGTCTAATTTTGGCGCGCAAGTATTAGTGTGTTGCGCAAGATTTTGGCGTCCACACAAATTTAAGTACCTTTAAAGCAGCACGACAGAGAAGAAAATAACGAAAAAGAGAGCAACTTGCGCGGTGAAGACAACTTGCACGGCGATAGCTCGAAATCCTGAAATTCAGTGCTTTGCGCGAGAAATGGCCACATATATATAGGCCAGGCCACACCCTTGCACGCCGATGCCAGCGCGGTTCAATACTTGCACGCCGCCCTCTGCACGCTCAACACTTGCGCGCTGCCTTTCCATTGGTTTTCTTCTTTTCCTCAGAGTAACATCCTCATTTCTTTCGGATCCAACTCTGAAGGGGGACTTTTTTTATGCTCCTTTTTGTCACAGAGTCTAAACAAATGAAAAGGGAAATCCCTTAGCATAAAGTGAGTCATCCTTTGAATAAAACATCAAAAATAGACAAAGGAATGAACAATGAGTCATTTACACTTGGGTCATGCAAGTTCCATCAAGGTCGCACATGTATACTTGCGCGATGCCCAGTGGTCGCGCAAGTGACTTGCGCGCCCTCTTTGAAATTTCACCCAGGGTCTCTCTAGCCAATAAATACCCCTGTGGGCTCCCCCATTTCAGAAGAGGAATTTTTTTTCCAGAATTCAGATATAGAGATCTGAATGCCCAAGTCTCTTCTTCAAGTCTTCCAAACACTTCTAAGGTAATTCTTTACCTAGAATGGATGGTCTATACAAGAGGAACAAGGTCTAAGTGTTAGAAATCACTAACACTTGCATGCCTAAAGTGTTTTACCCTTAAGGGAAATGAACATACTTGAGCGACTCCTTATCTATTCATTAAAACTTGCATGCCCCTCTTCTGGAAGTACCTCAGGATAATTCTAAAGGATTTGGTCAATGATCGGCCAAGTATTACCCTACTGGTTAACAATTGCGCAAGTACCCATGTGTCGTGCAGGTATACCTACGCGACCAGGGACTTGCGCACCCACGTAGTACCTGTGCGCCTTCCAGGACTTGCGCGCCCCTATCTTTTTGGGTGCCTTTCTTACCCATTTCACCCCTATTATGCTATTCCACCTCTCCTATTCAAGATTCAGTCTTCAAGACACTCTTCAAATCCATTTATGGTATGTTTTCTTGATTGACTTTCTTATCTAAAAGGAATTCCGTGGAACATCTCTCAAAACCTAGTGATTTACACATCTTTACATTGTTATGGTTAGAGATTTCATTCATTCAACCCCATCCTTTAAAGATGAGATAATCTTTAACTTGGGCCTCCTTTTTAGGAGTAATCCCCAGTCATAATTTCCATTAATCTGGGCCTCCTTTTCAGGAGTAATCCCCAGTCCAAGTTCTCTTAAATGGGCCTCATTCTTAGGAGTAAGCCCCAAGTCCCCTAATTTGGGAATCCTCTTCAGGATTAAGCCCCAACCATAATTCTCTTAACCTAGGCCTCCTCTTCAAGAGTAAGCCCGAGTCTCAAATATGGGCATCCTCCTTAGGAGTAAGCCCCAAGTCCCTTAATTTGGACATCCCTTTAACCTGGGCCTCCTTTTCAGGAGTAAGCCCTAGTCTTAATTTCTCTTGACCAGTCATAATTCCTTTTGATCTGGGCTTCCTTCTCAGGAGTAAAACCCAATCATAAGTCCCCTCCTAAATTGGGCATCTTCCTTAGGAGTAAGCCCTAAGATTAGAGTATCCAAATCTCCATGAAGCACATATACCTTTATAGACCCTGTTTTGGATTTCTTCTTTGAAGTAAATCTTAATCTTCATCTGATTTGGGTAGTCATACATACATAAGCCCCACATCATTGCATATTTCATAGCACAATTGTCTGCTGTTACCAATACCTCTTGTTTCTCACACTGAGCTTGACTCACGTGAGTTGTGAGTGTAAAAGTAATCATGACATCTTTTTTTGAGCCATCAATCTTGCATAAACATCATACTCCCTTACTTGAACTACGTGGGTTCTGATTCCTTTTCCAAAACAAAGGATATGTAGGCAGCCCATCTGTGGGTACGATCCCAACTTTGAAATAATCCATGTCCTTCTGAATGATAATAAACTTCAAGTGCCCCACTGAGTGGCTTTAAAACTAGTATGGTCCTCATAATGACCAAGAGACATTTATGTATCAGAGGATACCATTGACTAAGAATATCTAACAAATGTAGATTATTCTCTATCAATGAACAACCTTGAATACATATAAAAGATTCTCTAAATTTCCTATATATCAATCATTGATTTTCATATCTAAAAGAAATCTCATTTTTTACTTGGTAATATAATAAGGAATCACGAACATAACTTAAATCAATAAAGAGAGTCCCGGAGTAGACAATAATTCCCCTCAAAAAGGTGTGATGAGTCTGACCTCCCATCCTCTCGACCAATGAAAATTCCTAAGCCTCATCAGTCTACAACTAATGAGCACCTACCTTTGGAAAGTATGTTTAAATGGATATGGAATCATTGGATGTTTCCGGTTCTACGAACAAACTCGTTAGAAACCGCTTGGAATGTCTGAATCTTAAATCAATGAGATCATCCCCCATTCTAGAGTGAAACAATAACACATACCTTCATGATTTCCATTTTGTGGGAATATGATAACATCGTTTGTGGATGTCTGGACTAGCCCTCTTCAAAGTTATGTGATATTTTAACACTTTACAAATAATGTATTAAGGATGAGATTATTAAAAATATGTGATATTTATGGAAAAATAACCCTACTATATTGATAATATATATATACATAATTTATTTTTCAATCTTTTAAAATATGAAATGAAAGTTCAAACAACAATCATGAATACGTATGACTTTTTGTCTCCATAAATAGTGTATTTCATTTCATATATTTTATTGGTTATTATAAATAATTATTTAATTAATATGTATGCTATTTATATAATTTTTTAAATTATGTAAATAATTAAATCATGATCTATAAAACTTGATCAAGAATAACATGAGAAAACATATATGAGAAAAAAATCAGTTATTACCCTAAATGTAACATTAAAATGACATTGTTAATAAATAGGTAATATAAGGTCATAATAAAATCATATATGATATGATATATAGTAATATGTTTCTATGTTATATGTATAATAAAATTATATTCCTTATATATGAGGTTTTATTGTATATTAAGAAATTCAAGACTTAAGGTATGGGTTTTCTCATCTCAATTTTATTTCTCTGAGATATATGCTATATTTAACAGTTATTCTTATTATGTGTTTTATATACAAACCTATTAAATGTTATATTATGTATTTATTTAATTTTATTATATTTTCATTTTCAATTTATGTTATTATTTCATGGATCTCGTGATTCTAAAGTTACTCAAGTAGTGAGGGGATTTCTAGTCTCACTTTTATTTCAATGAGACTTATGAATTATTTAGCATTGATTTTTTTTGTATATACTACCCATGAATTTATTATATGATTATTATCCATAGATATATTTTTATTTACTTATCCATTTTATAACCTCTATTTCATGGCATTTACGATTCAAAAGTTACCAAATCTTTAAGGTCATTTTGTCTCAATTTTCCTACTTTGAGACACATATTATGTTATGCACCTGTATTATTTTTCAAGGTGCATATACTACCCTTTGAAATATTTTATCATGAATATAATTAAATTATATTTTATTCTTAATTTAGTTTCATTCCTTCATGGGGATTATGATTCAATATTACCAAAGTGGTAAGAGTTTATTGCAACAATCTAAACATTATTGGGATTGTTTAAGATTTTGAATCTATTGATGAAATATTATAATCCATATCTCAAGAAATATAATGAATTTATTATAATCTATTTATTAATGATATCATAATTTATTTTTACCATTTTCCACTCCTTGGTACATATGATAAATAAGAAAATTTATTTAATAAAATCAAACTTTATTTGCCTCCTCGGTTGGATATCTGATTTCTCACAAAACAATGTTTTCTATAAATATTTTCAAAACTTTTATACCATGATTTTTTAAAGGATTTTTTAAACATGTTTTACCATTTTACAGAATGGTTTTAAAATTAATATTCTTCTCATATTCCTATCAAATATCATTATACTTCTACCGATTGTATTAAAGGAATCTTTGTTTTTACGTATATGTCATGTATGGAATTCTTCATCATCAAAACCACTCCATTCATTGAAGCTTCCATAATAAGATTTCAAGGATATTTTAGAATATTTTTTTTCATAATGTTATTAATGATTATTTTATATGTTTCTAAAGTTATTGTCAATGAAAAGTATTTTTAAAATGTTTTACATTATAAAATGAATGTTTCAATGAGGAAAATATATTTTCCTCATGAATTGTTTTAATTTTTTTTTAAAAAATAATTTCTATATAAGATAACATAGGTTGATTTTACTTATTTATTATTGGTGTTGTGATATATTTATACCACTCTTCTTCTTTATCTTAATAGTTATTCTTTGGATGAAATATTATTTATGAATTTTTTTCCCATTAATGGGTTATACAATGATAAAGCCATTTCTTTTCACTCATAATTATAAAATGAAATGATTATGAAACATTTAACTTTTAAAAATGTTAATATATGATGAAATGACTTTGATACCCATCTCTTTTATTTGATGGATTATGATATGATTATTGTTTATGATATTTTGGTACACATATGTATGATTTAATTATAAGATGGGGGGACCTATATCTCTCTAAAATACATTAGAAAATTGAAAATGTTCTCTGAGATCATAGGGTACATGGAATGGAATCCCAAAACATAATAAGAGGGTGCATTGGAGGGAATCCCAATATTTTAATAAGAGGGTATACAAGAGTGAATCCCAAGCCCATAACAAGAGGGTACATGGTAGGGTATCCCAATCCCGTAACTAGAGGGTATATTGGAGGCCATCCCAAGTCCGTAACAAGAGGGTATATGGGATGGAATCTCAAGACCCTAACAAGAGGGTATGTGGGAGGGAATAAAAGTCTTGTAATAAGAGGATTCACATAAGGGAATCGAAATCCTATAACAAGAGGGTACACAGGAGGGCATCACAATTCCAAAACAAAGAAAGTACATGGGAGGTCATCCCAAGCTTGGAAGAAGGTACTCAGATGATTATCCAAAAATTTTATAAGAGTCTTGGTAAGTATCCTTTAAATAAGATTTTTATTCTTATGTGTAAGCCACAATTCCATTTTATATTCCAATGTTATGTTCATATTGATTATGTTCTCGATTCCCATATGAATCATGTCTTATTATATTTAATCTTCTGGTCATGGATCTTTATTATGATCTTTGATATGTATCTTATGATATTATAATGTTATGATGATGTTCTCATACCCTTATTCCCATGTTATTCTTACATATCTCCCTTGTTAACCCTTACTGAGCATCTGATCTCACCACTTTATTATGTTTCCTTTCCCTGTGTTATAAAGAGTGGTTTTATGTAGGAGTATTAATGGGGAAAATATTTAAGGGACATGTCAAATATCACAAAAAAAGTTAGAAGATTATTTATTCCATGTTTCCAGAGACAATAAACCAATATATTCCTCAGGCATGTACTTTTTTAATGTGTAGAATATTCATCTAAAATGATGTAATATCAATGTATGCTAAGCCCAAGTCTCTATAGTCTGTATCAATGAAAATTATTAGTTAAAATTTGGAAACTAGGATGTGATAACATTAGTGAGATCCATTGGGTTATTTCTAAGGATATTTCTAGCTATTTCTATATAGATAAGTCTAAGGATGATTCAATGTTTAGGAAAGTGCCATTGTTTTTTGGTAAATGATTGAGAGAGTGGTTTCCAAGAAATTGCATATATTTATTGATAATAAAAGTGGTTGTGGCTCCAGCACAATAGTATATAGGGGTGACAACCATGAAAAAAATTTATTGAGCTCAACTCTATTGGGAACCGGTGCATGATAATGGGCTTTACTGCCTACATGGTTTGACACTCTAGGGGGATAGTCTTTGAGAGTTCACAAACCCTTTATAAACCATCATGAAGGATTTAAATTGATGATGAATATGAATGAGATAGGATAAACATAAGGTGTTATATATTAGATAAGGTGTCATAATTTAGACATTGTTTAAGTTATTTCCATGATTATTTAGTCCCTCATTATGATTATTGTATCTTAAAATTTGTTTTTTGGTTTTACATAGCTACTGGAACCCAAAGAAACTGTGTTAATTATGAGTGTGAAATACAATGCAATGATTCTCCTCTATAGAATCTAGATATTATTGGAAATTTAATGAAAAGACTATTTTATATGATCTCCCAACTTTCTCAAACTGTGAATCATTCTAAATGACCAAATGAGAAAATAAGAGAGAAAACTTTTGTTGAGTCCATCATGAGGAAAATTTAAACTTCTTTCAATGAGTCTTCTAATCCACTAGTTTTTTAAAAATGTATTGATACCACTAATGTGATATACACCTTTCTGCTGTGTTAATAACATGAAAAAGTCATTTTGGTTTTTTATCATTTGTAAGGTGAATAGGATCACTGGTAGGAACTTATTGATAACAAGAGGGAATAAGAAGAAATTAAATTTATTACTTGGGAAAAATTTAAGTGGATATTTTTATGTAATCACTTCCCTATTATTCTATGAAAAATGAATTTGAGGGAATTAATTATGCTTAAGGAGACATATTATAAATTTATTGTTACATATAAAGTTAATTTTACTAGACTTGCAAGGTATGCTTCCAATTTAATAAATATCCCGGAAATAAAAATTGATAAATTCTTTGGTGGCATGAAACCAAGTCATCTAAAGGCCTTGGCTATAAAAACATTAGTATCCATAAATAATTTGTTTTATGTTATATCATGGTGTAAATTTATGTTGTAGTTTCATATCAATCTCATGGTTTTGACAAGAAATTAAAGATGGAGTTCAAAGGAAAATCTATGAAAAAGAGATAAAATTAGACGAGCCTTCCATTATACATATGTTTTCATAAGAAACATGGATGGAATTATCATAAGGGTAAAATAAATGTTTTAAGTGTGTAAGGGAAGCTCATCGAGTAGATGAATACCAAATTTATGGGAATAAATTAGCTAATGATGTGAATAATTTGAAATCCCCATAGAATACACAACCCACATTTAAGTGTTTCAGCTACATGAAGTATGGTTATTATGCTAACAAGTGGCCCAATATAAGGACTATTATAGATGATAATATAGAAAACCAATAAATACAAAGGAAAAAATGATAACATTTTTCTATCATAAGGGATTAAGTAAATCATGATAATTATGTAATACTTATCCTCATCTCTTTAGTTGGTAATTTAATGTTTTATTTTTTATGAATGAGCCCTAGGAAAATTCATCCTTTAGTGTAATTTAATGACATTTTCTACTTTGATTTGGGAATTACTTAATAATATATTCTAATATAACAATGATGACCTCAACTTCAAATGAAAATGTTTTTTTATAACGTAGGATTTTATATAATGAATGAAGATGCATGTATGTTTTCAATATGGTTTTATAGTAATTTCAGTTGTTACTATGATTCAATATAATACATGATGATGGTATTCACATGTTTAGTGTTTGGAAACCAAGAATTTTTTTGATATATGGGGGATGAATGTTAAGCTTAGTGACCTTATTTCTAATTTTCTAATCTTTCACCTTTTAAAAAGGGTTATATAGATAACAATTTATGGAATGGAATGAGTTAAACTATGCAAGAGGTTTTATATATTAAATTATTATCTCACAACATGATGATTTATGCATATTGGATAACCTATGATAACAATTATACTATGATTGTTACTAAAGACAGATGGAATGAATTATCATTCTACCTCATGATCAATTAGTGCTTCAGGAATGAAACATTCACCTAGATTTCTTAGAGTATGAGATGAAGTGGAAAACTAGCAAGTCACAACAAAAGTTTGAGATTGTGCATATGAAAAGAAATTAAATAAAGTTAGTATTTTCCAATACGTTCTTATATAGTAAAATTTTACTAAAATCTGGGAAAAGAATCATGAAAAATATTTATCCTAACACCTTTATTTATACTGAACTGATGATCCTATAAATCATCATTGATTTATGGTTATGAAGAACCTAACATTCTATTGACCATTCACTTGTGATCTATGTACTAAATAACTCTCTAAAATTATTTACTATTTTCTTTATTGTCCACTTTTTTACTTTCCACCGATGTTCTCTTATGTGGAAACCAAGTCATGGGTTACTTTGGGAAATCGTTATGTTTCCAGATGTCCACTTTTAAAGGAATGATTATTATTAACTTTCACGATGTGGATTTTGATGAATGGAAAATTCAATTATAAAACCATTGATAACCCAGATGAATTTCATTAGCGAAATTCATTTTAATGAGGGTATAATATTTCACCCAGAGTTTAGATGGATTAATTTTTTTATAAATTAAATTTCGTTGAAGTCTTTCATTAAGCATTACACCATGTTAATCCTTCCCTATACACAATATCAACTTATTATTATGATAAACTCAACATCAAGCCTAGATTTTCTAATAAGAAACACTAATATTTTTTTATGTTACACACAATACCAAGTTCCTTCGATAGTTTTCATTACATGGAAGACCTTGTTGTACGATACTAAAATATACCATCAATATTGTTATTAAAATATTATTAAATTTACCACCTAGTAGTTTGAATGGAATTTAGAAATAAGATTTAATAAATTGTGAAAATAGAGTTCACATATGAATATAAAAATAATCCTTTAGTAATCAAATACTTAGAAATGAATGTAATATCTGTTTAAAAAAACAAAATTTATTTTCTAACAAAACTATTTTTCTATGTACAAACACATTTTATATAAATAAATTAAACAAACCACTTCTGATGAATGATTGAAATGTAATTTATATATATTATATATTCAAACAACTATTTAACATTCACTTTATGTGTTTTATAGATAAGAGATAAGAATAAATCCAGTTTTATGAATAAAATGATGTACTATTCTAAAAATAATTTTTACCGTATTTTAATGAACTACTTGTTTAAAACTACTTTTTTACACATGAAAATATTTAATTTGACAAAATAAACTTCATTTTTGAAAATGAAATATCAGAATTTTCTTTTTAATAGCTTTTAATATTTTTCGGGGAAGTTTCATTGTTTTGATAAATAGTAAAAAACATTGAATTTTAAGTGAAAATAGCATTTTATTTTATTTTATTAATATAGTAAATGTATATTTTAAATTTGTTTCAATGTATATTTAGATAAATTATAAACTAATTAATGAAATTTATTTCATTGCAATCAATTTAATAATCCAGTTGGATATAAAAACATTTCAAACTTTTGAACATTTTCACTTTAAAAATCCATTGTTTCATCCCGTCTATGGGATTAATTTTAAATTAATTTCTACTACTTATGTTTTTATAATTTGAAAAAATAGATTCCATATTTTCAATAAGAATAATTTATAATTTATAGTAAGGTCAATTTAGTTTTTGACCAAAAGTGTTAGTGAATGTAATTAAAATTAATTATAGAGATTAAGATAAAAAAGGGTTTACTTAGTAGTTAAACTTTATCTTAAGGGGACAAATGACCTGTAATCGTGTAAAAATCCATTTTATTGAAATTTTTCAAATATATACACTCTATTATAGAAAATAGACCATTAGTGGAGACACATGATCTGAGGTCCTGAACCCGCACTTCCAGATTCAACACTAAAACCGGCTATGTACTTTTTTGAATTGGATAACAAAAAATTACACAACAAATATATAAAACTAAGGAACTTTTATAGTATAGGTTATATAGAACTAGACAACACATTACTATTTAATCTGTTTTTTACAAAAAAATAAAAAATTCACTATGAGTGCGCTAACTTCAAAATTGAAGTCTCCCATCTTAGGAAATATAAAATACCTATGAAAATATTTTTAAAACAATGGATGAGAATTAAATTTCCCAGTTAGGGGGTTTAGGACTTCTGGAAAAAACATTAATAAATATTCTTTTAAAAACTCTATTAAACCCTTTTATATTATATATGTATATATATTTGATATATAAAATACATAAAAAACCATTTAAAAAATACTTATAATTTTAATATTGTTTAAAAAAATATCTTTTAAAACATACTTTGGATTTCTCCTTTAAAATAGTTTGAACATAATAATACATTTATGTATTAAAATGATACACGGATGATCCTATGAAGACCATGTGGCCACAAGAAATATCACCGGTAGGAAATTATCCCTTAAAGTCATGGGTATATTCCTCATTCCTCATTCTACAACCCGATACCCATGTTCCAAATAAAATATTTCGGAAAACATTTTAAAGATCCTCCTTTCTCAATTTCAACTCATTGAAATCCTTTTCAAAATATACTTGAATTTTTTCGAATAATAAAATACTTTTACATCCTCAATTATTTATCCAAACTGTATTTTCATAAAAAATTTAAAAATTTGGAGAAATCCATGAATCTAATAAATTTAAAGTCTTAAATTAAACACAACTCAGAATTAAATTAAAGATAATTTTTTAATTCAATGTAGTGTTTTGCATAGTGAATAATGAACGAACTTTATATATTAAATTGAATAATTCCCATATAGTGATAATATAAAATATTCTTAATTTTCTATTCAATTTTCCTTAGAAATAATACATGTCCATAATTTATAAAATTTTTCATCAAAATAAATTATTAGATAATGAATAGTATGAACTATTTAATCAACTTTAATTAAAATAAGGACGTTTCTTTCAAAAATAACATTACTTTTTAAAACATAATAATTTCATCCTTACATATAAATTAGAAACATAAATATAACAAATCTCTTAATATAATGTAATCTGAAGAAATAAAAAATGAAAATAAGAATAATTATTCCCCATACTAAAATATAATTTAAGGAGATAATTACTTGAATACAATTTCTCCTCATACTGAAATATATTTTGATAAATAATTAATGAAAATTAATTATTTCAATTATAGAATAATTTTTCTTCAAAAATTAACTTTATTACACATCAAATTGAAATATAATATTATATATGTTTAATTTTTTAAACTAAGACCTTACCATGAAAACAAAAAGATAAACCAATAGATGATTTTATTTCTATCATAGTTCTCTCATAAATATAATGCATCACCCAAGCAGTGGAGCACATAAAAAATATTAACATGGTAGCGAAAAACTATGGAATAAGACTCATATTAATATACACAAACATAAAATGTTTATATAATATTATATGATTTATATAATATTATATGAAGGACTCGGCGACTATCATTTTAATTGAAGTGTTTTATTTAAATCAAGGCTTCTTTATGAACTCAATTTGATGGGTATATATACCTGAATCCCAAAAAAAACATACATTTCAAATAAAATTGGTTTATGATTGTGACCATTTATATGAAAAATAATAGATTTATAGAATATTGAAACAATTTTTAAAAATAGATGAATTAGAATGCATTTAAGGTTGTTGTTTATGTTTAATTAGATAAATGAAGCTTCCTTGAGAAGCTTTAATGAAAAAAGAAAAAACTAGTAGAGATTATCGAGAAATGGGTAGATACATTGAACAAACCAAAAAAATATACTAGAGAATGACCACTATAGGAGAGTGCATGATTGAATAAAGAAGAAATTTCAGAAGAAAATGAAGAAGCCACTAATTTAGTTGCAAACAATAGGGTCTTAATGAAGATTACAACATCTGGATAAATATAAATACCAATAAATATATTTAATGGATGAGTATGACGAATAAAAACACTCTCATATATTCCACATCTGAATACCTTTCGATCCAAATCCAAAAATGAACCTCCTTCGGTATTTTCCCCTAATTGTGACCAGTCTTCTAAATCTGAACCCACTAGAGGTTTTTCCTCCTTCTTAGAGATCGAGCTCTGACCCAATTTCCATCGACAATCGTCGATCCTTCATCAAATCCCTCTTGACTTTCTCATATTTTACTCTTCCAAAACACTAAACCCTCAATCAAGGTTGATCCCTCGGTCCTCACTAGATTTTAAATTCTTCAAACCCTAAATTTACTTGGCTTAGCCTATCCTTTTATTGAGTTTGAGACCCATAACCCCCCCACATAACCTCGATTCTTCATTATTAATTCATTTTAACATTTTTTTATAATTATCATGATTCAAATTTAATAAAAAAAATTATTTATAATTATAGTTTATAATAATAATACTCATACTCTTTATTTATTTATTTCAAATTTTATAAAAAATTAATAAACAGATTCATAAAAAATATTTTACTTTCAAAATTCTATTTTTTTCTGTATTCTTATTTTCATAATTTATATTTTATAATATTTTCACATTTTTGTATATTCTTATAATCTTATGTTTATATGTTTTATAAAATACACTACCTTTAATATTCACAATCAATATTTATAAAAATAAAATTAAAAATTTCATAAATCCATATTACAATTTTAAATCATATTCGTAATTCAAAATATTTCATTTAAATTTAACACAATTTATTTCATTTAAAAAGATTTTTTATTTCAAATATTTCATTATTATTTTCCAAAAATCCTTTTTATATAACATATTTTTTATAGAACTGACCAAATTAATATATTTATTAAATTATTATTTTTAACCAAATAATACCATAAAAAGTATGATTGGTTTTTAATATAAATATTTTTTAAAATAAAGTCAAATTTCATGAAAATGGTAATAATATACGAAAAATTTCATTATTAAAAATATATATTTTCTTAAAAAATATATTTCCATCAGATAAAATAAGATACTTTTTCATTAATCATAAATATTTTATGAAATTCTGAATTCCAATATTCAGATTTAAAATGACTGTACTTCTATATTCTTATGTTAATTTTATTAACTAGAAGTTCAAAAAAAATATTTCTTAGATTTTTCTTGATAGGAAAATGTCTAATATTCAATGTTTTCTAGAACGTTCCTCTAATAACAAATGTAAGGACCCAAACCCATGCTTCCGAATTCATCACTAAAAAATCTTTTGTAATTTTTTATAAAAGTTAAATGAAAATTAAATAGTATATTTATTCAGATGATGGCCTTTTCCAGTATAGGTTTTATAGAATTAGATAAAAACATACAATTTAATCAAATACGAGTTCCAATTCAGAAGTTATTTGAAGAATTATTTCAAGTAAAACAATTTAATTTAATTATCTTATTTACATTTTTGCTCTCAGAGACTTTTTTCTACACAAGGCATGCGCCGACAAAAGTTATACACCATATAGGGTAAACAACATGCTTAATAATCAAACATAGACACAAATTTTTGGTCTGATCTAACATTTTATAAATATCACGTTTTCTTCATAGTCATAGTATAAAAACAAATAATATTTTTGTGTAATTTATTTAGGACACTCTATGCCTAGGAATTGGACGTTGTCTCAGTGCCTGGCTTGGGAAATATATGTTGAAATATTAAAAATTACTACAAGGAAAAAATTGGGTCCTTACATCATTAAATACTTCAATATTTTCATCCCTAAAAAGAAAAAATAAGGAAAATAACTCGGGGTATTATGCTCAAACTCGTGTCTCCCACTCCCATGAACTCTGCCCATTTCTGTGTTGCCACAACATGCAATCTAAAGGGATGGTTCTCCCTCATAAGTTCTACTCTTGTCGGTGAAATGTGTAAGAATATGAACATATCTCCTCAATTGTGACATGTGGGGTATTTTGTGCACCCACTCCATCTATTGGGGTAGGCAAAAGTGGTTGGCAACATTGCCATATCTTTGCACAGACTCGAATGGCCTGATGAAACTCAGGGGACATTTCACCTCCCTGGATGAACCTCTACATCCCGCGTCATGAATGGATTCACCTCTTGTCCCTAGAATAGGGTCTCATGATTCCAGATTTCATAATATTCATATAGTAAAACATCTAAGGATATCTGGTCACACAAGATTTCTTAGTCGATGTCGCACAACTGAGACTCTCTTATACACTCTATAAGCGAAGGAGTCAACACAAAAAACTGAATAAAATTGTACCCTATTGCGCCACCAAGGTCGGATTAACGGAAGTTAACAGCTACAAAACACCCCGTATTTGGTGAGCTTGGGAATTTCTGCTAAGGGAATCGGTACCATGCTACCTTTTTTCGTAGTATTGACTATCTCAATGTTGTAATACAATATAAATTTCCAACCAACTTCATTGTCTCAGGTTCAGTTCTCTCTGGGTAAAGAAGCACCCGAGACATTGGTGGTCTGAGAAAACCACAAATTACTCTCCCATAACATAGTGTCTCCACGTTCCCATGGAGAATACTACCTCTTCTAGCACCTGATAGTGAGTCATATAATTCGGTCCATGGGGTATCCATCACCTCAACCTTTACTTGATAATTATTGTATCAAGGTTGACATTGAACACACAAGGTTCCAACAAACACATCATGTGAGTAAACTCATACAGCTACAAAAATCTAGACATGAAAAGAACATTGAATACCGCACGTATCTTTTGTTCCCTTGGAATGAGAGTAATCCCTAAACTAGATACTCTTCTACACTCACTAGTGACATCTCATGCAGAAAGGAGGTCTAGTAGAAAAACTCCACTAACAGTGCCAAGACCTTCTCTGAAACTCCACTACAAAACGCTACCATTAATGCACAATTTAGAGTGACTCATCCACCAAACCATGATAACATCCACTTTCTGTGGCACTGAATTTCCATCACTGTTTTCTCATGCTCGAAAAACACATCTTGGGGGGGAGAAACCCTTTTCCTCATGCATTCAAGGATACATCAGAAAACACTGTCACATGGTTACAATGACGCCTCACATCACCCTAGTAAAACCATAAGCTACAAGTAGGTAGAAAAGAGTACCTCACCCAGTGTCTAACATGTTCTACTATAAAATGGTAGAAAA
Organism: Viscum album; assembly: GCA_963277665.1. Lineage (NCBI taxonomy): Eukaryota > Viridiplantae > Streptophyta > Magnoliopsida > Santalales > Viscaceae > Viscum > Viscum album. The sequence goes on along the minus strand of OY728123.1, from coordinate 1,861,918,478 downwards.
GACATAAGGTGTATCTCTTATCATATCATTCACTGCAAGATTTCAGACATCCATATCATGCATCTACCCGCGGCCCCGATCACCAGCTCCCTAAGCCTGATGTTGGCCTACTGGTAGTGGTGGAAGGATCTCATAGCATCATCCAGCAACCACAACTCCTCCAACACCCCTGCCTTCACCACCTCCCCAAGGACCACCCTATCCCCTTATAGGAGATCCCCAATAATGGATTAATCTATATCATGGTGGTTCATTTAATATCTATCTAGGTTGCTTATAATGTCTGGTCGGTCAGTCTCAAGCCATGTGACCCCACTTGTCACAACTATAACACCGACCCTCCCAAGGCTTCCCTAGTGCCCTTCGCTATCCCTAACCATGTGCCTGAGTCTTATCATGGGTAGGCCTTGTGGGTCAACGCCTTGCCAATTGATGTTCGCTATCCGCGGAGGATGTCTCATCAGTATTGGGCCCACTACCAGAACTAGCCAAGTGGCACCCCAAACAAAAAGCTCCCTATCACTATTGCTCCCTCATGAACCTTAGGAAAGGTGGGGATTCACAATGGAACTATGCTAGTGTGAATCTCATCTATAGAGACCCTTCTCAATCATTCATTATTGGAAGTATCTGTCATGGATCATGTCCAGAGAGAAGTGTGTATGGTCTGTGAACCATATCACGTACACAGTCACTATTAACCATCCCTATTGGAACTAAAAATCTCTTGAAGTAGAAAGGATTGTTATTAGGTAGGTTTTTAGTCCTCATATAATATCTACTAAAAGTCATCCCATGAGAGTACCGACTCATCGTGAATCTATGTCACTATACTCCACCAACATCCATATGCTCTATGGAAAAGACTAGTTGCTAAATACACCTTCGGATCTATCTGTGTCTGCACAAGCTTGATGAGGTGGACCACTAACTCTGGCCAACTCTATGCTTCCTGAGGGTCTAAATCACCACAGAACCTTAGCGGTCTCTATCACTGGAACTCACAATGTGAGCTAAGCCTGTACACATCCTCATCCTGCTCTACTGGGGCTATCTGCTGCTCAATAGGTGTAGGTTCTTCTACTCGCCCACCGTGATGAAGGGGGTCACAAGATGGGTCCTGAACTGAGGCTTCATCGATCACAGGGTCATCGTCATGAATCAAAGCTAGTATCCTAGATGGTTTTCATCGCAGATACATCTTGAATGTTATCAAGGAGTACCATGGTTAAATGATAATATATATATATATATCACCAATTATGGGGAGATGACTCAAGAAGGACAGTTAAAGATTCAATCATATATGATGCATGCACCAAAGTTCCCTTAAAAAATGTATGAGAATGCCGAGTCAACAAGAGGTTAATTAGGGTCCTGGTGAATGGATATGTTGGCCTCCGCAACACCACTAGACTCCCTGGCCGGAAAACTACTCTTGAGACACATTAACACTAGTTCTCTAAACCAAACCAAGAAACCTTTTAGGGAAACATTCGAACAAAATCCCAAGGGTTGAACCACCTTTGATACCACTTTGTCAAGACCCAACCCATGCTAGAAATCAAGCCGCAACTACCCCAAGCCCATATCCATATACCAGAGGCTAGTGACAAGCGCCAAAGGCATAAAAAACCGAGGGAGGCCTTTTCCTACGTACCTAGAAACACATGCAACCAACTTAATAAAGAATTTCATAGGTAAAAGAAAAAAATATCCAACACTACTAGAAATAAACTAAAAATATGTATTGACCTCTAAACATTACAATTACAGAGAAGTAAACTAAAAAGTGAAAAAGGAAAAAATACACACCCAACTAGAAATGTGCCAAAACATGGTAATAGGTGGAAAATTAAAATAGCTTGGAGAGCTCTACTGTATAATCCCAAGTCATGACCACCACACATGGTCCACGCACTCTGTATCCCTAGCTCCTATAAAGTCACGATCAAACTATCTTTTATCTATAAGGTGACACTAAGTATGGGAAAAGCCTAAGAAGGGGTGATTATAAAAATACTCAGAAGAATGACCCAAAGTCTAGAGGAAGTAGAAAAAGTTCTACTAAAGAGGGGAGCAGTAGATATAACAAGGTACAATAAAAGAGTACAACTCAAACCCCACATGCTAGTGAAGTAAAATCATCCAAATCACAAGGATCTAGAAACGGTGAGAAGCTGGACTTCTCATCATGTCTTTTCTACCTATAATAGGATAGTAGACTCATCCAACCATGGTAAGCTAAACAAATAAAGCATGTGGTATACCCCTTACGTCTTCACCTCTCCTAGAATGAGAGTAACCAAAACCTAAGGAGTGGGTACTAAAAGTAGGATACATATATATGCTCAGTCAAAGAATCCCAAACAAGAGAGTAAGGGGATCTCCATCCCATAGATCTTCCTAAGAAAGGAGTATCCAACACTTCCAGAAGTAACCACCAAATTTTCCCAACATCCCACATATCTACTCTAAACTGCAAGTCAAAAGGACTCAATCACCAAACCATGATACTATCCTCTTAAGGTGGGTCTCTCTCACCCACATGGTTTTAAGTCATGTCACAAGGACGCATCTTGGTGGGAAAAGAATCCCTCTTTCTTGTGAGTTAAAAGGTGATTCAAAATATGTCACTTCACTGATCTGTATAGTTAATATATCATCTCAATGTTGGGGACCCATGCCCAACCTAGTTGGAGGGTGCCACTCTAGTGTCATTGAGGACCCATGCCTAGCCCCGCTAGAGGGTGCCACTCTAATGTGGTAAGGGACCCATTCTCAGGATGGCTGGAGGGTGCCACTCGAGAATGGGGAAGACCCATACCCTGTCTAGCAGGAGGGTGCCACTCTAAAGATCATCGAGGACCCAAGACCAACCCAGCTGGTGGGTGCCACTCAAAAAAACATCATGGAAAAACACTGGCCATCCCTACTAGATAGTACCTCTCATAAATTTCATTAATAAACCCTCTACCAATACCAGTAGGTGGGTAATACAGATTCTTCTATGGTGATTCTACCTGATCAACTATTTCATAGAACATTACCGGGAATAGGCGTCACACTCAGAACATCAAGCATCACCACGGATTGGCGTCATGCTTGCACCACCTTGGCCGGCCATCCCACTGGATGGTAGCCAATTGCCATGACCAACATGCCCTACACACACCATAATTGAATATCCATGACTACCTCTACACGGTGGCACTACCACCATCGTTGTTGCACTGGTGGTCAGAAAAATGATCTTGTACCAGATTCATACTCCTTGAGATGCAATCTTCACAGTGCCAGCCTCCACTTAATGATCCGTTGATGTTCTGATGCGTTAAAAATAAACGGCCACTTCCACTCTCTTATGTGCTTCCTCTTTCATTAGAAACACAAAACCTTAATAGATCTGGACTCCTAGGATCATGAACTTCATAGATATATGCTCCACTTGACATTATAATGACGATTCTGTGTGTCGAAAAGTTGACTGATGAAGAATACAGAGAACAATGAAGAAAAACGAATAATAGTCAATCAATATATCCATCAGTCTATTTTCATTGTTAGTTTGGCCATCGAAAAAGACAAAAAAATGTAGAAAAAATGACCAAAAATCAAAATTTAAACCAAAATTCAATTGGGACGAAGAAAAATCTGAAATAGAAATCCTACCTCAACTTTTAATCTTTCGTTGTGTTCGATGCGCTTTGATCTACTAGTTCCTGCACTTTCTTTGTGATCTAATGATGTTCAGCCGCCGAATCACTGTCAGCTAGAGCTTCGTCATCTGAGTGATAAATGAGCTTATTGTGGCTCATTTTTCATAAATCATATTTATAGGAAACTGTTAGGAGTATTTAAATCTAAATCTGTCATGACCTCTCAACTGAGGCCATACATAGGGAAAACATTGCACTATAAACTCAATGATGCTCATAGATTTATTATCTGAGTTCCTATTTTGAATTTATTCAATGTATCATTTCAAATAAAATAATTCTATTTAATTATTTTATTTACAGTTTTCCCTTTGGTACTTTCTTCTACATAAGCCATGTGCCGAAAAAAGTTGTACCCCACATAGGGTAAATAGAACACTATGGACTCAATAGTGGCCTTGCATTTCTGATTTGAGCTACCATTTAAGTGATATCCCATTTCCATTGCATGCATAGTACTAGAAAACAGAATATTTTTGTATAATTTATTATGGAAACATAGGGCTTTGAAATCGTACACCATCTTAGTGTCAGGCTATGAAAATATATATAGAAATATTCCAAAGTCTTAAAAGGAAAAAATATGTCTCCACATATTCCAACATCCCAAGACCTAAACAAGACAATACACATGAGGTCATCCCAATCCCAAAGAAGGTACACAGGTGATTATCCAAATATATTATGGGGAACTTGGTAGGTAGCCTTAACGTAGTATTTTCTATGCTTATGTGTATACGAAAATTTCAGGCCTTATTCCTATATTATTAACTCATGCATTTTTATCCTAATTTGCTATTTATTCAGGTCTTATGAACTACCAATATTTATGAAATGACTCTTGATTATGACCATTAATACACAGAGTATGATCTTATAATGTTATGAACATGTTCTTATAACCATATTCACATTTTATGATTATATATCTCCCTTTTTTACCCTTAATGAGAATCTTAACTCACCCCATTCTTATATTTCGTTTCCCTAGGTTGTGAATGATGGGTTTAAGTAGTATTACTAAAGGGGAAGATCTTTAAGGGAGATGTTGAAGATATTTCACCAATTTAGAATATTCGGTTTCCATGTTTCCAAATACATAGAATATTTTGGTCCTCGGGCATGTACTTTTGTAATGTTCTAAATATTCATCTAAAATGAAGTAATATCCATGTATATTAAGCATGGTTCACTTTAAATTCTATGAAAATTGTAATGAAACTGGTCATTTTGATAGTGAGTGTTGGTTTACACCTTACATGCATGTTTTATATACTATTAATGGATGTATTAAAAAAATGAAAATACATAAAATGGATAATGATGGTGATTTAGCATTGGGATGTAGGTAAAAGGAATATACAATACAAAACACACCCTAGAAGAATGTAAAAGAAGATGCAACACCAAATAAGGTATCCATATATTGTGTAAGAAAAATATATATCATGGATATTTTTCATGAATACATGAACATAGGTGTTAAATAAATAAATAAGGTGTAAGAAAGAAATTAAATATGAGAAATGAACAAAATAATTGGTTTGGTGGAAGAAATCATTGATGAAGAATGAGATATACATAATAATTATCCTAAAGAATGTAGCAAAATTACTCTTGATAAACCATGTGAGATTTCCAATAAAGATAGATATATACATAGAAAACATGGATTATATGACCATAATAGTTAGAAGAGGATATAAAAATTATAAATGTGAATGAATCTGAAATATTTGAGCTAAAATTTTGGAAAAAAGATGTTCAGTGGGTGAATAAAATTGAAAATATAAATAAAACCATAGTTCCCAAGGAGATTAGAGTTTAAAAAATAAAGGGTGAATGTGAAGTGCATTGTGTTGCATTTGTTGTCAATGAGGCATGAAGTTGTCTTGGAATGAATGGATGTCAAGAATTGTCAAGATGTGAATGCCAAAGGTTGTGTTGGTGTTGGTGATGAAGAGAGAATGGCCATAGTACTAAGATGCATGTCACCTAGGAGATTCACTAAGTGACATAGGAGATGATGGTTGAAACATTCTCTAAGAACATCAGACGATTTTTGAACTGATCTTTAAGTTCCAAGAACTTGTATCAACTGGATACAATGTCACAACAAGCTTTAGAAGACCATGCATTGTAATGACAATGCATGAGGTGATGAAAGCTGATCCATCCACAACTACTAAGTGTATGATGTGGATTAAAGAAGTCCATGCACTAACACTTAGTGCATGTGAATGTGAAGTGATCCAACTTGATCTCTGATTAGATCAATGAAGCACATTGGAGATTTCATGTTGATTCAAGAGTTCGGTTGAAGATGAAGAACCTTCGGGAATTCCATTTCTAAGTGATGAATAAATGTTGAAGAGGAATGGAGGAATTCTTAAGAAGAAGAGAAGAGAAGAAATGAAGAAGGAAGAATAGGAAGAGAATGAATTGGCTTGGCATTTAGAATGGGCATTTTTCATATGGAATACTTTGCTTATGACAAAGTCTTATTTGTTACTTTGCCAAAAAAAAATATGCCAACCCCAAGGGCCAGCCTTAAGGGTTCAACCCAAGGCACATATGGGACCAGGTCACCACGCCCAAGGGGATCCCATGGGGCCAGCCCAAGAGAGGCCGGGGGCCGTGTGTAAGCCCCCGAGGACACGCGGTGGTGAAACCCGCGCGCCAGAGGAGCATAGTGGGCGCTAGGAGCGCGCCCGCAGGAGCAGAGATTGGGCGCAGAGCGCGCCCGCAGGGAGAACACGGTGCGGGGCGGCACCGTGAGGAGGGAAGTTCAATTGGGGTATTGCGGCAGCGGCATATTGATAAGCCGCGTGAAAACCGCGCCCCGTTTCGATGTGGGACGCGGAAGTTTCACCCGGGAGAGATCCTGACCGCTCATCTGATCTCGCGGACGATCCGAGCCGCTCATCTAATCCCGCGGCACCGCGATCTGATCCAGTCGTCCGATGTCTTTCGATCACCTGATCCGACGGCTGCCGCATCGTCCTCTTCCCCGAGCTCGGCAGAGGTCTCCCCGCGCCTTCCCGCGAGCTCCGCTCGAACCAGAGGCAACCTGAAGCCGGTTTTCGAGTTCCCGGCCACCTCTGAAGGATCTAAGACCTCCATTGTGATCGTCTGGCCACACTGAACACAACCATGCATTAAAATATGCATGCATGCGATGAGAGGAGAATTCGAAGCAATGCCGAGGCAAACGAAGTTGCCGAGGCTTCATGGGTTCGTGCCTTTGCATGGATTGGGTTTAAACAGAGGATTTGCATGCATGGGATAGAAGAGGCGAAGGCCGTGCATGCGTTATAAATCCCATGCACGAGGAGAAGAGAAAATAAAAGATCCCGCGTGAAATAGAGGATAAAAAAAAAGATTTGAAAAGATTTTTTAAAGATCCGAAGTTCTCGGGTGTTTGAAGTTATTTCACGCGGATGATCTGAGGTGTTTCTCTGCCTATAAAAAGAGAGGCCGAGGCTCTCATTAAGCTTTCTGAAACCTTGTTGAAGATTTGTGTCCCGCGTGTGCCTCTGCCTCGCGAAGAAGAAGCCGCCGCGCAAAGCACTCGCGCGGCTGTTGTTCTCGGTGCCACCCGAGGCCCGAAGGAGTTCCTTTCGCGCATCTCTTGCGCGAAAGAGGTGAAGGAGAAGGGGAGTCCCCTGCGCGCATTATTTGCGCGACAGGAAGAGCTCTCCCTGCCCGCATACTTGCGCGGCAGGGGTAGCTCGCGCGCCCAAGGTGTCCTCACACCTGTGGCTTGCGCGACCCGCGGCCAGTGCACACTTGCACGCCATTGTGGCAGTGGCACTTGCGCACCCGAGCCTCCTTGCACTCAAGTGCTTGAGGACTTGCGCACGGCATTTGAAGACAGTAGAGGTCGCACCCTTGCACCTTGTGACCCTGCGCGGTAGTGGAGTTGAGTATTCGGGCAGTGTGTGCAAAGGCAGTGGAAGGCCAAGGCATTGCCTTGTGCTAAACAAGAAGGGGACCCGAGGCTTGCATGCCATGTGTGTGCAAAGTGAGAAGGAAGGCCGTGGCCGTGTGTGTGCATAAGGAGGAAGGCCACCACATTTGTGTGTGTGCAAAACAAGAGGAAGACCCGAGGCCTTTAGTGCCTTGTGTGCAAAGTGAACAAGGAAGTCCGTAGCCCTTATGTGGGTGCACACATTGAAGAACAAATTAAAGAATATTATTTGTGTGTGCTAAGTGAAGAGGAAGAGCACACTTGGCCGTGTGTGCATTTGAAGAGGCCGTGGGTTGTGACCTTGTGTGTGCACCAAGTGAAGACACATTTTGTGTGTACAAAATTGAAGAACAACCTACGGGTTAAGGGTGTGCAACAAGAAGAGGGAAGATGCCAAAGTCAAGTGTGTGCAAAACAAAGAACAATTTATGTGTACATGAACAAGTGACAAAGAAGGCCGAACCTATGTGTGTGCTGTAAGAGGAGTAGACACACTTAGAAGAAGAAGAAGATTCACACAAAGTATAACACACTTCTATGTGTGTAATCAAAAGGAACTAAACGTGTGAAGTACAAGTGAGAAGGTGTGTGCTATAATTGATTACACCCTTTGTGGGTCTACTGCACCAAGAAGAGTAAAGGAGGAGTGCATGCATGCATGCATGCACGTGCACACGTGAACAAAGCCAAATCAGTGGTGTGCATTTGAGTTGTCCAAGACCAGGACTGAGACTGAGCCAGACTGAAGTTAAAGAGATTGGTTGTCTGAGTTTTCAGTAGATTGAGAAGACCTGTTCACCACAAGTGATCAGAAGAAGAGCAAGGCCAGCAGCCTTTATCCCAGGCTGCTGAAGTTACTTGAAGAACTTGAAGAGAAGAAGAGCTACTCGTGCGACTCGAGGAGCCAGGAGAAGACCCTGTGGGACTCAGGGAGAAGAAGTCTTCAGTGGGATTCTGGAGCAGGCCAGTGGGACTCTGGTAACACTGTGGGACGCAGTATAAAGACCCTCCTGTGGGACTCAGGAGAGATACAGTGGGACTCTGTATCTACCATTGTAATACTAACCGATTATAATGGAGAATCCATGCTGAGAGAGCATGGCAAGGATGTAGGCCTTTGGTGCCGAACCTTGTAAATCCTTGTGTCCTGTGCCTTTTCATTACTGCATTATCCGGGAAAGGTTGAGAGATACAAGAAGAGTGGATCGAGGCTTTAACCAGCCATAGAGGTTTAATTGATTAAGAATCAATTAGTAAAAAGTTTTAAAGGATCACTGATTCACCCCCTCCCCCTCTCAGTGATTCACACAGATCTGGGCACTTCAATTGGTATCAGAGGCAGGTTACCTCTAAAAGATCCAAGGGAGTCTTTATGAAGTGCAGATTTGAGGAAACGAGCAACCAGCCTCAAATGGAGATATCTGCCAAGACTCAGAAAAATAGAAAGAAGAAACAGGACAAGAAGATGAAGAAGAAGGTTGCTGCAATCAGAGAAACTCCTTCTATGGAAAGAAATGTGAAAGTCACACCAGATGACAATTCCTTTTATCATTCTTCTGATGAAGCCTGTCCTAGCTGTGATGAAGATGGAAGAAACAATGGCCTTCTAAATGCAATCAAATATCTTCAGAAGACAGTCCCCAAGGAAGTGTCAATGTGTATAGCTACAGGCATCCTTGATCTTCAAGAAGAAAAATCACAGTTAGAAGAAGAATCCAATGCAATGGAAGATCAATTGGCTAAAAGGGTTGGCATAACCAACACTCTCAGAAAGCTGGTAAATGCCAAAGATGAAACAGTATCTCTTTGCAATGAAATATATGAAGACACTTGTGAAGAATTGCAAAGAAGCCTTTCTGAGAAAGAAATATTTAAAGTAATTATCAAAGAAGTTTTCCATGCACTGGAAAAGAGGCACAAAGTGTCAATGGTTGTCAAAAATGATCAACTAGAAGACAAAGTCAAAAGGGTGAAGGAGCTGGACAATTCATTGCAAGAATTGAAGAAGGTGCATGAAGACCAGATGAAACAACTGGTGGAGAATTGGGAAGGAAGGCTAAGAACTGTTGAGGATGAGAAGAACTCCCTTAACATGAAATGCTTATAATTGGAGGTGATATTGACAAATCAGCAATCACCCAAAGCCAAAGCCTCCCAGTCAACTGGAAGAAGACATGTTGCTACTCAAGTATGCCTTGAGAAGGATGATTCTAAAAGAAAGACATCCTCTAGTGAAAGTGCAACAACTTCTAACAAGAAGGTACCATCCATACCATCTTGTACTCATGTTTCTAAATGTGTTTCCACAAAAAGTGCAGGATGGAAGAATGAATCCAAACAAATATGGATGAAGACAGTAAAGAAGCAGAGCTCTCCTGAAACAACACAACAAATCAAGAAAAGTTCCCAACAATCAGAAGGACTGAAGAAGTCAAGATTTGTGGTACAATGTTGGTGTTGTAACAAGTATGGGCATTGTGCAAAGGATTGTTGGTACAATCCACTGAATGCCAAAGCACAGAGGAAGCCCATGCCAAGGGGGAGCAAGCCAGAGGAAAAGAAGCAACATCCACAGGTCCAGAGACATCTGTTTACTGCGAACAGATTTGGATTACTTGACAACATCTGGGATGATTGAAAAAGTGGTCAAAAAGATACATGTCAATCTCCAACTTTATCCAGAGCTCAAAAGATGAAAAGATCACAGAACCTGGCTCAAAAAGATTCCTTGGGAAGCAAGAAGAAAGTAGAAAATGCTCCCAAGAAGTGTTTTAGAAATGAAGAGAAGTCCTTGGAGTCTGAGTCCAAGAAGGGTGATGCATCCAGAAGGACCACCAAGAAATGCTTCTACTGTGGAAAGAAAGGGCATATCATGGATCTTTGTAAAGAAGCCATGAAATTCAATAGAGGCAGACTGAACTCAAACAGACAATCAATCCAGAAGAAGCAGAAGGGATTGATTGAAAACAAGTTGCCTAAGAAAGGTAGCTTGACAGCATCTAAGGAACCATGTGAAACTTCCAGAACTGGGGCCACTCTTCCAAATGATATACTTGTCATATGGCCACATCAGTTGCAACTTGCCAGAGAACTACAAAGAGCTGAAGATGAAGCTCTGGCATTTTCTAAAGCAAAAAGGAAGAAGAAAATTTCACATGAAGATGTTTTGAGAACCACACCAGCACAATCATCAATGAAGATCAAATGTGCAAGTGTGAAGACTGGTGAAAATGGGACATCTCGGTTGAGAGAATCTTCTCAACCTTGTTGTTCACATTGATGAACCAAGGAGGTCCCATCTTATTCCCTTATACATTGGTATTTACATGTGCTAACATTGCAGGGAGTTAAAGATGATGATCATTTCTCAGCTGGAGAATGGTTTGGACAGAATGGAGTGCACCCCTTGAGGGGGAGCAAATCTGAAGAAGATGATGTTCTGAGATTAACATCATCTTGAGAAAAGTGAAGGTATTCCAATCATACTTTCATCCCTTGATTCTTAATTGCATTCATCATGACAATTAAGGGGGGGGTATTGATTGAAGACAAATGGTTGAAAGGGGGAGCTTTATCTTTGCACCTGAACTTTCTAATGAGTTTTGTGAAGTTGTGCAGGATTTAGCAAATTCATTGTTATATCTGAAAAATTTCAAGCCCCTAAGCATGATCTCACATGTGTAGAGAATTGTGGACAGCATTGAGTTCCTTGGTTACATCACTCTTGTTTTCTACACCGGGTTAGCCCAAGTAGACTTAGAGTTGATTTACTAAAGGTTCTTTGCTAAAGAAGAACATGTGGCATCATCCCTCTCTTAGTGATTTTCAAGAAGATGCTATTCAAAGGGAGGAAGATATTTTTGAAAGAGAACCACACCACACCTTTGCATTTGATTGCCAATAAGGGGGAGAAATATTGGCACACATATTGACCCATTCAAATGTGCTGAAGGAGTGTATTGACAACAAATACAAAGGGGGAGATTGAAGTGCATTGTGTTGCATTTGTTGTCAATGAGGCATGAAGTTGTCTTGGAATGAATGGATGTCAAGAATTGTCAAGATGTGAATGCCAAAGGTTGTGTTGGTGTTGGTGATGAAGAGAGAATGGCCATAGTACTAAGATGCATGTCACCTAGGAGATTCACTAAGTGACATAGGAGATGATGGTTGAAACATTCTCTAAGAACATCAGACGATTGTTGAACTGATCTTTAAGTTCCAAGAACTTGTATCAACTGGATACAATGTCACAACAAGCTTTAGAAGACCATGCATTGTAATGAAAATGCATGAGGTGATGAAAGCTGATCCATCCACAACTACTAAGTGGATGATGTGGATTAAAGAAGTCCATGCACTAACACTTAGTGCATGTGAATGTGAAGTGATCCAACTTGATCTCTGATTAGATCAATGAAGCACATTGGAGATTTCATGTTGATTCAAGAGTTCGGTTGAAGATGAAGAACCTTCGGGAATTCCATTTCTAAGTGATGAATAAATGTTGAAGAGGAATGGAGGAATTCTTAAGAAGAAGAGAAGAGAAGAAATGAAGAAGGAAGAATAGGAAGAGAATGAATTGGCTTGGAATTTAGAATGGGCATTTTTCATATGGAATACTTTGCTTATGACAAAGTCTTATTTGTTACTTTCCCAAAAAAAAATATGCCAACCCCAAGGGCCAGCCTTAAGGGTTCAACCCAAGGCACATGTGGGACCAGGTCACCACGCCCAAGGGGATCCCATGGGGCCAGCCCAAGAGAGGTCGGGGGCCGTGTGTAAGCCCCCGAGGACACGCGGTGGTGAAACCCGCGCGCCGGAGGAGCATAGTGGGCGCTAGGAGCGCGCCCGCAGGAGCAGAGATTGGGCGCAGAGTGCGCCCGCAGGGAGAACACGGTGCGGGGCGGCACCGTGAGGAGGGAAGTTCAATTGGGGTATTGCGGCAGCGGCATATTGATAAGCCGCGTGAAAACCGCGCCCCGTTTCGATGTGGGACGCGGAAGTTTCACCCGGGAGAGATCCTGACCGCTCATCTGATCTCGCGGCCGATCCGAGCCGCTCATCTAATCCCGCGGCACCGCGATCTGATCCAGCCGTCCGATGTCTTTCGATCACCTGATCTGACGGCTGCCGCATCGTCCTCTTCCCCGAGCTCGGCAGAGGTCTCCCCGCGCCTTCCCGCGAGCTCCGCTCGAACCAGAGGCAACCTGAAGCCGGTTTTCGAGTTCCCGGCCACCTCTGAAGGATCTAAGACCTCCATTGTGATCGTCTGGCCACACTGAACACAACCATGCATTAAAATATGCATGCATGCGATGAGAGGAGAATTCGAAGCAATGCCGAGGCAAACGAAGTTGCCGAGGCTTCATGGGTTCGTGCCTTTGCATGGATTGGGTTTAAACAGAGGCTTTGCATGCATGGGATAGAAGAGGCGAAGGCCGTGCATGCGTTATAAATCGCATGCACGAGGAGAAGAGAAAATAAAAGATCCCGCGTGAAACAGAGGATAAAAAACAAGATTTGAAAATATTTTTTAAAGATCCGAAGATCTCGGGTGTTTGAAGTTATTTCACGCGGATGATCCGAGGCGTTTCTCTGCCTATAAAAAGAGAGGCCGAGGCTCTCATTAAGCTTGCTGAAACCTTGTTGAAGATTTGTGTCCCGCGTGTGCCTCTGCCTCGCGAAGAAGAAGCCGCCGCGCAAAGCACTCGCACGGCTGTTGTTCTCGGTGCCACCCGAGGCCCGAAGGAGTTCCTTTCGCGCATCTCTTGCGCGAAAGAGGTGAAGGAGAAGGGGAGTCCCCTGCGCGCATTATTTGCGCGACAGGAAGAGCTCTCCCTGCCCGCATACTTGCGCGGCAGGAGTAGCTCGCGCGCCCAAGGTGTCCTCACACCTGTGGCTTGCGCGACCCGCGGCCAGTGCACACTTGCACGCCCTTGTGGCAGTGGCACTTGCACACCCGAGCCTCCTTGCACTCAAGTGCTTGAGGACTTGCGCGCGGCATTTGAAGATAGTAGAGGTCGCACCCTTGCACCTTGTGACCCTGCGCGGCAGTGGAGTTGAGTATTCGGGCAGTGTGTGCAAAGGCAGTGGAAGGCCAAGGCATTGCCTTGTGCTAAACAAGAAGGGGACCCGAGGCTTGCATGCCCTGTGTGTGCAAAGTGAGAAGGAAGGCCGTGGCCGTGTGTGTGCATAAGGAGGAAGGCCACCACATTTGTGTGTGTGCAAAACAAGAGGAAGACCCGAGGCCTTTAGTGCCTTGTGTGCAAAGTGAACAAGGAAGGCCGTAGCCCTTATGTGGGTGCACACATTGAAGAACAAATTAAAGAATATTATTTGTGTGTGCTAAGTGAAGAGGAAGAGCACACTTGGCCGTGTGTGCATTTGAAGAGGCCGTGGGTTGTGACCTTGTGTGTGCACCAAGTGAAGACACATTTTGTGTGTACAAAATTGAAGAACAACCTACGGGTTAAGGGTGTGCAACAAGAAGAGGGAAGAGGCCAAAGTCAAGTGTGTGCAAAACAAAGAACAATTTATGTGTACATGAACAAGTGACAAAGAAGGCCGAACCTATGTGTGTGCTCTAAGAGGAGTAGACACACTTAGAAGAAGAAGTAGATTCACACAAAGTATAACACACTTCTATGTGTGTAATCAAAAGGAACTAAACATGTGAAGTACAAGTGAGAAGGTGTGTGCTATAATTGATTACACCCTTTGTGGATCTACTGCACCAAGAAGAGGAAAGGAGGAGTGCATGCATGCATGCATGCACGTGCACACGTGAACAAAGCCAAATCAGTGGTGTGCATTTGAGTTGTCCAAGACCAGGACTGAGACTGAGCCAGACTGAAGTTAAAGAGATTGGTTGTCTGAGTTTTCAGTAGATTGAGAAGACCTGTTCACCACAAGTGATCAGAAGAAGAGCAAGGCCAACAGCCTTTATCCCAGGCTGCTGAAGTTACTTGAAGAACTTGAAGAGAAGAAGAGCTACTCGTGCGACTCGAGGAGCCAGGAGAAGACCCTGTGGGACTCAGGGAGAAGAAGTCTTCAGTGGGATTCTGGAGCAGGCCAGTGGGACTCTGGTAACACTGTGGGACGCAGTATAAAGACCCTCCTGTGGGACTCAGGAGAGATACACTGGGACTCTGTATCGACCATTGTAATACTAACCGATTATAATGGAGAATCCATGCTGAGAGAGCATGGCAAGGATGTAGGCCTTTGGTGCCGAACCTTGTAAATCCTTGTGTCCTGTGCCTTTTCATTACTGCATTATCCGGGAAAGGTTGAGAGATACAAGAAGAGTGGATCGAGGCTTTAACCAGCCATAGAGGTTTAATTGATTAAGAATCAATTAGTAAAAAGTTTTAAAGGATCACTGATTCACCCCCTCCCCCTCTCAGTGATTCACACTGATCTGGGCACTTCAGAATGTATGAATAATAATATATCTAAAAATGATGAGTTTAAAGTTGATAAAAATCTCTCATCCTTGTTTATCTATCTAAGGAGATGTTATAGAAACCACATTTTTCACTTATATTTATTTTTTTTTCTTGTATGTAGGGAATCAAAGGTGATACATATATTCATGGCTAAACCTAGAGTATTGATTTCAATGAAAGTAATACAAATATAAAGAATTATTCTATCATGGATTACTTTATTTCAATTCATATCAACCACAATGTTTCATTCTGTATCATCCATGATAATATAAATGGAAGGATTTTACCCCTTCATAGGGAGTTGAGATTAAATAATCGTCTGTTATCAATATCTCATAGAATTTTAAAATTATATAAAATTTTCAAACTTCTGATTATATAGATTTATTTAGTTGTTTTAAAGATATGAAATTCCAGAAATCTAGGAAATTGATTTTCCTAAAATTGTAGTTTCAGATTCTATGATTCTGAATGTAATAGTTACATACATGGATTTAGCAATTAAAGAGAAATTTTGATCACATTATTTCATAATTTTATGAAAAGGTTAAATTCTATTTTTATGGTAGAGTTATATTATTTAATGAAAAAAGAAAATTAATCTTAAGAAGGAAAAAAGTATCTCGGTTTCATAGATTCAAATTTATTTGTTTATATTAATGTAAGATATTACTTTAAATTATTTTGAAAATACATTGAAATATGATTTATAATTTAGTGTCACATGTTATATTATATATATATAGATTTTATGTTTATGTTATTATCACTTATTTTCTATATAGAGGAATTCTCAGAAAGACTAAGAGT
The DNA here is from genome assembly GCA_963277665.1 of Viscum album. NCBI lineage: Eukaryota > Viridiplantae > Streptophyta > Magnoliopsida > Santalales > Viscaceae > Viscum > Viscum album. Next base: position 1,861,902,525 of record OY728123.1, on the reverse strand, counting down.
TGATTGGTGTACCGCTAGTTTCCTTAATAAAAAAAACTCATCCTTCTATTAAGTAAAAAATGTTTTTATTTCATTGCAAATAATGATAAATGGGATAATATGAAGTTACAGTCATGATTTAAGGATAATATGAGGTCAAAATCATATTAATATTGATCCTTTAAATTTATTATCAATAAGGGGTAGATATGAACATGTGGAAAACATTTGAGATTATCAGGATTAGTTTATATTGGGTATTGAAAAAAATAAACTGGATGATATTAATTAACCTTATGAATTATACTAATGAGTGTTTTGTTCAATTTCAATAGTTTATATATTCAATGACTAAGTAAATGGGGATAATAAAATGAAGATGCAACTATCTAAATTCTAAAAGCTTGAGGAACAGAAGAGATTATTCCATCTAAAATTGAATCATGAGTTCTATTTTTTATATTGTATCACTACTTGATATTATTATTTTATATGGGATTCAGCATATTTTAGATAAAGATTTCACATATAATGATTGCTGAGCTCTAATTAATGTGAATCCATGATAAGTGTTGATGGAAAATAAAATAAATTACATCTATGTGTTATTGCTAATGTTTTTGGGAATCCAACCCAGTGTTTATAATGTATAAAAAATAACCTTGAATATTGAATTGTATTTTGATGTTTTTGGAAGAGTTAAGTTGATATAAGAGTCGTTCTGGGAATTTGTCTCTAAATGTTATACTTACAGAAGAATCACTATAGATTCATATGTGTGGATGTGTGTGTGTGTGTGTGCGTACGTGTGCATGTGTGTTTGGAAATGTTTAGGAAGAACTATTACTAGAGAAGGATTCTCTAAGAATTCAATAAATAACATAAAGCAGCAATTTGGAAAGACGCCTTACAAATTCAAATTGAATAATAAAAAAGTAGTTCTAGAAGAATTTAAGCTGAATTTAAAGTGTAGAATAACATAAAAGGTCTAAAATTAATGTCTATAAAATATGAAGAAATGATAATTTGAAGAATGTAAGCTGATATACTATTAAAAGTTGAGTCGCCAATAAAGACTGATATGAATCCAAAAGATAGGAAATCAAGAAGTCGAGTTGAGTGGAACATAATTGATAAAGTTACATAAAAATCCATGAATAATGATCTAAAAATAATTCTATTATAGAATATGATGAAGTGTAAGATGAAAAAGAAAATAATTTTTAATGATGGAATAGGAAGTGTTTCTAAGAAAAGATAGAATTTAAATGAAGGAGAATGGATGTTATGATTTGCTATGTGAGATTAAACCCAGGTATTCCATAAACCAGGTAAGAAGAAAGAGTATAATTTGAAGGCTAAATAAAGTGTAACCCAATGTATGGAGTATCTATTTAAAAATTTATATATTTTTAAAATAATAACTATGTATAATGTTTTAGAATGTGAAATTTAATTTTAATATAAAATATTAGGATAGGAAGCCTGATTATTCTTTTTTGATCATTCAAAGTAAAAAATTCCATGGTGGTTTGAGAATTGATAATGACTTAAGAAGAGATAATTAGTAAGGTAGGTGATGATCCATGGAGTAGGTCTATAGATTTTGAGTTTGTAATTTGAAATGATAAATCGACTTGGATGTTAAAAATGAAATGATAGGATATCGAAAGCTGAACATATGAGTGTGTGTTTATGAGAAGGATATTTCAAAAGATGCCAAAAAAACTTATTAAGAAGTGATTTATAGAGGCTTAATTTTTTATCAAGTTTATGAGAAGTGGTTGGATCAAATTTGAGTTTAACAAAACATTGTTGAATAATAAAATATAATGAATAAAGTGATTTTTTTTTAAAATGTAGGTCAAAGAATGAGGTGAACTGTGTAAGAGGCATCATGTCTAAATATAAATCCAATATAACAATAATATTATAGATAGTGTGTTAAAAATCATAATAATTCAGTATTTTTCAAACCATTATTTTTATTTTCCTTATTAATTAATTAATTTACGAGTCTATTCTTTTATCCTCATGTTTCTAGCTGATTTTTTGATAAAATTTTCTATTTTGGAAATACAGTGTAGGGTGCACACTTAGCCCCCATAGTTAGTAGTAATCGTATTGAAACCATGTGATTAAGTATAAAAAATTGACATATCTATTTGAAATGGTTGGTGCATAGTTTTTCTAATCATCCAGTCTCTGTGTACTCTCTATTGACACACACATGGTTGAAACATGGTTTGATAAACTACAAAAACTAATGAAGTAGATCTTATATTGATTTATTTTGTTTCTAAAATCTATCCCCCCTTCTAATGTAGATTTCCATTCCTCCTCACTTGAGACTCATGACTAGGATTCCCTTACTGATGGGTACCTCCCCTCACCTCCCCCATCTGATTTTAGCACTCTAACTTATGATATCATGGGTGATGCGTCCAAGATTATGGTTTTATTCTCTCTTATTCCCACTTCATCTATATTATTTTTTTTGTCTCCTCCTCGAACAAAATTTATTTCTCTAGTATTAATCCTAGGTTATACTTCAATTATAATTTTCATTAATTATTATTTATAGGGTGTGCATAGTGTTCTTTAATCCTTGTTCCTTCTGTAATCGAGTCTCCTCACATCCGCATTGAGGTAGGTTTCTCCATCCGATTTCTTTCTAAATAATTCCATGAAATGATTAAATATTTTTATTTATTTTTTTAAATAAATCATCATGTTCAATGAGTTTTAAAATTTATTTTTAAATCCTTACATTGGTGTGTTGAAAACAATATAATGTTTTTTAAAGACTCAAGATTCCTTTTTAAAGAACCTTAGGGTTTTAAACTGAATATTGGAACTTAATATATTATATAAATTATATTTTAGTTTAAATTGTGTTTTTTGTGGGTTTTTACCATTTTTATGGTTAGAAGGTTTTAATTTTAAACTATTAGTCTTCGATGGGTGACCTTAATTATGTCCTTTGGTTATATCCCTGACAATCCAATCAATGAAAAAATATATAAATGTGAATATATACAAATATATATGTTCCTGAGCACATACATATTTATATATATATGTGGGGGTGCATATATATATGGATTGTTCATAGAGTTACTTTGTTTAAGGCTTGGGATTTTAAAGAATTATCACTTGGTTTCCAAAATGGTTTCCAAAAAGGGGTTTTGAAAGTCTGTGTCATTTTTTATATGATGATTACTAGGACATTTTGGAGCTTTTAAGGATTTTAATATTTTCATTGAATTAAAATGATTTTCATAGGTGATTTGAGAATGTGTTTTTATTTCTTTCTAGATAAAAATAATTGTGTTGCTGAGGCATCATTTTGAGATAAATGGCATAAATGGAATGAATTGTGTTTTATAAAAATCTGTGTTTATTGGTTTCACTATATAATTTATTATACTAATGGTTGGTTTGAAATTTAAAAACTCATAAAAATATTTATTGCTTAGGTAGGTAAAATTATAGGGGAGAGACTCCCTTTCTACTAGTTATTCTAGTGAAGTTTCATAAAATTCATCTGGTCAATGACATGTTACTAGTTTTGTTCCACTAATTTAGGGTCTACCTAATTAGTGACTTATTTTTATATTCCCCTATACCTTACTGACCCTATAGTGCTTATGCCTTGTTTCTTATTTTAAATTATTGATTGTATTTTTTATCATACTATTGTTTATTCCATGTTTCCCATGATTACCTATATTTTACAGAATCCTTCTTACTACCTTTGACTTATTTAATGGTTTCGTATTTTATAGTTTATAAATTTATCTTGTTTATAAAAATAAATCTTAATATTTTTAAAAATGTTTATTTATAATGTATCATTGAAAAGTTTTTTAAAATTGGGGACATTGGTTAAAATGTGTCGAATCAAGGATCTTTTTTAACTGTTTTTTTTATTTAATAAAAATAATACAGTTGTGTTAAAACTTATTTCTATATTTTATTTTCGAACTAGGGTTTATGTTTTTTTTTTGAAAAGGAAATCATATAGACTAATTGGTGTTTAATTACTGATTTTTTATGCTTATAATCTACTTACAAAATTTGGTGTCTATGGGTTGAGTGTCCATTTTCACATTCAGATTCATTTCAAGGTTTCTTGGGTAGTGAGTTGATATTTGGATGGAGTGTGACCATAGGTCACACAATATGGCTTTTTTAGGTATGTTATTTATATTTTGAGTTCCTTAGTATTTTTTCCCAATATTACTTTCCCAATATCATTTTTGGTTACTTGTGGGAACATTATATCTTTTGAGATATGGTGATGAAAATAGGGTTATTTATATGGAGGGTGTTGGATAATGATCTAAGGGAATATTATTTTCTTTGAATCTAATTTATTCCACTTCTATATTTAATTTCTATCTAAAATATTTGATTTTATTTTTGGAATAGATGTCTGATTTATGAATGGATAATGCTGTCATTTATAAATAATTTGTTTTCTTATTTAATTACATTCCATTCGAAAAAACATTCCAAAATGGTTTTTCAATGATTCCCAAGAACTTGTGCTAGATGATGGAGATTGGGAACACCCATCGGGTTTAACATGGGGTGGCTTGACTTCATTATTTACAGGTGACCCAGAGCTGGTTTATGAAAATTGTTATTAGATCCTAGGTGCATTGGAGGGAATTAGTTTGAAATTCATTTTGTTATTTTAGGTATATGGTAGATTGGGTAGGGACTATTAACGCTCATGTGGAATGTATGAAAAGATCTTGGCCTTCTCATTTTTATACTAAGCCTTGAGTTATATTTGGAAGATGGGTTTTGAGTCTTCGACTTTTATTTCTGGTGTTTTTATTTTTTAATGGATTTCTAATTTTAGGGATAATAATGGGAGTTAAAATGGAATCATTCAGTGAGCTCACAAATCCTATCAAACCATATGGATAACTAGTGCATGATTTGGAATGGCTTCTAGTGGTTGTTCCACGATTCAAACATGGTCTGTTAAACCATGTGTCCAAGACATGAATATCCATCAATCCATCAAAAAATAATTTTTTATTTATTATATTTATATACCATTGAGGTTTGTATGGTGTATGGTGTTATGTATATTGGTTAAATGGAAAAATGAATTGGGTTATGAAAATGGGAAAGGGAATTTTTTGATGAAAATTTGGTTTCCAAATGAAATTTTAAAATTGTTTTTGAATTGAATTTCATGTTTTTGACATTTAATTGGGTGAATGGTTTTATTAAAGGTTCTTAAGGGATTTTAAAGTGGATCTAAATGATTAATATTTTTTTATATAAAAGAAAATACGTATTTCAATATTCTAATGGGGTTTTATGATTTTTTTAGAAGCAATTTTTAATTGAAATTTAGGATTTAAAATTTAATTAAGAAATTCTGAAGAGGTTTTAAAAGGATAACATTTTATTATATTTTGTTTTAGGGATTTTGTTTCTGAAATTGTTATTTTGGGATGGGTTATCATTTTAACTAGGCATGATTTATGTTTGAGGTGCCATTAATTGTGAATATATTTCACTGATACTTTGAGTATGCCTAATATAAATTTCTTGGGAATTTCTTTTATAATATTTCCTATTATGGTTCATGGTTTGATTTTGGTTGGTTGTACTTCCTTAGGAAACTTATTATTTTTTTCATGGATTATGATGCTTCGAAAGGTTTTTCTTGTGGAAAGGATTATCTAGGGATAATTGGGAATGGGAAAACCATGCACTTGTTTCTTGGTTAAAATTTATGCACGTTAAACCAATTTATTTTACCCATTGGATAGTTTTTTTTTGGAATCACTTTGAACTTTATTCTAACCATGTGTTAATATGTTACCATTTTTCTTAGACCTAAGGATAGATTCGATGTTGTTTGAGTGGGGAACACTCATGGTTGTAACCCTCTACAATTCTCATCCCTTGATTAAAAGAATATCGGTCGTTCACTTGACTCTCCTTATCTTGGGAATTTTCCTTTAAGATCACTTATAAAGGTTTCTTCGTTGTTAGAGTGATTGATTTCTCATTCTCATTTAATGATTAATTGTCTATTTTTTGAAATATTTTATGGGAATTTTATTTGAGGTTTCAATTAAGTATCTTTAGTTGAGGGATTGGGTTTTGGTTCGGTAACCCTTAGTATCATTTCCTCTATCTCACTTTTCTCATGTATCATGTTGGATTAGAGAGTTAATAATTTTATAGAATCTTCGATTATGTTTTTGGTCAAGTTGTCTATTTGAGATATTTTTTGTTAAAAGTTGATTTCATATTTGGCGGTGGTCCTTTTGTGTTTTCCTCGTTAAATCACCAAGAGATTTGAGTCATTAAATAATGGAGAAAATCTCTTGGATCTAAGAATCCTTGACCCTTCTATAGTTTTTTTGTGTGAATTATGGTGCTCAGTGTCATAAAAAATCTAGTAGTTATAGTATCTCTAGATATTTGTAAATAGATATTACATATTGATAAATAAATAACCAATATTTTTAAAAATACATTCTACATGACCATAATGTTTTATTTTATATGGAGACTAGATACATAATATTATTATTTCTTATAAGATATTCAACATATCCCATAAAGATATTCTCACACATTACTCTTCTTTACAAACCCTACATAAGTCCATTCTTTACAACAAAATCCAAATCCAATCTATCATATTTCGTAAACTTAAGTCTTTGAATAAAAATTAATCAATTAAAAATAAATAAATTATGAGAGCAATAAAATAAAATAAATTCATCAAGAATCATAACTTTATAACATAATCATATAATATAAGTTTATCACCATCATAGGTATAGAAACCATATCATATGTCGAGGATAACTATTGTGACCATAAAATCAAAGTAGATTAGGATCAATAACTATTTCACATATCATAAAGGATTAGTAATCATCTCATTTTTTAATAGTGGACTAACTTTATCAACTTTTTTCTCATATTGGACAAAGAACATCGACTTCTTCCCCGTAGTGAATCAATCACACTAACTTGTTTACCATAGTTATCACATGGGATATAAAACATTACCCAATGCATTAGAGGGTTATATAATTCAAGTCCCACCCATTATATAGTGAAAAAAATATATTTTAATGCCTCAAGATAATAAAACAATCATCACATCATCATATCATAACGTATACAAAGAAAAGGGGATTCATAAGTATCTAATCAAATCATCATATAAAACCAATAGAAAATAAATAGATTTTTCTAAAAATGCCATCATCACAAACATAAACCATATAGAGAAAGAATAATTTTGGTATCAATGGATCACATCCCCAGTAAATTATAATTAACTTCAATGTATGTAATCAAAGATGAAAATTATTTTAAAATAACACTGTAATATTTCTTGAGTAAAAAAACTCTTTTCACATTGAAATTACTAATTTAAAATTGAAAAATTTACAAAATATTATAGAAAACATTTTACTTGAAAATAAAAATATAAATTTATAAATTAATATTAAAATAATATAGTGTTCATGGTGGTAGGAAATTAAATTCATTTCGTTTAAATTAAAAGATGAAATTCATTTTATAATTTTGAATAAATTCAAAATGTACCTCTTTCAAAAAATGATAAGTAATTTCTTATGAAAAATTTTTATATAAATAATAACATGGTTAAAAATGACTTCAAATAATCATAGGAGAATATTAAAACATTTTTATAACATTTTATAGAAAACATGGACATGTTAGGAAAAGAGTTTTGGCCAAATAATATTGCATCATCAGTTTTCCTTAAAGACAATATTTCGATCTCATGAGTACTTAACATGGGGTAAATAAAAGGAAAACATGAGTCATCTCGAAATAACTGGAGGAGAATAAAATAAAATGGATTTATCACATACAGATCTTATAATTTTCTTAATTTCAATTCAATCATAAACAATTCCTATTAAAATATGATTGAAACATAAATCCATTACCTATTTGGAAACTTTTGAATCATAAACTCATCAAAAAGATAACCTTATATGGATAGGAATATCCAAATAATTTTCATGATAGGAATAATAAAAGGCATTAATGGTTATTATATACACCACATTAATGAAACAATTAGAGAATATGGAATGTGTCCCACTAAAGTAAAAGTTAGATAAAAATCAATTATTTATTGGTAAAATTTTTAATCGCAATCCTAATAGAAAAATTAAATTAAATAAAATATAAAATACCCCAAAAATAATTATATTCAAGATATAACATGTTAATGGGTTATATATAGTGGACTAGTTTTCACATATATAGATATTATATATTTTTATATGAATATTCAATGCATTACATGAACACACACCTGAGGCCCGTAATTTTTTAGTATGTTTGAAGACTATGTATAAAATACCATAATTTAGTGAAATATAATCAACATATCCCATAAAGATCTTCCCATGTAGTACTCTTCACAAATATACCCTACTTAAAACCTTTATTCATAACCAAGGAAGAAGAAACATAAGAAAGTGTGAGCTTAAATGATCAGTAAAAATAAACAATGGATATGTGTAAGCATAACATGAACATAAGGGTATGCGGACATGGTCATAAACTTTGAAAATAATAACCTATATATAAATGAACATAATATTGAGTTATCATATAAATTTTGGAAGTCCAGAATACATGAATCATAAGGGAATTGAAGAACATGATACATGAGAGCTTAATAATGGCATAAGACTTAGAATTGTGGCATAAACATCAACTTATAACATTTTAAACATGTATAAATAGAGAAATATTCACTAATTATGTTAAGTACATGAAATAATGTCCTCACATAAACTTATGGACATACAACCATGTCTATGAAAATAATAAATTACATGAAACATAGGTCCATGCTTAATGCAATGAACAAGTAACTAGGTTTATGTAGAATGTTATGAACATTCAATCAGGTTCATACATAACAGTGTGAACATGTTATCAGGTTTACACATAACATTGTGAACATGTAATTAGGTTCATGCATTACATTTTTACTCTTTAGTAATCAATCATTACCCAATTATTTGGAGGGAGATTTAGGTTTCACCCATCACTTAATGAAAATCATACGGTTGTGTGCCCTAATATCATAAAAAATTCATAATATCATAACTCATCAAATGAAATGGTTTTAAAAAAAATCCATTATATCGTAACCTTGGTAAAAGTGGTAGGTTTTATAATCATTTTATCATTTCATCATAGCATAACACATGGAAAAAGTAGCAGGTTTCATAATATGCTTATCGTGGTAAAACCCCTGGAAGTGAAATGGGTTTTACCAAAATATTTTCATGATAAACCATTTAGAGAAATAATAATAATGTTTTCCATGGTTCATATCCACAAATAAACATATGTTTCATCAAAGTACATCATCTTAGATAGAAAATCCTTTTGAAAAGTCATTTGGAACAATTATTTAAGAAAATAAATTTTCATTGAAAAGCAATTTTTAAAACTAAATATTAACATAATATTTTGAACATAATATTCTTTTAAACCAACCATGAAAATTTAAAAATTAGTAATAAAATAAAATAATTTTCACTATTAGGGAAAATTTCATTCATGTCATACACATTAAAACAAATATTCCTTTCAAATTTTTAGTAAAGGGAAAATAAACATTTTTTTATAAAATGACATGAATATTCCTTTCATAAAAAATTTTCAAAACTAAATAATTGGTAAAAAATATTTAATAAATCATTTAATAATGATAAAAATATTTTTAGTAAACATTGTTTGGGAAGAAAATGGTTTTTTGACTGAAGAGATAAATAAATACATCTTGTCTTAAAAACATTATTTTAAAATATTTAGTAAATAAAGAAAAAAAATTAAGTGAAAGAATGTATTATAATTAAATAACCATATGATAAAAAAATTCCATAGTTTATTGATAGATAGATAATAATATTTTATCATTGGAAGCGCAATCATAAACAATCCTGATAAAGGATGAAATTGTATCATAAAACCATTACCTCTTTGGTAACATTGAATCATAATCCACAATAAATAATAATAATAAATGAAATAATTATTATCATGATAATAAATATATTCATGTAATTTCATGTCAATGTTTTTATATATACACCTCATAAAATAAGATAAGTGAATAACATAACATATGTCTCAAAGAAGACAATTTGAGACAAAACCCCACAATCACTTTGGTAAGATTTGAACCGTATTCTTCGTGAAATAGATGTCCTAAAATTGATAAGTAAATCACCATAATTTTTAGTATATGAATCATAAAAAACATTAATGTTCTGAATATACATCATATAAAATAGATGTGTTGTGAATTTGATATAAATCTCCTAGAAAGAATAGTGAGACTAGAAATCCCCTACCGCTTTTGTAATCTTTTAAATTGTAAGCCTAGATATATTATAATATCAAATTAAACTTTTAATATCATGAAATTTATTATATTAATTCTATAAAATTTAAAATGGTAATTATATATACCACACAATGTAAATGAGTGGGGAGTTTTCTTATGTCTCCCAGAAATAAAAGTGAGAATAGAAATCCCCACCTCTTTAATAATATTTTGAATCACAAGAAAAAATTAAATATAACCTCAAATGAAACATTAAGGTTTACTAAAATGAGGTTATTTATGATTTAGAATGTCAAATTTAAAGTATATACACCAAAAAAAGAAATTAGTGGTGAATTTGTATATGTATCCCAAAAATAAAACAGATAACGTAAATCTCATACATAATGTATTAACATTATTCATACAAGTTGGAACCTCCTGTATAATTAATGTTAGTTTATTATACATATATTTTATAAAAATAATTATATCTATTATACCATATATTATTTTTTAAATAAATTCATTACCCATTTATTATCAATTCATTGTTAAAATACTGTTTTAGGTAATAACTACTTTGTTTTTCATATAATTTTTGACTTGTTCTTTTCGGTCACCTTAAATTTATCATGGTTCCATAATGTCAATAATAATAATCCTGGCCTAATTATAATACTAAAACATTAATTGTACTATTAAGTCAAATAATTAATGATTTTTCTATGAAATAAAGTATGTTACGATCATGGAGAGGGTAATTCGTATGTATGCATGAGTAATGTTTCCATTTTTCAATGATCAATATGGAAATGAGGTATGTAATATTTTATCTTTATATATTTCTCATAATATAATAAATATAATAATTTTTATATAAATATACTTATACATATCATACATATGGTTTGTTAAAGAAAAGAGAGAGTCACATTGCTTTGTGAAGGTGGTAGTCCACACGTACATGAACAACATTATCATCTTTCAATGATTAAAAAGGTAAAGGATAAAATGATATATTTTATTTTATAATTGATAAATATATCATTGATATTATGATTATTTAATTTATATTACATATATTCTTTTATATAATCCTTATTATCTTCCATGTAAAACATTAGTGAAAAATGAATCACATCACTTCCCAAGGCGATAGTCTGTTGTACACACGAACGATGTTTTCAAATCCCCTACATAATCAGATGTAAAATGGAATTTATGATATATTGATTTTAGTGGTATTATTATTTTATAAATATCACACACACACACACACACACACACACACACATATATATATATATATTAGATCCATTATCGAAACCAAATTGGAGAGGTGGTAATAGAAAAACAAATGATATTGGTTTGCGAGGCGATAGTCCACCATACACACAAATGATGATTTTATTACCCATTTTTTGGAAATGGAGATTATTGTAGGTGATGACCATAACATTATTACATATTAATATATGGAATATAATTTGGTTATTATATAATCATTTTTAAATAATAATTTAATGAGTTTTAAGAATAAATAAAATAAAATTGCTCGTTGAAAAATGTTACCTTTTCTTCAGATAACAACCTTAGGTTTACACCAAATCCTTCCAATGGTTGTATTTCATCCAAAAATAAGGATTCGATGATAACATGACAAAATTTGGAAAGGTAGTTTGTCAGATATTTTCCAAACAAAAAGGGTTTTATGTTTTGAACAATAGTGGAGAGTGGGAGGCCTCTTATAAGTGAGGTGAGTGGAACACTTGTAATTTTTAGAAAATAAAAATGTGTACCCAAGTTTACCTAATGGAAAAAGTATCATAAATAGATAATTATAGATACTTAGACAGTTTAATATCTAAATGCAGGAATAAAATATATTTTATTCACGTTTTTATGTCATTTTTACCCTTCTCTTTTCATTTTAACAACTTCGTTAACCCATTTTTTACTTTAACCATGGTAAATAAATTTTACTATTTTTACTATTCATTATAGTAAAAAATTAAGCAAAAAATATTAGATAATATATATTTTCTTGATTAAAAATATGGAATCCTTTTTTCCAAATTCTATATATAGAATATTCCAATTTTAAATTATAATTGAACCTCCAAACACGATGAGAAAATAGGTTTTCAAAAAGATTATGTTAAAAAGTCTATAATGATTTTATATAAAAAATTGTTATAAATAATATTAAAATTACTAAAAAAATTTAATTGATATATAATTGAACTAATTTTAATTTAAGACAAATTTAAAATAAAAATTAATTTTATATGTAATTTAAATGAAAAATCAGTTTTAAATTAAAATTTGATATTTTCACTATTCATCACAAAAAATTAAACTTTTTATAAAATTATTAAAAATTCACCTTAAGAAGATCTTGAAAAAAAAAATTAAAAATTAAAATTCAGTTTTTAAAATAAATTTTATAAATGTGTCAAATATATTTATTAAAATAAATATCCAAAAACTAACAAAACTGTTATTAAGAAAAAAACAGGTTTTAAGCATAAAATTGGATTTATTCTTATAACTTGCCTAGAAAATACATAATATGAATGTTAAATAGTTTTTTTAATATATATCATATAAATTTCAATAAAATCATTCCATAAAAGTTTTTTTAATTTATTGCGGTAAAACATATTTGTTTTGATAAAAATAGTTTTTCAAAAATAGATTTCATTTTTTTTAACGAAATTTTATTTTCATTTTTAATTAATTGGTCACCAAAGAATAAATTTTATTTATATATTTAAGCCATATATTTTCCTAATTTAGTTAATTGAATTCATACACTCCATTCCAGTGGCTATGTGATAACTATCATATTAAATAATTATAATTTAATAGTATGTTATGTTTCATTTAAATTAGTTGTAGCATGTATTAGATGTTTCACTCAATGTTTAGTGTAAAACAACATAAAACTAGTTTTCCATGAAATTAAAGTTAAACTAAATGTTGTGTGTCCTAAAAAACATCGAAAATATTAAATATATTTGAAAATAAATATTTCAAAAAATATTAGGGTGTTACATTCTACAAATATTAAAATGAATTTGACATTAGAAATTCATCACTTTGGTACCAGAAACTGAGGATTATTCTTCCTCATTACATCCTCATGTTCCCACATTTCTTCATTGATATTGTGGTTTCACTACAGAACATTTACTTGGTGATTAGTCTTAATTCATAAAACATTCTCTATTTTATCCAGAATCTCAACAGATTGTTCCTTATACGAATGATCACACTCTAGTGGTAAACACATCATGAAACTGAGCAATATTCATTGAAATATCTAATTTATAGGTCACCATTATGATATGATCATGAATTCCAAATCCAATTATATACCATGGGATTAAAATTCTTTTGTATCATAAGAAATGTTTCAGCATTCATTTTTTCTTCAATCAATTTCTATTTCAACTATTACTTCATGAAATGAAAATTAATTTTTAATTCCTGAAGAACTAATAGATCACATGACCCATAATATAATGATAAGTCATTCCTTCTATCTCTAGTTACCATCATAATAAAATGGCTAGTGTTGGTTATCCAATATGGATTAATCATTATATGGCGAATTAAATATTATTCTCAAAAACCTTATAAAAAGTTAAACTTAAACCATTTCATACATGGTCATCCTTATGAACCTTCCAAAAGATTAAAATCCAAAACATCATAAATAAGGTCAATAAATTTATAAAATGAACATATCATTAATCCTCCAAAAAATATGAAGTACCTATTAATTATTACATAAAAAATGTGTGAATACCTTCATTATATACTATTTTGAAACATGGTAATAACCTGATTTACCATAAAACATTATTTAAAATATTCAAGGTTCCTTATTCGTTAAATAAAACATTTATTATTTGGTATATTATTTAAATCCAAAAATACTGTAAACTCCATCAATGATAACATAAACAACTTTTTACACAACTCATTAATCATTTCCAAGGTCATCAACACTATTCAATTGAATTTATTAATATCCGTTATCTCTTTATTCCAACATCATTATTATGACAACCCTGCTTTTATTATAAACTTAAACATGATTTATTACATAAAACTTCACTTGATACAAAAAAGAAGATTGAGTGGTTTAGTGTCTTTGGATATTAGGATAATTACATAAAAACTTTAATCATGAAATACAACATCTTTATTGAAAACTTCCTTTTCATGACCACTACATTCCTTCGTACTTAGCATTGCATGGGATAACCTGAGGACATGCATAAGAAAAGGGTAAGCTATAAATCCTAGTATGAAAGTACACATGGAATAAAATGAGGAGTAAAATACATGTTAGACAATAGGCATATCAATAGAGAATAAGAAAAACATGATCATAAAGGCATGATAAAGCAAGATAATCATAACATGGAAATGTGGCAATAACACTTATCATGGAATTATCATGAGCCAAGGGTCATTGCACATGAAGCATGAGTAAATCCTCATTGTACATAAAGCATGAGTAAACCCTCGTTTCACTTGAATTATAATGAGTCAACACTCATTTCACATGACGTATCATGATAGTATACTTTACCCAATGCATTGGAGCGCTATAAGGGATCACCCTTCTTAAACATTTCATTTCATGCATAAGTGTGCCACATGGATCATAAAACATGGATTCATAAAACATAATAATTTATTCCATGATAAAGGAATGTGGAATTAATACATGAAACTTTGTAATCAATATGTAAAGGTGTATAATGTTGGATACCCTTGATGGAGAAATGGGCATGGTATCCACTACACAATGGCATTGGCTTAGAAAATCGGTGCGATTTCGGCAGCGTAACGGCGTGACATAAGAATTCATAAAAAATGGTTGATGAGAGAGAAAGGGGTTTCTCAACATATTTACATGTAATAGACAATAAGGAGTTCATATAGATACATTTTCCAACAATTGTAATGGAATTTAGTATCATGATACAAAATTACTGCTTGAATGTAAAAGAAGAGAGAGAAGTTCCTTTCGGAATTTCGGCATTGTAACGGTTGTACATGGGAGGAATTTAATGAGAGAGAAAAGGGTCTCCCATCATTCAAAAAATAAGAGGGAAGTATGGGGAGGTGCGAAACCATATCCCAAAATTCATAATTTAAATTAAAAGGGTAATACAACTTAAAGAAAATTGCCAAAAATGAGAAAGGAAGACAAAACCCTTACTTGGAAGTGTGCTTCCAAAGGCTAGAGAGAGGCTTGTGAGAGGCTTATTTGGAGCTTGGGGAACCTTGGGAGAATTCTAGATAGAGTAGGGCAGAGGTTGGATGAACTACAAAGGTTTTGAGTGAGGAGGAAGTGGGAGCTTGGGTGGGTTTATATAGGAAAGGTGAGAGAATTCTTTATTATTTAGGTTTGGGACCCCTTATATTAAATTAATCCAAACCACAAAACATCCCATGGTGTTTTCCCATGGTTATTTGAAAAGGGAAGAGGAAAACAATATTTTATAAGGCCAAAGTCCTAACTTCTTAAAATATTAGGGTTTCTTATGTGGAGGTGAGTCACACTCCCATGGAAATTAATTTAAAAAGGCA
Organism: Viscum album; assembly: GCA_963277665.1. Taxonomy (NCBI): domain Eukaryota; kingdom Viridiplantae; phylum Streptophyta; class Magnoliopsida; order Santalales; family Viscaceae; genus Viscum; species Viscum album. The sequence goes on along the minus strand of OY728123.1, from coordinate 1,861,886,543 downwards.
AGGTGTTGAATAAGTCTTGAGGGGTCCATTAATGCTTTTAAAAGTAAGTCAAACAAACCAAAAATCACATTATTTTTAATGGTAAAACATATATTGGCCGAAAATAATGATCATAGTATTTTATTACATCACTATTGGGTCATTATGATGTCATAAAACACATTATATATTTAAACGATATTTAATTTTTACCCAAAAATTTGACTGTCTCAGAAAATTATGAAAAATTCACCGTTGGATAATTTCGACGTCCTAATTACAGAAATAACATTTATTTTATTTAATAATTTTTTAAATATGTGAATCATCACTTTTAAAATAAAAACCGATATTTATCAAAAATTCACGGGTTTTGACAGAAATGATTTTCAAAACATAATAAAAATTTTAATTGCATTCATAAAATTGTAAGATCATTTATATTTAATAAAAATTAATTTAATAATATTATTATTATTTTATTATAATATTATTTAATTCAAAAATCCCTTAATTTAATAAAATAGATTTCTTAATTAAATAATAACTAAAAACACCATTTGTAGTTTAAAAACTATTTACAATGTATCAAAAATGACTAGAAATTATATTCATTGTTATATTACAAAAAATAATTTACATGAACATAGTACTACTTATTTGTTACATAACCCCTTAAAAAAGCTGCATAAGACCTAAGGGTAAGGTGTGCGATGGTGACAGACTCTTGGGGTGGCTCGGATAACATCGCTCGAGTGGTAATTTCAATCAACTTCCACTTTTCCCGTAGACGGTCACATTCGAGCTTGACAAGATGAAGCTCAGCCTGGGCTTGGTTAAGGGCGAAGCCCAAAGACACCACCTCTTTTCCGAGCTCTGACAAATGGGCTTCGTATTGTGCAATTCTACTGGATGAGGCCATCGCTTCCTTCTGAGTAAATTGGATTTGTTAAAGTCCTATATTTATACTAATCATGTGATTACTGCTCAACGACTATATTAGCAATGGTCAAAATTCTTAACATAAAACCAAATAAGTTGACATTTTATAAAAACATTTTATATAAAGAGACATTTAATAAGATCAAGAGAGATTTTCCATTAATGAAACTTTAGGTCGTTACAATATTCCCCCCTTAAGAAATTTCGCCCTCGAAATTTTTCTTTTCCCACACTAAAACAAATATGGGTAACTCAGCTTCATCATATCCTCCGACTCCCAAGTCGCTTCTTCAAACTTGTAGTTTCTCCACAACACCTTAATGAGGGGCATTGTCTTATTTCATAGAAATTTTTCTCTATGATCTAAGATCTTCACTGGTTTCTCCTCATAAGAAAGATGATCTTCTAATTGTACAACCTCAGAAGAGAGTACATGTGAAGGGTCTGGTATGTACTTTCTTAAGAGGGATACATGAAAGATATCATATACTTTGGCCATAGTAGGTGGAAGTTCTAGTCGATAGGCCACGACCCCAACACGATCAAGAATCTTGAAGGGGCCGATGTACCTTGGACTTAACTTGCCTTTCTTTACAAACCTGATGACCTTATTCCACAGAGATATGCGTAGAAACACCATGTCTCCAACTTTAAACTCAAGGTCTCGTCGACGATTATTTGCATAACTCTTCTGTCGACTCTGGGCTACCTTGATATGCTGCTGAATGGTTTTCACCATCTCCACCATTTTTTCGACCATTTCTGGTCCAAGCAGCTTACGTTCACCGACCTCATCCCAACATGCTGGTGTTGTGCACCTTTTCCCATATAGGGCTTCATATGGTTCCATTTGGATGCTCGAGTGGAAACTGTTATTATAAGAGAACTCGACCAGAGGAAGATGTTGATTCCATTCTCCTTTAAAGTCCATTTAGCACGCTCTCAACATATCCCCAAGTGTTTGTATAGTCTGCTCGGATTGGCCATCAGTTTGAGGATGATAGGCCGTATTGAAGTCCAGTTCAGTATTCAGAGCATGTTGAAGACTCTTCCAAAACTTAGAGGTGAATCTTGGATCTCGGTCAGACACAATAGATAGTGGTACTCCATGCAACCTTACCACTTCCCTGATATATATCTGTGCCAGTTGATCCAATGATAAATCCTCCCGAATAGCAATGAAGTGTGCAGTCTTTGTAAGATGATCAACAATAACCTAGATTGCATTGTTGCCTTTGGATGTCCTTGGAAGTCTGGTGACAAAGTCCATGGTGATGTTCTCCCATTTCCATTTTGGTATGGGCAATGGTTGCATCATCCCCTTAGACTTCTGCCTCTCTGCCTTCACTTGCTGACACACCAGACACTTTGATGTATATTCAGCGATCTCCTTCTTCATATTATCCCACCAAAAGTTTTCTCGGAGATCTCAATACATCTTTGTTCTCCCTGGGTGAATAGAGAAATTTGAACTATGTGCATCATCCAAAAGTTCCTTCTTCAGCTCCGGACTTGATGGAACGCATAGTCTTTTCCCAAACCGCACAATTCCTTCTTCATTAACATTAAGCTTTGAGGATTTCCCTTTTTTGATAGCTTCCACTTTTTCCTGAATTCCGACATCATCCTTTTGAGCATCCTTTATCCTTTCCAAAAAGATGGTTGAGTAATAATTTGTGAAAGTATTGATGATTTTACCTTCTTTGTGATTCAAAAGTCCATCATCATCAAGTCTAAGAAGATTGGATCCTTCTCAATTCTCATCATTGATAGAATTGTTGGGTCCTTTCTACTTAGGGCATCTTCCACCTTGTTCGCTATCCCAGGGTGGTAATGTATTGAACAGTCATAATCCTTGATTATCTCTATCCATCTTCTCTAGCGCATATTAATCTCTTTCTGTGTGAATATATATTTAAGACTCTTGTGGTCTGTATATATCTCACATTTCTCTCCATAGAGATAATGCCGCCAGATTTTCAAGGAAAAGATCACCGTCGCCAACTCCAGATCATGTGTTGGATTGTTTCGCTCATGGATTTTCAACTGCCTTGAGGCATAGGATATCACTTTATCATTCTGCATCAGCACACATCCTAATCCCTTCTTTGAATCATCACTGAATACCACAAAAAGCTCCCCACTTATGGGTAAAGTGAGCACGGGTGCAGTGATAAGCCTCATTTTTAACTCCTTGAAGATTTATTCACATTCATCACTCCATGAAAACTTTACTCCCTTACGAGTTAGCTTGGTAAGAGGGTTGGAAAATCGTGAGAAATTTCTCACAAATCGTCGATAATATCCAGCTAACCCCAAGAAGCTACGGAAATCCGTTACCAATGTTGGCCTCAGCCATCCCTCAATTGCATCTGTTTTGGAGGAGTCCACAGATATCTCATTGCTTGTGATGATATGGCCTAATAATGAGACCTACTTCAACCAGAACTCACGCTTTCTGTACTTTGCATAGATCTTCTCTTTGCGCAAAGTCTCTAGTATGGTTTTTAAATGATCATCATGATCCTCCTTGGTTTTGGAGTATATTAGAATATCATCTATAAATACTACCAAAATTTTTTCAAGGTAATCTCTAAAGACTCTATTCATCAAGTCCATGAATATTTATGGATCATTTGTGAGTCCGAAAGGCATTACTATGAATTCATAGTGCCTGTATCTTGTACGAAAAGCAGTCTTGGGGACATCTTCCTTCTTCACCCTTACTTGATAATATCCCGACTGCAAATCCACCTTGGAGAAGTATTGTGCTCCACGCAGCTGAAAAAACAAGTCATCGATTCTTGGGAGAGGATACTTGTTCTTTATCGTGATTTTGTTAAGTTCATGATAATCGATGCAAAACCTCATTGACCCATCCTTCTTCTTGACGAAGAGGACTGGTGCACCCCGTGGTGAAGCACTTGGGCGTATAAACCCTTTATCCAGATTCTCCTGTAGTTGTTTCTTCAGCTCTTCAAGCTCTACCACATCCATTCTATATGGAGTCTTGGATATTGGTAGCTCCCTAGGTATAAGTTCAATTGAGAACTCAACATCTCTTCTTGGAGGAAGACCAGACAGTTCCTTGGGAAACACTTCAGTGAATTCCCTCACAATAGGCATTTCTTCAAGGATGGTTTCTTCCATGGACTCAATCATCTGAGCCAGATACACATGCTCATAAGTTAGTAATATCCATTCTTGAGATTATGGAGCTAAAAGAGATTAATCTTCCTCCTGACACTTGTAAATAATCGGGGGTCAATTCTCCATATAGAGTGTGATTTCCCTCTCCCAACAATTTATGTTGGCTCTATATAAGGAAAGTCAATCCATGCCAAGAATTGCATCAAATTCCACCAGAGGGAGTATGAATAGGTTTTCTTGGAAATTCAATCCACATATTATAACAGGGGAGGACTTATACTCATGGGATGCAATGATTTCCCCATTTTACATACACCGACATCTTCACTTCCAAGATTTTTGGTGGTGCTGGGATTGTTCTACTAAACTTTCAAGATATAAAATAATGAGTAGAACCTGAATCAAAAAGTATGTTCGCTAATCTTGAATGAATAACTAGCGTACCTGTCACCACTTCGTTTTCGGGGTTCACTTCGGCAGAAGTGATGGCAAAAGCTCTTCCTTGTTGCCTTGGAGGTTGTTGGTTGTCTCCGAAAACCCTTGGATTAGGGCACTGATTTGCAAAATGACCTGGTTCTTTGCATTTGTAGAATTGAACAACGCGTTGAGGTTCTAATAGAGCGTTCCTCTCCTCTTTCGCAGCCATGGGTCTTTCTTGCTGACAGTTAACAGCTAGGTTCCCTTCTCTTTCACACCTGAAGCATTTTCTCGTCCCCTTAAGGCAATTTCCAGGGGGCTTCTTTCCGCACTTTTGGCAAGTGGGGTGCTGGATCTTCTTAGCACTATTGGATTTATCCATCGGACCACCAGCATTGAATTCCATCTTATGCTTCTTGTCCCCATGATACCCCTGTGATTCCCAAATCTCCATTTCGACCTTGAGGGAACATCGGACAATTTCCTCATAGCTATCGAAGTCACAGATCCCTAATTCTTTCCGCAAGCTAGGCATCAGCCCACCAAAGAAGTGGTCAACTTTTCATTCGGGGGTAACGACAAAGCTAGAAGCGTATCGTGCAAGCCTTGTGAAGTTTTCCTCATATGCTCCAACAGATTCTTAATATTTTTTCATGAGGGAAATGAAGTCCATTTCCATCTTAAGCCGGAGGGTGCGCGGAAAATATTTATCGAAAAACATCTTCCGGAAATCCTTCCATTCCAATGCCTCGATCTCCTCCTTATGCTTCGTATTTTTGATCAACGTCCACCATTGATTAGCTTCACCCTTCATATGAAAAGTCGCCAGGAGAACCTTCTCTTGTTCAGAACATTGAAGGATGGAGAAGATCTTTTCAATGGAGTTGATCCATTGTTCAGCGATTGTGGGATCGGATGATCCACTAAAAGTAGGAGGCCTTTGTCTCATGAAGCTATCGATAGAGACTTGTTCTTTCTTAGGGGGGTTTGAATGTTCCTCTTGACTCATGTTTCTATTCAAAACTTGAGTTAGCTGAGAGAAAAGTGTGACAAAGTTCGCGATTCCCGCTCCCATTGGATTTAGCATCTCATTAGTACAGTCATCACACAGATCTTCACAATGGTTGTTAGCCTGAGTCCTCCAATTACCGGCCATTGGCTACAATAAAAGGAATGTTAGGGGTAACACATAAAGGGTAATCCAAAGACAAAATTTGATGACTTATAAATAAACTTTCATTTCCTTAACTCATGAGTCTATAGGCTTCAATCTAGGCTTTTCATGATCTACTTTCTAACATATATTCTCAGGGGCATTTTTTTAATTCCCTTAATAATGGTTCATACTAAGCTTGTGAATTTATCAAAACATATCCCCCGGGAGTGTCGTAACCAAGAGTGCATCAAGGCCCGTTGTCATGCACCATTTCCCGTTCGGTTCTAGCTCAAAGCGGTGTTTTCGGGTTTTACCCCTAGGATACATCTGTGCCAGAGCCGCCTCTACCTGCTCGTATCCAGACAGGGATGTATTTGTTTGATAAACCACTTAATCAGTACTTACCATAACTTAGGGATGTTTTTTTATACCTGTTCATGTATCTAAGGCTTTTCTAGGGTTTCCTAATCCCAAAAATTACTAAACCTATCCTTTGATACCAACTATGACAACCCTGCTTTAATTATAAACTTAAACATGATTTATTACATAAAACTTCACTTGATACAACAAAGAAGATCGAGAGGTTTAGTGTATTTGGGGATTAAGATCATTACATAAAAACATTAAACATGAAATACAACATCTCTATTGAAAACTTCCTTTTCATGACCACTACATTCCTTCGTACTTAATATTGCATGGGAAAACATGACGACATGCATAAGAAAAGGGTGAGCTATACAGCCCAGTAAGGGAGTACACATGGAATATCCTGAGGATTAAAACATATGTTAGAAAATAGGAATATCAATAGAGCATAAGAAAAACATGAACATAAATGCATGATAAATCGTGATAATCATAACATGGAAATGTGGCAACAACACTTATCATGGAATTAGCATGAGCCAAGGCTCATTGCACATGGAGCATGAGTAAATCCTCATTGCACATAAAGCACGAGTAAAACCTCGTTGCAATTGAATTATCATGAGTCAAAAATCATTGCACATGACGTATCATGATACTATACTTTACCCAATGCATTGGAGCACTATAAGGGCGCACCCTTCTTAAACATTTTATTTCATGCATAAGTGTGCCACATGGATCATAAAACATGGATTCATAAAACATAATAATTTATTCCAAGATAAAGTATTGTGGAATTCATACATGAAATTTTGTAATCAATATGTAAAGGTGCATAAAGGTGGACACCCTTGATGGAGAAATGGGCATGGTATCCACTACACAATGGCATTGGCTTAGAAAATCGGTGCGATTTCGGCAGCGTAATGGCGTGACATAAGAATTCATAAAAAGGGTTGATGAGAGAGAAAGGGGTTCCTCATAATATTTACATATAATGGACAGTAAGGAGGTCATATAGATACATGTCACAACAATTTTAATGGAATTTAGAATCATGATACAAGATTATTACTTGAATGTAAAAGAAGAGAGAGATGTTCCTTTCGGAATTTCGGCATAGTAACGGGTGTACATGGGAGGCATTTAATGAGAGAGAAAAGGGGTATCCCATCATTCAAACAATAAGAGGGAAGTATGGGGGAGGTGTGAAACCATACCCCAACATTCATAATTGAAATTAAAAGGGTAATAAAACTTAAAGAAAATTGACAAAAATGAGAAAGGAAGACAAAACCCTTACTTGGAAGTGTGCTTCCAAAGGCTAGAGAGAGTCTTGTGAGAGGATTCTTGGGAGCTTGGGGCACCTTGGGAGGATTCTAGAGAGATTAGGGAAGAGTTTGGACGAACTCAAAATGTTTTTAGTGAGGAGTAAGTGGGAGCTTGGGTGGGTTTATATAGGAAAGGTGAGAGAATTCTTTATTATTTAGGTTTGGGACCCCTTATATTAAATTAATCCAAAACACAAACCATCCCATGGTTTTTGCCCCTGATTTTTGGAAAAGGGAAGAGGAAAACAATAATTTATAAGGCCAAAGTCCTAAATTTTTAAAATATTAGGTTTTCTTATGTGGAGGTGAGTCACACTCCCATGGAAATTAATTTAAAAAGGTAAAGTGTTGAATAAGTCTTGAGGGGTCCATTAATGCTTTGAAAAGTAAGTCAAACAAACACAAAATCACATTATTTTAATGGTAAAACATATATTGGCCGAACATAAAGATCATAGTATTTTATTACATCACTATTGGGTCATTATTATGTCATAAAACACATTATATATTTAAACGATATTTAATTTTTACCCAAAAATTTGACTGTCTCACAAAATTATGAAAAATTCACCATTGGATAATTTCAACATCCTGATTCCAGAAATAACATTTATTTTATCTAAATAATTTTCTAAATATGTAAATTTTCACTTTTAAAATAAAAACCGACATTTATCGAAAATTCACAGGTTTTGACAGAAATGGCTTTCAAACCTTAAGAAAAATTTTAATTGCATTCATAAAATTATAAGATCATTTATATTTAAACAAAATTAATTTAATAATATTATTATTATTTTATTAAAATATTATTTAATTCAAAAATCCCTTAATTTAATAAAATAGATTTCTTAATTAAATAATAACTAAAAACACCATTTGTACTTTAAAAACTATTTACAATGTATCAAAAATGACCAAAACTTATATTCATTATTATATACAAAAAATAATGTACATGAACATAGTACTACTTATTTTTTACATAACCCCTTAAAACAGGTTCATAAGACCTAAGGGTAAGGTGTACGATGGTGACAGACTCTTGGGGTGGCTCGGATAACATCACTCAAGTGGTAATTTCAATCAACTTCCACTTTTCCCATAGACAGTCATGTTTGAGCTTGACAGGATGAAGCTCAGCTTGGTCTTGGTCAAGGGCGAAGCCCAAAGACGCCACCTCTTTTCCGAGCTCCAACAAATGGGCTTCGTATGGTGCAATTCTGCTGGATGAGGCCATCACTTCCTTCTGAGTAAATTGGATTTCTTAAAGTCCTATATTTATACTAATCATGTGATTACTATTCAACGACTATATTAACAATGGTCAAAATTCTTAACATAAAACCAAAGAAGTTGACATTTTATAAAAACATTTTATATAAAGATACATTTAATAAGATTAAGAGGGATTTTCCATTAATTAAACTTTGGGTTGTAACGATTATCTCAATATATATAACATATTAAGGGTCATATTCCATTAATCACGTGTTTTCCATAAAATTTACCCTTTTCAGTAAATCAATTTTATTTTTCATCAGTACCATTCATCGTATTCTTAAAAACCCATAATATCTTATATAGGAAAATAGCTTTATATTTCATGATTCATATAAAATAATTATTGAATTCAAATACATAGACACTTCAGCCATTCCACTATATTCTTAAACCATTTACAATGGTTCATCATCTTATTCCTTAATGCATCTTTCTTAAAATGTCAAAAAAATAATAATGTCTTAAGATTCCATAACCTCAATTTAATAATAATTCTCCTATTTAATATAAACAATACTTTTAGAATATCCCGTACCATTCATATTTCATTCATGGTCTCTTTATCATCATTAGTGTATCCATTACTCATACTAAGAGGATTATACTCTTAATGAGCTTTCCCCCTATGACATCGATTTTCATAATCCTATACTTTCCACAATTAAAACATTAATTAATTAATAATACCATAGGCTGACCAATATTACCTTCCATTGAGTTAACTGAAATTTTCATTTTTCCATATTAATTACTTTACTTTTCCCCCTCTTATTCACACTTAAAATATATTTTTTCCTTTTAGACATTCCATGGAGGGATTATTACAATATTATAGACATATAAGAAACTGAATATTCATTCCTCCATGGTCTCTACTACCTAAAATTTTAGAAAAATTTATCCCTAACTAGTTTTGTGGGCCCGAGAGTTAATTATGGTGCACATTGTTAATCAGGTAATATAACTCACCATTACCTTTCTGTTAGGTATGTTTTAACATTTTATTTGGTTTTCCTTTTTTATTGGTTGATTAATTCTTATAATAAAGTCGAAGGATTCCTAAAATGGGGAAGTCATACATTTCATGGAATTTTCATCATAAAGCCTATAGTTTCTATAGTCTGCTAGAGATTTACACACCATATAATAGAGTTACATGACGTGTAATCATCGCTTGACATATACCTTAAAATGGGTGCACAACGTGCAAGGTTATATATCGGATATAGCTTACACACCATGTAAATATTAAAAATCACACTTTTAATAAAATTTCATGGGGGTTTTTGACCAGTGTGGGAATCGATAATTAAACTATGTGTAATTGGGTTGCACACCCTATAAAATAATGAGTGTTGGTTTTAAGCAGGAGTTAAGGATGAAATTATTATTTCATTCCCACAGGTTTCCATACTCTAAACCTAGATGCTCTTCCTAGGCATTCCTAGTGATCTCCTCTTTTTCCGGATCAACTGTTCAGGGATTAAATGTTATGTTGGTTTTGGTGTGTCTCTCCAGGTAATAGGTTTCCCCATCTCTCCCTATTCCTCTTTGGGTTTTTCTATATCATATTGGGATTGATGGATCTAAACTCCACATTCTTGAATCCTTATTCTAGGTTGATTTCCTAGGTCTTATGTACCTTCTACCTTTATTGGAGAGTCCCATTGTGGGAGTTTCGTTTCATGATTAAAGGTACGTGGTTCTATTTAATCTTGTGCAATTGATTAAAACTTGAATAGATTGTTTTTAAAATTACTTTCAACTCATTTTTAAAAATCCAATTTAATGTGAATTGGGATTTAAATTAATTTTTCATGGATTTTTGTCAAAAAACATCAATTTTAATGGAATTTTAATTTGATGTGTAATTAAATTTATGGAATTTGTGAATTGATTTGAGATTTTTTTTAATAAAAAGGATTAAATTAATTTGATAAAAAATGATTGGTTTTCATTAAAAAAGGCATGAAATAATAAAAAACCATTTTTGGATTTAAATATGAATTGTAATTTTGAAAACGAAAATTGGGAAATGGGATTGTGAATGATGATTTAGGTTAAATGAAATAATATTTCTCCTTTCAATTTATTGATGGAACACATCCAAGCCTACATAGTTAGTGAATTATTTGGGACAATAAAACTAGGATGGTAATTCCCTTGTAGTGGATTAATGATCAAAAATTTAACAAAAACCTAGTTCATCGGATCTTATCCATGATGAGATTTTGATGAGTCGTATTTATAGTGAGCCAAAGGGATGTGTGTATACATATTTTTCATTTTCACACATATGAGATGTGTGAGTATTACATAGAAATTATCGTACCATAGGGAAGATTATTATGGTTCTCATTATGATGAATCTAATTATGGAACACTTTGCGAGACCCTATTGGGCATTTTATCTCACACCCTACCATTGCCTTCAGGAATTTATATATTTTCTCTTACCAGTTCAGAGTAAGGGAAAGTTCCACTTGGAAGTGGTGGATGTTATTGATCCCTTGGGGATTAGAGTGATGTTTCCTTTAGGATGATGAATTTTCTTTGTTATAAATTAATTACTTTGATGATGTAATATTTGGGATTTGATAAACCTTTTTGGTTTCTGGTACTATCTTCTTGGGGAGTTTTGATCATAGTAATATGTATCTTTATCTTTTTCTATTTTTATGTCAAATTTGTTCTCTATTTTATCTTAAATGATACCATGTTATAGTTTCCAACCCCTGGGGATTGGGAACTCCCTTCGGAACCAGTCAGTTACAGATCGGTTATATGGGTACCAGGGTGTCTAGGCCTATTTGTTACAATGTGGTATCAGAGGTGTAAGTTGTTCTTAATTCCATAATATTGGTATGGATTTTTAGATATTAATAAGATATAGTAGGTAGTAGTGAGTGATTATATAGATATATCCCATCATAATGAGCCTTAATTCACCATGGGTGTTTTGGTAAAGCCAACTAGAGGAATAGTTCTAGTCTTTTCCCTACATTAGTTTTGGATAGGTAGAAATCCCAATACTGTTTTTTTATCTGATGGGATTAACTTATAATATTGATCTTGTTTGTGTGTTGATCTGAGTAATCTTATGATGTCTTAAATACTATTTAATAATGTTTTATTACATCATGTCTATGAGAAGACGTGTTAGTAGGATCCAGGATAAAGATGCTAATGAACCTCATCGAGGAAATCCTCATGTGGTCTAGAATCTAGTTGATGTTGTTGTGTGTGTTATCCAAGTTTTGGAACGGGAACATGCACTTATTCCCCTTTAATCTTCAGTGGTGGAACCTCATAGGGATGAATCCTAAAATCATGATCTTGAGTTCCTCCACAAGAACCCACCATCAATCCAAGTATTTAAATATCCTCAAGAGGCTGAGGACTGGTTGTGAAATATTGAGAATCTATTTTATTTTTTTGAAAATTCTGAAGCTATTAAGGTAAATTGTGCTACCTTTGAGGTAGAGGGACCTAATAGGATATACTAGGAATAGATGATGATAGAGAACAAGAATTACCGTTTAGAGTTGAAGGAATTAAATTTAACTTCATCATCTAGTTCTATCTATATTTTATGGTGTGGGATAAGGACATGGAGTTTTTAAAATCGAGTAGGCGGACAGGAAAATAACAAAATATATGAGCTAATTCACTAATATTGTGCAGTTTTCACCTGATATTGTATTGAATTTGAAGATAAAGACATGATGTTTTGATATGGTTATTATATCTAATATTTGTTATTATGTTTTCTTGTTGAATCTCTCTTCATATGTTGATGTGATTGATAGGGTTTTGATGATTATACTTGATATGGAAGGTAAATCAGGGTTGACAGGAGTTCATTTTTCTCTAATGGATAGTTATATGAATTCATATACATATAAGAGAAATAGTAATGATATTCATGGTTCATCTTGATAGAAGGGTTCTTCTATACCTTCTATAATTCTTGGTATAGGTCCATTGACTTTCTTCCACATGGTAAGACTTGGCTTTTGACATGGGTTTTCACTAAGGAATCCAAGATATGTGGTTCATGTGGTCATTCATGACACTTGTTGAAATTTTGTTATATATATTTTTTCCATGAAGTGGAACTATAATATCATCACCTGAAGTAATTTTGTGTAGTCATATACTTCAATATCTAAGGGGTTCTAGCCATATCCATCCGAAAAAAATCTTCTTCGCATACTAAAAGAGTCGTTATGGGAAGGTGATATGGGTCCAGTAACTGTGAGACATAACATCACTATAGATTCATCTTTAGTGACTTTATTATTTGATACTGGTGAATCTCACACATTTATATATACTCATGCTGTGAATCTACTAAACCTTCTTATAGAGATTTTTTCTTTCATGATAGATACTAATATACTCCTTAGAATGAAGGGAGAGAAATTTATTTGTTGTCCTCCTTGTGTTTACTCATTATCGTATATTGAGCATACTAGGGATTTTCTCTTTCTCAACATTAAACCTCTTGATTTCATTTTTGATATATATTAGCTCATTTATAATAAATCCTTAATTAATTAATATCTTAAATGGGTCTCTATTTTTGTTCCTGATGGGTGTGTCATATCTGTCAGGGAGAATGGGACTTCAGGTCAAGCAGATCTTGATTTTCTTATCAATATTTGGTGAAAGTAAAACCATTTTGTCCTTTCATCTAGAGAAAGAATCTCTAAATGATGACCTCCCTCCATTTTTTTATTTTCCTAATATTTTTCCTTCCGACTTATTTGGTTTTCCCCCGATAAGGGAGATATATTTTTCTATTGATTTAGCACCTAACACTCAACTAGTATATATTACTTATTACCACATGAAACCATCTAAAATGAAAGAGTTCAAGACTTAGTTGGATGATCTTATAGAGAAAGTTATCATATACTCGAGTGTACTGGAACATCTTTTTTTTGGATTTTTTAAAAAAAAACATATTTTCGGTTAGTGAGACCCAAACAAGGAATGGGAACCATAAGAAGGCCGAACATAGAGACACACCCAAGTCCCGATCCACCCAAAAGAGAAGTTAGACAACATAAAACAGAAATAAAATCTAAACTGGTCGTTCAGGGAACCCTGTCCAGGACCGACCCTCCCAAAAAGCACGCATCGTGATACACTCGAGTGTGTTTGTAACATCTTGAGATTTTTCTAAAATATGTTTTTCTAATTTATTTAATCTTTTCAATATTTTTTGTTTTAGACAACACTAAATATAGTTTTTTTTATAAATATAATCATTAAGTTTGGAATGGATTATATAAGACACATAATAAATCTTTCATAACAAACTACACTATGATTATATTTTAGTATATCCAACAATATGATTTTCATGTATTCCAAAAAATACCCAACACATTTGATATCTTGTGTTACACAGAAGTTCGAGTTTTTATAGAACTTCAATATACTATTAATATAATTATTAAAATATTATTATATCTAACACTTTCCATTAGAATGGAATTTATGAATAAGATTTACTAAATTGTTAAAATATTATTTACACATGTATCTAAAATTAATAATTTGGAAATCAATTAGTATAATTAAATGAACAAACTATTTGAAAATAAATAAATTACATTTCTAATGAAACTATTCTTCTATATAAAACACAATATTATATCAATAAATTAATCAAACCAATTTCGATTAATTTTTTAAATAATATTTATATATTATATATTCAATCAATATTTTTTATACTCAAAAACATATTTTTTAAGTATAGTATGACAATAAATCTAATTTTATGAATTCAAAGATGTAATTTTCTTAAAGGAAATTTTATCGACTTTTAATGTTGAAACAAATAATATAATTTTTGAAATTTTCATAATTTGAAAAAATTAAATTAATTTTTGATATTGAAATATAAAAATTTACTTCTAATTATTTTTTGGTATTTTTTTGAGAAGATTATTTTTTGTATGAATAGTAAAAAACACTGAATTTTAATTCAAAATTTTTTTTCATCAAATTTTTTTATATATTTAAATAATGATTTAATTTTTTTACTATATAATTAGATCTAATATATATTTATTAATCCAATTTAGATAGTTTTAACAAATTTCACAATGAAATTGGATATAAAAGCATTTCAAAATTTTGGACCTTTTCACTTTAAAATCGTACATTGTCGTCCCCTCTACAGGATTAATTTTGAAATAAATTTATACCACTTATATAATTATAATTTTTAAAAATGGAATCCATATTTATAAAAATACTTATTTATAATTTCTACTAATGTAAGATCATTTTTTTACCTGAAATATTAGTGAAAGTGGTTAAAATTAATTAAAATGATTAAGAGAAAAATTAGCTTAACAAAGGGATAAACTTTAAACTAAATGGCCAAAATGACCTACAAAGTTGTCAAAAATCCATTTTCTCTTTATATTACTACCCTATTATAAATTTTATTTATTTTTTACAATTATTTAAAAGAAATCACATTAGAAAAAAGTTTGGGGAATTCCCTTTTTAAAAAATTATAAGAATGCCACTACTCCTCCACTATAAAAAGGCACTCACCCCTACCACTTATTCAGACCTCATAAGCCATTTGGATCAGAAAACATATGCTCAAATATTCTCCCAATGTCCATACCTTCATTATATAAGACTATATTTGGGAATAAAACCATAAAAGTAATCCCTTTGGTACAAACTAAAAAGATTTACCCAAAGAAGAGGTAATATCCTTCCTCGAGATCTTTTGTTTTATTTCAATTATACACACCCTAAAATTATTTTATTAAAATATTATATAATAATATAAGTATCATAAATATACTTATATGTTTTTATTATAAGGGTTCTACCTATAATTACACATACTTCCATCTATTGGGTAACGAACTTAATGTTCTTGTGTACAGTGACCTACCACCTCACGAAAAAATGTTTTTCACCTTCAATGGTTGGGAATTATGATGTAAATATGTTTTAATATGACATTTATGATTTATTTTTTGTTATATAATTATTATAATACACATACCTTCATTATTTTCCTCTTTTTTAAATACAATAATTTCATTTGTTGACTTATGGACTACTACCTCTTCAATGTGATGTGATTCGTTCACACTTTACATGGAATGTATTAAGGATAGGTTTAGTTAAATTATATTATATATATTAAATATTAATTACAATAGAAATATATTACATATATACATAAATTTCATTTACTTTATTTCTTTCAATATAATTATAAAATGGAAACATCGTTCATGTGTACGTACGACCTACCGTCTCCATAAACGACGTATTCCATTTCAAATTTATATATTTTTTAGATTATTATAAATGCATATATACTGAATATATATAATATTTATATCATTTTTTACTTTCTTTAAATAATTAAATAATTATATAAGTAATATTACTGATAATAACAAGCCAAAATGTATATGAAAAACAATTTGGATATTACCCAAAACGTAACATTAACATGGAGTTGTCAATAAATAGGTAATATAAATTCATAAAAAAATAATATATTGTATTAAATATAATATAATGGTTCTATGTAATATTTTAAAAAAAATTATATTTATTATACAATAGTTTTCAATTTCTACAAATAATTGTCAAGACTTAAGGTAAGGGTTTTCTCATCTCTCTTTTAAATCCGTGAGATTTATCCCTTATTCACCGCTCATTTATTTTTTGTGGTCTTTATACTATACATGAATGTATTATATGATTATTATACTTGAATTTATGGTTATTTAAATATCCATTTTATTATATTTCCTTTTTGGAGTTTATGGTTTAAAATATACCAAATTGGTAAAGTAATTTTGTCTCAATTTGTCTTCTTTGAGACACATATCATGTTACGTAGCTATATTTTTCTATGATGTGTATATACTACCCTATAAAATTTTATATAATGAATATAATTATTTTCATGATATTTTAAGCTTTATTTAATGTTATTATTTCCATACTACTAGGATTATATGTTACCAAAGTGGTAGTGGTTTACTTCTACAATCTCAATGTTTATCGAGATTATGTTTTACTCTTCTTCCATTGATGAAATATTATGATCCATATCTCAATTAAAATTATTAATTTTATTCTCTTATGTTTATTTGTTATGTATTACCGTATTGGTACCATTTTCCTACTATTTGGTAATTTAGATAATTATGAATGTGTTTTGAGGAAAATATTACTTTATCTCTCCCTCTTATCATAAATTTATGTTCTTTCTAGACCATGTTTTCTAAAAAAAGGTTTTCAACATAGTATTTTATGATATAAATGTGTTTTAAATGTTTTCAATATTCTTTTATAAGTTTCCAAAGAAAATGATTTTAATATTTTATCAATATTCATTGATAAATTTTCAAGGAATATGGTTTTAAAATGTTTTCGAGAATATTTTTTATATTTTCAAAGAAAATGGTTTTAAACAAGAATTTAATAATATTTTATATGTTTTTAATGAAAAAGAATTTAAAATGTATTTAAATATTAAATTATAATTATTCATGATTATTTTTAAAGATTTTTTTTTTCAAATGGCTTAATATTTTAAAAATTATTTTTCTAAATAAGAAAGGATATATTTCTCCAAAAATATTTTAATGGTTTTTAAAAGATTTCATTATAATTTTTTAAAAGTGGTTTTCAAATAAATGGGTTTCTAAAATGTTTCTTTATTTAAAAAGTGATCTCTAAGGAAATATTATTTTCCATTAGAAATGTTCCATGTTGTCTCTCAGAATCCTTCTCCATCTAAGATAACATGCGTTGTCATAGTTTATGCTTTTTTGGGGAAATGATCCCAGAATATCATTAATATTATTTATTGAATGGTTTAGGTTTTTATTGAGATATTTTTATGACACATGTTTCTCTTCTATAGGATATATGTTTTTGATACCCTCTTCTTTTAACGGGTTATTATTTGATGAAATTATAATGAGACCTATCTCATTTCCATTGGAAATGATATGTTGATATTTTTATGATACCCATTTCATTTCATGTGTTATGATATGATGTTTATCAAACCCATCATTTTTTATGGGTCCTGATAAGATAAATGTTCTGTTATCATATGACACATGCATATATGATTTCATTATGTGATGGGTGGGACCTATATCTCCTTCCAAGGAATTGGGTAATGATCAATAATTTATGAGCTCAAAGGGTACAAGATAGGTCATCCCTAGCACAAAATAAGAGGGAAACTTAATCTTACAATAAGAGGGTTCATGAGTGGTAGTCTCAAGCCTTAAATAATAGGGTATCTTAATCCTGAAACCAATGGTCCCATGGTAGGTAACCTATGCTCAGAACAATAAGTAATCTTAGGCCTGAAAAAAGATGTTACATGGGAGGGAATCTCAAGCCTGAATCAAAATGAAATATTAAACCAAAAAAAAGTCGGTACATGGGAGGGAATCCTAGGCTATAAAAATAGGGTACATATGAGGGAATCACATTCCTGAAATAAGAGGGTACATGAGTGGGAATTACTAAATAGAAGTAGGTACACAGGTGATTTTTAAGCCAAAAATGTTATGAAGATCTCCACAGGTAGCCTTGATATAGGATTATCTATGCTTATCTGTATTCCAAAATTCCTTTTATTATTCCTATTTTATGATTTAGTAGCTTATTCTATTTATTTCATTATTATTCATGTATTATAAACTACCTACACATATTAGATGATTCCTGTTTATGATTTTTTATATGCTAGGTATGATCTTCTAATGTTTTGATCATATTCATATACCCCTATTCTCGTGTTATGCTTGCATATCTCACTTTTTTACCCTTATCGGTCATCTAATCTCACACATTTATCATGTTTCCTTTCCCCGGGTCACGAAGAAAGGTTTTAAGTATAATTACAAAAGGGGGAATATCTCTAAGAGAAACTACGAAGATCTTTTACCAAGTTTTATGATTATGTTTCTTAGTTCCAAATATAATAAATTATTATATTCCTCATCCACGAATTTATGCTATGTGGTGAATATTCATCTAAAATGATGTAATATCCATGTATGTTATGTTTAGGTCTCTATAGCTGGTATCAATGTAATAGTTTATTCAAAAATTGGAAACAATGATGATAAAACTTTAGTGATATCCCTAGGGATATTTCCAAGGATATGTCTAGGGAGGTCCTTAAAAATGAGTGTAAGGATGATTTAATGTTTAGGAAAATGTCATAGAATCTTGGTAAAGGATAGAGTGAGTAGTTTACTATAAATACATCTATGTTTGGATACTATATGTGGATGTTAATATGGAATACATATTCATAGGGTAAACAACCCTAAAAACAATGTATTGAGCTACAATCGATCTGGAACTAGTGCCCAAGAACGGGCCTTTCTACACACCTAGTTTGACACTCCCGGTAGATATGATTTGGTAATTAAAAAAATCTTTATGAACCATAATTAAGGATTTAAATAAAATATCAATATGAATAACCTATGATAATATATATGGTTCATATATTATAAAAGTAAGTGTCATGATCTAGACATACTACAAGTGTTTTATCATGATTAGGTGGTTTTCTACTATGATGGGTGTTTCTCACCATATGATTTATGGTTATAGTCAATTGAGAGAACTAAAAGGAACTGGTTTAACATTGAATGTTTTAGAAGTGAAATGTATGGGAATAATAAAAATTAATTTCATTTGTGAAAATTTCATGAAGAGAATCGGGAAGGCCCATGAGTATTGGTTATACTACTCAAGATAAAGATACAACAAATGACATTTGAAAGGTATGGGATGTTATTCCAGTATAATTTAAATTAAACATAATATGCATGATTATATTGAGTTTGAGGAACCTTAATAAATCATTTTTATTTCATATTCAAGGAAAGGGGTATTATGGGATACAATGATGAAGCCTGGGTAATGGTTTAAAAGTAAAGTTTGATGATTAAAGTGTATATGTATAGAAATTAAATAATTATGTTATAAAATTCAAGAAGTATATTTTTTACATTAATTATTATAAAAATTATATATTTAATGGTTCTGATGAAATATAAAATTTATTCAATGGAATGGTGATATTTTGATTAAGAGAAGGTAACCCTTAATGTGTCCCATCATGTTGAGAAAATAGTGTTTAACATGGATAAAGAGATGATTGATATGGATAGAGTAAATTATATGGTACTGATTACCCTGGAAATGTTTATTTATTTGTTGAAAAATTTGTCTATGTCATCATGAATGAATTTTAAAACTTCTTGGATATAAGGAATATATCCAGTAATCATTGGAATAAGGAAACAATCATGTTTTCCAAAAAGAATTTATAGTAATTCAGGTCACTACCATGTTTCAAGAGAATATAAGACGAGGTTATTCACAAGTTTGGAATGTGAAAAAAAAGATACATCATGATATATGGGTTATAAATTTCAATTTAATTTCATGACCTTATTTATAATATTTTTTATTTTCATCTTTTGTAAGTGTTATACGGTAAACAATTTATAGAAAGTTTAAGTTAAACTTTCCATAATGTTTGTGATAATAAAGTATTATCTCAACCAATGAGGATTTATAAATATTAGATAACATGTGATAACCTTTTGGTTTTGATAAGGAAATAAGTAATGACTTATGATTCTATTTATGGATCTCATGATCGGTTAGTGCTCGTGCAATGACAAATTCACCTTCATTTCATTGAATAAGAGATGTAATGGAAAATGATGAAGGTGCAATAAAAGGATGATATTGTTATTATGAAATTTAATGTAATTAAATAAGTATTTATTCTCATTAAAATTATTCAACTCTATGGGAAGGATCATAAAACTATATATTTTATCTTGGTACCTTTATTTCTGATGAATCAAATGGTCCCTTAGATCATCACAAATTTATGGCTTTGTGATTTTTAACTTTCACCATACCATGTTCTCTATCACTCTCCATAAAAACTTAATAGTTTTATTTCTATTCCATGTACATGTTCAAACATTAAACCTATGTTATACCATGTGGAATCCTAGTTATGAGATACTTTGGGTCACCTTAATTATTCTAACATTTCATTTCTAAAGGATGTTTTAGTATTCATTTTTAAGATGTGGGTTTGTGTGAATAAAATTTCCAGTTAGTGAACCTTTAATATACTATAAAACTTTCAAGGGTGAAATTAATATTATAGGGGTGTAGAATTTGACACCTAGATATTTTTTGAAATGTTTTTTTCAAATTAATTTAATCTTTTTTATATTTTTCAATTTAAGAAAAACTGAATACAGTTTGATTATTTATGAAAGATTTTAGTTTGTATTACATTATAAAAAACACCGTGTTAATATTTCACTACATGAAACACTAGGATTATCTTGTGGTGCATGTAACCCTATGTTTGGATTGTATTAAACAAAATATTTAGTTCCTTCGATAGCTTTTATTAAAAGCAATATTGAGTTTTTACCGAACTACAATATATTGTTAATATGATTAATAAAATATCATTATAGCTACCACATAGTCATTGGAATGGAAGTTACGAATAATATTAACTAAATTGTGAATATATCAATTGCAAATTCAGATAAAATAATATGTTGGTTATGAGTTAGTATAATTTAATCAAATAACTATTTGAAATTAAATAAATTACTTTCCTAAGAAAAAGTATTTTTCCTATGTACAAACACAATTTTATCTAAAACAATTAAACAAACCACTTTTGATTAAGGGTTTAAATAAAATTTATATTTTATATATTCAATAATTATATTTTTATTCTCATTAAATATATTTAAAAGGTATAAGATAAGAATAAATCAATTTCTATGAATAAAACTATTTATTTTTTCTATAAGGTAATTTACGGTATTTTTTTAGTGATCCCATATTAAATCTGATTTTTTATATTTTTTGAATTTTTATATGAAATTTTTTAAAGGATAATATATAAAATTACTTTGGGTGAATTTTTTTTATTTTTTCTTAAAAATTTCATTTTTTATCAATAGTGAAAAACAAAAAACATTATCTTTAAATTTCATTTTCATCTAATTTATTAATATAGTTAAGGTATTTTATATTTTGGTTTAAAAGTATAATTATATCATAGATAAATCTATTAATCTAATGAAGGTAATTGTATCCAATTTTACAATGAAATTGAATATAAAAACTTTTCAATATTTTGGACCTTTTCTCTCTAAAAACACGCATTGTCATTTCGTCTGCAGGATTTAATTTTAAATTAATTTCTGTAAATTATGTGAATAGAATTTGATGAAAATTATTATATATTTTTAATCATAATAATTTATAATATATAATAAGTTCAACTTATTTTCGAACAATAAATAATAGTGAAAGTGATTAAATTTAGTTATAGTAGTTAAGCGAATAATTAGCTTAACAAAGGACTAAACCTTGAACTTAAGGGCCAAAATGACCTATACATTTTTCCAAAATCCATTTTATGGCCATATTTGTACCATATACACCATTATATCTAATTTGGTCCATTATTATAACCACTTACATGAAGAAAACATGGGTGAAATTCTCTTTTAAAAAATTTACAAGATTGCCACTCCACCTCCACTATAAAAAGATACTCACCCAACCCACTTATTCACACCAATAAAGACCTTTAGGTAACCTAATATATGATCAAAAAATCTCCCATAAAATATACCACAATCCTAGAATCCTACCTTCCAGTATAAATCCTTCCAAGTAATCCCTTTGGTTAAAACATAAAAGAGATACCCAAAAAATATGTAATATGCTTACTCAAGCTCTTTTCTATTACTCTCATTTTTCACCCCGTCAACATTTTTTATTCCAAACTTATGTAAAAAAATTATCCTCAATATACTGATATTTTTTTCAAAGGGTTTTATATACACTTGCACAATCTTTCATCTAATGGGTATCGAACTTACCGTTCTTTTGTATGGTAAACAACTACCTCACAAAACAATATTGTTCGTTTATCCTTTACTACCTCTCATAGTTGTGAATTATGATAAAAATTATGTTTTTAGATGATATTTATGATTTATTTATTCTTATATAATTATTATATAACACATACCTTCATTATTTCCATTTTTTGTAAATATGATAACTCTGTTTGTGGATATGTGGACTACCGCCTCCTCAAGGTGATGTAATTCGTTCACACTGTACAAGGAATGTATTAAGGATGGGTTTAGTAAAAATATATGATATATATAAAATAATAATTCTACTATAATTATATTATATATATATACATATATTTCATTTACATTCATTCTTTCAAAACGATAATAAAATAGAAATAGCATTCATGTGTACTTACGACCTACCATCTCCATAAACGGTGTATTCCATCACATATTTATATATTTTTATTATTATTATAAATAAATATATAATTAATATATATGATATTTAAATTATGTTTTACATTATTTAAATTATTAAATCATGATCTACATAATATGATTGAGAATAAAAATCCAAAATATATATGAAAAATGAAGAGGGTATTACCCGAAATGTAACATTTACATGGATTTGTTAATAAATAGGTAATATAAAATAATAACCAAATAATATATGGTATTAGATATAATAAAATGGTTATTTGGTATATTTATAATAAACATATATTTATTATACAAGAGGATTTAACATGAATAATGAAATTCAAGACTTAAGGTAAGTGTTTTCTTATCTCATTTTTATTTCTGTAAGATTTATGCATTATTCACCACTCATTTATTTATTTTTCTGTATATAATAACCATGAAGGTATTCTATGATTATTATTTTTAAATTTATGTTCATTTACATACTCCTTTTATGATATTTATTTAATGGTGTCAATGGTTCAAATGTTACAAAAACATTAAATTATTTTTTTCTCAATTCTCCATCTTTGAGACACATGAAATGTTATGCACCTATATTTTTATATGAGGTGTGTATAATGACCTTTGAAATTTTATATCAAGAATTTCCTTATTTTCATGATATTTTAAGCTTCATTAAATTTTATTATTTCCATATTATTATGATTAAATTTTATCAAAGTGGTAGTGGTTTATTGGTACAATCTCATTGTTCATCAAGATTGTTTATGATTTTGCTTCCATTAATGAAATATTATGATCTATATCTCAAGAAAAATCATGAATTTTCTTCTAATATGTTTATTCATGATATATTCTATTATTGATACCATTTTCCCACTCTTTTGTAGTTAATATAATTGAGAAATTATTTTTAATAAAATCAGATTATATCCCTCTCTTCAGTTGGAAATCTGTGTTCTTTTAAAACATTGTTTTCTAAAAATACTTTTAAAACATGTTTTATGTTTAAAAATTGTTTTATATGTTTTCAATATTCTTTTTTTAAAGGTAATTCTTTGGTCAAAGACCAAAGCATAATTTATCGATTGACATAAAACAATTTACAAAATGCGAAAGGATGGGATTTTTTTACAGTCTCTATCAAAAAGATATAAAATCTCAGAAGGGACAGCATCCATCCAAGTCATGCCTTGATGGACCCCTTTGTGGGATAGAGCATCAGCAATGGAATTTGCTTCACGGTAGGCATGAGTAGCTATATAGTCAAACCCATGGAGGAAATTAAGGCAGTTCATCCAACGAGCAGTGAGAGACTAGGCTAGATGAATGTTTCCATTCCAGATTGCATGAATAATAGTGGTTGAATCACTTTCAATCCACAACTTTCTCCAGCCTTTCTAAAGAGAAAAGTCAACAGCATGAATGATGCCGAGCATTTCTGCCTCCAGGGATGAGGAGTGACCACAACCAACAAAGAAGCATCCTTGACATTGACCAGGTGAGTCTCTGAAGATAGCACCACAACTGGCAGGGCCAGGGTTGCCTTTGGAAGCGCCATAAACATTCACCTTGGTCCATCCTGGCATTGGTGACTACCAGAACACTTCCAAGGATCGTTTAGGCTTTCGGAAAATGCCAAGAACATGGAGCTTTTGGAGGATCATAAAATCTCCAACAGAGTTGTTGCAACAGTCCTTTTGAATTGAAGCAGCTTCATGAATCGCAATAAGAATTCAGGACTTTCCTGCATTAAGATTGAGAGAATGATTATTGTGAAAGAGATCATTTCTAACATACCAGAGAACAAACCGGAGCTCCGCCACTGCTATAAGAAACAGATTTTTGACCTGCAGGGAAGCATCCTGTCTAGTGCAATTAATTAGGAATAAAGAAATTGAGTCATCAATGTGTCTTCTACAATTAAAAAGATCAAAGATGTAATTCCAGAGAGAAAAGGCCATTGCAAAAGATAGAAAAAGATGATTAGTATCCTCCCTATGTTGGTTACACCAACGACACTTAGAACAAAGATAAATGCCACAGATTTGAAGACTAGTTTCAGTAGGTAATCTATTATGCGCAATGCGCCAAATAAGGGTAAGCCTCGAAGGCTTAATCTAGGGTTTATTAAAATGATTCACCCAGGAAAAATTAGATTCATGGTCAGAAAAATTGTGATTATAAAAGCTTTTAGAGTCTAGAATGCCATTAACAGAAGGTTCCCAAACAAGAAAATCCCCAACAGAAGAGAAAGTATAATTCTCAATAGCTTGCATAATAGTATCAGGGAGATCACAATCAGAAGATTTCCAGACACCTTTTATAGATTGATTAGTATCTACAGGAAGATTACTGGGGGTAACAAAGAAATCAGAGGGCTTCCACACCATTTTCCACACCCGAAATTAATGGAAGAATCAGCACTGACAATCCACCTAGAATTTTGCATGATTTTGAGATAAGAGTCCCGAATGGAAGGCCAGATGGAAGAGTTAATGAAATATAGATTACCTTTTTAAAATCATAGGAAAAAACCTAAGTTTAAGGAAATCAGTATCCTTATTAGAAGAGTTAATGATGCGCCAAGTAAGGAAAGCCTGAAGAGCATCATTAAACAACCTTATATTTTTAATGCCAATTCTACCATTAGCAATGGGTTGACAAAAAGAATTCCAAGGAATTGTGACAAGATTTTTTTCAAAAATGATTCCAGACCAAATGAAGTTTTTAATGTAAGTAGTAATTTTTTTAAGAATACTAACAGGCCATTTATAGATCATAAGGGTATAGACCATTTTAGAAACGATGGTCGATTTAACTAAACAGATTCTCCCAGCCATGGAGAGGGACTTCCCTTTCCAATTAGCTAGTTGATTTGTGATATGAGTGATAATATTAGAAAAATAGGTAGATTTGGGACGACCCCAAAATAGAGGAACCCCCAAATAATTGCGAGGTAAAGAGCCCTCTTTAATACCCAGGTGATTTATAATACCAGTTTTTCTTCTTGCAGGAAAATTCATGCCAAAGTAGATATATGATTTATTCCAAGAGATTGCTTGACCAGAGGTATCCTCATAATGAGATAAAGTTTGTTTAAGAACTTGAAGATTTCTTTGATCCCCTTTTATGAATAGAATAATATCATCAGCATATAGGAGATGTGTTGGAGCATTTAAATTCATGGCCACCTGAATAGGTTTAATCAGATTTTGATCAACCTGGTGGTTTATGAGTCTGCTAAGGTAATCTTCAGCAATAACAAAGAGGATGGCAGAAAGTGGGTCACCTTGCCTGACGCCTTTAGTACATTTAAATTAACCACAAGGGGTACCATTAATCAGGATAGAGATATGAGAGGAGTGAAAGAGGGTCTTGATTCTATCAATGAAGGAGTCATTAAAACCAAAGCTTCTAAGAACTTTGTAAATAAAATTCCAATCAATGGTATCAAAAGCCTTCCTAATATCCAATTTGATAGCCACACAACCACCTCTAGTTTTTTTTCTTAAAGAATCCGTACATTCAGAAGCAAGACATATGCAGTCCTGAATAGATATTCCTTTGATAAAACCAAATTGATTCCAAGAAACAATTCTATTACAAATAGGACCAAGTCTATTAGCAATGATTTTTGTAATGATTTTATATATTGTGTTAATCAAAGCTATAGGTCTGAATTGATGTATCTCAGCAGCATTCTCAACTTTAGGAATTAAAGTTAAAAATTGAGCATTAATACCATGAGGAAGAGTTCCATGGGTGAAGAATGTCCTCACAAGGTTACAAACATCATTATGAATAATATCCCAATGAGTTTGGAAAAAACCATTATTGAAACCATCCGGGCCAGGAGCACTATCAGGGTTTAAACCAAAAACAATATCCTTGATTTCATGATCGAGGGGGATGCTTAAAAGGGACCTATTATCTTCATCATCAACTAGCAAAGGAATGATGTCAGGTTTAATATCAACATTTCTGTCAGGACCATTTAGAATGTTATGGAAATAAGAGGTAACATGATCCTTAATGGCTTCTTCAGAATCAATGACCAAATCATTATGAATGAGCATAGTAAGGGGACGGCTGGTCTTTCTAATTCTTTGAATACAATTATAAAATTTGGTATTACGATCACCATTAGTAATCCATTTAGTTCTAAAAGTCTGTTTTCTAATATTTTCCTTAGAAGAAAGTAAGGAATTTAATTTAGAAGAGATATTAGCTTCCAACTGAGGAGCCATATTAAAATCAGAATTAGTGTTCTCAGTTTGGAAGCGATTGAGTTCGTCCTCAAGGTAGGAGATGTCAATGTCTATTTGGGAGATTGAGTTTTTACACCAGCCATTGAGATCTTGCTTAAGGACTTTCAATTTATGCAAACAAGCAAATGAATCCTTAGGATGCTTCATTGAATTCCAAGTGTTAAAAATAAAAGTGATACAATCAGGATTTAAAGACCAAGCATTGTTAAACCTGAAGGGGAATATAGGTTTTTGATCATTTATAAGAAGATTGACAAGAATAGGATGATGATCAGAATTAATCCTAGGAAGAGTAATACTAGATATTTTGTCCCAAAATTCAAGAGCCTTCATATTTATAAAAGCTCTGTCAAGTTTACTAGCAACATTCTTATTATAATGTTTTCTGTACCAGGTGTATTTTGCACCAACAAGGTTGATATCAAATAGGTTACAGTCATCAACAGTAGATTTAAACTCTCTATAAGAGATGGAAAGAGGAGAGGGAACAATTTTTTCAGATGGGTTAAGAATGGAATTGAAATCTCCCAAAACAATCCAAGGGTCTTGAATCTGACTAGCAATATCAAGGAGTTCAAGCCATAAGGCTCTCCTATCTTGATACCTATTTTTGGCATTAACAATAGTGCAATAGATGTGCTGACCCTTCCAAAAGAAGTCACAAGTCAGATTTTGATCAGAAGTTCGAAAAATGTTAACATTATTTAGAGTATTGTGACAAAAAATCCACATAGAGTCAACATTAGAACTGTTATTACAGGAACCCAGAAAATTGTAATTTAAAGCTCCAAATCTCATAAAGTTCAAATTAAAATTGATCTTAGGTTCATCAATAGCAAAAATATGTGGTTTATGAGTGTTAAGAAACCTCCTAAGGGTAGTGGAGGTGTCATTGTTGGACACCCCTTGACAGTTCCAGAAGAGAACGTTCATTTTTAATTTTGTTTTGGGTTAGGACCCTTCTTCTTTTCTGATTTACCGGATCCCTTATTTTTTGGGATCTCGTAACAATTAAGATAGAAGAAATATGTTGACTTTGCTCAGATTCAGAAATGTGAGGAAGATTAAAATTCAGATCTGCATTAGGAATAGAAACAGTATCAGAGGAGCACATTGGAGCAGAACTGTCCAGTGTGTGAGACTATTCATCCTTATGAGCATAGACCTTTTCAGTAGGCAGAATAGAGCTGTTCAGTATGTTTTCAGAAATGAAATCATGAGAAAGAGATTGATCAGGTTGAGGATCAGACACATTCTAGACAGTTTTAGCAGGATTTGTGTTATGGTCCATGATCAGGTTAACATGAGAAGAAATAGAAACATTTCTTTTGTCCAAACAGAGAGCAGAATCCTGGACAGGTTCATGAATGGACAGTGCAGAATGTTTATAGATGCAATTTAAATGAGAATGATCAGGATTATCATTATCATCATGAGTAAAATTATTAGAATTTTCAATAAGAGCATCATTATCAATTTCCAAATGTTTTTGTAAAGGAACAGAAATCTGTTTGTCAATCAGAGAATGAGACTCCTCCTTCTGTACAGAGAGTGATTCAGCAGAAATTCCAGAAGTTCCAAAAACAGGCTGAGACATAGATGCAGGAACTACAGAGACAATAGGATCACTATTAACATCAGAATTGAACAACACAGTGTTACCTGGAACTGCAGAGTTATCATTATTACCATGAATCAAGTTGGAAGCATCAACATTCACCTTGGGAGAAGATATTGGGTCTTCCAGATTCCTACACAGATTCTCATTTAAACATGAGGTACCAGAGGAAGATGCATTTTAACAGAACTGGGTATAGGGTTGGGGAGGCCCTTATCAGGACAAGTTCTGTTACAGTTATCAACAGGTCCTTTTAAATCAATAGGTTTCTCATTATTCTTAGGATCAACCTCTTCTTCAACCAAAACAGCCCACGATTTCCCTTCTATGTTAGAGTGATCCTTGAATTTTTTGACCCAAGTATCATTCTTTTTTGTAGGGGGGTCAGATTTTACAATGATATTTTTCCCTTTTTTGTTATGTTTAACCTCTTGCCAATCATTTTTAACTGGAGGATCCAGTTGTTTCCTAGAAACTCTATAAGTGGAAAAACTATGACCAATCAATTTGCAAAAGTCACAGAATGGTGGTTTATTTTCATACTCAACACTAAGTTCCATTCTATGTTCAGGGGCATTAAAAAGTATGGTAGATGGTAGTTCACTAGCAAGGTTGACCTCCACCATAATTCTAGCATATAATCCAAGATCCCCATTCAAGGTTCGATGGTAAATTTTAATAGGGGATCCTAAACAGGAAGCAATATCATTTAAGATATTCGGATGCCAAAAGAACTAGTTAAGCCTATGAATCCTAATCCATACATGTACCAAATTATTTTTATGAGTGTAAGGATTAAAGGAAGGATCCCAATCAGAGATTCTAAAAAAACCAGGTTTAATATGTAAATTGCCAATCTTCCATACCTGCTCGAGATAGGTTTGAGAGCTGAAGAGAATGTGAAAATATCCTTTACCTAGTGGTACCATCTTCCATTTTGAAGAGTTCAAGCAATGAGAAATCTTGTTCCTTAATTGAGAGATAGTCCAAGGTTTTTCACCTATGTTATAAGAAATTCGGCCAAGAACTGAATGCTTGAATAACTGTTCTCTCTGTTTCAGAGCTTCCGGATCAACATCAACTAAGAAACAATCATCATCCTGTTTCCTGAAGCAAGGTTGTTTGTGATCTTTCACACTACTGAGATCTGTACATTTTAGCGCATCTCTTAAGGAGACAGGAGTGTTGCAAAGAGGGATTTTAAAGTCTCCTACTTCAAAATTTGAAGATGCAAGTTCAACAGATGCAGAAACCGTAGAAGCAGTAACCTCCCACTCTGGATCAAATCCAGCCATCAGCAAGCGCAACAATGTTTTCAATATTATTTTTTAATTTTTCAAGGAAAATGGTTTTCAAAAAGTTTTCAATAATAATTTTTATGGTTTTAAATAAAATGGTTCCCAAAAATTTTTCAGGAAAGTTTTATAAGTTTTCAAAGAATAATGTTTTCAAAAATATTTCCTGCTTCATTTATAGTTTTTGAGGATTATTTTCAAAGAAAATGGCTATTTAAATGTTTAATTTTTTAAAAATATTTTTTAAAATAAGAAAGGTTATTTTTTTAAAGAATGATTTAGTGGATTTTAAAAGATTTAATGACAAGTTTTTCAAAGTTGTTTTCAATGAAATAGATTTTGAAAATGATTAATGTTTTAAAAATTAAACACTAAAGAAAGATTATTTTCCTTTATAAATGTTCCAAGTGAACTTTCAATATCCTTCTCCATGTAAGATGACATAGTTTGTGATAGTTTATGCTTTACTAGGGATATCATCCAATAATACCATTAATATTAGTTCTTGAATAATTTTTGTTTTGATGGAGTGATGTCTATGAAAACCGTTTCTCTTCCACGGGATATTTTTTGTGATACATACTTCTTTTCATGAGTTATTATTTGATTAAATGGTAATGACACCTATCTTATTTCTATAGGTAATGATATGTTAAAATTATTATGATACCCATTTCATTCCATGGGTTAGGATATGATGTTTTTGAAACTAAACTCTTTTTATGGGTCATGATATGAGAAGTGTTTTTTATCCTATGAAACATGAATTTATGATTTCATTATATGATGGGTGGGACCAATATATCTTTGTAATGCATTGGGTATCGATAAATATCTTATGATATCAAATGGTACAAGGGAGGGCATACCAAGCCAAAAATAAGAGTTCATTGTAAGCTTGAAACAAGAGGGCACACAGGAGGGCATCCCAGGACCAAAACAAGAGGTCATCTTAAGATCAAAACAAGAAGGTACACAGGAGGGAATCTAATGACAAAAACTAGAGGACATATTAAACCCAAAATAAGAGGGTACATAGGAGGGTATCCCAATCCCAAAAAAAGAGGGAATCTTAATCTCGAAACAAGATTGAATAACGGAGGGTATACCATGCTCTAAATAAGAGGGTATATGGGAGGGAATGCCAATCCTAAAATAAGAGGGTACACATGAGGGAATCCCAAGCATGAATTAGGTAAACAAGTGATTATCCCAAGACTAACATTTTTTTAAGGTCATGGTAGGTATCCTTGACATATAATTTTATATGATTATGTGTATTCCACAATTCCATTTCTTATTCCTATGTTATTATTTGATAAATTATGGTCCTGATTCCATTATGATTCATATCTTATAAACTACCTATACTTATTCCATGATTCATGTTTATGATATTTGATATGTAGGGTATGATCTTATAATATTATTATCATTATTATAATACCATTATGCTCATGTTATGCTTATATATCTCCAATGTGTACCCTTACTAAGCATTTGCGCTCACCCCTTTCTTATTTTTCCTTTCCCGGGGTTATGAAGAATGGTTTTAAGTAGGATTATAAAAGGGGGAGATCTTTTAAGAGATATTTTGAATATATTTCACTGCTTTAGAAGATTATTTTTTCATGTTTCTGAACTCACTGAACTATTACAGACCTCAGGCATGAATTTTTATAATAAACTAAATATTTATCTAAAATGATGCAATATACATGTATGTTAAGGTTGGGTTACTATAGTTTAACCTAGGGTGGCACCTATTATCTTTTCTATGAAATATGATGGAACACTATTCCTATGTGTTAATTACCAGAAACTCAACAGAGTTGTGGCAAAGAAAAAGTATATGTTTCCCTAGATTGATGATCTATTTGATCAATTAAAAGGGGAGAAGTTGTAAACAGATTGATATTATATCTAGTTATCACCTATTGAGAATAAAGGAATATGACATTCGTAAAACCACACACCAGAGAATTTATTTTCATTATGAGTACCTTGTAATGTCATTCGATCTAACAAATTCTCTTGTAGTATTTATGGATTTTATAAATAGGATATTCCATGAGTATATGGATCCATTCATTGTGGTCTTTGTGGATGAAATCTTAGTTTACTCCATGTCTAAGGAGGATCATGTGCGTCATTTGATAATAGTTCTATAATGGTTGAGAAGTACCGACCATATTCTATGATATTTAAATGTGATTTATAGATTTGGGAAGTGATGTTCTTGGGACATGTGGTATTGAAACATGATATTTGAGTCGATCCTGAAAATGTGAAAGCTGTTATTAATTAGGAGAAACTGTATAATGTATTCAATATTCATAGATTCTTTGGATTATCTAGATATTACATTTTTACATAAAGAAATTCTTGATGTTCTATTCTTTGATGACTGCTCTAACTCAGAATGGAGTGAAATTTTATTAGAATGAAAATTGTCATCATTCATATCTTGAGTTAAAATGTATTTTGAATTATACGTTAGTGTGGAATCTTATAGAGGCTGGTAAGTTCTATGTGGTCTTATGTGATGCACCTAGTTCGAGTTTGGGTTTTGTTCTTGTGTAGGGTGATAATGTAATTGCTTATGTCTCTCGGAATCTTAGGATGTGGGAGAAGACTTATCCAAACCATGACCTTGAACTTTTACCTATGATACATGCACTTAAGAGTTGGTGGCATTACATTTTTTGAGATAGGTTAACCATGTATTTTGACCAAAATATCCTGAGTTATTTCTTCTCTAAAAAATATTTTTATATCCTCAAGAGGTGTTGTGAGGATTACCTACAATCTTTTTATTTTAATATTACCTATATTCTGGGGAAAGGGAGTGTCATTGTTGATGTTTCGACAAGGAAAATCATACCAAGGCCATGAAAGAATCAAGGAATGAGTGAAAAATGATGGCTCTTTTTGAAAAGTTTCATATTGAAATTTAAATAATAGGGGGCAAGGTTGTTTTGGTCAGTGTTTAATTAACCACTACTCTTCTCGAGATGGTTATTCAATAATAGATTCTTGATGATGAATTCATTATCATTAGAGACTCTATTTATAGTGGGGAGACCATTGTTGACTGTTCCTTCTCCATGGAAAGTGTTCTTTGTTTTCAGAATTTGTTTTTCAAACTGTTATCCATGAGAAAATATGTGATGCGGATTTCCATAATTCCCAATGGGTTGTGAACCTAGGAAACAAAAAGTTGATTTACGACATGATATAACACCCCCAAGATTTTTTGAAGTATATTTTTCAAGTTAATTTAATATTTTAGATATTCTATGATTTACACAACACTAAATATAGATTTTTTGAATTACATTATACACAACACTAAGTTTCCACAAAAAATCATTTTATTGTTATAATTATTAAATAATATAGTTATAAACTAGCCATTAAACATAGTAATATGAATAGTAATAAAATAAATAATTTTTATTTAAAATTATTTCACATAAATAAACTATATTTATAATGAAATGTGTATTTTTTTTGTAAATTCATTAAATATTTAAAAATAAAATTTTCTTAAAGGAACACCTTTTTATGTCCTTCTTTGAATAATAAAAAAACTAAATTTAGACACTATTTTAAATTTAATATGATAATATAAATATTATTTTTTGAATTTGAAATTTCAAAACTAACTTTGAGTGAATTTTTAGTATTTTTCTATGAAGTTTCATTTTTTGATGAATAGTGAAAAATACTGCATTATAGTTAAAAAAATCATTTTTCATGATAATAATAATAATTTATTTTTATTTATAAAGAAAAAATAGATAAATTAAAAATATATTAATCCAATTTATGACATTGAAATAATTTTTATATAGAAATTAAATAGAAAAACGTACTGAACTTTTGACTTTTCTTTCTACCCGCCTCCTTACCACATTTGTGGGATTATCATTAAACATAATTTTTCCTCACCTATTTATTGAATTTTTAAAAAATTACATATATTCTTGTAATCATTATTATATTTATAGTCTAATATGATAACCTGATGTTTTTTATATAATGAATTGTAACTTTAGTGATTTTTATTTACCACGGTTATGGGTAAATCCGGTAAATAATGGTAAAAATAATATTATAAATATTATAAAATTACACTAACACTTTTCCTAACTTCGTTGTATGGGTTTTTTATAATAAAATCAACATTAGTGTGATATTATAACATTTTTATGCCACTTGTTTACGAATATTACATTTATTATATTTTATTTACATATAAGTTAAAAATTTCACACTCAAATTTTTAAAACTATAACATTTTTAATATTGGGTAATATAGATGATAAATTGGATTATAAAAAATAATTTAAAATTTAAAATTTTTATCTAGTCATGGTAATTTATTTTAAAAATTTAGTGATAAAATAATTAACTCAAATGGTGACCCAATAATGATGCAGTAATTGTTTAATTAATAAAAGAATAAAATAAATATTTTTCAATTAATAAATGTGATCCAATAATTCTATAAATGGACATGACATTTTATTATTGTCTTAAATGGTTTGGTTTGAAATTTTATTTCTTTTTGGATTTTATTTAAAGGTAATGTTGTGTGTAGTGTCAAAATTGACACTAATGATATTTTATAGAAATAATATTTTATTAAATAAGTTAAAAATCATAAAATCTAAAAAAAATAAAAAAATAGATTTTTATAAGGTATAAAATGTCAAAAAATTTCCATTTGTGGAAAATTGACCCCATATAAGTAATAATGTATACCCTCTTAATAATTAAAATGTTGTTATCATATTTAAAATTACAATAGATTAACAAAGTGTTAATAAAAAATACAAGGTTTATAAGTACTTAAAAACTAGTCTAAAATTTATTTTTAGATTATATTACATAATTATATCCTATTATCTTAAAATAAATCTAATTTTAGGGTATTTTTATTAATATTGATTTTATTATAAATTAATATTCTGAGAAATTCTGAAAGTGCCCCTCACCTAAATTATAATAGTGCACCTCCTCCATCACTTTTTCACACCACATTGAGACTTATAAATCAAAAAACCCCACTCATTTACCTTCTCAACTTATCTATAAATATTTTTTTGGTTCTTTTCTTCCCAAATGACCAACTCTATAGTCTTTTAGGGTGGATATAAAGGAGTCGTTCCGAATAAGTGGTAATTGCTCTAACCAACCATTATCGTTTTTAACTCTTCTACACCCCCTCTAAATATATGATATATGTCATAAAATAATAACTTAAACATCCAAAATATGTTTAAATATTATTATTTTTATAAATACACCATTATACATCCCCTTACCCATCAAACAAAAAATGAAAGTATAGCTCATGCGTACGCACAGTTTCCCGTTTCCACGTAGTGATAAAATTCATTTTCCATCACCATATTTTATGAGTGAGAATTATGATGGGTTTAATATTTATATATGATATTTATTATATAATTATACTTCTATAATGATAATATCATTTATAACTTTTTTATCATCCATCTAATATTTTTAGAAAATGATAGTGTCGCACGTGCATATGTATGGCTTACCATCTCTATAATGTGATGTGATTCGTTATTCACCTATATTTCAAATGGATAGTAATAATGATTAATTTTTTGAATATATATGTTATATATGAAATAAAATTATTCTTTAATTATATTATATCATATAATTTCCTCTCGTTTAATCTAAAAAAAATGGAAACAACGTTCATACGTACGTACGACCGTTTGTCTGCACGAATGGTGTATTTTATTTCATATATCTATATTTTATAAGAATATTATAAATGTTTCTATAGTAAACATATATGATATATAATCCTTTTTTTCATTAAATAATTTAATCATGATTTAACTAATAGTACCAATAATGAAAAGTCAAAACACATACGATAAACAAAGCGGTCATTACATGAAACATTACTTTAACATGGGAATTATTAATAAAAATGTAATATAAGGTTATGATAAAATATTAAATGGTATTATATATATGAATATTATTATTTGGTATATTTATAATAAACTTATATTTATAATATAGTAGTTTTTAACATGTATGAAATAAGTCAAGACTTAAGGTGAGGGAATTTCCTCTCACTTGTTTTTTCTATGAGATACATGCCATATTGACCACTAATTTCTATAGTATGGGGTACATAATTAAAATTAATTTATTCTATAATTTTTTTATTTTAATTTATGGTTATTTAAATTTCATTTTTATGATCACTATTTCATGGGGTTTTATGGTTCAAAAGTTACCAAATGAGTAAGGTAGTTTTGTCTCAATTTTCCTTCTTTGGGAAACATGTTTTGTTATGAACTTATGTTCTTTTACGAGGTGTATATACTAACAGTTACCATGTTATATCAGTAATATAACACTTTTCATGATATTTTATGCTTTTTTAAGGTTATTATTTTAATGGTGAGTATGATTCTAATGTATCAATGTGATATGGGACACTTTGAAATGTCTAAAGGTTATTTTCCTTAAGAAATGTTTTTAAAAGATATATTAAGCTCATTTTCATGTAAAATGATTTTAAATAAATGTTCTATATTTTAATGTTTTTTTCAAGGATTATTTTATAATATTTGAAAAATATTTTTTAAGTAAAAATTATTTAATTTTTTTCAGGCTTCTTTTATATGCTTTCAGGGAACCAGGTTTTCCAAATGTTTTCATGATTTCACTACAAGTTTTTATGTTTGTTTTCAAATAAAATGGTTTTCAAAAGCTTTTCGTTTTCCAAAAAAAAAATTTCAATGAGGAAATAATATTTTCCACACAAAAAAATTTAAATTGTGTATCATGATTTCTTTATTTGTTTTCAAATTGGTTTCAAAGAAAATTATTTTGGAAATGTTTTATGTTTTAAAGGAGTGATTTTTAAGGGAAATTCATGTTGTAAGTGATATTTACAAATCCTTACCCCATATAAGATGATATAATTTTTTATAGGTCATTAATACCATTCATATTATTTCTATGAATAGTTTATGCTTAAATGGAATGATGTTTCAGAAACCCTCTTCTTTTCATGGGTTATGTTTTTAATAAAATGATCATGAAGCTTGTGTATTTTCTATAAGTTATGATATGATTACTTATTTATAAAACCAATTCCATTTAATTAATTATGATATTATTGTTTATGTTCTTTTGGAACATGTATGTATGATTTTATTATGAGATGGTTGGTACCTATATCTATATACAATGCATTGGGTAAGATTTATATCTCACTAGATAAACTAAGATGGTCTTGGGAATTATCCTTGACTAATAAGATTGTTATGGTTGTGAACCATGACTACCAATCTTGTATAGGGAGTGAACCCATACTATTAAGATGTTATTGGATATGATTCCTTGACTAATATGGAAATAATATTTTATGCTTACGTGTATGCCATAATTCTATGTTTTATTCTTATGTTAGGATTTCATAGCTCATGTTCTTAATTTCCTTTAAATTTATGCCATATGAACTCCAAATATTTGTTCAATGATTCATTTTCACAATCTTTGCTATGTAAGGTATGATCTTTTATTTTCATTATCATGTTATCATACCCTTATACTCATGATTATGTTTATATATCTCCCTTTTTTACCCTTACTGATCATATGAGATCACCACTTTTTAAGCTTACTTTCACCAAGGTTATGAATATATGTATTATATTTGACGACTCTATGAAGGTTTCTAGTCAAGTAAAACCTAGTGGGAGATATTGTAGGCCAATTATGCTCCAGGTTTTAGGTTTCCATGTTTCCAAAGTCACTAATATAATGTAGTTTTTGAGTGTGTGTTTGTGAAATATATGAAATGTGACGCAAAAGTGTTGTAATGTTAGTCTATGACAAGACATGAACGTTACAGTTGGTATTTGAGTGAAGCTTTATTAAACCTTTGGGGAATCGGATTAAAATAATTTAGTAATATCCCTAGGGATATTTTTAAGGATATATCTAGGGGTGTCACTATGTATAAGTATAAGGATGAGTTAATGTTTAGGAAAATGTCCAAGAATTTTAGTAAAGGATTGAGTGAGTGGTTTCCTATAATTACATCTATTTATTGAAACTACATGTGTATGTGGATCTAGAACATATATACCTTGGGGTAACAATTCCAACAAGGTGTGTCAGTTCTGAATCAAGTATAACCTAGTACACAACAACGATCTTTGCTGCACACATGGATTGACACTACTGGGGGATATTCATTAAAAATTCATAAACTCTTCATGAATCATTATGATGGATCTAAATATAATATTTCTATTAATAACCTAGGATAAACCTATGATTTCATATAGTAAAAAACTATGTATCATGATCTATAAATCTTATAAGTAATGATTCATGATTATATGTTTTTCTGATATGATATGTATTTCTCACCATATGCTCTCTGGTTTTAATAAATAATGTGAAGTAGAAGGAACTGGATTAAAATTTTATGCTTCATATATGGAAAGTAAGAGTCTAATGAAAATAGATTTTCTATGTGGAAATATCATGATTGGAATTGGGAAGGTATGCAACTATTGGTTATACCACTGAATATAAAGATATTGCAAGTGGTATCTGAAAGGTATGGGATGTTATTCCAGTGTGGTTTACATTAAATGTAAGAAGCATTATTAGATTGAGGTTGAGGAATAATAAAACATGATTCATATTTCATATGTTTTTTAAATATTTGTTAATGAATAATATTATGAAGCCTAAGTATTGGTTTAAGAATAACGTTGGATGATTGAAGTGTATATGTTTTAGAATTCAAGAATTATGTTATAAGAATCTTGAAATATATAAGTATTTTCAGTATAATTTTTTCCTCAAGGATTAAGAAGGATATGATGAATTGTGATATAGACTTAAAAAATGATATTTTATTATGGTAAGGTAACCCTTAATGTGAACAAGATGTTTAGAAAACTGTGTTTAGCTTGGATAAAGAGATAATTGATTTGGATAAAGTAAATTGGATTTTATCGATAACCATAGAACCAATTAAGGACTTGTTGAAAAAGTAGTCTATGTCATCATGGATGAAGATTAAAACTTCTTGAATTTTAGGAATAAATCCAATGATCTTTGTACTAAAAAATAATGCATTTTCAAAATGATTTATGGTAGTTTGGGTTGTTTCCATGATTCAAAATAATATAAATGAGGGTATTCACATGTTTGGAATGTGAAAACCAAGAGAAAGTTTATGATATATGGGGGATTAATGTTAAGGTGTTTTTGTGACCTTTTTTTAATGTTTTAGATTTTAATCTTCTAGAAGATTTACAGGTTAACTATTTATAGAAGGGAATAATCTAAATATGAGATGAAGTCTATGATATTCAAGTAATATCTCACCATATGAGGATTTATTAATATTGGATAACTTGTGATACCTTTTTTTATAAATAAAAATGGAATGACCTAAAATTATATTTATGGTTCTCGTGATCTATTAGTTCTTCGGGAATGAAAAAATAAACTACATTTTTTTAGAAAAAAGCATGAAGTGTAAATTGATAAAAAGGCACAATTAAGGTCAATATTATGTTGAAATAAAGTAAGTATATCTTCTCATGAAAATTATTCAACTCTGGGGAAAGGATCATGGAACTAAAAATGTTATCCTAGTTCCTTCTTTTTCAATGAATCAAATGGTCCCTTAGATCATCATAGATTTATAGCTTTTAGATTTTTAACTTTCTCATAACCATATTCTATATCGCTCTCCATCATAACATGATAGTTAGATTTCCCTTCTATGTCCATATTTTCACTATCCACCCATGTTCTCCTATGTGGAAACCCAGTTATGAGTTACTCTGGGTAACATTTATGTTTTCATATTTCCATTTTTAGATGAATGTTTTGGTATTGGTTTTTACAGTGTGGGTTACTATGAAAGGAAATTTCAAGTAATAATCTTTAATAACCCGGCTCAATTTCGAGGGAGAAATTCATTTTAAGGGGGGTAGAATGTAACACCCTGAGATTCAATGAAATATTTTTTTCAATTAATTTAATATTTTTTATATTTTCACTTTATGCAACATAGAATAATTATTTTTTTGGATTAAGTTATATAAAACACCAAGTTAATATTGCATTACACACATCATTAACTTGCCTTACATTACACACAACACTGATTTTCCCCAAAAAATCAATTTATAGATATAATTATTTAAATAAGATACTTATAACCTAGACATTAAACATAGTAATATGAATATTAATAAATATTTTTCAAATTTTATTTATAGTTTACTCACATAAATAAAACATATTTACAACGAAATGTGTAATTTTTGGTAAAGTCATTATATGTTTAGAAATATTGTTTTCTTAAAGGATTTTTTTATCCTTCTATGAACAATAATAAAAATAATTTCATATTTTATTAGAAATTTAATTTGATAAAATAAACATCATTTTTTAATTCAAAATGTCAAAATTAATATACGGTAAATTTTTAGTATCTATCATATAAGTTTCAT
This sequence comes from Viscum album, assembly GCA_963277665.1. NCBI lineage: Eukaryota > Viridiplantae > Streptophyta > Magnoliopsida > Santalales > Viscaceae > Viscum > Viscum album. The sequence goes on along the minus strand of OY728123.1, from coordinate 1,861,845,743 downwards.
TTTTTATGAGTAGTGAAAAATACCGCATTGTATTTAAAAACTGCCTTTTTTTCTAAAAAATAATTATAATTTAAATTAATTTTTAAAGTCACAATAAATCAATTATAAATATATTAATACAATTTATTTCATTGGAATAATTTTTATTTTGAAATTGGATATAAAAAACTTATTGAACTTTTGAACATCTTTTTTACTAGTCTTCTTACCACGCATGAGGGATTATCATTAAACTTAATTTTTAAAATTCTATGAATTGAAATTTAGAAAATAGAAATAAATTGTTAAAATTAGTACAAAATTTATATTCTAATAGGATCAAACTAATCTTTTTATTATGTAATGTAACATTAATAATTTTTATTTACCATGGTTAATGGTAAATATGGTAATTAAATGTAAATATAATATTTTAAATATTATAAAATTACCCTTAAACTTTTCCTATATTCATAGGTTAAGTTTTTATTGACTAAAATCATACTTATTACTAAATTATAACCTTTTTAATTAACTTTGGTAATAATATGAAATTTATTTTATTTTATTTATGGATTAGTTTAAAATGGCATACTCAAATATTTAATAACTTTAACATTTTTAATATAAGGTTTTATGAAAGATAAATTAAACAATAAATATTAATTATAAAGGTAAAATATTTATATACATCATGATAGTTTATTTATAATTTTTGGCCATTAAATAATTAACTTAAAAGGTGACCCAAGGACGATGTGGTAATTGTTTAATTAATAAAAGGATCAAATAAATGATATTAAAAATATTAAAATAAATATAATTTTAATTAATTGATATTTTAAATGAATTTTATAATCGAATAAGACATGTTATAAGTTTCTTAACTGTTTTTTAGAAATCATCATTATTTTGGATTTTTTAAGACAAAGTTGGTGTCAAAATTGATAGTAATGATATATTATAACAATAATATTTTGTTAAATTAATTAAAAATTATAAAATCATTAAAAAAATAAAAAATAGATTATGATGAGGTATAAAAGGTCAGAAAGTTTCCATTTATGGACAATTTACCCCATCTAATTAATAATTTATTACCTCTTAATAATTAAAATGTTGTTACAATAATTAAAATTACAATTGATTATGTTTGTATTAATAAAAAAGATAATTTTTAAAAACTACATAAAAAACTATATAAAATTTATTGTATGATGATATTACAAAATTGTCTAGTGTAATTTTTTAATAAATGGAATTTTTTAGATATTTTTATTGGTAATGATTTTATTGTAAATTAATCTTTTGAGAAATTCTGAAAGTGCCCCTCAATATAATTATAAAAGGGAACCTCCTCCCTCGCATCATTACACCACATTGAGCACTATATGTCGACCTAACCCTTAAAAGTTACCTTATAAACTTCCCTAGTTACATTTTTTAGGTAATGGTATTCCGAAAATATAAACTCTATAGTCTTTTAAAGGATATCTAAGGGAGTTGTTCTGAAGAAGAGGTAGTCGCTCTAACCGATCATTCCCTTTTTGTACCCTTATATACCTACTATAAATCTATGATATATATCCTAAAATAATAATTTCAGAATCCTAAATATGATTAAAATTTATTATTATTATTAACACACCATTATACAGCCCATTTATCCAAAAAAAGAATGTATCACTCATTCATACGTACGGCTTACTCTCTCCACGTAGCGTTACAATTCATTTTCCATCACCATATTTTATGAGTGATAATTTTGATGGGTTTAATATTTTTAAATTATATTTATGATAATTTTATACTTATATTATTAAAATATCATTTATATTTTTTTATCATCCATTTAAAATTTTGGAAAAATAACGATGTCGCTCATGTGTATGTATGACTTACCATCTCCACGATGTGATATGATTCATTATTTTCATAAATTTCACATGGATGGAAATAGGGATGAATTTAATGAAAATATATATTATATATGATATAGAAATTATTATAAAATGATATTATATCAGATAATTTTCTCTCTTTTAAGCCGACAAGAAAATAGAAATGGCATTTATGTGTACGTTCGACCTACCGTCTCCATGAATCTTGTATTCCATTTCATATATCTATCTTTTATAAGATTATTATAAATGTTTATATAGAGAATATATATGATTAATAATCCATGTTTTAAATTCTTGGAATAAGTGAACTTGATTTATGTTAGAGGATCAATAATGACAAGTCAAAACACGTATGAAAAACAAAGGGGTTATTACACAAAACGTTACATTAACATGGGAATTTTTAATAAACTGGTTATAGATGGTTGTAATATAATATTATATGGTATTATATATATTATTATGGTTCTGTTTTAGATATATAATAAACTTATAGCTATTATATAGTATTTTTTTAACACGGGCGAAATAAGTCAGGACATAAGATAATGGAATTTCATCTCACTTGTTATTTCTATGAGATAATTACCATATTCACTACTTATTTCATTAGTATGGTGTACATAATTCTAATGAATTTATTCTATAATTTTTATAATTTAATTTATTGGTATTCACATATCCATTTTATGATCATTATTTCATGGGGTTTTACAGTTCAAAAGTTACAAATGAGTAAGGTAGTTTTGTCTCAATTTTCCTTCTTTGAGACACATGATTTGTTATGAACCTATATTCTTTTACAAGATGTATATACTAAAATTTAACATGTTATATCTTGTATATCATTCTTTTCATGATATTTTATTCTTTTTTGGATGTCATTATTTCATAGGGATTATGATTCAAATCTTTCAAAGTTGTATGGGACACTTTGAAATGTTTAATGATTATTTTCCTCAATAAATGTTTTTAAAATATCTCTTAAACTCATCTTAAAGGAAATTTATTTTAAAGAAATTTTTATGTTTTGATGGTTTTTCAAGGATTGTTTTGTAAGTTTTAAAAAATATTTTTTAAGGAAAAATGGATTTAAAAAATCAATATTTATTAATATGTTTTCAAATAATGAGGTTTTAAAAATGATTTCAAGCATTAATTATAAGCTTTCATGTTTATTTCCAGAGAAAAGATCTTTTAAAAGGGTTTAGTTTTCAAAAATAAAATTTCAATGAAGAAATAATATTTCCCTCAAGAAATTCTTTGAATAATTTTTCATGATTTCTTTATATGTTTCATTATTGTTTCAATGAAATGAGATTTGAAGGTGTTTTATGTTTTAAAAAAGATATTTTTAAGGAAAATTAGTGTTCCAAGTGATCTTTCAATGCCCTTACCCATATAAGATGACATACTTTTTTATATTTCAAGAATACCATTCATATTATTTCTCTGAATTGTTTTTGTTTTTATTTCATGATGTTTAAGAAAACCAATTATTTTTCAAATGTTAAGCTTTTGATAAAATGATTATGAAACCTGTAACATTTCCAAGGTTATGATATGATTACATGTTTATGACACCCAATCCATTTCATTGATTATGATATGATTTTTTATAATATTTTGGAACCTGTATGTATGATTTAATTATGAGATATGTGGGACCTATATCCTCCTCCAATGCATTGGGTAATCATTTATATGTCATGAGATTGACTAATATGGTCTTTGGAGTTATCCTTGACTACTAAAATGGTTATGGGAGTGAATCATGACCACCAAGACGGTATGGGGAGTGAACCCATACAACTAATATGGAGTTGGAAGTAATTATTTTAATACTATAGAAATAACATTATATGCATACATGTATACCAGAATTCCATGTTCTATTCTCATGTTATGATTTCATGGATCATGTTATTAATTTCCTTATGATTTATATCTTATTAACTACCAATATTTATGTCATGATTCTTGTTTATGATCTTTTATATGCAGGATATAGTCTTTTATTTTCACGATTATGTTCTCATACCCTTATTCTAATGATTAGTTTTACATATCCCCCTTGTTTACCCTTACTAAACATCTAATATCACCCCTTTTTAAGTTTCCTTTCACCCAGGTTATAAAGATATGTATTATGTTTAATGTTTCCAAGAAGGGTACAAGTCAAGAAGAATCTAGTGAGAGATAAATTAGCTAAATTATGTGCAAATGTTTTTGTATCCATGATTCCAAAGTAAGAGAAATAATATGGTCTTTGGTAACGTGTTTGTGTAATGTATGAAATGTTATAAAAAAGTGATGTAATGTAAATGTACATCAGGATAGGTTCATTATATATAAAGTGATGATTCTGGGGGCTATGTGTGAGATGAGACATCACTGAATTTGTTTCACACTACCATATGTTCCAAAAAGTTAAGGCCAAGAATAAAAAACCTTCAAGTCTTATTTATCCACTTCTAATGCATAATTAGAAGTTGGATGAGATTTAAATGGAATGTTTCGTTGGTTTCCATGTACCCAGAGATATAATAATCAGATATGGGTTTATATTGTTAGGGTGACTAAATCATCCAACATTATACCCATTTATGATGAAACCAAAGCTAAGGATATTAAATGTATCTATGTGAGAGAAATCGTTCGTGTTCATAGTGTTCCATCTACTATAGTATCTACTAGGGATAACCATTTTACTTATATCTTTGGGAGAGGCATTAATGGGGCATTGTGGTCTCAGGTTCATTGGAGTACCACATACCATCCAAAAATGGACGATCAGATAGAGAGAGCTATATAGATTCTTTAATATATGCTTTGTGACTATGTCCTAGATTTTGGTGGATCTTAGGATGACCATTTGGGACTGGTAGAATTTTCTTATAAAAATAGTATGAGTCCTCAATAGGAATGTATTATTTTTAGGGCTTGTATGGAAGGACATGTAAATATCTATTATGTTGTTCATAGAACGGTGAAATTTCCTTTTTTGGGCTGATCTTAGTTAAAGAGATGATAGAAAAGAGTAACTTGATTTATCAAATAATGATGTTGAAACAGAGTTGGTGTAATCATAAGTTGATCATCATTGTAGATCGTTAGAGTTTTCAGTTGGTGACCAGGTGTTCTTGAAAGTTTCACCTTGTTTAATAAATAGATGGTTTGGGAAGTAAGGGAAGCTTCCTACACCTTTTATGGGACCTTCTGAGGTTGCTGGATAGGTGAGAATGTGAATTAACATTTATCAGTTCCTCCAAAGTCAATATCGATACATAACATGTTCCATGTATCGCAGTTATGAAAGTATATTTCGGATCCATCTCATGTTTTGATCTATGTTGATCACAATATTGAGCATGATTTATACATGATTGGGCATCCAATTAGGATAGTTGATTCTAAGACCAAGGTACTTCATGGGAGGATGATATGATTTTACTATGTGTTTTGGAAACGTGTTTCTCATTCACAGGAGAAATGGGAGAGAGAGAGGCACTGATGAGGGAGTAGTGGCCTCACCTTTTTTATATGGAAGCTTCCTGATAGGATTTCTGGTGACAAAAAATTTTATGGGGGGGATGTAACACCATATTACCTTTCTTCCAGGTATGTTTTAACCATTTTTTGATTCCCTTTTTTGTTGGTTGAGTATTTCTAAGAAATAATTGGGAGGATACCTATAATGGTGAAGATAGGGATTTATTGGAAAATTTTAGCATAAAACATGTAGTTTCTATAGTATGTTGTGAATTTACAGGCCATGTAACATAGTTACATGATGTGTAATCATCGCATAGAAGATGACATGAAATGGGTGACAGTGTTCAAGGTTACATGTTTTTTATAGCTTACATGTCATGTAAATATTAAAAATCATAATTTTAATAAAAGGTTATCGAGTTTTCAACATATATGGGATTCGAAAATTACATGATTTGTAATTGGTTTACATGCCTTGTAATATCCTGAGTGTTTATTTTAAACAATCAGTTTATCTAAAATTATTATTTCATTCCTCTAGGTTACCTTTCTATCAACCTATAGGACATTATTATGAGATTTTGGTGATCTCCTATTTCTCCTAATCATCTATCTGGGGATTGATCATCATGTTAGTTGTAGTGAATATCTTTGGGTGATAGGTTTCATCATCTCTCTCTCTCTCTCTCTTCCCTCTATGGGTTTTGATAGATCATATTGGGAGTGATGGATCTAAATATTTTATTCTTAAATCATGATTCTAGGTTTAGTTCCAAGATCTTCTGAGCCTTTTTCCTTCATTGACGGGTCCTGTTGTGGGTGTTTCATTCCACAATTAATGTAGGTGGTTTATTTTTAGATAGGCCAATTTATTTAAGTGGAAATTTCTTATTGTTTCAAAATAATGTAAATTAATTTTTTAAAATCCAATTCAAATTGAATTGGGAATTAAATTGATTTGGAAGGGAATTTTAGGAAACCCCCCAACTCTAATATAATAGGAATTTTGGGCATAATTTGAAGTTGATGGAATTTTTGGATTTAATTGAGAATAATTTATCATAAAAAGGATTAAATTGAATTGATAAAAACATGTGATTTTTTTATTTGGAAGGGGAATGAAATGATAAAAACACATGATTTTTTTAAATGTAAATTATAATTTTTAAAAGATAAATTGGGTAATTGTATTTTGAATGATGATTAATGTGAAGTTAAATGATTTTTCCTTTTTCAATTGATTGATTGAGCACATTTATGTCTAGTTTTTTAGTGGGTTATTTGGGAAAACAAATCTATGATGATAATTATCTAGAAATGGATTGATGGGGAGAAATATAATAAAAACTATGTTTAGAAGATCGTATCTTTGATTAAATTTTGATGGGTACTATTAGACGTGAGACTAAGGTACGTGTGTACACATATTAGTTGTGATCACTCATATGAGATTTGTGAGAATTAAATTACTAGATACTATCATAACATAGGGCAGATGACCATGGTGCTCATTGGGAAGATTATAAATGTCCTTGATTTTGAAACCTCTTTACTCATGCCTAGTTATTTATATAAATTTTTTTATATATAGTGTGTACTAAATCCATGTTTTAATTTTTTCCATCATTCAAAAATGAAAAATAATGTTTTGTTTTAAATATATTGTTATATCACTGTACCATTTTTTAATGAAATATAAAAAATTATTTTTTATTATTATTTTGGAATATTATTATGGAACACTTGGTGAGACCATACTAATATTTGTTTCTCACAACAAACCTTTTCCTTTGGGAATTTCTATATTTTCTTCTTATAGGTCTAAGTAAAGGGAAAACACCTCTTGGATGAGGTGGATGTTCTTGATCTCTTTAGTTATAGAGTGATGTGTTATTTAGGATGTTGAGTTTTCCATATCATAATTTTAGTACTTTGGTGATTTACTATTTTGTCTTTTATATACCTATTTGGTTTCTAGTACTATCTCCTTGGTGATTTTTGGGCATAAAAATATATATCTTTATCTTCTATTTTTTATGTAAAATTGGTACCCTCTTTTATCTTTTATGATTCCTATTGTTGGTAACCAACCCATTGGGATCAGGATTTCCATTAAAACCATGTTAGTAACGATTCAAGTATCATGATACCAGGGTATCTAGGCCGGTTCTTGAAAAATTCGTATTATAGGTGTAGGTTGATTATCTTTCCTTGATATCAGTATCTAGTTTGAGATCATTTTACGACTCAAGAGATAATTGTGACTGAGTTCTTGGCCAGATCTTATTGTAATAATACTTAAGAAATAGTGGGTGTCTTGGGAAATGTGTCTTGAAGATTGGTTATAGTATTTTCAATACTTTAAATTTTGATAATTATAATTCAAAATCGTTTTTTCTTATCTAATTGTATTAATTTTCCATGTTTCTCTTATTTGAGTGTTAATCTGAGTATTCTTATGATGTAATCAATGTTTTTAATTAGTGTTATGTAGCATTATACCTTTGAGAAGACATGTGAATAGGATCCAAGAGTAATCTATTAATGAACTGCAATGATAAAATCCTCTCATGGACCATAATCTAGTTAAGGATGTTGTGGTTGTTGTCCACATTCTGGGAAATGCATCTGCACCTGTTCCCATTCAAGATCTAACTATGGAACCTCAGAGGTACAAATCCTCAAACCTTTCAGAAGAGTTACATTACCAAAATCAACCATCATTCCATGAATTTAATGATCCTAAAGAGGTTGAGTATTGGATAAAAAAGATTTAACTTCTTTTTTATTGCTAGGAAACTATTGGACCTATTGTGGTAAAGTGTGATACATTTATGTTTGATGGACCTAGTAGTAGATAATGGGACTCTGTGGAGAAGTCGAAGAAGAATGAGGTTTTTGAGTGGATGTAATTTATTGCTCTATTTAATGATAATTTTTATCTAGATTATATGGCGTTACATAAGGCTGTGTAGTTTTTCAAACTCAATAAGGCTGACAAGACTATGAAATAATTTTTGAACTGATTCACTAAGCTTGAACAGTTTTCACATGAGATTTTATCGAATTAAATTACGAATACAAAATGGTTCACAATAGGACTTCAATATAATACTCATTCTCAATTTTCTTTCTAATTCTATCTTATTATTCTGACATTATAGATAGTTTGTTGATAGTGGAAGTTGATCTGGATGGTAAGTCAAGTTTTATGGGAGTTCCTTTTACTACCAATGGTAGTTCTATAAATTATCATAATGGGAAGAGAAAGTGTGATGAGAATCATGGTGGATCTCAAAAATAGGGTTCTTTTAGAGATCCAACAGTTCCTAGTAGAAGACCATTTAATTTCTTCTAGTATGGATATCCATGTCATTCAAAACTATTATTTAATGAGGCATGCAAGATATATGGTTCATGTGGTGGTTCAAAACACATGTAGAAATTTTGTTATATCTATTCTACTGCACATAGTGGCACGGGATCCTCATCACCTAGAAGTAATAAAGTGAAATTAAATGCTTCATGATCTAAGGAGTTCTATCCATAGACATCTAGAATGAATCTTCTTCATATACTGGAAGATTATTTAGAGGAAGCAGATATGGGTCAAGTGACTATAAGAGTTACCGTCACTATATTTCCATCATTAGTGTCCTCTTTATTTGATATTAGTGAATCCCACTAGTTTATATCAACTAATGTTTAAATATTTAAAATATTCCTATAGATATTTTATATTGTGTCAAGTATATTACTAAACCCCTCAGAATGAAGATAGAGAAATGTATATGTTTTCCTACTAATGTTTTCTTATTATTAGACATTGAGCTTACTTGGGATTTTCTTGTTCTTGACATGAAACCACTTGATGTCATTTTCAGGATAGTTTGGGTCATTGAAAATAAATCATGAATTGATTTTAATCTTTAATTATTCTTATTTACTACATCTGAGGGGGTGTGTAGTATTTTTCTAGGAGAATGCGACCCAAGGTCATGAATAGCTAGACCTTCTTATCCAAGGTTGGGGAAAGTAATATCAGTGTTTTCTTTTTATCTGGAGAGAGAATATCTAAGTAATAATCTCCCACTATTTATCATTTAGTTTCCTGAAATTTTTTCTTCTGGATTCATTGGTTTTCCACAATTAAAGGAGGTATAGTTTTCTACTGATTTAGTACGTAGTACTCATCCATTACTCATTCCTTATTTCTTCATGTCACCAATTGAAATGGAAGAGTTGAAGACTTGGTCGAATGAATTTCTAGAGAAATTATTTATACACTTGAGTGTGCCACCCTGGGTAATTTCTATTATCTTTTCTTATAAATATGATGGAACACTTCACCTATGTGTTTATTACCGAAAACGGGACCGATTATGGTAAATAAAAGTATTAGTTTACATGTTATTTATGATCTATTTGAAAAGTTAAAAGGGGTAAAGATGTTCTCAAAGGTTATACTTTTATTTGGATATCACAAGTTGAGAATACAATATTTTTAAATTTATAAAAAAACTATTGGAGATGGTATTTCCATTATTAATACCTTTTTAGGACATTTGGTCTAACAAATTCTCTAACAATGTCTTTGCCTTTGATAAAAAGGGTCTTCTATGAGTATCTTGACACGTTCATGGTAGTATTTGGGGATGAAATCATAGTTTTCTCCATATCTAAGGAGGATCAAGTGCATTATTTGATAGTAGTTTCGGATCTTTTGAGAAGTCGTGAAATTTATGCCAAGATTTTTAAATGTGATTTCAATATTTGGGAAGTGAAGTTAATCAGACACGTGGTGTCAAAACATGGTATTTCTGTTGATCCTGAAAGGTAAAAGATCATATGACATGATAGAAAAAACATATTTTTTCTAGACATGGAGATTCTTATTTCTATTTAGATATTATCTATAGTTTTTAAAGTAAATCTTGAATGTTTTCTTCTTTGATGACCGCTCTACCTTGAAAGGGAGTGATTTTCTCTTGGGATAAAATGTTAGAATTTTTTTGTTGATCTAAAATAAATTTTGATTTTTGTTCTGGTGTTGACTCTTACATAGGCTATTTAGGGATATGTGGTTTTATATGATGCATCATGTTTAGGTTTGTTATGTGTTCTTATATAGGTGGATCACGACATTGCATATTCCTATCATTATTTTGGGCTACACGAGAACAAATTCCCAACCTATGACCTTGAACTTGATGATATGATGTATGTAATTAAGAGTTGGTGGAATTAACTTTTTAGAGAATGGTTTACTGGGAATTATTACCACAAGATCTTGAGATATATATTATCTCAATAATATTTGAATCTCTACCGAAGGTATTGGGTGGAGTACCTGAAATATTTTTATTTCTATATTTCCTATCCCCCAAGGGAAGGTAATCTCATTGTTAATGAATTGAGTAGGAAACCTTTGACCTTGTCCATGAACAAATCATTTAAAGAGTGTAACTTGATTGTCATTTTTATATAGTTACTTATTGGAATTCAGGAAGTAGGGGATGAGGTTTTTTTGGCCAGTGTTCAGTTGACCTATTCTATTCTTGATATGGTTCATTAAGAAAGACATATTGATGATGAATTGTGTATCACTAGAGACTCTCTTTATGGTAATAAGACCATTGCTGAATGTTTAATCTACATAGAGGGTGTATTATGTTTTCAGAATCAGTTTTTCATGATTTTACCCATGAGAATTTTTTTGAAGGGTAATTTCCATAATTTACAATTGGGTGTGCACCTAGGAACCACATGGAAGTTTTATGACATGTGGAGAAGATTTTAGTACTTGGGTATGAGAGGAGATATCACTGAGTTTATTTCACACTTATATAATTTTCAATGGGTCAAGGCCAAGTATTATTGACCTTCATGTATCCTTTATCCACTTCCAGGGCTGACATGGAAGTGGGATGACATTTCTTTTCTCTTTGTGTTAAAGTTTTCATGTACCTAGAGAAAGAAGAATTTAATATTGGTTGTGATCAATAGGCTAACCAAATCATCTAAAATTATACCCATTTCTGATGCAACCAAATTTGAGGAGTTGTGATATCTCTATGTGAGGTAGAATATTCATTTTCATTGAGTTCCATTTGCTATAGTCTGTTATATATATCCCCATTTTACTTCTTAGTCTTGGAGGGGCCATAAAGAGGTACTGGTATCTTAGGTTCATTTCAATACGAAATACTATCCACAGACTCATGTATAGATAGAGAGAGATATACAAATTCATGAGGATACTCTTCGTGACTATATCCTCGATTTTGGTGGTGCTTGGGATGAAAATTTGGGATTGGTTGAGTTTTCTTATAACAATAATTACCTATTAGAAATCAAAGTGTCTCCTTTTGAGGCCTCATATGGAAATCAATGAAAATATCTATTTTGTTGGTTAAAGATTAATGAATGTTCCTTTTATAGATCGAGCTTGGTTCAAGATACGATAGAAAATATTCAATTGATTCATCATAGAATGTTAATGACAAATAGATGGTATAAATTTTAAGATGGTCATCATCATAGACCATTGGAGTTTTTAGTTGGTGACCATGTGTTCTTGAGAGTTTCAACTCATTTAGGTAATCAAAATCATTGGAGTTAAGGGAAGATTTCCCTCATTTTGTGAGACCTTTGAAGGTTTTTGAGAAGGTGGGTAATGATTCTCACCATTTAGAACTTCCTCTATAGTTGGTGTCGACGCATAACGTGTCCCATATATCACATCTTAGAAAGTATCATCTTGATCCATATCATGTTTTGATCTAGATGGATCTCTATATTGATACTAATTAATGAGTCACTAGGCATCTAGTTAGGATGGTTTATTCTAAGACTAATTTACTTTGTGGGAGGATGATACCATTGGTTTGCTTGTTATGGAATCGTGGTTCTAATTCACATGAGACCTGGGAGACAGAGGCACTGATGAGAGAGTAGTGGCCTCACCTTTTTTAAAAGGAATATTCTTGATAGGGTTTTTGGGCATAGAAATTTTTAATGGTGGTGAGGTTCTATCACCCAATTTCCTTTCTATCAGGTATGTTTTAATAATTTTTTTAGTTTCCCTTTTTCCTAGGTTAAGTATTGTCGATACAAAATCGGGAGGATTTGTAAGAACCTAGTCTTATTACTTTTTATAATCTTCAATTTAGTGAATAATTCACTTCCTTTTTAAACAGATGAACTTTTCAAGTTTAGAGGTTTAGAGAATCAGGACAATACATTCATAACATTACACATTGTTATAGAGTGGATACCATAAAAATAGTTTCCATTTTTTAAAATTATAAAACAATAAAACTTAAAACACGACTACTTGAAAATTATTCAAAATTTAACAAGGATTTTTTCTTTGTCTTACACATACATTAACCTATGAAAATCATTTAAAACTTTGGATGAGAACAAAAACTCTGTAAGGGATATAAAAATAAGGGAACAACACATTAGTCGTATGAAATCATTTCAAAGGACATACTTATCACCTTTATATATATATAATTACTTTGTGAAACATGAGATTTTCACAATACATAATAACATAAGTATTACCATAAAGTTATCTTGGGGAATTACATACATAATCTTGTAACCCTCTCGGCTACCTTATAATTTGTAACCATCACGGCTGCGTTACAATTTGTGTAACCATCGCAGTTACACTTGGAATAACCATACGACTGACCTCCAAATTACACATATCCAATGAATTGGAGGGAAATAAAGGTCCCACCCTTCATCATAAACAATTCCCAAGAACCAACACTTAACCATACAACATAAATAATATCATAAAGTCATTACTTTTGAATTTTGTAAAATAAAATTTAAAAAGAGGATTTTTAAAGAAAATCCCCTTATAAATATCATAAAATTGAAGATAGACTTAATAGAGTTGATGGAGTATGTATATATACACATAATAAAACATAATATAAATAGAAATCATCACAAAAATAATTTAAATTGCACATAAATAATGAAGTAGAAGGTTAACCCAAAGATTGGAAATTGGGTTAAGAATTCCGTTACATTGGGTTTGTCTTACTTAGAACTTGTTTAAACCTCCTATATAATGGTTAAAATAGTGTTATTAGTATTTTAAAGAAAAATATTCATGTTTATAATATCTTATATGATCATTTAATAACATCAATTCACCCTTTAATTGTTAGTATTTTTCTCCTTGCACTGTTTTTGGGTGAGTTCTTTACATGCTTTCCAAGATTAGTTCATGATGGATGTTCTTTTAGATTGGAAGTCAAACTCAAAAATTGCAATAGATTAGTATTTAAATATTTCCATTACCATAATTTATACCATTTATCATTTTTTTAATTCTTACATGAGGATTATTTATAAGTTAAAACATTAATGATGTCCGTTTAGATCATTTTAGTGGCTTTTTCGTAATAACGACCTGATATTGTCTTATAAATTAAAAACCATGATTAAAAAAGAATTCCAGAACCATGGATAAGAAATAATAAATATATTATAACTTGGTTCACCCATAAAAATGGTTTCATAACCAGACTTGAAAGAGTTAATGAAAATTGAAATCACATCATCCACGATGTCGGTAATTCGACACATCACAGACAATGTTTTTATTACTTGAGTGAGTGTAAGAGGAGAAAAATAATGAGGATTAATTTTCCATGAACATGATAAAATCCAGAATATACATTATTTATGGAGATTTCATGCCTCTTGGGTTAGAAGAGATGAAGAAATAATTACAAAGGAACTCAAAATAAAAGAATAGTTGAGAAATCCCTTACAAAAATTCGACAGCCTAACAGCTACGCAACATGGTTTTAGACAAATTTTAAAAAGAGAGGGTATAGGAGTCACCCATCCATAAATAAATAATAATATATGTTAGATCAATAATAATAAGTAAATAAGAGCATGGTATGGAAACCTGAAAGTTATACCACATAAAAGAGAATTTGAATGGAAAAAGAAAGAAATTGAGAATTTTCTTACCTTATAGAGTAACCCTTAGAACATGAAGGTTGGGACCCTAGGGGATTGAGGAAACCATGGGAGGAATACTAGGAATGTAAGGAGGCTAGAGCGTTATTGAGGAGTAATTGGGAATGATGTTAATTAAGGAATGGGTTGGTATTTATAGGAAAAGTACGGGAATATTTTAATAATTTCTAAGGGACACCTCATTAGTGGTATTTCCAAAACCAAGGGCTTTTACAAGGTATTTTACCTTGTTATAAGACACTAGGAACACCTCACGTCTTATTTAACTATACAGAAGTCTACCAGATTTATGAAATCATTATTACATCATTAATGATTTCATTAACACACCGAAACTAAAAACTGTATTTTTTACAATTTTCCGAAAAGTCAACTGTTTCAAAAAAAATCCCAAAATTCACCCTAACCATTTATTGAAGTGTAGAATTCAAAAATGAAGTCCATTTTTTGAAAATAATTTTCTTAATATTTTTAATTTAGTTTTTAAATAAAATCATACTTAATTCGAAAATTAATTATTTAAAAACTATAACTGCTTTTATATCACATTGAAAAATTAATCAAGATGTCATTATCTCAAATACTTAAGAAAATAAAATAATAATTCAATTTACTATTCATTAGGGTCATATTACTATTCATATGGGTATGTTACTATTCACCAAAAAAACAAGTTGGTTCCAATAGACTCCAAATAACATACTGAACAAAATTATAGATGACTGTTTCTGGAAATTCAAAACATATATGTGGAAAAGTTATATTTTAAAGGCTAGTTATAAATATCCACATAAAAAAAAGTTCCATGCATTTATATTTATTTTTAGAAAAACTTGGGGTGTTACATTATCCCCACCTTCTGGAAATTGCGTCCTCAAAATTTTATTTACTTATTAAAAATTTGAGGGTAATTTTCCCTCATAGAATTTTCAGACTCTCATGTTGCTTCTTAAACCATGTGGTTTCTCCAAAAAACCATTACCTGGTGGATTACCTTATTCCGCAGCACCTGTTCCCTTTGATCAAGAATCTGAACTAGTTTCTCTTCATAATAATGGTTCTCTTCCAGCTGAACTACTTCTGGGCTCAAGACAAGTGATGAATCCGTCACATACTTTCTCGAAATCAAAACATGAAAAACATTATGTACCTAAGACAATCTTGGAGGCGGAGCTACTCGGTATGCAACTGGTCCAACTTTCTCCTAGTTTTAAAAAGTACTGATGAACAGTGGACTTATCTTTCCTTTCTTACCGAAATGCATCTCACTTTTCAAAGGAAATATTTTAAGGAAAACATGGTCACCTACCTCAAAAGAAAATTCTTCCCTTCTGTTATCTACATAACTTTTCTGCCAGCTCTGAGCTATCCTCACATGTTGCTGGATCATCCTCACTTTCTTAGCCACTTCTTCTACTAATTATAGACCCATAAACTTTCTTTCACCGACTTCATCCCAAAACGATAGAGTCTGACACCGCTTCCCATACAATGCCTCAAAAGGTGTCATCTGAATATTGTAATGAAAACTATTATTATAAAAAACTCGACTAAAGAAAGATATTGATCCCAACTTCCCTGATAGTCTAATGAACAAGCTCAAAGCATATCCTCCAAAGTTTGAATCATTCGTTCTAACTACCCATCTGATTGAGGATGAAATGTTGTACTGAAATTTAACTCTATGACCAAAAACTTCTGAAGTCCCATCCAAATGTTAGAAGTGAACATGGGATCTTTATTAGATACAATAGAAAGAGGAAATCCATGTAACCTAATAATATCCTTGAGGTACAATCGAGAAAGCTGATCTAATGACATTGTATCTCAAATAGAAATAAAATGTGCATAATTTTTTAGCTGATCAATAATAACCCAAATCACATTGTTACCTCAAGAAGTATTTGGTAGTCGCAACATAATGTCCATGGATACATTCTCTTATTTACACTCTGGCACTGACAAAGGCCGAAGCATACCCTTCAGTAACTGCCACTCTTCTTTAACTGATTGACTTGTTAAATATTTCATGGTAAAATCAGCAATATCTCTTTTCATTCCATCCCACCAATAATACTCCCAAAGGTATCTATACATCTTAGTACTTCCCGGATGAATAGAAAATGGAGAACTATGAGCTTCACAAAAAAATTCTTTCTTTAACTAGGAACCATAAGGCACACAAAACCTTTTATAAAATCTCAAAACACAAACTTTATCATGATTAAATTCTAGAAACTTGCCCATTTTAACCATTTCTACCTTCTTTCTATAGCTCATGGTCTTTTTTCTATGCTTTCTTAATATTGTCGGACAATGAAGACTGCATTGAAACCTGAAACAAAAAAAAGGTATTTCTTACACCAATAAATTCTAAGACAAAATTCATCAAATCATTAATCAAGGGATCATGTTCCAAAATTAGCATTGTTAATGATGCATGATGTTTCTGACTAAAGGCATCAACCACTTTGTTTTCTCTTTTAGGATGGAAATTGATCGTGCAGTCGTAGTCCTTTATCAGTTCTAGCCATCTTCTCTACCTCATATTTAATTCCTTCTGAGTGAATATATACTTTTGACTTTTATGGTCAGTATATATTTGACATTTGGTTCTATATAAATGATGCCTCCAAATTTTCAAAGAAAAAACCACATCTGCCAATTCCAAATCATGTGTAGGATAATCTTGCTCATGAGGTTTAATTTGTCCTGAAGCATAGGAAATTACTTGATCATTCAGCATCAAAACACAACCTAGTCCCTTCAATGAAGCATCACTGTAGATGACAAACTCACCATTCCGGGAAGGTAAGGCCAAAACTGGATCATTCACCAATCTCTTCTTCATTTCCTGAAAAAAAAACATCGCATTCCTCTGTCCAAACATATTTAACCCCTTTCTGTGTTAACTTAGTTGTCGGGATATATAACCGTGAATAGTTCTTAACAAACTGTCGGTAATAACCTACTTACCCAAGAAAACTAAAAATCACTATAACATTTGTGGGTCTTGTCCATTCATCAACTACTTTAGTTTTGGTAGGATCAATTGTTATTCCATCCTTATTTACAATGTTCCTAAGAAAAGAAATACATTGCAACCAAAAATCACACTTTCTAAATTTTCAATACAGTTTCTTTTATTTTAATGATTTCAAAAAAAACCCTTATATGTTTTTCATGCACCTATTTTTTTAGAAAATACTAGAATGTCATCAATAAATACAACCACAAACTTATCCAAGAACTCATGAAATACTCTATTCATAAGATTCATGAATAAAACAGGTGCATTAGTTAATCCAAACTTCATAACAACAATTTGACAATGCCTATATCTAGTACAAGAGGCTGTTTTCGGGATATCATCCTCCTTCATCTTTAGCTGATGGTGTCTGCATATCAATTCAATCTTGGAAAAGTACTGAGATCCATGGAGCTGATCAAAAAAGTCATAGATATGAGGAAAAGGATACTTATTTTTAATAGTGATATTATTCAAAGCTCTATAATCAATGCAATGTATCATGGAACCATCTTTCTTTTTAACAAAAAAACAGGAGCTCCCCATGGTGAAGTGCTAGGACAAATGAAGCCTTTATCAAGAAAATCCTGCAACTAATTTTTCAATTCAAGAAGTTCTATTTGATCCATATGATAAGGGACTTTTGAAATTGGCTTAGCATCATGAACTAAGTCAATTGTGAATTAGACATTCCGATCATGTATGATACCGAGTAAATCATCAGAAAAAACATCAAGTTATTCATTTACCACAGGTACATCATTCATCTGAATAGTTCCCTTATTTTCAAAAATATAACCAAGATAACTTTCATTTCCATATTTCAATAGTTTATCAAATTTCTGATATGTTATCAATTGTACAGGCTCATTCTTTTATACAAACTAAAACACTTTCTCAAAGACAACTTCTTTAGATCAACAGTCAATCTTAGCAAGATAATTAGAAATCCAGTCCATTCCTAGAATAATATCAAACTCGACTAAGGGTAAAACAACAAGGTGTGTAGGTAAAGTCTTTATAAAGACCACAATAGAAATATTCTTATAATTCCACTTTTCTATAACATTTCCCCCTGGTGTTTTAACTACAAGTTCGGGTCTCATTTGTTGAGGTGATATTTCGAATTTACCAGAAAATTTCTCAGAGATGAAGGAATGTGTAGACCATGTATCAAACAAAACATTAGAAAGAACGGAGTGAATAAACAAAGTACCTGATACAACTTCATTGGATGGCCTGTCATCTGCAGACGTAGTCACAAAGGATCTCACTACACCTTTCTTCTTGGATTCTAGCTTCTTTACATCATTCAGACCTCTCTTTGGGAAGGAATTTTCATAATGATCCATCTCACCACATTTAAAACACTTTACATTCTTCTTATTAGGAATAGTATTAGGATCATTTTCATTTCAATCTTGGTCTATATGTCCAAACTTACCACATTTAAAACACTTCCCAGTTTTTCTAAGACATTCCCCAGGGTGCTTCTTACCACAATTTTCACAAACTGGAAATTGAATTTTCTTATCATCATATTTATTTGGTTGATTATTACCCATTGATTTCCATATGGACCTCTTCTTCTATTATTTGACAAAATTCATGTTATCATTAGAAAAATCCATCTCTACCCTCTCATCACATCCGACAAGTTTCTCATAACTTTTGAATTCATAGGAGGCCAACGCCCTTTGATACCTTGGCTTCAATCCTAAGTAAAAGTGGTTGATTTTTCTATCAAGATTCAGAATAACATTTGAAGCATACCTCTCCAGTCGGGTGAGGTTCGCTTCATACACAACCACTAAATCTTTCTCTTTCTATTTTAATTCAAGGAAATGCTTCTCCATTCTAAGTTGCACCACCTTTGATTAATATTTTTCAAGGAAAAGAATTTTATATTCATCCCACTCTAAGGCATCAAAATCCTATATACCCCTGATATTTCTTACCACTTACCACCACTGATCAGCTTCCCCTTCAAAATGATAAATGTAAAGACTTACGTTTTGATTTTCTGAACATCCCTTAACATCAAATATCTTTTCAAGGGTTTTGATCCATCTTTCAGCTGCTACTAGGTCATAAGATCCATTGAATATAGGAGTGTGTGGTCTCATAAAATGTTCCACTACTGTCATGTTTCGTTGTGGTACCTCTATTGGTTCTATATCATGGATTCCACCACCATTTATTTCCTGCGTTAGCTGATCCATTACTATCACAAACTACTCGGTTCAAATCCCTACCATATCGGGATGTAGATCTGAAAGGATGTCATTCTGTCGGTGTCTCTCCTATTCAACATCCTTGTTCCTTATGTAGATAAACATTCTGAACAAACATATATTAGATGAAGCAATATTGTAATCTTTAAATGCTAAAAAATAAAATTAATCATAGAGTAAAAAATCCTTAACGGTGTTCTTTTAACATCACCCCAACCCCTAAAGTTATCTAAACCATCCTCTGATACCCACTATATGGACTCGTCCTTATTACATTGAATAATCTTGAATTTAGTTAATAATTCAATTCCTTTTCACATTGATGATCTTTTCAAGTTTATAGATTTAGAGAATTAGGAAAATGCATTCATAACATTACACATTTTTACAGAGTGGATACCATAAAAACAGTTTCCATTTTTTCAAATTATAAAACATTCAAACATAAAACATGACTTCATGGAAGTTCTTAAACATTTAACATAGCTTAATTATTTGTCTTACACATCCATTAATCTATGAAAATCATTTAAAACTTGGGATGATCCCAAAAACTCAGTAAGAGATATTAAAATAAGGGAATAACACATTAGTTGTATGAAATCATTTCAAAGGACATACTTATCACCTGTACAAATATATTTACTTTGTGAAACATGAGATTTTCACAATAAATAAAAACATAAGTATAACCATAAAGGTATCTTGGTTCATTACTTACATAATCTTATAACCCTCTCGGCTACATTAAAATCTGTAACCCTCATAGTTACCATACAATTGGTGTAACCATCGAAGTTACACTTGGAGTAACCATACAGTCGACCTCCAAAATACAAATACCTAATTAATTGGAGGGAAATATAGGTCCAAACCTTCATCATAAACAATTCACAAGAACCAAAACATAACCATGCAAGATTAATAATTGTATAAAGACATAACTTTTGAATTTTGTAAAATAGAATTTAAAAAGAGGATTTTTTAAGAAAATCCCCTTATAAATATCATACAATTGAAGAGAGACTTAATAGATTGGATGGAGTATATATATATATACACATAATAAAACATAATATAAATATAACCCATCACACAAACAATTTAAATAGGATATAAATAATGAAGTAGAAGGATAACCCAAAGATTGGAAATCGGGTTAAGAATTCCCTTACCTCAGGTTTTTCAAACATCCAACTTGTTTAAACCTCATGTATAATGGTTAAAATAGTGTTATTAGTATTTTATAGAAATATTTTCATGTTTATAACATCTTATATGATCATTTAATAAAATCATTTAACCCTTTAATTTTTACTATTTTTCTCCTTGCACTGTTTTTGGTGCGTTCTTTACGTGATTTCCAAGATTGGTTCATGAGAGATGTTCTTGTCGATTGGAAGTGAAACTACCAAATTGGAATGGATTAGAATTTAACTATTTCAATTACCATAATTTAAACCATTTATCATTTTTTTAATTATTACATGAGGATGAATTATAAGTTAAAACATTAATGATGTTTGTTTAGATCATTTTAGTGGTTTTTTGGTAATAACGACTTCATTTTGTCTTATAAATTAAAACAATTATTACAGAATAATTACATAACAATTGATGAGAAATAATAAATATATTTTAACTTTGTTTAACCATAAAAATTCTTTCATAACCCATCTTGAAACAGTTAATGAAAATTCAAATCACATCATCCACGATGTCGGTAATTCGACACATCACAGACAATGTTTTTATTCCTTGAATAAGTGGAAGAGGAGAAAAATAATGATGATTAATTTTCCATGAACATGATAAAATCTATAATACAAATTATTTATTTAGATTTAATGCATCTTGGTAATTAAGATATGAAGAAATAATGATAAAGGAACTCAAAATAAAAGAATAATTGAGAAATCCCTAAAAATAATTTGGCAGCCTAACGGCTACCCAAAACGTTTTTAGAAAATTTTAAAAAGAGAGGGGACAAGGGTCACCCATACATAAATGAATCATAATATTGAGTAGATCAAGAATAATAAGTAAATAAGAACATTGTATGAAAACATGAAAGTTATACCACATAAAAGAGAACTTGAATGGAAAAAGAAAGAAATTGAGAATTTTCTTACCTTGTAGAGTAACCCTTAGAACATGAAGGTTGGGTCCTTGGGGGATTTAGGAAACCTTGGGAGGGCTACTAGGATGGTAAGAAGTCCATATCTTAGGTGATGAGGAATTGGGAATGAAGTTAATGAAGGAATGGGTTGGTATTTATAAGAAAAGTAAGGGAATATTTTAATAATTTTCAAGGGACACCTCATGAGTGGTATTTCCAAAACCATGGGCTTGCCCATGGTATTTCCCCCGGTTATAAGAAACTTGGGACACCTCACATATTATTTAACTATAAACAAGTAGACCAGATTTATGACATCATTATTACATCGTTAATGATGTCATTAACACACCGAAACTAAAAACTGTATTTTTAACTATTCGATGAAAAATCAATTATTCCAGAAAAATTCACAAAATTCACCCTAACCATTTCTTGATGTGTAGAATTAAAAAATGAAGTCCATTTTTTGAAAATAATTTTCTTAATATTTTTAATTTAATTTTTAAATAAAATCATACTTTATTCAAAAAATTGATTATTTAAAAACTATAACTGCTTTTATATCACATTGAAAAATTAATCAAGATGTCATTATCTCAAAGCCTTAAGAAAATAAAATAATAAAAAAAATTAGTATTCATTAGGGTCGTATTAATATTCATAATACTATTCATAAGGGTATGTTAATATTCAAAAAAAAGACAAGTTGGTTCCAATACACTCCAAATAATATACTGAACACAATTGTAGATAACAGTTTCTTGAAATTCAAAACATAGAAGTGAAAAGGTTATGTTTTAAAATCTAGTTATAAATATCTAATTAAAACAAAGTTCCATGCATTTCTATTTATTTTTAGAAAAACTTTGGGTTTTACAGGATACTTGTAATGGCGAGGTCAATGATTTTTTTGAATTTTATGCATAAAACCAATTCTTTCTGTAGTCTTATAGGGATTTAAACACCCATTAATGGTGTTACATGATTTTTAATCATCTCCAAAAAGATGTTGTAAAATGGGTGAAGAGCATATAAGGTTTCACACCATGTACAACATACACACTTTTTAAGTATTAAAAATACAAATTTTTGTAAAAGGAGGTGGGTTTTCAATATATGTGTGACTCAACAATTACACTATGCGTAATTGGGTTACACACCATGTAAAATCCTGATTGTTAGTTTTAAGAAGGAATTTTGGTTGAAACACTTATTTCATTATTCCAGGTTTCCTTTCTCTCAACCTAGAGACTCTTCCAAGGTGATTTTAGTGATCTCTTCCTCCCCAAAATCATATGTTTTGTGATTCATCATTTTGATGGTTGAAATGCATCTCTCCAGATAATAAGTTTCCCTATCTCTCTAAATTTCTTTTATGGGGTTTGATAGATCATCTTGGGATTTATGGATCTAAACTCCATACAGTTAAATCTTGGTTCTACGTTGAGTTCCTAGAACTTCTATTCCTTTATCTTTCTTTGGAAAGTCCTATTGTGAGTGTTACTTTCTGTGATTAAAGGTATGAGGTTCTTTTTAAGCTTGAACAAATGATTTAACCATGAACTTATTATTTTTTGAAATTTCTTTCCATTAATTTTTGAAAATGAAATTCTATGCGAACTGGGATTTGAATTTATTTGTCATGGAATTTTGGGGAAAAGACACAATTATAATGGAATTGTAATTTTGGGTGGAATATGAAATTGATGGAATTTTTGAATTGATTTGAGAAATATTTTTGAGAAAATGGAGTAAATTGTATTGATAAAAACATTTGATTGTCTGTATTTGAAAATAGAATGAAATGATGAAAAATCAATGATTTGGTTTTGAATGTGAATTGGAATTTTGAATATGGAAATTGGGGATTGAAATTTTTAATGATGACTAATGTGAAATGAAATTATTTTCCATTTCCTAATTGATTGATTGAGAATATGTGATCCTAGGTAATTAGTGGGTTATTTGGGACAAGAACTCTTGGATGGTAATTCCCTGGACACAGTTTCACAACTATCATATTGTAGGGTATTTGACCATAGTTTTCATTATGATGATTTTTATAATAAAATCCATTAATTATGAAACTTATTTACTCATTCATAGTGATTTATATAGACAGTTTTATATAAATTGTGAATTCAATCCTTGTTTGAAATGTTTCCCATAACTCAAAAATGAAAAAATATTTTATTTTTAATATGCAATTGTATCTCTGTGCGCTATTTTATTAAAATTGAAATAATTTATTTGTTTATTATTTTGGAATCATATTATGGAACACTTGGTGATACCCTATTAGGATTTTTATCACACACCCCTCCTTTACATTCTGGTGTATGTATATTTTCTCCATCCAGGTCTGAGTAAAGGGAAAGCACCACTTAGAAGAGGTGGATGTTCCTGACCCCTTGGGGCCTAGAGTGACATGTCCTTTAGTATATTGAGTTTTCATTATTAAAGTTCGAGTACATTGATGATGAATTATTTGGATTGCGATATACCTATTTGGTTCCTGGTACAAAATCCATGAATATTTTTGAGCATACTAAAATATATCTTTATCTTGCTTTGTTTTGTGGAAAATTTGTTCCCTCTTTCATCTTGTATGATGCCAAGTGATTGTCACCAACCTATAGGGATTGGGAATTCCCTTCAGCTCATGTTAGTGTTGGAAATAGTATTAGGATATCAAGGTATCGAGGCCGGTTTGTGACATGATCCATGATAAGTGATTTGGAAAAACGACAATATTCTTCACTCCAGTCATTATCCCAATTGGATTCTCATCAGAAAATAGTATGTCACATTCAATATTAACACAGTTCCTTATGGTTAACATCATTTACTAAAACCAAAAATCATTGTGTGAGAAATTATAATCAATGTGGGTTAACCACATTATAATGAAAAATAACTTATAAGATTTTTAAATCTAGACACCTTATTTTTAAAGTTTGAAACCTTAGGATTTTCATAGGAAATTAATAGTCATAATCTATTTAAATCCTTCATGATTTTTTATAAAAGGTTTTTAAATTTCTAAAATATATCACCTAGAAGTGTCTAACTAGGCCTGCAGCAAGTCCCATTGTTGTACAACAGGTGAAAAATGAGTCTACCTCAATGTCCTATTTTTGGAGTCATTACCCCTAGGAACCTATGTTCCAAAGCCACAAAAATTTATAGTATCTTGATATAGATGTAATTTCTTCACCGCCACTCGCACTATCATTTAACATAATTCTAGAACATTTTCCTATACCTTGAATCATCCTTAGACATGTCATTAGAGATATCCCTTTACAAATTCTTGGATATATCCTGAAGGGTGTCATTGTATTTTTCTCTTCCTAGTTTGAAATGGTTAACTAATATCCCTTTGATACCATCTTTAGTGACCCATCCTCTAATACAAATACATTACATATTTAAAGATAAATATTAATTAAATTACACAAACACACACAGTATGATCATAATAGTTAAGTTTATTTGGTGACTGTGTACACAATCACCTAAGTTGGTGAATGATATTCAATATCTCTCATAATGATCTCACCCTTTAGTAGTCTTCACAAACATATCCTAGTGAAAGCCTTTATTTATAACCTATAGAAAAGAAAACATAACAAAGTCTGATCTCAGATACTCAGTAAGGAAAAATAAGGGAGATACGTAAGCATTAAATGAACATAAGGGTATAAAACATGAGAATAACATTTGAAAACCATGCCCTACATATTAAAGATCATAATATTGAGTCATGTTATAAATATTGTAAGTTCATAAGACATAAATCATAATGTAATCAATGAACATAATCCATGAGATCATAAAATTGGAAAAAAGATATATATTTGTGTTATACACATCTAATTATAACATTGTGAACATCTATAAATAGATAACTTTTAACTCATTAATTTCAAGACATGAAATAAAACCCTCACAAAAACTTATGGACATGAAAACTAGTCTATGAATAACATTATGGAAATTAAATAAAGGACTGTTCATAAAAATGTGAACATGTAATCGGGTTCATTCATAACATTTTGAACAAGTAATCCTATTCACAGATAATATTGTGAACATGTAATCAGGTTTATGTATAATATTTACAACATGTTATCAGGTTCATGGAAAATATTTTGAACTTGTAATCATGTTCTCGCATAACTTTTTTACTTATTAGTTATATATCATTACCCAATTTATTGTAGAGATATATTGGTCCCACCCATCATATAATGGAAATAATATGTATGTGTGCCATAATATCATAACACTTTAATCATATAATAAACCATGAAATGAAATGTGTTTTGTAAAAAATTAATTATATCATAACCTTTGTAAAATAGAAAGTTTTCATAATCATTTCATCATTTCATTATATCATAACACGTGAAAAAAGAAGTAAGTTTCATAAGAATTTTATCATGGTCTAACATGTGGAAGAGAAATGGGTTTCAAATACATCATTCATGATAAACCATTCAGATAAAGAATAAGAATGGTGTCCAAGTTTCATATCTCTAGAAAACAATAATTTACATAAAATGATAAAATCTTATATGTATAATTATTTTGAATGATCACATGTAACAATTCATGAGGAAAATAAATTTTCCTTGAAAATAACTTTATAAAACTAAAAATTAATAGAAAATTTCAAAAATACTTTTATCTAAAAACAACCTTGATAAAATATAAATTAATTATCAAATAAAATAATTTCTATGATTATGGAAAATTCCATTCATATCATACATGATAAAAAATTATCATTTCTTATTTTTACTAAAATATGAATGGGTATTTTTTGAAACACTATATTGAAATTCCTTTCAAACAGTTTATATAAATTAATACATTGGTAAAATTTTATTTAATAATTTTTTTTAATAATGTTAAAAAAACTTTTAAAAAACATGGTTTTTAATGAAAAGGGTTTACGACTAATGAGAGAAATAAACACATTTTTTCTTAAAAATATTTTTTGAATTCATGAGTACATAAAAAAGAGGAATATTAAGGGAAAATGTGTATTCTCATTTCATAAACTTGGAATAATAAAATTCATGATTTTCATGAGAGATAAATCATAATATTTTATTAATTGAAGAATAATCATAAATAATTCCGATAAACGATGAGATTTTATCATAAAACCATAACCACTTTAGTGACATTGAATCTTAATCCCAATGAAAGAAAAACATTAAATGAAACATAGTGTATTGTGAGAATAAATAAATTCATAATAATACTTTTCAAATGTGTTGTATATAAACCTCATAAACTAATAATGGTGCATAATAAAACATATGTCTAGTGAAAGGAAAATTAAGAGAAAAATCCAGTAACACTTTGGTAACTTTGAAAACTATAAGCCTTCTAAAATTTAAGTCATAAAATGGATATATAAATCCATTTAATTTTCAGTATAATAATCATAAAATACATTCATATGGAGTATATATACCACAAAAAATAAATTAGTTGTAAATTTTTTATAAGTTTCCTAGAAATAAATGTGAGATTAGAATTTCCTTACCACTTTAGTAATCTTTTAAATATTAAGATCCAATAAAGAATAACTTCAAATGAAACTTTTAATATCATTAAAATGAGATT
The DNA here is from genome assembly GCA_963277665.1 of Viscum album. Taxonomy (NCBI): domain Eukaryota; kingdom Viridiplantae; phylum Streptophyta; class Magnoliopsida; order Santalales; family Viscaceae; genus Viscum; species Viscum album. The sequence goes on along the minus strand of OY728123.1, from coordinate 1,861,818,317 downwards.
ATTAATTATATAACACGTTAAATTGGTATTGTATAATTGAAAAAAAAGAAATGAGTGGTGATTTTTTACATGTCTCCAGAAAGAAAAGTGAGAATAGAAATCCCTTATTGCTATAGTAATCTTATGAATCATAAGTACCAAAGAAGAAAAATATCAAATGAAACTTTTAATATCATGAAAATGATGATATTCATGACATAGACATTCAAAAGGTATTATATACAACACATAAATGAAACAAGTGGTGAATATCCATATATCACCTAGAAATAAAAGAGAGATTATAATTCCATTACCTTAAGTATCAACTTCATTCATACATATTTGAACCTGCTCTATAATAAATATAATATTATTAGAAATATATATCATAAAATTATAATTATATGTATTATACAATATATTATTTAACTATGACCATGAATTACACTTTTTTGAAAAATTCCATTTTAAGATCATGTTTAGGGTAATAACTGCTTTGTTTTTCATATAAGTTTTGATTTTTTATTTTTGGTCCTCCTACATTGATCATGGTTCCATAATCTCCAAAATATTAATAGTGAAATAATTATAAAACTAATATATTAATATTAATTTTAACACCAATCATGAATTATGGTTTTGATAAATGAAGTATGTTACGATCAGGGAGATGGTAGGTCGTACGTACACATAAATAACATTTCCATTTTTGAATGATCATTATGGAAATAAGGTAAGTAATATTCTATCTTTATATATTAACAATAATATCCCAAATAAAATATTATTTATTTAAACATAATTATATATATCGTCCATTTGATGTGGTGATGGAAATAGAGAGTCGCATCTAGTCATGAAGGCGGTAGTCCAAACATAAACGGACGATGTTATCAACTTTTAGTGAGTAAAAAGGTAAAAAATAAAATGATATATTATATTTTAATAATTTTAAATATGTAATTAATATCACAACTATGTACTTTATATAATATATATGTATTTACTTTATCTTTATTATCTTTAATGTTAAGCATTAGTGAAAAATGAATCATATCGCTTCGTGAGGCAGCAGTCTATCGTTCACATGAGCAACGTTATTGTATCCCATATAGATTTAATATTAAAAAGGTTATATATGATATAATAAATAAAGATGTATAATTATTCTAAAAATATCACATATATACTTTATATCCATCATTATACCTAACCGTGAGAGGTTGTAGTGGAAAAATGGATGACTTCGATTCGCGAGGAGGTAGTTCTCCATACCAATTTGATGGTAGTAAAGTTGTTTATAGGTATTTAGGTTAACATAAAAACATATAAGTTTATTTAATATAATTAGGTTGTTAAAAATCATGGTTAAATACTATTTTAAGGAGTTGGAGGATGAAAATCAAATAAAAACCCTCGTTGAAAAACGTTACCTATTCATCATATAACCTTCGCAGGTTTACACAAAAATAACTTAGTATATTGAATTTATTTGAAAAAAAAGGAATTATAATATTATATGAGTGGTGTTTTTAAGTTATTTGGTAAATTATTTACTAACTCAAAAGGTTTTTATAGTGTGAAGAAGAGAGGATAGTGAGTGGCCTTTTATAAGTGAGGTGAGTGGAACACTTGTAATATTTTGAAAACAACAAGGTGTGTCCATGTTTTCTTCATACCAAAAGGATCCAAAATGGAGTATTATCGAGACTTAGAAATTATAAAATCGAAATATAGGCATAAAATAGATTTTATACAAGTTTTTATTTCATTTTAGCCCTTTTCGTTTTTGTTTGACCTCAAGGTAAATCCATTTTTACCTTAACTATAATAAATAATGTTTCCAGTTTTTATTATTAAATATGGGAAAATATTAGGTTTAAAAAATTATATAAAATAAATTATTATGATTCATATTATTTAATACATTTTTATATATTCCATTTACATAAGTGGAAATTTTTTAATTTAAAATTAAATATGAAAACGTGATGAGGATGTGTGTTTTTCAAATAGAAAATGTTCGAATATTTACAGTGTTTTTATATCAAAACTCAACATGAAAATATTAAGAAGACCTAAATTGGATTAATATGTATATAATTTAAATAATTTTAATTTAAGACCAATATAAAATACAATTTATCTTTATAAATAATTTAAATGAAATTACATTTTCAATAAAATTTCGGTATTTTTACTATGCATTAAAAAATTAATCTTTTCAAAAAATTTATAAAAATTCACCCTAAGAGAATATTTACATGATGATTCAAAAAATGAAAATTATTTCATAAATTGAAAATTTTATATTATCAAAAAAATTAAAATATGAGGAAAAAAAGTGGCAAAATTGATTTTTATAAAAAAACCTATTTTAAGCGTAAAATTGGATTTATTCTTATCTCTTGTATAAAAAACACATAATATGAACTCTAAATTTTTTATTGAATATATAATATATAATTTTAATTAAAATAAATCACCAAAATCATTTTTTTTTGGATTTAATGAATTATTTTTTTCATGTAAATAAATTTGCCGAAAAGCATTTCCATTATTTTCAAATAGTTTTTATTTAAATTTTTAACTAATTGGTCACCAAATAAATAATCATATAAAAATGTGTAAACCATATTTTTTCATTAATATATTAATTCTATTAATAATCTTTATTCTAATGGCTAGGTGATAGATATCATATGTAATAAAAATATTTTAATTGTATGTTACGTTTTGTCTAAACTAAGTATTACAAGTATCACAAGTTACACTTAGCATTGCATATAACAGAAGGTAAACATAGTGTTGCATGTAATGTAAGATAAGAATTTTTTCTGAATAATTAAAGATAAAAATATTATTCTTTTTAATATAAAAAATCAAAATATTAAATTAATTTGAAAAACAAATATTTCACAAAATCTCCAAATGTTACATTTTACATACGTTAAAATGAATTTCACCCTTAAAATTCAACACATTGGTATCAAAAATTGATGATACTTATTCCTAAATATATCCTCAGGTTCCCACATAGATTCATCAAGATAGTCATTTCACCAAAAATTATTAACCAGGTGAGTGGTTTTGTTTCATAGCACTTTCTCTGTTCAGTTTAAATCTTAATTGATTGTTCCTTAAAAGAAAGATCATTCTCCAGTGGTGTTACCTTTGAGTTTAGTACATGTGATAAATTAGGTATATAATTCTTTATAAATGATACATGGAAAAAATCATGAACCTGAGAGAGGTTTTATGGAAGATATAGTGGATTGGATATCATCCTCATATGATCATGAATTTCAAAGGGACTGATATACCTAGGGCTTAGATTTCCATTGTATTATATGCCCAAATTTATCTTTTTGTTTTGATTAATTCAATTTACACTTCATATCTTAATCCATGAAATTAAGATAAATTTTTTATTCCTAAATCCCTAATATATTGCTATATCCATAATATAATGATAATGTACTCCTTCTATCTCATGTTATCATCACAAAAAATGGTTAGAAATGGTAATCCAATATGGATAAATCGTTATATGGTGAAGTAATTTATTAATCTCTAAACCCTTTTTCAAAGTTTAGCTTAAAGAACTTCATAAATGGGTAACCTTATAACCCTTTAAAAATATTAAAATCCAAAACATTATAAAGTAGTTCACTAAATTTCTAAAATATACTTATCATTAATCCCTCAAACAACAATAAGTATCTCCTAATTTTCACACACAAAACATTAGAATACCTTCATCATCTATTCTCTTAAAAAATGTTAACAACATGAATTAACTAGTAACATTAATTAAAATATACATTAATCCATATTCCTTAAATAAAACATAGATTATTAGATATATTCCTTAAATAAAAAAAATGTTATAAACTCCATCAATGATAACATAAATAACTTTTTTTAGAATAATTAATCAGTTCCATAGTCATTAATATTATCAAATATAAATTATTCGTATCCATCATCTATTTATCCCAAAATTATTATCTAAAAATCAGAAACATATTAATGGTTATCTTCCTTTAATCATGTGTTCTTTCATAAAATTTTACCTTTCTTATAAATACCTTTTCATGGTTACTTGTACCATTCATATACTGAATAAAAATTATATATTTCATAATTTATATAACATAATTCTTTAATTCTAATACATAGAAACTACAATCATTCCACTACATTCTCAAACCATTAAATAGGATTCACCATCATATTCTTTAATACCTCTTTCCAAAAAAATTAAATATGAATAATTTATTAGTATTCCACAACCTCAATTTAATAATGCTTCTTCTATTTAAAAATAATAATAATTTTAGAGTATTGAGGCACTTATATGTTAGGGTGTGGAAAAAGAAATGTAATTTTCATAATGTAGTATAGAGGCTGAACAGAGTCATCTCAGTTGAAGAGATTCATAGTTGGTTCCATCACTAATTCTAATTCATTTAATTTTTTTTAGAATTTAAGAAAATGATGGATTTTTAATTTTCATGTAAAATTTGAAATTCAAACTATGAAATGAATAATTGAAATCTAAATATAGATGTAGGCCGAATAAAATTATGTAAGAATTGTCTTGATCCAGGGTTTGACAATGTGATCTAATTAATTATTTATTTACTATTTAAATACAATTTTATAATTGATTTTATGAAACCTCTTTAATGAATTAATTTATTTAAATTAATTTAGTTTGTTATTTAAGAATGCCTTGGATGAACCAAACCATACCTCCACCAATAGTTAAATATCAGGACACCTCAACCAAGAATGTTTTTCCTAAAAGACCCGGCTCCACCGTATGTCGTTTCATCCCTTAAGGCAACCCCAACTCCACAGTTTAAAGGTTTTTTTATAATAGATGGAAGAAAAAAGTAATGACTGAAATAAAACTAATTAATTTGAAAATAATTATATGTTGGATGATCTCCAAACTCATACAATACCTTGGTATCCACCACAAATAGATTTAGATCATGTTGCATTGAATCACAATAATAAAGAACATGGTGGAATGTCCCTAGGGAAAAGCCTCAAGTTAGTCGCTTTCCATTGAATAGTGAAAATAGATCACAATAGAAGATGAAAGAAATAAATAAATTATGTTTAGAACATAAATAAGTCGTGGAAGAAGAAAATGGAAACACTTTAATAAAAAAAATATGAATGTGTTACAAGGGAAAATAAAACAAATATCAAATAAAAAGAAATAAAAAAATAAAGAAGTAGCCATCATCCACAGATTCCCAATCCAATCGATATTCTCTTCAATCCAAACATATCCTCTTATTTATAGTCATGTAATAGGTTTAAGGGTTTCATAACATACCGTTAATAACTTTGTAATTATAATGGTTCTTCAATGATTGAAATTTTAGTTACAAATTTTTTCTTCTAAATTATCTGCATATTAACTCAATAAAATGGCCAAATTAGGGACAAGTGTTTTGATGAAAGTAATTAAAAAAATGTTTTGAATTGGTCCCAAAAATTTCATAAATATTATACATGTGTAAAATAAGTTACAATAAAATTACTCTAGGAATTTATTCATTCCTAATTCTTCCTCAATCATCATTCAAATTTGAGTGAAAAATGGCCCTCTTAATGAGTGAAAACTACATCAAATTCATTGGTGGAACTCTTAATTATGTTATCATTAAAATAAATTTGGATCCACCTCAATTGGAGTTGTATATACCAATTTATGACTCATTTTTGGAGGTTGGTTCCACTCCGTCTACCCGAACAATATGTCAACTTGATTAATTTTTTCATGCTTTATGTTGTTCAAATCAGATCATTGTCCCGAAGAATGTTGAATAAAATAAATCAAGTATTCCTAAAAAAATAGGCACTCATATTAGAATAATATTTTAAAATTTATTACCATAGTACCATTGTGATTAAAATCTTCTAAAATTCCATAATTATTCTATTTTCACATTTTATCCCAAAACACACCATAAATCGAAAATTGATGAAAATAAAATCACATTGATAATTTGGTATGGATTAAATCATTTAAAAACAAAAAAAATATTAAAATATTTTTTTATCGATTCCCCCAGACTTAAATTATGCTTTTTCTCAAGCATAAAATCTCAACATGGAATTCAAAGGGCATCAAGGATGTTATTATTCAAATTCCAAAGCAATAAAATCAAACAATTTTAAATGTTAAACAAAATTATCAAATATCACATAAAATATAAATTCAATTTCAAAATTTTCAATGAAAATATTAATTCATGAAACTTATTTTTCCCCATTGAAAAATTATAGAACTTATCCTTTCATTCATTTAAGCTCCAAGATTAATTATTGTTAAAGATGCCATATCACGATCTACCTAACTTTTGATTATTTTCTCTCGTCACTAATGATACAATTGAATTATAGTTATTCAAGTATAATGAAAACATTCTCCATATCCATAGGCTTGTAAAGGAAATACTTTTTCTACTTTTAAAAGAAAAAAAATATATAAAATCATGAGGGATTTCATTAAAGGTTCAATTGACTTTGGGGCTTAAGGTTGGTAGGAATTGATGTTTGAAAATGAAGCCTCAATGAGGAGGTCGGTCTCTTATGTACAATTAATGATATCAAAAAAAATGAATCCTCTCCTTTAGAGTAGATAATACGACATCCCCAAAACTAAAAGTAATGTTTTTGATCAAATAAATCATAATTAATGATTTTTGAAACCGTTTGAATATACCTTATCTACTTTTATAAATTTTTTATTTTTCAAAAAACCTTTTAATTTTTTATATTTTTTCAAAAGTTATAATTCAAATAAACCTCACATACAACATGTAACATTGTATAATAAAAACCATATGTCTAGTAAGGGTTTTCTGGTTTTCCAAAATCACAACGCATTTTCCTTATATTTTTTGATCTCTTTTTTCATTTTCCATTTTTTTAAATCATGGTGGAAAAAATGAAGTACCTTGAATGAATCAAAAACCTAGATTTCACTCAATAAGAACCCAAAAATTTTTCATTAAAATATAAATAATCCCTTCCACCATAACACCCTTTAACCCCACACTTCAACTTTTAAATATCATTCATTTAATAAGAGGATGGTAGTAATGGATAAAATGGCTTGAAACATGGATCATACCTAACAAGTTAATTCATGGTTTCTATGGATTAAATATGTAATGAAGTAAAGGTGTATTTTTAAAGACAATTTCTTATCAAAATTTTCCTCAATCATTTTAAAGTGTTTTTGAACATTCATATATTTGAAAATTTCAAATGAAAGTTCTGGTCGGTGACATTTTCTATGATCACTCAAGAAATATGCTCAAGAAAAATATGAAGTACTTGGTCTATAAATCCTCTAGAGAATGAGAATTATAGCATTGGAAAATCACTCAAGTTATAAATAATAATAATAAATCAATTCACATGAATTTCATAAATTCATAGCATTATAAATGATAGGAAAATTTCATTTACATGAATCAATCAATTTCATTATATCATGGGTCCTTATCTTAATATGCATGCATCACTTTAATCATAAAATTATACAATTTACTCATTAAATTTCATTATCATTTAAATATAAAACATGAAGTTGTAGGATTCCAAAAAAATCATGACTTATAGATAATTCAAGTAAAGAAATATTTCAAGTGTTAGCATATAATTTTCTAGTTTAAATCTTAAAACATGTGGTTAGTAAATAAATATATAGAGTTTAAAAGATAAAAATTTAAAGAGAAATTCCTTTTTAAATAAATATTTAGTTATCTTCCTCCTTATATATTCAGGGATTCCTTGTGCCATCTTAATCTTAAAAAAGAAAATCACAAAATTAAGCATAAAGATAATTTTATCTAAGCTCAAAAACATATGTGGTTGTGGGATTCATACATGACTAATAAAAAAATTAAATTGAAATAAAAATTACCTGAAATCATGTAAAGATAAATCTTGGTATGATCCCTCAAGTGGACCCTAAATTTTTACTGCCTCTAGAAGGGAACTTCTAATTGTTATCCATAATCTGTTAGTGGGTGGAGTTTCTTGGACTTGAACAACCACATGTTGATCTTTCCAGCCTGGATTTCTTCTTATTTATTGAGAATAATTATTTGTAATTAGTACACTAGTTATTTTCCATTCACAATTAGGTACAACATGTACAATGGTGGAAAGATGAAGTATGTAACCTCCCCCCCTTCATTTCCATTTGTGAAACATCTTTTTCTTTTCCTAGTGGTTGTTTTATATGTATATATAAAACCTCCCTTTTAATTTTTTCAACTTCTAGATTTTGTTCTTTAGGTAGAGCCACTAGGGTATATTATTTTACTCCCTTTGATAAATGTTCAATGTCTTCAAGAATATTTATGTGTTCCTTAGTAGGTTCAATTTGTTTTTCCTCTTCATCCCTTAGGGAATAATAAGAGTCAGCCTATTCTGAAAAATCAAAACAGTTGGGATTAATACCCAAATTAGTATCAATAAAATTAAATGAGTTTGAGTTCAATAATTTATCATCTCCTTAATTTGTTTTGTCTTTAATACCTTCTTCGATGGAAATTACCTCTTGGAGTTGATCATTTTTCGGATAGAGGTAGGTAGTCAGTATCCTTTATTTGTTCTTAAAATTCCTCATATTTGGTATATTCTACTTTTATATATTGGGAGATATTCAATCGTGTTGTCATTCCTTCTTTTCAGGGGTTGGGTATATCAAGTAGTTGTTCACATTTATTTAAGAAGTCATCTAGTTCTTTTTTACCTCTCTCATATATCTTAGCATGAAATTCATTTTTCTATATATCTCCTAGAAATGTTTGAGCAAGGATGAATGAATCATCAGGTACCTCCACCTTTTTCTCCACATATTTGTTTATTTTAATGATGATTGGGGAAATTTATTCCACCACTACCTTAGGTTCTTTCTCTAGATCAAGGTTGTGTTACTCCATTAATGCATGAACATTGTCAAATGATCTTTCCATTTTTCTCCCCAAGAAATACAGAGTGTTGCTCATCCTTTCCACCCGCTCATTTATATAACTATAATCAACTTTTAGTTCTGGATATTTAATATGTGAGTAATATTTCCATGCATAATGGTTTTAATCTGAATACATCATGGATAAAGTTATTTATATATTTTTTTTAAAAAAATTAAATAATAAAAAAATATAGACTTGTGAATTTAGAAAATGTTGTTTAAATAACTATTTATCTCCCCAGAAATGGAACTAGTTTTGAAACATTTCTTTAATATGGCATGGAAAAAAGAAAATTAATTTTCCTAGTGTAGCATAGAGGATAACCAGAATCTTCACACTTGGGGAGCATCATAGTCGGTTCAATCACTAATGTTAATTAATTTAAACTTCTTTTTTTCTTTTTAAAATTTATGACAAGGATAGATTTGGGGGTTTCATGTAAAATGTGTAATTAAAATAATGAAATAAAGAATTGAAATAGAAATTTATATACAAAAAGAATGAAATTTGGTAAGAATGTTCTTAGTAAGGGCTTGATAACGTGGGTTCAATAATTATTTATTTGTTGTTTAAATTGAATTTGATAATTTAATTTATGAAACATCATTAATGGATTACTTTCCTTTTATTAATTGAGTGTTTTATTTTATAATTCCTTCAGTTAACCAAACCATAAATCCTCCAATAGTCAAATAGTATAACAACTCCACCGATAATGCAATTCATAAAATACCCAGATCTATAGTATATCATTTCATCCCTTAAGGAAACCCCAACTCCATCGTATTAAGGGTTTGTATAAGATAAGGTAGAAAGAAATATGGAATCAAAGAAAATAAATATATTTTAAAATAATTTCATGGAGTATATCCTCCATACTTGTACAATACTTATGCATCCACTACAACTAAATTTAAAACATGTTTCATTGAAGCACAATAATAAAGAACACCAAACAACCTCACCCAGGACCAAGCCTTTGGTTAATCACTCTCTATTTCAAAGTGAAAAGATATAATAGTGGGATTTAGAAGAGGGAAATAAATTATGGTTTCAAGACAAATAAGGGATGGAGAAAGAAATAGGAAACACTTTAATAAAAAAGATGAAAGTGTTACATCGTAAAAGAAAAAAAAAGAAAAAAAAAGAAAAATTCTAAAGTAGTATCCATCATCCACAACTACCCATTCCAATTAATATTCTCTTCAATCAAATATCCTCTTATTTATATGCATGAAATAGTTTTTGGGGTTTCATAATGATTTTGGGGTCATAATGGGTCATCAATGGTTGAAATTACAATTACATAATTCTTTTTAAAGTATATGATTATTAACCCCACAAAACGGATGAATTAGGGATAAGTGTCTTCATGAAGGTTGTTATAAAAGTTTTTTTGAATTGTTCCTCAACATTTTATCATAACAATCCATGTTTAGAAGACTTTACTACCCTATTAATCCTTGAATTTATTTTTTTCTAATTATTCTTGAATAATCATTCAAATTTGAGCTCCCAATGGACTTCTTAATGAGTTCAAAACTCCATAGAATTAATTGTAGGAATGAGGTTGTGTATAATATTTCAAATACACTTATAATAAAATAAATTGGCGGTGTTTAGCATGATTTATGCCTCATTTCCATTGGTGGGGTCAATCATGTCTTCTCGAACAATATGCCAACTTGATTGATTTTTTCGAGCCTCATGTTTTTCGAATCAGCTCTTGGTCCAGAAGATAAAGTTGAAGAATAAAAATCAATGATTCTTAAATAAAATAATCACTCAAATTGGAATATATTTTAAAATTTATTCTCAAAATACCCTAGTTATTAATATCTAATAAAACTATAAATTTAAGAAATTTTTACATTTTATTCGAAAGCACACCATAAATCAAAAATTGGTTTCAATAAGCTCAAATTTAAAAATGGGTATAGATTAACTAATTAAAAAAATATATTATAAAAAAATTATCTATTTAAAATATCCCATACATATTACATGTTATTAATGGTCTCTTAATCATCAGTATTAAAACCATTACTCATACCTACTTACAGATTCTTTTCACAATCATTCCCACTAGGATATAGAATTTAATAATTGAAATACATTATATAATTAAAACATTAATCCATGGATAATAAAAAAGGGAGACTAGTACTCCCTTCCATTTCTTTAGTTGAACTTTTCATTTTCCTTTAAAAATTACTTACTCGGTGCCCTTTTTCTCTAAACATAAAACTTATTCTTAATCCTTTAAGACATTCCCTAGAGTGATTATTCCCACATTCTCAACATATAAGAAATTTAATATTCTTTTCTCAATGGTATCCAGTATACAAATTCTCATATAATTATATCCTTCTCTTCTTTGGTGAGCCTGAGAGTTTGTTAAGGTGCATGTTTCTAATCATGTTTTATAATAATTGGATAAGCATAATAATGATATCCTTCACTTTATCCATTATCTAATTTTGCTTCTTATTAGAAACTTTTATGTCACAATCAATGTTAACCTAGTTCCATATGGTTACCTCTATTGAATAAAAGAAAAAATCATAGTGTGAACAATGATAATCATAGTAGGGATACCATATAATCATGAAAAATCACCTATAGGATATCAAAATTGTGACACATTTTTTTAATAAATGACACCATATGTTTATACTAGTTTATTCATATTCATTGTCTATTTAAGTCGTTCAGGATGGTTTGTAAAGAGTTTGTGAATTTCTAAACATATTACATAGGACTGTCCAATTAGGTTTGTAGTAAGGGCCATTTTCATGCACTAGGTGATGATAAAGTCAAGATTAGTGAAACCTTTTCACAGTTATTACCCCTAGGTACCTTAGTGATAGATCCACATCCACAATTAGTATCTAACAGGGATATGATTTTTTGGAAACCACTTTATTTATCCTTTACCAAAATTCCAAGATATTATCCTATACCTTGATTCATATGTAGGCTTATCCTTAGATACATCCCTAGACATATCCTTATAAACATCCCTTGGTATTTCAATAATGTTTTCTCATCCTAGTTTCAAAAGGTTAAGTAAACCTCCCTCTAATATCAACCATATTAATATAATATTTTCATACATAAATAATACATATTTTTAGATGAGTATTCAATACATTACACAAACACACACTTGAGGACCATAATAGTTTAGTGTATTTGGAGATTAGGTATTCAATATATTAATTTGGGAAATGATATTCAAAATTTACCATAATGATATTCCCCTTCAGTAATATTTATAAACATACCCTACTTAAAACGTTTCTTTATGACTAGGGGAAGAAAAGAATAAGAAAGGGTGAGCACAGATACTCAGTAAAGGAAAAAAGGGAGATATGGAGGCATAACATGAACATAAAGGTATTAGAACATTATCATAAAATTTTAGAACCATATCCTACATATCAAGGAACATAATATTGAGTCATGGAATAAATATAAAGAGCTCATAAGATGTGAATCATAAGGGAATCAAATAACATGAGCCATGATAGAATAATATTGGAATAAGACATAGATTTTTCAAATACACATCAGTTTATCACATGGTGATAGTTTATAAATAGATAATGGTACACTCATTAAGTTAAGGATAGAAAATTAGGCCCTCACATAAACTTATAGACATGCACCAGGTATAAGCATAACACTATGTAATAGAAACTAGGTGCATGCATAATGTTGGGAACATGTAATCAAGTTTACGCATAACATTGTGGATATTTAATCAGATTAACGCATAACCTTTTAAACATGTAATATAGTTCAGAAATAACATTTTGAACATTTAATCAAGTTCATTCATAACATTTTTTCTCATGAGTTATTCATCATTACCCAATGCATTGGTGGGTGATATAGGTCCCATGCATCATAAAATGAAAATCATACGTTGGTGTTCCACAAGATCATATGTTATTCATCATATCATAATCCATGAAATTATATGGGTTTCATAAACATTTCATTATGTCATAAATTGTGGAAAAGAGACAGCTTTCATAATAGATTCTCCATTTTATTATAGAATAACCTATAAAAAATAAGTTAGTTTCATAAGAATTTAATCATAGTATAACCTATGGAAAATAAATGGATTTCATAAAAATATTTCCATGATAAACCATTTAGAGAAATTATAATAATGGTATCCTTGGAGCATATCCCTAGTAAATCATAATTTATATCAAAGTATATCATCTTAAATGGAGAATGATTCTCAAAGAATACATGGAACATTTCTTGAGGAAAATAAATTTTCATTGAATGTCACATTTTAAAAATAAAATTTCATAAAAATATTTCAAAAAAAGTTTTTTTAAATAACCATGAAAACATAAAAATTAATCTTCAAATTAAATAATGGTCATGATAGTGGTCATACATTTTAAAACAAATCTTCTTTTCACATTTTCTTAAAAATAAAAACATAAATTTTTTGGAAAATGATATGAAGATTAATTTCAAAAAAATAAAATTTAAACATGGGTAAAAATGTATTTAATAAAACATTTTAATAATTAAAAAAAATTAAAAACATTTTTTGAAAACATTATTTTTGGAATAAAAAGGGTTCTGGAATGAAGGCATAAATAAAAACATTTTTTATTAAAAATATTATTTTAAACTCTTAAGTACATAAATAGAGGAAGGTGAAGGGAAAATGTAATCCTATTAAAAAACAAGATTATAAGAAACTTCATGTGTTTATTGTGAGATAGATCATAATATTTCATGATTGGAATCATAATCATAAACAATCCTGCTAAATGATGAAATTGTATCATAAAACCATTACCACTTTGGTAACATTGAATTATAAGCCTCATTAATGAATAAAATTAAATGAAACATAGATTCTAATTAGTATAAATAGAATAATGATATTATATTTCATAGGTTCTATATATAAATCTCATAAAAGAATAAATGTTTCTTACATAACATATTTCTTAAAGTAGGCAAATTGAGACAAAAATCAATTACCTCCTTGGTAACTTTTGAAACGTAAACCTATTAAAAGATAAGTACTAAATTGGGTATATAAATATAGATAAATTTCAGTTTATTAATAATAAAATAAATTTATGTTTAATATATACACCACAAAAAATAAACGAGTGGTGAATTTTACATAAGTCTGTTTGAAATAAGGTGAGTCGTAAAATCTATTACCGCTTTAGTAATCTTTTAAATCATAATCCCGAATAAAGAATAACATAAAATGAAAAATTTAATATCATTAAAATGATATATTAATTATCTGAAATGTCAAAGTGGTAGTATATACACCACAGAAAAAGAAACAAGTGGTGAATCATCTAATGTATCCTAGAATGAAAACAGAGAATAAAAAACATTTACTACTTTAGTAATCCTTTGAATCATAAGAAAAAAGGAATAGCATAAAATTAAAATTTTCATATAATTAATTGGAGTATATTCATGATATAGAATTTCAAATGGGTAGTATATAGACCACACAAAATAAATAAGTGGTTATTTTTTATGTGTATCCCATAAATAAAAGAAAGAATAGAAATCCATTTCCTTTAGCCTTTAATTTATTTGTACATGTTTAAACCTCCTATATAATAAATATAAGATTATTATAAATCTATTATATACCCATAATTATATATATATTATTCTATATATGATTTAATTATGACCATTCATTACCTTTTTATTATCAATTCCTTGTTAAAATCATGTTTTGGGTAATAACTACTTAGTTTTTCTTATATATTTTGATTTGTTATTTTCGGTCCTCTTAATTTGATCATAGTTTCGTAATATATAGAAAAATAATCATAAAATAATTATAATACTTATAAATCAATTATATTTTTTATTTCCATTCATGAATGATGTATTGAGAAATGGAGTATGTTGCGATCATGGAGATGGTAGACTGTATATACGCATGAGTAACATTTCCATTTTTCAACTATCATTATGAAAATGAGGTAATTAATATTTTATATTTACATAATTATAATTGTATAATAAAAAATATTATTTCTTTAAATATAATTATACATATAATCCATTTCATGTGATTAAGAAAACCAAGATTCTCGTCGCATCCTAAAGGTGGTTGTCGCACGTACACGAATGATGTCATCAACTTCAGTGAGTAAACGTTATAAAAAATTGAAATATTATATTTTAAAAATTATATATATGTAATTAATGTAATTATTATGAAATTTATATCTCATATATTCATTAATTTTATCCTTATTATCATCCATGTAAAGCGTTAGTGAAAACAAACCACATTGCTTCGTGAGGCGGTAGTTTGTCGTACACACGAGGGACATTATCATATCATCTATGAAATGGGAAGTAATATATATATATATATATAATATAATGAATAAATAGTTATATATATGTTATAAATATAAAATATATACTTTATATCCATTTTCATTCTCAATCGTGAAAGGTGATATTGATAAAACAAATGACTTTGGTTCATGATGTGGTATTTCATCGAACACACGAAGTGTGGTTTTATAACCTATTTGATGGAATTGGATAGGGTTATAGGAATTTAACTTAAAATAAATAAATATAATGATATGAAATATACCTATTTTATTGTATAAACTTGTTCAAATAATAATAGTAGGAGTTAGAGGAAGAAATAAAATAAAAATACTCATTGGAGAATATTACATCTTCTTTGTGTGACCTCCTTTGGCTTGCACCAAAAGCCTTACTATGATGTATTTCAACCCAAATATATTCTAGGATGAGAGGATATAATTTTTTAAGGGATTAAATCCATTCATATCCAAACAAATAGGGTATAAAGGTGTGAATAATAAAGTATAGTGGGTGGCCTTTTTTAAGTGAGGTGAGTGGCAAACTTGTAACTTTTTGAAAAGAAAAACTCATACCCATGTTTATCTAGAACCAAAAGGATCCAAAATGGATAATTCTCTATTATTAGAAGTTATATGATATAAATATGGTTATAAATATATTTTATTCAATTTTTAGGTCATTTTAACCTCTATATTGTCAATTTAACCCCATGGTATATCAAAATTTACCTTAACTGTGGTAAATAATCTTAACAGTTTTTATTATTCATTATGGACAAAAAATAAGTTGAAATTATTATATAATAAAAATTAAACTATTTAAAAATATTTAATAAATTTTATTTAAATTACACTCAAATAAGTGGACATTTTTAATTTAAAATTAATTCTGCAAACGCGATGAGAAAGGGGGTTTTCAAAGAGAAAATGTTCAAAAGTTTCTAAGTTTACAAAGCTTTTATATCAAAATTCAATATAAAAATGATTCTATTAACCTAAATTGGATTAATATACATATAAGGGAACTATTTTTTATTATAAATTATTTTAAACTGTAATTTTACTTTATAAATAATTTATATAAAAATGTAATTTTCAATTAAAATTCAGTATTTTTTACTATTCATAATAAAATTCAAAGTTTTAGAAAATTATCAAATATTATCCCTAATTTATTTTTTAAATTAAAATTTTTTAAAAAAAAAATTCAAATAAATTTTCTAATTTTTTTAAAAATTACTTAAAAAATAAGTGCCAAAACGGCGAAAATTACTTTTTAGATAAAAAATGTTTAAAAGTGTAAAATTGGATTTATTATTTTCTATTATATAGAAAATAAATAATATGATTGATAAATATTTGATTTAATATATAATATAAAAAATTTCCATTAAATCATTCACCAAAGTTTTTTTTAAATTTATTACGGTAAAATATGTTTTTTAATAAAATTATTTTTTCAAAAGAAAATTTCCATTATTTTGAAATAGTTTAATTTTTATTTTTAATTAATTTATCACCAAATAATTCAGTTTATATACATGTTTAAACCATATATTTCATAAATTATGAAATCTTATTTATACCCTCTATTCAAATGGCTAGGTGATAACTATCATATTAAATAATAATATTTTAATAGTTTATTATTTTTCATTTAAACTCGGTGTAACGTGTGTCCCTTGTTACAACCAATGTTGTGATTAACTCATGAAAAAATCAGTCCTACATATAAAAAAAGTTAAACTCAGTGTTTCATTCAATGCAAAGTAAACTTATTATTGAAAGTAACCCAAAATATCGAAATGATTAAATTTATTTGAAAGAATATATATTTCACAAAATATTGGGGTGTTACATTGTATGTATACCTCATAAAATAATATAGGTTCATAATATAACATATGTCCCCAATAAGACAATTTGATATGTTAAACCCTTACCTCAATTCTTTTCTCACTTCTTATGTGTTCGAACTTCCTCTTCTTCTGTAGACCTTTACTATATCCCCTTTTGAGCACCCTAGGAATGATAATTTATGATGAACATCACCTATAATTTGTGGATAGGGGAGTAGAGAAGATAATTTTATAGGGATTTGTTGATATATATGGAAAAATTGATTTATAGATAATAAAGGAGGGTTCTGTTTTATAAGTTATGGGAGGGACACTCTTGGAATTTCTTCAAATATTAAAACATAATAAAGTCATTCTCAATAAAAATGATTCTAAATGGTGAGAGATTCAAAAAAAACGTATGTTATTGTTTAAATATCATCAAACAATAAATTTTGGATATGTTTATGTGGTATTTTAGACATTATATTCTATTTTAACACCTTTGTTAAGCAAATTTAAACATAACCGTGATAATGAATTTTTCCCACTTCAAGATTTAAATTTTTTATTATAAGGTGAAAATTAAATCATAAATGGCCATATGAATATATTTTAAACTATTTATGATATTACTTGTCCTATTTCATTATTTTTATAATTTTAAAATAATTTAATATAATATTATTATCATAAAATACTATTAATGTCATTTTAACAATTATTCAGATAATTTGACAATGAAATCAACATAAAATCAACATAATTATAATCTAAAAATTTCCCACATCCATAAAATGTTTCATATATATATAAACTTCATGTAATACAATAATTCAATCAAAATGTATTATATTAAATATTTTTAAAATATTTTATTTTAATATTCTGTTAATTTAATAAATATCATATTGGTGTTGCGTAAGCATTTAAAGAAATTAATCAATCACTAAAAAATATAAATAAATTAACATGATAAAAAATAATTTATTATTTTATAAAATAAACTATTATAATCAAACTTATCCTTATTTAGCCTTATTTAAAACAATTAGATATATTAAATTCAAGATAGTGACATTTGGAATTTGTTTTACATTAAATAATATAAATTTAATTATTAAGGGAATATGGCTCCAAAATTTCATATATTCAAATATGGGATGTTTATGATCAAATTTAGTCCATACAATTAAATAAGGGTGAGGTATAAGTTTATTTGGATACCTTATTTCATTGTTGTAAACATGTCTTACCAAATTTACCCTTACCGAGGTGCCAAATAACTACCACAGTTAATTTTCATAATGAAGAAAATTAAAGGGGACTATTTACAAAATTTTAACCTAATAATTCCAAATATGGTACAAAATTTAAATCTAAAATCTCTATAATTTGTAGAAATTATTTTAAGAAAATAATCAAAATACAACAAAAAAAGGTTTTTTAGAAAAATTCCTTTTAAGTATAAAAAAGTTTTTATACCAAATTCAAACATAAAATTGATTCCAATGAAAATAATTAAAATATTAATAAATTAATAAATCTAATTTTACTTTGAAATTATTTTAAAAAATGAAACATTAAAAATGAATGAAACAAAATTATTGTTTTCGGTAAAAATTAGTACTTTTCCCTTTTCACTAGAAAATTAATCTTTTTAGGAAAATCCCCAAATTTCACCCTAAACATATTTTTATTTTGTAATTTAAAAAATGATACTCTTTTTATCAAATAAAATTTTTGAAAGTTCCAAAATTTAATTATTATATTCACTTAATAAAACCTTTTTTTGGAAAAATTATATTTTGACAAAAAAAAATTACTACCAAAATTAGTAAGTGCATATTTACTATGAATTTATCTATATAAATTTATTAATTATGAATTTTATATATTTCCAAATTTCGTTAGTCCATGTCATATAAACCAATTTAATGGTTATGTTACAACGATCAAAATAATATTTCGTTTTTGTATACGCTATCGAACATAATGTTATTTTAAAATCTCAGGGTGTCACATTCTCCCATACCCTTAATAAATTACATACTAATAATTTGATCATTTTCTTGATAAAAATGGGTTTTATATTAGAAAATTAAATGGTTTAAACCCCAAATTTTATAAAGGGTTAATAAAACTTCTTCTTGAAAAGGGGTAAAGAGAAATACGAAGGTCATCTAGATTATAACATAACTAGCCTTCCAATTAGGTAAACATTAGTGGGAGGATGAAATATATAAATTGAGAAAAATTAATGTCTAAATAATAATTTAATGTTAAATAAAACATTTATCACAATAATTTTAATGATAATGAGAAATTTAACCACCACAAAACCATAGATCAATGAGGAATGAAAACGATCAACAATTCATCTAAAATGAGAGTATTAGGGAAAAATATCTAGATAATTATCTTTTATTTTAGTAATTAATTAACTAAATAACTAAAGGAATAAGTAAATATACTTACTTTACAATTCAAATATCATCCTTTAATCAATTTCCACCGTAATATCATATTTTACTCCAAATGATGAGTATTACAAAAGAATTTTTCATTACTAAAACACTAAAATAATCTTTTAAAGGATCACATAATTAATAAATGGATAACAAAATATTCCTAAAATCATTAAACTTTAAATAAAACCAAAAATTTTATGATAAGGTAAAATAATATGAAAAAAGTAAAACCTTTATGTGAAGAAGTAATAAATTATACTCCAAAATTTCCACAATAACAACAATCGGTAAACAAAGATAATTCAAAAAATAAATAACACCACATACCAAATTACTAAAATAAACTCAATATTAAATAATTTTTTCACTTCAATGGTGATCTCATACCTTTCAAATAACATCACCAAAAATTTAATTATGTTCTTCCAAAATAATCTTTCTTGTTAAACCACATGTTAAAACTAAGGGTTAATTATACCTAAACCTAGATAAAAATATCGTGAAATATCATCAATCATCATGATAAGTTATGATATAATCTTATAGTGTATTAAAATTCACCCAAATATCATGAATCATGTATAGATTCTAACCTAAAAGGTAATAATTATCTTTATAATTAATTTCTTTAAAAAATCGCCTTGTCAGTGAATCGATTTTCAACCATCCAAATTATCTATATCCCACTATCCAATATACCATAATTAACATAACATAAAATCATATGTTAACCCAAATGATTAGTTAAACATCAATATATTATTTTTCCAACAACATAGTAAATGTTTCAAATCACCTAAAAATATCATCACATAAAACATCAACGGGGGTATCTATGCCTTTGATCTTATGATAAACCTTAAACATATAAACCCATGATAGTATATTTATATTTTAAGTTATACATATATGAAAACTTATATTCCTCTAAAAATTTAAACAATCCTTATTTCTCAAATAAAAAAAATTTACAATTTAATGTATTCAATAAATCCAAAAATGAAATAAATTTCATCCTAGATGACCTAAATAAATTTATCATAAAATAACTAATATATTTCAAATTCATTAATAATAAGACATTTACTTCATCAATTTCAACCATCTCTTAATCCCAACCAAATATTATTATTTCAATATTAGGAACATATTAAGGGTTATCTTTCTCACAATAATGTGTTTTCCAAAAACATCTCTTTACCACTACATCACTTTTTTAGGTCTTCAATACTAGTCAACATGTGTTTTCAAAAAAATAATTAAAAACTACTGTGAAATGATACTTAGATCTTTCATGATTCTTATATCTAGAATATCATTGATATGTGACTTATAATACATTATTACTTAGATCCTTTCACTTTATTGATTAGAATATCATATGTCCTTCCTTGGTCTGGGAGTTAACACTTGGAATAGAGAAATAGATTGTATAATTACCATATTCCACACACATAAGGAATAGAACTATAAATTTTTCCATAGGAGGAACTTCATTTCCCTATATCGAAATATTCATTTTTATTCAAAAATTACATTCTCTATGTCCTTCTCTTCAAAACATAAAAAAATATTCTCACTCCTCTAATACATTTCCCTGAGTTCATCTTCCAACATGCATGAAGTGTTTGAAGATAAATCTTATACCCTCCATGGTCTTCCTAAAACTCTATTATTCTCTTATTATGTGTGTTAGGAAAATAACCCATTCTGGAATTATTAATTATATAATGAGATATTTGATTAATTATAATCACAAGGTTTCACCTTCCAGTTCCTGATTCATTTGGTTTCTCTTGAAGACAGTCATTTCATTGTCCATTACATTAAAAATTGACATCAATCCTTCTATTTCCAACCATTGACTAAAACAAAAAAGTATTGTTTGATAAAAATTAATCATATTGAGTAATCATGTAATCATAAAAAGTTATACATAGGATGTCTAAATCAAGAAAACTTATTTTCAGTCTATGAAACCTTAGGTTTATCCAAATTCACCCATGATCATCATATATTCAAATTGCTCATAATGGTTCAAAAAAAATTGAATTAACCCAATTATATCCCTTGGGAGTTTTAATTTGAGTGTGTTGTAATAGATCATTCATCATGCACCATAATTATGGTTGATATATACTAGACCAACTATATTTTTGGTTATTACCCCAATATGAATCTATAAAAAAGGAACTTCCACTTATAGTAACCTGACAGAGATATATTTCTAGAAAACAACATAATCTCTTATATTCCAAAAATTTAGGGTGTTAATCTATACTTAGACGTATCCTGAGAGTTTCTGCCAAAGTTTTCTAATCCTTATCTCTAAAAATTAACTAAACCTTTCTTTTGATACCAACTATAGAGAATAAATATTTTCAAGCATAGAAATTACATCATGATAAATGAATATCCAATATATTTTTAAAATACATGCTCAAGAACCATGAAGTTCTAGTGTCTTTAGAGACCAGATACACAATATTCTTATTTCATGAATGATTTTCAGCATCTCCCTCTTAGTACTCTTCTTAGCATATCCTACTTAAAACATTTCTTCATAACAAATTTCCTATCCAATCAATCATAGATCTTAAACATGAGTCCTAGAATGGAAATTTATGATTTCAAAATACATGAATCATAAGAGTGAAAAATCATCATAAATCAATCAAAAACCATAACATCAAATCACAATCATATCATAAAATTGAGGTTCTATAATAGGATTAGAAACAATTTCAAATGTCAACGTTAATTGTTGAGACCGTAAAATCATAATGGATCAAGAATCAACACATGTCTCCCATATCAAAAATAATTAGACATAATCATCTATTTCCATGTAATGACCCTAACATTCATAAATTAAATTCCTTTTTTTAATGAATAAATGCATTATTAAGTAATGTAGCTATATAAAACACATGCACTAATTTGGTTATTTTGGACCCTAATAATTTATATCATGTTGGATTTAAAATACCTTTAAACATAATAACCATTGATAATATGTTATTTTTACCATGGCCACTCATGTTAGTATATATTTAGGATTATAAAAAATCCATTTGATACAGAGAAATGAAGCAATGACCTCGACCAATAGGTTCATACCCTATAAAGTCCATTTATCAGAGCTTTCAAGGGAGATAACATCACTAGGATTTTCCCTTGATCAATCCCGATATGATATTCAATAACTAAATAATGATAAAAAACATTCACATTAGAAGTATGATCTTATCAATATCATGACCCAAACCATTTTTATTGAACCAACCTATAAAAATATCACCATTACACACCTTGTCCTTAGGGCATTCATTGGTGCAATAATGGGATATGTATCTATAACCTAACAGTAGTAATTGGTATTTTTAAAAAAAATAATTATTATATTCATCTTTTATTACTTTAAAATTATTAAATAATAAGTTTCATAAAAATTTGGTTTTGATATGATGAAACAAAAATTATATTTTTGGGAAATATAATGTTTCAAAAAAGACAATCTGTTTTAAGGGATTCAATAATATTTTAAATATATTTTATTTTCATACAAAAAAATAAGGAAATAATATTTATTAGATATAAGTGATAATATAATTTTTACGAATAAAAATATATTTTTTATAAGGGTCAAAAAACTGATATTGTAAAAATCCATTATTTTTCAATAATTATTTACTTTTGATTTAAAAGTGTCAATTATATTATTTAGTAAATAATTAGGTCAAAATAAATTTTATTTATTAAATCATCATGTTAAAATTATCCAACACTAATTTTTTCATAATGTTCTAAGAGAGACGATGTGACGTACCGAACCCAGATACCACTTAGGATGTGCCCCAAGCCCGGTGGGCCACATGGCCTCAAGCGTATCTCCTCGAATACCAGAGGATGATAACACGAAGTGAGGAAATAGGTAATGTCTATGGGGAGAATATTCCTTCATTACCAGAGTGTATCACATTAGATAATTGTAAACATAGGTAAATATCAAAAGAAATAAGTAATCACAATGCATAATGGAAAGAGGGAAGAATAAAAATAACTGAAATAACTGGAATAACATACAATAGCTGATGATGATATATGTCATGTTAGTAAAATCTGGAAAACATGGATAAAAATTAAAATGCATACATGAAAACCCCAATGTATCAAAGTAAATAAATAAACTATCCCAAGCATCTTGAGCTACTGCTCAGTCATCTGCTACCATCTCCAACCTCGTATAGAAAGCAATCGAGTGTTTGAAGCATTACTCTTCCCTTTATCAACACCTTCATACATGAAATCTACCTTGGGAAACAAATATCATGTAGAGAGGGTGTGAGATAAATATTAGTGGTCCAGCACTAATGGTGTCAATAACATCTGTCTCGTTTAATGAAAATGTAATAGTGGGTAGGAATACATATATAATGTAAAATCATAGAACGTAACTAAATTCCAAGTACCTAATTCATCACTTAGCTAGTGTTTAAACATGAAACCAATTAATTAATTAATTAATTAACTACCAATTTGTATTAAAAAGTCACATGAGGCATATCCATCACTGGAATCACGTAATAGTAGTGTAAATAGTTAAGGTTCCAAGATGAAACAAGGAAACCATAATTGATAATTAATATGAAGTGGTTCAATAGTATTCACAAAGGAAACCTAGAACTTAGGGGAAGATGACTCAGTAGTAACTGATTCTATCTAAGTGGGTAAGAGATTAATACATGGAGTATCATCCAAGACATTCCCATAGTAATATTTCTAACTGAGTCCAAGGAATACATCCAAGGTAAAATGGAAGATAAATAATGTCCAGGACCAAGGATGTAACCAAGTCACCTCAAGTCATGATGGATCCCAAGAGTGTATCTGAGGCATCCTTTAATAATAAAGAAGAGATTATATGGTGTCATACCAAGAATACAAAGGTAGAAAAGGATCGAGTTCCTTGGTAGGACTCACCCAAGGCAACCGACATCCTTGGATTGGAATGATATCCTCGAGTACCCCAGGCATTACCTTGGGAATCCAAGAGCTTACACGAGTCAATAATTACAATCAATATGTCAAGGTCCTTGTGCATAATGGTTCACCTAAAATTTAATTCACTATAATTAATTTGTTCATATGATAAATTTTCCATTAATAAATTCACTTGGTTCAAGCCACATTAATTAGTTTGACAAGGCCATGTAGAATGAAACCTTTAAAATAAAATCATGTAGTTCAAGTTAAATTAATAAGTTTTACACTTCCACCTTCCATTAACATGGAAAGGTGTTTCATTGATGTGAAACCAAATATTCCTTTACATTTAAAAAGTCTAAGTCATATACTTTAGTATTCTTTCCATAATATTATTTGAATGAATTACATGCATTTAGGAACTTACCTTAGGTGGGTCAAGGGGAAGTGACAAGATACATGCATTTCAAATTTTCATGATTAAATAGAAAATTAATCTATAGAATCTTACTATAAGTCTCATCATGCTCGAACACACCCAAACGGTGGATCAAAAGTTTCAAAACACTAAAAAACAAAATTAAGGAAAATTACCCAACATGAGGTGTTGTGAGTAATTAATATAACAAACTCCAAATAATCAAATTTATTGAAAGATAATAACCATATGCTTATAATGAATATAATCATGGAATATATATTCAGTAAATGGAACCCAATGAACTCATCATGCCCACACATCAATTCCAAAATTAACAAACATGAGGGATGAGTTATAGACCACCCACCTAGTACTCATATGAATCTCCTCATCCAGTATAAGTATCTAATTTGTCTCAAATTAGAGTATATCTAAAAAATGAATATAGGACTCACACCTTGATATCTAGTTTGAGTGAAATAGAAATGAACTACAACTAAAAAGAACTCAAGTGCTTACTATTGTGCATACAACATGAGAAATAAAAGATTGATAAGACCCTGAATGAAGGATATCTCTCAAGACTGAGTTTTGGCCTTCAAAAACTCTAAAATTGGATAAATGGAGGTTTATCCCACTAGAATTTTGATTAGGGAATAAGGAGTAGGAAAAAATATATCACTAAGGGTAAAATGGTAAAATTACCCAAAATAGCCTATGCACGTTTCACCGCATAGTTTTCCAAACCCTGCACCAATCCTACATGGGTACCTTGTGAAGAGGGGGCACTAACACTTTTAGGCTTCATGGTTTCAGAAACCATGCACCAACTATGGGATATTTATCTTCCCAAAAATTTATACCACCCATATGGTTTAGACTAACCGTGCAACCTACCCACATGATTTACTCTAACCTTGGAGATATGGAAATGTTTCCGAAAACATTGGGTTCTGGGATCTAAATGAGTCCCAAATACCCCTAATACCTTTGTAAACTCATTATTCATCCACTATTGGTCCATAAAAGTGAATTATAACCTAATTTCGAGAATTTATACTTTATTCAAAAATAGAGTTCTTACAATCTTCCCCCATTAAAGTAACTCATCACCGAGTTCACCGTCCAAGAGAGGTTAAATATTGTTTGAGAATAAATCTGGAAACTAAGAATGTGTATCAGCCTCCCACTCCCAAGTCTCATCTTGTACATGGTCATGTTTCTATATCACCCATACAAGAGTGATAAACCATACTCAAAGAGTCTTCGTGCTCTTTTAGATGATACGTATAGTATACTCCTAAACAAAATTAGCATCATGGTCAAATTCCTCAAGATAAAAAGTATGAGCATCGTGATAATAACCAAGATGTGAAATGTGGAAGATTTTTTGAAGAACATGGTACCTATGAGGTAGTAACAACTTATAGGATATCGTCCTGAATATATCCATGATCTCAAATGTACCTACATAATGAGGTGACAACTTATCTTGATTTTTTAACCATATATGACCTATCCCGTGTGATGCCTATAGGAAAACATGATCCTTAAATGTGAACTCTAGATGTCATCAATGGAGATCAACATAAAATTTCTCTCTAGAGTAAGCAGTAGTCATACGCTTCCTGATAAGATGATCCAACTCCAAAGTCTAATGTATGAGATGAGGACCTAGTAGGGCTTCCTTACTAACCTCTATCAAGAGTATGGTTGAACAGCATGTCCTGCCATACAAGTCCTTAAAAGAATTCATCTGAATTGTATCATGAAATATATTATTATAGGAAAACATGACAAGAGGTATATTCTTCTCCTAAGAACCACCGAAATCAAAGACACATGATCAGAGCATGTACTCTATAACTTGTATTGTTTGATTCGATTATCCATCAGTCTGAGGATGAAAAGTGGTTCTTAGAAGAACCTGTGTACCCATATCTCTCTGCAATCCCATTGAGAACCATGACGTTAAATGAGAATCCCTATCTGAAATGATAGTACAAGGGTCTCCTTATAGTTGTATGATCTCACAGACATACAGTCTTCTTAGATCTTCAATTGATAAAGGCTCCCAAATAAGAATGTAGTGGGTTGTTTTATTTAGTCATTCAATAACTACCCATATAGTTTCTATACCAATCAGTTAGATAGGTACTCTGACTACAAAATAAATAGAAATATCTTTGTATTTCCATTTAGAGACTAGAATCCGATGTAACAAGATTGCAGATATATGGTGCTCCACCTTCACCGGAAGAAAGGTGGAACACCTAGTGATAAAGCCTATTATCTGATGTTTCATCCCAGACCATCAATACTGGATTTAAATATCTGTATACATTTTGGAGATGCCTAGATGAATTGCCCACTGAGAAGCATGGGACTCTTGCATCAAATCCTCTCTCATATCTGTAGGAATCCAGACACACCCATGAATATGTAGGATGTCACCTCTATCCACAGACCAATCTGGAGGCGGTTCATCTCCTGATATACTCTCACAGAGAACAAAGCCCTCAGGATTTAAAAATTTTATTTCCTTCACCTTCTCAAGTAAGGAAGAGTTAATTTCCAATGCTGAGATGTAAGATTTCTTGTGGATATAAGGAAACAAAACATGTATCTCAGAAACGAGGGTTATTAACATTCATTCTTCATCAACTTCTAATAAAACATGTTCACGAGTTTTCTGACTCAGCACATCAGTGACTACATTTCCCTTTCCTGACATATATTCAAGATTGAAATCAAATGAATGAAGATATTTGACCCATATTCACTATTTTATATTTAATTCGTGTTGTGAAAATAGATAATTTAGGCCCTTATGGTCCGTGTACACCACAAAGCACTCACCCAATAGATAATTTCTCCAAAAATGTAAGGAATATGCAACTACGTATTGCTCAAGGTCATAGGTTGAGTGATTTATTTCATGAGGCCTCAAATTTAAGGATCTATATGCATCAAATCTATCATACTAAATTAGCACAACTCCTAGTTTGATTTCTTATGCATCATAAAAGATAATATAACCTCTACCTGGCTCTAGAAGAGTCGCAATATGTGTTGATAGAAGCCTTAGTTTTAGCTCCTGAAATGATTTCTCGCACGCTTCTAACTGTAGGAACTTAACACCCTTTTTTGTAAGGCCAATAAGAGGTGAATCATGGTGTCATATGTCCTGTATAAAATGCCTGTAATATCTAGCCTCCCCAAGAAACTCTATATATCTAACATTTTCTTGAATTTATCCCCAAAAACCACTACACTCACCTTATCTAGGTCAATAGAGGCTCCCTATTATGAGATAAAGTGACCCAAGATGTGAACCTTTTCAATCTAAAAGTTTCACTTAGAAATCTTATTTTAAAGATGATGCACTCTTAGTGTACTCAAAAAAATATCAAGATGCTTGGAATAGTCTCTACGAGGGTGAGAATATACCAAGATGTATTCCATAAAGACTATAATAAAAGAATCAAAATATGTGTGGAAAACCCTATTCATAAGAGCTATGAAAATATTGGGAACATTTGAAATAATGAATGACATAACTAGGTACTCATATACCATACCTATTATGGAAAGATATATGAGGTATGTTTGATGGCTAGACTCACACCTGATGATATCCAGATCTCAGGTCGATCTTAGAGAATACCCTAGCTCCTTAGAGCTAGTCAAACGGATTATCTATTCAAGTCTGTGGATTCTGGTTCTTCATATAATATAGTTCAACAGTTTGTAATACATGCACAGAAGAAGGGTCTCATCCTCCTTCTTTGTGAAAAGCATGGGAGATCTCCAAGAGGAAGTGTTAGCCCATATTAAACCTTTGTCCCCTAGATCCTATAACATTATATTGAGCTCCTGGAGCTCAGAAATCTCCGTCATATATAGAGGAATGGACACTAAATCTGCTCTCAGGACATGATTGATCATAAACACTACCTCTATCTTAGGAGGTAAGCCATAAAATTCATTAAGAAGGACATACCTGAAATGATCTACTTCTGGAATGAATTCTTCCTAGTCTAAACCTTTATCATACATTATTATAATGGAAATCTATCCAGTCACCCCACCTAACCCATGATGCTCTAGTCTAGCTCTACTAGCCTAGACTTCCCACTCACACTTTTGTAGATAATTTCTTCCCTTTGGTTATGTAATTGATACCCTTCGACGATAGAAATCTACAACTATATGATACAGAACCAACCAATGCATCCCATGAATGACATAAAATCCCATCATATCGAGGATAAAGATGTCCCATATAATGTAATAACTGCTTAAATCAAGGGGTTAGTCCCTTCACTGGCATACGCCCTCTGACCGTACTCGCAATGGTGTATCTAAGGTCATAACACAACTGTAAAAATATATTTATAGCCTAAAGATTTCCCCAATAGATAAAAAGATAAACATGTAACACCCTGAGATTTTATAATATAGATTTTTTTAATTTTTTTGATTTCATGTCTTGTACACTACACCAAGATTAGCTTGTTCTATATGCAACACTATATTAGCTTGCAGTATACACAACACTATTATTGGCTTGTGTTGAACAAAAATTCATGTTATGGTGATGAAATTCATTTCATAAAACACTTGGTATATATTTTTTCCAATGTATAAATGAACTAAGTTCGATTATGTTATACACAACACCAAAGTAATCATGCACTACATGCAACACTGTCTTGGTTTGCATTACACGCAATAGCGACCTTCCTAGATAGCTTGTGTAGTATGCAATATCGAGTTTCACTAAACAATGATATATTTTTAAAATATTATATAAACTATCCATTATGAATAGTATTATCCATATTTTAAATTTTTTATAACATTTTCATTCAACTTAAACAAGATATGTAAACAAAATCAATTTTATGGATAAAAGTAGTATTTAAAAAAATACAGTTTTACCGCCTTTTAACGGCGCACCCATTTGAAATCTAGTTTTTGAAACTTTTATAAGTTATATTTGACATGATAAAATTCTATTTTGGAAGTGGGACATAAAAATTTACTTTGGATAAATTTTTTATATTTTTATGATAACTTTCATATTTTCATGAATAGTGAAAATACGCTAAAATTTAATTGAAAAAACAATTTCCATCGAAATAATTTTTATGGATAAAATATATTATTGAATGATTTAAAAGTATAAATAGAATATATTTTATATTTTGATATAATTTAATCTATTGTAATTAATTTTATGTTGAATTCATATGTAAAAACATTTCAATCTTTTGCAATGTTTTAAACAAAAACCCATATTTTCGACAACGGGATTAATTTTCAATTAATTACTATGGATTTTGTGTTTTTAATTTGGAAAAAAGATTCCATATTTTTAATCAAAAGGTTAAAATTGTGTAAATAGGTAATTTTTATTTTTTGACATTATGAATAGTATCTTTAGTAATTATTTTATTTACCATTGTTAAAGTGTAAATCTTGTAAATTAGGGTAAAAAATAATATTAAAATAATATTAAACTACCCTAACACATGACCTAATCCTATTTTATGAGATATGATCGACCATGGGAATCCATGGGTCGATTTTGGGACCCCATGGATTCAATTGGATGTGAAAATGACAATTTATAATAATTAATTTAAAGTAGTTATAATTATAACTTAAAAATATATCTTTTACTAAATCGATGTGAATATAAGGTTATATAACTGATATCTGTACTTATAAATAGTAATTAGAAATATAAAACGATTTCCTACATCAGGTTATTTTATTTATAATTTTTATATATTATATAAATAATTTTATTTATGACACAAATATGATGTAGTGATTACCGCATTAATGAAATATTCTAATAAATGAATTTATAAATATTAAAAAAATATAATTTGGTTATTTTGATATCATCCAAGATTTTTTTAGATGAAATTGAAATATTATCTTTGATTTAATTCCTTATTTATTACGTAATTATGTTTTTATGAATTTTGAAAAAGTTAAGTATGAATAGTGTCCAAAATTGACTCAGTTCATTATTTAAATAATAAAGTAGTTTATTAATTGATATTAAATTCCTAAAAATATAATATTAATAAAATTTGTTAATATAAGTCCAAATATGACATAAATAATTTTTTGGGTCTTTTGACATGATATGGTAATTACATTAACCCAAAATGTTTAAATAACATGGTATCACAGTAAGATTAAAAAGGGTAAAAGAAGCATAAAACCAAAAATATAAGGATAAACAAATATTCAAAAATTGTAAAAAAATTATCGTATGAAAGTTATTTGAAACAAAATCATCTTATATTATAATTTAATAAGTTTTGGACCATTTTAGGTCGAAATTGAATTTATAATAAATTAATATTTTGGAACTTTTCTAAAGTGCCCCTCTCCGCTCTTATAAAAGAGCACCTCCAACCTCTCTTCTTCACTCCATTTTGAGCCTTCAAGTTCTTCCAAACCATGCCCATTTCTCTTTTCAACTTCTCTATTTACATTATAGACGTTCCTGTTTTCTCAAAAGTTCAAATCTAGTGCCCTAAGGAGGAATTTAAAGGAGGCATGTCGAGGAAGAGGTAATCTCTTCTACAAATTCTTTCAAATTTATTTCTTATTCTACTTCATATTATTTAGTTATTTCATTATAAAGTAATACCATCAGTATCAATAATATACTGAAATGTTATTATATATATGAAACAACCCTATTTCACCTTATATCCATCCTACTAAAAATGAAATCACCACATGTGAGTACATATGAATTACCATCTCCAAGCCGTGGTGTAATCTGTTTTTCCCCACCACCATACTTAGATGGGTATAATGGTTGAAATAACTACTATATATGATTATTAGAACATGATATTAATTATTATATATTATACACTATCCACATCAATACCATTCAATAATTATTAGAAATATATCATCGCTCGTGCGTACGTACGGCTTACCGTCTCCACGACGCGATGAGATTCACCCTCCATGTTAACCATTCATGAATGATTATAAAGTATATATAATAAATATTCATGAAGTATATGAAATAATAATTCTACTGGATTTATGTATATATATATTTCATTTACTTACTTCCATTCAATTTAATAAGGAAATGAAAACAGCGTTCATGTGTACGTACAGCCTACCATCTCCTTGAATGATGTATTGCATTCCATTTATCAATCTATTATATATATTTATATACTTAATATATATGATTTATAAATAAGTTTTTACATCCTATAATTAAGTAAATCATGATCTATGTAATCATATGTAGAATAACAAGTCCAAACGCATATGATAAATGAAATGATTATTACCCAAAATGTTGCTTTAACATGGAATTGACAAATGAATGGGTAATATATGTTCATAAGTGAATGATATATGATATCATAAATACTAGTATGGTTATGTTACAAGTTAATAATATGTTTAAACCCACTATACAGAAGTTTTATACACATAACGAAAAAATCAAACCTAAGGTAAGGGATAATTTTTCAATCTCATTCTAATATGAGATTGTTTATACGTAAGTTTTTTCTATGAAGATATTCATCATTCAAGTCTGTGTTTTATAAAAATGTTTCAATAAATTGTTAACTACTCTTTTATGTATGTTTAAATTCATTTTTACCCCTTTTTTAATTTTTACTACGTGGTGTGGAAGGAATCTTTCTTTTTTTCCATACGAGGTACTTTTTGACTTTTCTAGTAAAAGTATGAGGAGAATGTTTTTTTAACTTATACGGAATAAAAAGGGCTTTTTACATATTTTTAATGCCTTATTTCCATAAACTTCCTTCACAATATTTCTTATTTATATTCAACTAAATTCGTTTTTTTTAAGTGCACGAAATTTTTAGAAAATAAAAAGTTTTTAAAGAAGAAATGGTATTTTAATTAGGAATTATGTTCAAGTGTCAATACTAGAAATTTAAGCTATAACCACGGACCTATAGCCATGGTTTTATAGGTTTGTGGCTATAGACTGTTTATAGCCACGCTTTAATAAAACATCAGTGTCTAAACTTCTAAACATCGATGTTTCTTTTTTTTCTTTGGATTTCTTTGGCCTCTCCTCTCCTCCTCCCCTGATCCACGACGGCCTCTCCACTCCTCCTCCCCTGATCCGTGACCCTACTCTCCGAACCATCTACATCTCTCACTGCGACGCCCTCCTCCCGACGCTCCCAATCGACGCGGTCTCTCACGCTGCCGTTGACCTCTCCCACCGCGACCCTCCACTCTGAACTGTCGACCTCTCCCACGAACTCTCTCACGCTGTTCATGGTGGCCCTTCAGAAGCAGGAATCCACTGGCGCTTCATCTTGCAATTTCTATGTACTTTCTGAATCTCCCTCCTTCTATTTACATTCCACTATAAACCTCTTATGTTTTGTCGAATGAAGCATCCTTCTCCTGTGGATGGTGTTATTCTTATTTTATTTATATTATGGAATGATAATCACATGGTCCGGATGACTATGGAGAGTTGGGGGGAAGAAGATAGAGAGGATTAGGTTTTTTACTTCCTGTACAGTTGGGAATTTATGATCATCGTTTCAATTTATTTAGTCATTGGTAGTTGCATTTAGTTTTTGTTTGTTCAAAGAAATTTTATCTACTCAGGCTGGTTTTTTTGGATTCATGTGGTAGTAGACTCGATGGCTTGTTTGTAATTTCCTTGTGCCTCTGTCTTTTCCTTATTGATTCATTTCTTGTCAGGTGAAGTTACTTGCTGGAAGCAGTTTGTTAATTTGTATTCGATTTTCCTTTTACATCCCATGCTTATTTCATTTATCACTTTCTTATCTTTTTTCCCACAGAACCTACGCTTTCATGGTGCATTAAATGAAATCCCCATTTGTCTTGTGTTCCAAGTAATTGGGGATGCGGGGTTATATTTATCCTCGTATGATGTTCTCTATTTATTTTCTTAAATGCTACTTTTTGCATTGATAAGCTTGTTAGCATGTCTTGTGGTTCAAATTTGAAGGATTCAAAATTTTAAGTATGTGACTGCTGATTCTTATCATTGAGTTTGAATGTGGTGTTTGCCGGATGAAAACTGAGGGGAGCTTCTTCTATGTCTTTGTTGACTACATTGAAAACCTTTGATTCTATAACGCCATACCGATCTAATTTGAACATGAAGTTGAAAAGTTATCATGGGAGAAACTAAAAACAATACCAATGTGAAGGTTTTTTTCATTACTAATTATATTTTTAAACTCGGATCCATGGTCAGAAATTATTCCCACTCACCAACCTGTCCTATTTTGGTGTTCATCAACTCCAAAAGTGGTGGTCATCTTGGAAGTGAACTCCTTAAAACATATTATGATTTTCTCAATAAGAACCAGGTATTTAGGGTTTTAACCCCTCAAATTTCACTCGTGTATTTTCTCCAATGGTTGGAATTTATATGTTTATGGGATTTTAGGAGGTTTAAAATATCATATGATAGATGAAAAACCAAATTAATTTGTGTTATTCAAATTAGGTGAGTTCGGGTGTTATGGTGGTATTTGGAGTATGATGGATATGTATTGGGTATGGTTTGGATTTGACTTTGGGGGTTTGGGTTGGTGGAAATCCCTCAAGGTGGTGGATCTTGTTAGGGTTTTTCTTGAGTTTTTGGTGTAAAACTATCGATATAGTGAATTTCGGTGATTTCTGGGTGATTTGATTGTGTATTTTTATTAAGAAGTTGCTTGTTACATCAGTTAAGGGGGGTGGAGGGTTTCTTATTATCAAGGGTGAATGTGCGGGGTTTGGTTGTTATGTGTGGTGTGTAGGAGAGTAACCCTTAGATTGTTATGATAAACCTTAGGGTTTGGTGTTTTGGAAATGATATTTTTTTATGAAGTAAGGATTAAAGGTAGTTTCATGATTTTGTGGTAATAATGCATGGTTAGGATTGGGGTGAGATGGGTTTCTAATTAGTAATTTTGTTATTACAAGATGATGTTGAGTAAAAATTCATCAACAGAGCATCTAATTAGGATGGAATTGTGTTCTCATGGGAAATATGCTCAAGTGGTTGTTTCCCTCATATTATGTTTCAACTACTTTGATCCATTGACCAGGGACTTCGAAAAGGAAAAGTAATGGTTTTCTAAGTTATCCATGTGTTCTAGGAGTAGTAGTATCTAATCTTCAGTAGTGACATGAGATCGTAGGATGTTTATAATATGTTGAAGAAAGTTTAGTTCCTATTTGAAAGGATTGGAACTCAAGAGGATATATGGGTGAAACTAGAAGTTTCTAAATTCAAAGGAGATGAATAATAATGGATAAATACATTTGATCATAAAAGAAGGAATGAGGAAGTTTTATGGATCGAGTTTTATTCCCTCTTCTATGAGAGGCTATGGCAGATTTACAGAATAAGATCATGTTTCGGGGATTCATGGAGCTATATCATAATGGGAATCAGCAATGGAGTATACCACTAAATTTGAAAGTTTATTCATTTCATGCCATCCTTCAAATGAAATTTATTCATAAAGGAATTCTAGTTTTTAAATGGCCTTATGCACTCATTATGGGCATGAGTAGCTTCCTTTTATCTGGACACCTACTAGGAGATATTCAGGAAATACTGATCTATCTATGTAGATACATCCATTACATAGGAAGGTGCATGGAGAAGAATGGAAACCAGGTAGGAATGAATGTTGGTTGGCGGGCCTCAGTAGGGTGATAGAGTAAATTAAATGAGTAATATCTCAGCTCAATATTAAAAAAATAAATGAACCCTGGTCTATTTCTCATGTATCAATAATGTGCATGCATCCCCTTAGTATTGGGATGAGAAAAATAGGTTTCATGTATATGTCGACATGTGGGTTTCTATATTATTTTATTGGGATAATCCATCCTAGGTGAAGTGACTTTTAGTACCATACTTAATGAGGTATTCCTAAAGTTATTATTTTTTTCTATAATTTGGATTTCTTTGTCTAATATCTTTTAATGTATTATTTTTTTGGATATAATGTGTGTTTGAAAGATGATAGATTTTAAATGAAGAATTTTTTTTTGAGATTATTCAGCTAGGATCTTCTGTAGTGATTATAATTTGATATGAGGCACTAGACATGTGTATGTATGATTGATGATGGTATCAATAATACTATAGTGGAGAGATTCATACTTGTCCTTTTTGAGTGAAATCCATATCAAGGGATGGTGATCATTATCAATGTTGTGAAATGTATGAACTTAGACAGTAAATGGATGAATTTAGTGTCTGGAGATGGATGCTGGATGAACCATATTTGGTTCCAAGACCACACCAAAATTAATGATTTACCTATAGGGGTTGGTATAGTCAGTGTGTTCAGTTAATTATGAGGAGTTTATATTGGTAAATATGCTATTTAGAGCTTTTGTATTTCTAAGATGTCATTCAGATCAATGTGTTGGGTTAAGTATCAATATTTGATATTGTAGTGGGCTAGTGCTTGACAATTCTAGTGTGGAGTTTGAAAGGGAGCCTAAAAAGGGTACTCTAAAGGCTATTGAAAGTGTGTGTGGAAGGGAAACCAAGTATTCCATATTGTTAAGAATTTATTACATAGATTCCATAACAATAATAATTGTTTAAAGATAAAAGGAAAGAACCAATTATCGCATGTTCGAAAATAGTTTCTACAAAGAAGGAATATACAATCAAGAAGAAGGAAGATCATGCACCAAAATATTGTCTAATCATATTAGCAATCTGGTTTGAAAAATCCAAGTGGATTGAGTAAGAATAGAATACGGAAAATTCTCTAATTTATAAAATTGATAAACCTATATAAACTAAGAATAAAGGTGAATTCTAGAAGAAGAACATGCTAAAAACAAGGTTTCAATCTAGAAAATTAAGAAGGATATATGCATGAAGAGTTTTAGGTATTTTATATATTCAAGGAATGGATTTTCTAGGTTAAGAACAATGTCTAATCCCTATTTCTCGCTTTTAAGTGATGATAGAGGTTTACTTTATTCTCATATTTTGGTGATTTTTGATTTTTGAATAGGCAATTGAAGGTGATGTTTGAAAAATAAAGAGCTTTATTAATGATCATGTTATTTAGTATTGGGATGTACATATCAATTTGAATATTATTTGTTCATTGTTGGTTATGGATTCATGTATCATTTATCATGTACAGTTGACACACTGATCACATATATATAAGAAGTTATTATATCTCATTTCTTTTCCCACTATTTTCTTATAGGTGGTTTCTTATGATAAGACCAGTTCTATCCACCACCATCGAAGACAATGAGTTCAATATTTGGGTAAGGTTTATTCCGTTTTTATTCTTTGGTCCAATTTTAGTTAGGGATTTTTTGATTTTTGGGTTCCTTATATTTTTGTTGTGTGTTTTGGATTTCGTTGAGGTGGATTCGAGTCGCTGTTGAAAAAGTCTTACATGTGTATGCATAGGTAGGCATATGCATATATAAGTTCCCCCTTTATATATATTCACTCATGGCAGTATGAATATATATATTGGGGCTAGGTGTGCTTATATATAGATATGAAAAATGCATACGCGTGTAAGTGTAAAGGGATATATGCAAGTATAAACATATATCTAAGGACCCCCTTATACATATTTGGCCATGAAAATATGTACATAGGGGCTAGGTGTCCTTATATATATGTTAAGTTGCATATGTGTGCAAGCGGAAAAAAGGAAGATTTGAGTTGTCTTCGTCAAAAGAAAACGCGCCTTGAGGTTGAGGTAGGGTCCCTCTTTAGCCTATTTAATTCAAGATTGTTTTAAATTGCATTTAGTTTCCTTATTAATTCTGCATGTTTATATTAAATTGCAATTATTGAATAAGTGTTAGTTAGGATAATTGTTTCGTTTGATAAATAAATTATGGTTTTGTAATAAAACCCCTCCAACGGAGGTGCGATGTCTACGAAAACTCACAATGGTATACATTGCTTAACATTATTGCATTGATGTTTTCCTTATACTTGATGTCATTGTTAGTAATAAAGCACACATCGTACTTGACCCTTTTTATATCCATGTAGGGGGTTTTCCCTATTTTTATTAAAATGGTTGT
This sequence comes from Viscum album, assembly GCA_963277665.1. NCBI lineage: Eukaryota > Viridiplantae > Streptophyta > Magnoliopsida > Santalales > Viscaceae > Viscum > Viscum album. Next base: position 1,861,780,100 of record OY728123.1, on the reverse strand, counting down.
TTTAACCAAGACACTCTTTAAGTGATGTTAGACTTTTAAGATGGGTCCCATGTTGTGTGACCATGTCACATGGTATGTGATATTTAAATCCAAACAAAAGCCCAGTTCCACAGCCCAGGGGTCCCACAGTACCAGTAATGTCATAATACATGTTATGTAACCTGTGATTTTTCTGATCCCATGGGGTATTCCTACACATTTATAGATCTCCAAACCTCATAGAATTAGGTATATCAGGGGTTATCCAATCCTCTAGTCATCACCGATTAGCATTCATTTCTTTAAATCTTCTGAGAAAACATCCTCTCATGCCATCCATATCATCGTATTTAAACCTAAGTGGAACAAATACTCCAATTCCATTCTAATCCACCTCCAAAATCCATGATAAAAATGACATAAATTTCCCTTATGGAAAACAAGGTCAAGGAAGGTACTGATTACCCAGTGGAAAACTACCAACCGACCAATGGCCACTAATTTTTTGGTTCCAACTATCAACCATCCAGTAGTTAGTATAGAGCCAACCCTCCGCCACTATCACTATTAATATGTTCATGGTGCTTTATAATAGCTAACTGGTGGCCCCATCTACGGCTTTTTAGGAACACCACATACTTCTTCCCCCCATTACTAAATCCATCCACCTGAAACATAAAATTTCAACTAACCCAAAAAAGAAATCCATAGTCATTACAAAATATCCAATATACAACTTCTCATCCATGAGAAACATTACCAAGCATCACTGGTGACTTGAGGTTTTAGGGGTTTGGAGCTGCCTTCAGGCCTACTCCTTCCCTTCATAGTTTCCCATCCTTCACCTTATCTATTATTCGTTACCTTGAAGTCGCATTTAATTCTATGTCTTTTTTCCTAGGGTTCAACATGCATCAATTTGGAAATCACTTCTTTCAAGATTGATCACTAGTATTCAGGTTAACCAGAATGTTTCAATATTTTTCAAATGTTTTTCAGCAGTCAAACATTATTCCCTCAAATTTGATAATTCTTTACTTCCCCAATAGAATAATTGATCCACTATAGGTGTACTGAACTGAGTTCTCATTGATTTTTCCTCAGGTTGCATGAAGTGGTGGATATGGCTTTGTCTTTTTCCAAATATTCATGTTCTTTCAACTATTAACCATGTTTTCTCTACCAGTGGAACCTAATTGTTCACTCTAGGAGAGACTCTCGGGCCAACACGTCGCGGTCACGCCGCGGTCAAGCAGCAGTCAGGCCGTGGTCAGGCCGCGGTCAGGCTGTGGTTAGGCCGCGGTCATGCCATGGTCACGCCGTGATTTGGCCCCGCTCCGGCCATATCCATCCCACACCAGCCCCCTTCTACCTTCATTTCAGCCCGCTGCCACCAGCATTCCAGCCCGCAACAACCCCCCCCCCCCCCCCCTGCCACCTTCGAATCTGCCTGCACCATCTCCCCAACACGTGCAACAAGCCCCCTTCCACCATCATTCCAGCCTCCTCCCGCTCCCTTCGCTCCTGGCCGGAAGATGCTTCCCTACGGATGTCGCTGGACCAGGCCAACATCCTGCGGTCACGCCGAGGTCACGCCGCGGTCACTCCATGTTAATGCTGTGATTTGGCCCTCCTCCAGCCACATCCAGCCCACACCATCCCCCTTCCACCTTCATTTCAGCCTGCTGCCACCAGCATTCCAGCCTGCAACAGCCCCCCTGCCACCTTTGAATCAGCCCGCACCATCCCCCCAGCACTTGCAACCAGCCCCCTTCCACCAGCATTCTAGCCTCCTTTGACTCCCTTCGCTCTTGGTCGGAAGATGTTGCCCCGCCAGTGTCCCTGGACTGGGCCAACACGCAGCGGTCATGCCGCGGTCACACTGTAGTCACGCCGCAATCACGCCGCGTTTATGCCGTGATTTGGCCCTGCTCCAGCCACATCCAGTCCACACCAGCCCCCTTCCACCATCATTTCATCCTGCAATAGCCCCCTAGAATGAAGATGGTAGCCTCACAATAATCCATGGGTAACAATATTCTTAGGATGAATTGGTTTTGGTACTGAAGGTTGAGGATATTTTTATCCATCTTTATATTTATGAGTCTCTTAAGGTTATTTTTGTAACCATCTAACTAGAGGGTCCGAGTTATAAGTGGTGGAAGTCTATTATTCAAACTAAGCCAGACAAAGACTATTCTTGGAAAAGTTTCAAGGCATTGTCCATTTAGCATTATTTCATAATGAAGTGAAGGTACTGATGGATATAGAATTTTTTAGAAGGGGCTGTCCAGGTGGTGTGTCCAAGGGTTGTCCAGGGGGGTGTCGGGGGATCTGCAGGGCAGGGGGAGGGTGCAGGTGGGGTTTCCAGGAGGGTCTATTTAGGGGGGGTGTATAAGGGTTGTCCGGGGGGGTCTGCAGGGCAGGGTGAAGGTGGGGTGTCCAAGTGCTATCTGGGGTGCCGAGGGATCTGCAAGGCAGGGGTAGGGTGCAAGGTGGGGTGTCCAAGGGTTGTCCGAAGGTGCATTTACCCATCTTTTTTTGATGAAGAGGAATGGTGCACTGTATGGTGAAGAAGGTTAGTGTAGGAAAAATTATTAAGATTATTTTGTAGTTTTTTCTTCAAATCCTCATTTTCCAAAAAAATCCATTCTATATTGTGTATTTTATAATGGTATTTACCCACATGTAATATAGATTGAGTCTTTTCAAAATTGGCCTCTTCTCCTCTAAGTTCAGAATCTATTGGCTTTGTGCTCACTGAATGGAACAGTGAGGAATACAATTATTTAATGGTTGGATTTTCGTGTGGTTATTTATTCTTGGGAGTAATTCAGCTTGTCTTGGTCTTTTTCCTATTGTTCATGTGAAAACTATTTATTCCAACTCTTTCAGTGGAAACTCATTGTTTACATGGGTTGCAGATTCTCTTAGGCTACGGTGTGGTTCCTTCTCCTAGGCCTCCCCTTGCCCTTTCATAACCTGGATTTCCATCATTTTATCAGTGATGTGGTTGGATATATTTTTTTGGACAAGCACATTTATTAGCTTCTTGATGATTCCTCTTCCCAGATCTGTGTGGATATGGATCTCTCTAACCCTTCCTTACTTGCATCCTCCTCATGGAAGGGACTTTATCCTTGTGGAAAAAGCTCTTCCATCAATTCCTAATTCATTTCATCTCCCACTTCCTATTGCAAGGACACATAGCATATCTGTGAAAACACTTTCATGTTGGTCCTTAGGCCCCCACAGTGGTGTTTATCCTCTTCATATCCCTTCAATACAGCCTAAAGTTTCCATGGATCCTCGTGACAAGGGTGTGTCTTCGTTTTCCTCCACTTCTAATTCACCTCCTGTTGTTTCCCCAGTGGTCCTTCATCTTCCTACAGTGCCTCCCCTAGTTCCTATTATTCTGCTTCCCCCACCTTATATACCTGGTCCAAGGGATCTTCCCACTCTTCTGGATATGTGGCCTTCGGAGCCGCCACTACCCCTCCTCCTCAGCTATGTCCCACCCTCTGATTCTACATCATACAATTCTTTTGTGGTTTTCAGGCCTCATGTGAATGTTTATCCAAGAAACTTCCTTCCACCTAGTGGAAAGCTTCATTTTCACGAGGGCATATAGGTTCTCATCTCCCTGCCTCCCCCCCCCCATTCAGGTGATTGATACGGGTTCCTAAAGTTTCTCCCCCTTATATCTAAATTTTTTTCACTTTATTTATTACTCCTCCAAATTATCTAGAATGGGAAATAGATATCTCTATATTCATGCATCTCCCCCACGTGAGGGATGTATACCAAATCTTAGTCCAGGATCCTTCATATTCCAAATCCTGCAGTAGAGTTTCCTCTTTGCCATCACCCCCACCCTTCATTAATGACATCCCTCTTACATTGGAATTCCTAGGGCCTCATCACCTAGGATAATAATATCATCCTTGTTCATGAACTTGATCATCTCATCCATTCATTACATTTCTACCTTGATCCTATACAAACCTCATCTCACATTGTGGGGTTTGATCATAGGATCAGGGTGCACAGCATCATGCATGCTGACCCCAACAACATTCATATTTGGATGTTCAGTCATTATATCATTTCTATAGACCTTTTGTGTTCTAATGATCAATTAATCACCTTAATTATTTATGTCGATAACCAAAAACTCTTTGTAAATTTTTTCTATGAAAAATGTGAGATGATTTCTAGAGAAACCCTTTGGTGATACATTCATTCCATTGATCATAGAGAAATTCCATGGATCATTGGAGGCGGGTTCAATGTTATAGTTAGTCCATATGAAAAGAAAGATGGTAGAGTTTTACCAGGGAGGGAAAGTGATGAATTTGCTTCATTACTCTCTCAAAAGGGTTAAATTGACATTGGTTATTCTCGAGACCAATTCACATGGTTTAACAACCAAAGGGGGGAACCCCATGCATGGAGTAGGTTTGACTGTTACCTAGAAAAATTGAATTCCATTTATTTCATACTAAGTGTTAATTTTTTCACCTTTATTGTGATCTTTCAGACCATTCACTGATTCTTGTGACCCTTTGTTAGGATGATAATAGAGGTGATCGCTTCATCATTTCTCATATATAGATCTCTGACCCATGTTTTCTCAACATGGTTTCTAAGTCCTAGTCCATGCTAGTTCATGATAACCTATGGATTGGTCTTCATAACTGGGTGAGGGAACATTAACATGATCTTCAAGAATGTCTAAATAACCTACTTCTGTGACGTCAAGACACGGATAACTTTTGTGCAGATGTTATCTTTTTAGAATCACAACTGATTTCCTATTGTGATAATGACATGTTTAATCATTTGATCTCAATGAATAATGATTTGGTGGTCTACCTTCTGGAAAAGGAATTTCTTTCTCGGGAATGGGATTTAATTAAATGGATTCTGGAGAAGGAAAAACTCTATAATTTTTTCATGCATGCATTAAAGAGAGACACCACCATACTAGGACTAACATAATCCAAAAATATGGATCCTTAATGGCTAATCAAAATTATGTTTGAGGCCTTGATGTTACCAACTTACATTATATTTTGGATGACCCAAACACTTGCATTCTTGAGGGTTACCCAAGGAGCCATTCTAATCTCTTTGATGCCGTCCCTACTTTTTCAGAGTATACTAATAGGGTGGTGTTCCCGATCCGGTTGTGCCGAATGCTTGTGGCATGCAACTGTCGCGGGTCGGGCACTGTAGTAGAGCTGACCAACCGACACTGACAAGCACTGTAGAAGAGCTGACTGACCAACACCGACAAGCACTGTAGGGGGGTGTGTAGTGAGGAGGGGGGTGGGGTGCAAGGTGCAGGGGGGTGGGGCAGGGGAGGTGTGCGGGAGCAGGGGGTGGGGGTGCTGGTGTAGGGTGGGGGAGCTATGGGTGGGGGGAGGGGGAGTTGGTAGTGTCCTCTCAATAGCCAGCATGGTTCACCGTGCTCGCTTTTTGTTTATGCAGTGGAAAGGCTTATAGCCACAGTTTGAAACCCTGGGTACAGCCCTATAGCCACGGTTTGAACCGTGGCTATAGAGCTTTATCCACCGTTCATAGTATCGTGGCCTTTATTGGCGTGGCTATAGGGTTGACCTTATAGCCACGGTTTAGAAACCATGGCTATAGGGATATAGCTACGGTTGGAGCTGTGGCTTTAGGGATATAGCCACGGTTCGAACCGTGGCTATTTGTATATAGCCACGGTTTGAAACCGTGGCTATAGGGTCTGACCTATAGCCACGCCAATACCAGCCACGGTTCGTGAAAATGTGGCTATAACCTATAGCCACGGTTTTTGAGCCTATAGCCACAGTTTATAACCGTGGCTATAGCCTGAATTTCTAGTAGTGTGTCTTATAAAATTATTTTTCAACTAAAATAAACATAAGGTTGTGTTTCTATCCCTTTTATTACTTTGATTTGATGAAATTATGATGGAATTATTTTTATGAAACCCATTTATCTTATATTATGCTAAAAGTTACTTTTATTATTACTCCTTGGAAGAGGGAAACATAAAACAAGGAGCAGCCCTTCAAGGAGGGAGAAAGTAATGAAGTCCAAGGGTATCCCCTTGCACCACGGTAAAACAATAAAGGGGAAGAGAGTTCAGACTATCATATATCAAAAGTGACTCCTCCTGTCTGCCCAAGCGAGCAACAGCATCTGCCGCAAAGTTGGAATCCCTCCAACTATGATGAATAATCCTTCCATGATTGGTCTCCTCCTTGCACCTTCGAATGAGATATATCAAATCCCAAGGTGTGTCATGGATTCCCTGTAACATCTTCACTAGAGCCTCAGAATCTGACTCCACCTCTGTCACCTGCAACCCTCTCCGCCAAAAAACCATCAAGCCAGAAAGAAGAGCCCAAACCTCCACACCCAAAGAATTCCCTGGGCCATAAAAGGTACTAAAATCAAGAAGAACAGATCCCCAATAGTCCCGAAGCAGGCCACCTCCCCTCACGACTCCCCCCATAAAGGATCCATCAATGTTCAGCTTCAGACCCTGGCTCAGAGGGTGCCACCTCACCAAACATCCCCTCCCACTATGCTAAATGTAGGGGCAGTCAAATATATTGCACACTGCCACTGATGAGGGCCCCCCTTTGACAAGAGAAGCCAGTTCCACAATGAGAGACTTAAGCTGAAACTGAATAGAAATCAATGACCTTTTGGTTCCCAGCCTAACCTGATTCCTCACCTCCCATATTACCAAACAAATAGAAACCAAAATGATGGTTCTTACAGACTGCTCCATTTCTCTATTTTCAGTACCTGGCAACCAGACAGACATAAAATCCTGGATGGACCGAGACTCACCACCAGGAAATGGGGGATGGGTGAAGAGAGACCAAAGATAGGAGGCCCATTTCCCTTGGAAAAAAAATTGGGTCGTCATTTCTGATTTTGGTTGCTCACAAAAATAACATCATGACACCATGCATACCCCTCTTTTCTGTATATTATCCTCCGTCGATATTGCTCTATTTTGAATCCTCCACACCAGGAAGTTCATTCTCATCAGTATCTCCTTGCACCAAATAGTCGGTCTCCATTCCCCCATAGGAAGATCTCTCTGGAGGATTTTCTTGTAGTCACCGATGTTATACCTCCCAGAGCTTGCTTCCGTGAAACAACACAAGTCTGGATTATCACTCATCATGATGATTTCAAACAGTTTTAACTGGTTGGGATTAAGAGTTGCCTGGATAAAATCGTACCTGACACTTGCTTCCCTAAAAGAGATCCTCGGCGAAGGGAAACCAGAGAAGGACAGCCTTTCACCAGCCCAGTTGTCCTCCCAGTAATTGATTTCCCCCCAGCCAACAATCCACCTGACATAGCAAGACAATCTCTCAATATAAGCAAACATGCACTTAGCTAAACAAGTCGCGCCTTGCATGTTAAACTCCCCTGCAATCCATACCGAATTCTGAAAAACCTCGCCCAGAGGGTCTCCCCCACAATGACTTCCTAGGTTAACCATGCTTGCTATCCCAATATGGTATCCTGGATGTCACGGAGACCAACTCCTCCTTCTTCCACTGGATGGGCCAGCCGCTTCCAAGATGCCCAGTGGCATTGTCCTTCCATTTTAGTGTCCCAAAGGAAAGTAGTAAGAATACATTGAATTTTCTCCACCGTACCTTTCAATGGTTTGACAATAGAGAATATGTGCATAGGAATGGACAAAAGAATGCTATTAATGAGCATAACCCGTCCTCCAAACGACAGCATCCTATTCTTCCAATTGAAAATTCTACCCCAAAGCCGATCGAGGATCTCATTGAAATGGACTTTCTTGATTCGAACACAAGAAAGCAGTACCCCAAGGTACAAAATAGGATGTTTTTTCTGCTTTCACCCCAGAATCCCCTGTATAACCTTACATCTCCTTCCAGGGAACTTATCCGAGATAAACACATGACTCTTCAAAGGGTTGAGAGACTGTCCACTAAACCTGTTATACCTGGCCATGATGTCTTTGAGGTGCTTCAAGGATCTACTACATCCATTCATAAAGAGCAGAATATCATCCACAAACATCAAGTGTGAGATGTGTCATGCATTCCTTCTTCTATAGAAAGGTTTCAACTTTCCCTCCGCTAAGTCTCTAACCATGTTCCTGGAAAATGCATCCTGAGTAAGGACAAAAATAGTTGGGGATAGGGGGTCGCCCTGTCAAACACCTCAGACGGTTTTAAAAAAACCAAAACACTTTCCCATCATGGATACCGAGAGCCAGGGCGAGGAGTAGCACCTGAAATAGATGTCACAAAACCATTCCTGAAAACTGAACCCCTTCATGAGACGAATGATAAAAATCCATTCTATTCTATCATAATCTTTGTTCATGTCAACTTGGAAAATGATATTGGATCCCATGGTACGTTTGTTGAGGTCATGCACCAGCTCAATAGCTATGCCGACTGCCCCTTGGATGCTTAGACCCTATATAAATCCATGTTGCTCTGCTGAGATCATCTTGGGAATAATTCTGGACAGTCTCCTATTGATAATTGTGGCAAAAATCTTATACGAAATGTTGCAGAGACAAATGGGACGGAAATGATTAAGAAGGCTAGGGTCCTTGATCTTAGGAACAAGCACCACCCGTGATGAGGATACACCCTTTATCAGCGACCTGCCACCAAAAAAATCTTGTATCACTTGCACAACCTGTGGTCCCACGACATCCCATGCCGCGCTGAAAAAGGAGGCCGGAAAACCATCCGGGCCAGGGGCGCTCTCCTGTGGCATACTCCTCAGTGCTTCCCTGATCTCATTATCTAGTGGAATAGAGGAAAGGCAAGCATTATCCGCTTCATTCACCAGTGGAGGAAGGCAGTTTAAGAATTCAGGATAATCCAACACATCCCTCTCAAAACATGGATTGTTCCTCCCATCCAGAAGACCCGCAAAGTGCTCCAACACCATATTCCCAACAGTATTCACATCTGACTTGTAGGACCCGTCCTCCAGTTTTAGGTTGACCTTCATGCTTATCTTCTCCTTAATGTAGTCCTGAAAGAAGGAATTGTTTTGATCTCCCTCTCTTAACCAACGTACCTGAGACCTCTGTTTATAAACTCTCTCCATATCTAAGAGTTTTTCAGCAAGGATAACCTTCTTGTCACATAAAATAATAAAATTGTTCTCATCCCAAGAGGTCTGGAGTGATTCTTCTAGTCTTCCCACCTCGACCTGTAAACTCGCCACCCCATTGTAAATATCTGGTTGATTGGTTAGCAAACCTCTAATATCCTATTTTAGGCATTTGAGATGATTCACAAGCCCTCCCCATGACCGTTCTCCTTCCTCCTTCAGCCATGAAACTTTCATCATTTTCATGAACACAGGATCACGATGCCATTCACTGGAGTAATGGAAGGACCTTCCTAGCACCGCTTCACATTGAACTTCAATCAGGAGAAGAGCATGATCCGAGAGTATACATGTGAGATGCATGACTGATGTTCTTGAGAAAAGATCCAAACCTTGCATATTTGTGAGACATCTGTCCAGCCTGCTCCAGATGTGGTTAGACCCTTTACGGTTGTTGCACCATGTATATTTAGAACCCATGAAGCCCAAATCCAACAGGCCTATGTGTGTCATGCACTCCTGAAACTCCAGTATACTCTCCCGGTTCCACCCAGATCCTCCTCTTTTCTCAGATAAATCTGCAATGGTGTTGAAATCCCCTCCCACAAACCACAGCATAGAACCTATTTTCATTACCTCCAAGTGGCTCCATAATTCCCTTCTTTCATTAAACATAGTACTCGCATAGAAAAATGAGAAAAGAATGGTAAAACTGCCCACATCAATCCTTGTATCAATGCACTAAGGCATTATATTCCTGATTTCCACCGAAATGTTGCTTCTCCATCCGATCCAAATCTGCGAATTGATAGAACCTCCATGAAATGAATTCGTAAATCCTATCCTCTTAGAAAACCCCTCTAACTTTCATGGATCTGGCTTCGGTTCCAAAATCACTACCATAAAAACCCTAGACTTCCAACCTTCATAAGCCAAGTAAGCATGCTTGGCTTGAGCTCCAAGACCGCATGCATTCTAGATGATGAGAGAATACATTACAATGAGCCCTTACATGCCTTCCGTAATGGAAAGGAAGGTAAAAGGGGCGGTACAAACATTCCTTTTTCTTTGGCCTTGGAACGGGTAATTGGTCCAGAAAATCCATCTTCACCATTGCTCTGTTTTAGTGATAAAATAACCTTCTTAAAAGGGCTAACCACATCCTCCAAATGAAGCATCCTTCCTGATGGAAGATAATCCGAGTCGCCTGCCCCAAAATCTCCTTGAGCTAATGAGAACATAAGTCATCGTTGAGGTGAAAGGCGGGCGACCATCAATTCATTTTCAATACCTCTCGACGTTCCATTCTTCTCCCTCACTCCATGTGACGGTAAAGTCAGGTTACTCACCAGGAACGTTTGAATCATCTCTGGTGACAGATGGGTGGAGATACAGAAAGGAGAGGATGGGAGAGGAAAAGATCTAAATGGGCTCCCTAACGAAAAATCCAAGCAGACCTCCATATCCTGCTGAGAAAGTATCCCCACGCTGCATGAGGGAGATAGCTTCTGGACTGCCGGTCCAGGTGACCAGAAAATGAGATCCAAAAGATCCGAGGAAGAGGCTGACCGCATACTGAGCAAGTTAGTTTCTTTTTCCCCATCCGTTGTCTCCACCGCACGAGGGCCGTCAGAAGAATTTGAATTTGAAAAAGTTCAGGGTGTAACATTAACATCACCGTCACTTTATTATCCGAAGCGGGTGGATCCTGACCCAACTCAGCAAACGGGCCCCGTCGAGAAGTCTCCACAACTTCCTGCCGTCTTCGTCAAGACTTCATCATGTAGCCATGCAAACCACAGCCAACGCAAAACCGTGAACCCTGTTGATAGAAGATCCTCTGCCTCCAAGAAAATCCATCATTGGACTCAATCAAAACCATTGAAGGTCACTTCACTGCTAAATCCATCTCAACACAAATGCAGGGGTTAGCAGCCGCCTGAACACTCCTGGTATTGTCATCATCACACAGAAAGGATCCAAGGGAGTTTCCCACTTCCTTCAGCAATGTTGGGTTATGCAAAGGAAGAGGTAAGCCTGGGAGGGATAACCACATAGCATCCGAAGAAGTCTCCCACGCATAATCACAGTCACAGGACCACCTCATTATAGATAAGCGCTAAGAACCACAGATTATGGACCCCCTCGTCCACGCCTTAACGATGTCTTACCTGGAAGAAAGATGAATGCAAAAAAGAAACCCTCGAGAACTCTGATACCGCCGCCAGACAGGACAGCCCCCATGATTCCACAAAGTTTCGGAAATAACTCAAATAGGGTTTATTGCGTCCAAAACGTGCCACTAGAGAGAGATCGTGAAAAGATGCTGCCTCCCGTAGCTCCTAAGCTGAAAAACTCACCACAGTGACCCCCTCCACCTGCCGAGAGGGACGACCCGCCACTTCAACCAGTGGGATCTCAAGAAAGTCTCAGATACCACTGAAGAAAGGCCTCCATCGCATCCCTTGTAATCCACACCACATAGAACATCCTTGAAAGTGTCCCTTGGGGGAGCCCAAACCCCAGCCCTTGCCTCACCGTCTTCTGAAACTGTACTGGTTGCCAGCGCTGAAGAACCACCCACAGGATCACTCATCGCCACTGTAGAACCACCCTCCATCCTCTTGATATGATGAGTTTGGAATCCTCAAAACTCTTTATATTATATGAATTATTATTATGGCATGATGTTTAAGAATCCCATTTTATTACACGGGTTATGCTATGATGTACGATTTATATTTTTGTGGTACACATAAGAATGGTTTCATTATTGGATGAGTGGGACCTATATTTCCCTCTAATGAATTGGATAAATATTTGTATATCATGAGATAGACGTGGCTAGAATGACAGGTAAATTTAGTTTAGTAATACAGGGCTAGAACGCAAGTAAACCCGGTTTAGTAATGGACTTCGTCCACTATGAGGGTCTTGGCAGCAATGCCTTGGATACTATGAAAATCAAAATATGTTATTATTAGTTTGAAATAATTACCTATTTTATTCAAATGTTATTCTATCATGGTTAATGTTCCTTTAGGATCTATTCCTTACGTATTGCCAAGATTTATTACATGACTCAAGATTTTGATATTTAAACTTTATCTTCATGTTTTTACATTCAAATATATAAGGTATGTTTTATTTTCTCCATGTTCTCCCTTACTGATCATTTGAGCTCCCCCATTTTGTATTTTATTTTCCCCAAGATATAAAGAAAGTTTTTAGGTTTGAAAAAAAAGGGGAAGATCTTTATGGGAGATGTTGAAGATCTTTCAACATGATTATAATAATATTTTTCGAGTATCCAAACTCACTAAACTAATACCGTCTTTGGGTGATTTTTTGTGTCAGGTATTATGTATTCCAAAAAAGAAATTTAATTTCCATGTATGTCAATCATGGGTCTCTATAGTTGGTATCCGAGTGAAGGATTAGTTAATCATTGTAAATTAGGATGTGAGAACTTTAGTGAGATACCTAGATATATTTCTAAGGGGATCCCTAGAGATATTTCTAAGGTATGTCTAGGGATATCCCTAAGGATAAGTATAGGTATAGGTTACAGTCCTAGAATTATGATAACATTCATGAATAACCTTATATTAAACCTAAGATGTTAGATATTGAAATTACACCCCTTAATTTTTTTTCATAGAATGATTTTTTCCTCTCACACTATTCTTTTTTTGTTTAATTAAATGGAGGGAAAGATAAGAAATTGGGTAAACATTGAATCTGATGAACAAATTGGTGACTATGAGAAATGAAATTTTGTTATGACTAGATTGAATGATATTGTGATTATGTTGAAACATTCATCAAGGTATACGATTAACAAGGTGAACATTAGTGGTATTCCTAAGTCATTGAATGAGAGGAAGATGGACTTTCATGCATGTTCCCATGGTGAGGAACATAGAGGAAAGAAATTTAAGCTTCCTAGATATCAAGAATATGGGAAGAAGAACCTTGAGGAATACCTCAAATGGAGGGGAAGATGTTATCTCTATGGGAAAAAGGGTCATAGAGTAAAGAATTTTTATGGAGTTCAATGTCTCATCAGTGGAAAACATGGGCATTTACCAACTCAATGCCTTGAAAAAAGAATATACTTCTTAGACATTCGATGCCAACCATTAAAGTGGAAGGATTGAATTATTTATTTATTTGAATCCACAAACGATGAATGGTGAATTATATAATAGTTATTAGTTTATGTTTTTTGTAAAGCATTTTCAAGAATATGTTGAATAGTTATAATGGATAAGAAAATTGATTTAATTAAAAGGTGATATTCCTATGAAAAACATGAATAAAGGAAAGATAACCCTTAATAAGAATATGATGTTAAGATAATGATATTCATTTCAAGATATGTTTGATGATATTAGTTACCTTGGAACTGGTTAAGGATTTTTTGAAATGTGGGTTATGTTGTCACAGATGATGTATACAACTTTTCAGGACTTAGGAATATATCCAATAAGTTTTGGAATAAGGAAACATCCATGTTTTCAATAATGATATATGGTATTTTATATTATTACAATGACTCAATAGAATGCATGATGAAGTCATTAAAATGTTTGTAATGTGACCAAGAAGATATATCTTGTGATATATGGGGGATAAATAATGGTATTAACATGCTTGTTATATGACTTTTCTAGCAATTGTTTTCTTTATACTATGAGATTGGTCAAAAGTATTTTGGATAAGCCTAAAGGCTGGAATAGATTAAGTTAGACATCAGATAGAATTATTTAAGGCTAGAGATTTCTTTATTATTTATGGAATTTTATAATAGTATAGTTTTAGAAAAAGGAAACGTGTAGGACGGGCGACAACCCGTTGCACCGGACAAGGCTGCAGGAATCAAACCCACAACTAAAGTGTGACAATCCTTTATTGCATACCACTAGCCTACAGGAAGTCTCTCGTTAGTATAAATTAGTTTTATTTTATTAAGCAGTATGATAGATGATGTATAAGTCCATTTTTGGAACCATATACAATTAATATCAATATAGATGGACTTATGTATATTTAATAACTTGTGATAAACTTTTTGTGATAGAGACAGATAAAATCTTTTACATGATCTGCTAACACTTCAAGAATGAAAATTAATCTTTATTTCTTTAAATAAGAGTTGAAGTGGAAATTATTTAGGTAATGATCAATGGTATTGAAATCAATTAAGTATTTCTTGTAATAAAAAATCATCAACTTTGGGGAAAGTATCATGAAAACCAAAAATGTTATCCTAGTACCCTCTTATTCGATGAATCAGATGGTCCCTTAAATAATCACAAATTTATGACCTTCTGATTGTTAGCTTTCTCCTAATCTTGTTCTCTATCACTCTCTATGAGAACTTTATGGTTAGATTTCTCTTCCATATCCATGTTTTCACTTCCTACATATGTCATCCTATGTAGAAACACAGTGATGAGTTACTTTCGGTAACTGTTATGTTACTATGATTCCTTTTTAAAATAATGTTTTATTATTCCTTTTTATGATGTGGGTTTCAATTAAATAAACTTTCAAGTAGAAAACCATTTATAACCCTAATGAATTTTGAGGGAAAAACTCATTTTAAGGTGGGGTAGAATGTAACACCCCGTGATTTTATGAGATAGATTCTTTTTAATTTCTTTTATTTCCTATGTTATATGCTACACCAAGATTATCTTGCACTATATGCTACACCATATTATCTTGAAATATACGCAACACTATTCTTGGGTTGTGTTGAACACAATTTCATGTTCTTGTGATAGAATTCATTTCACGCAAAACTGAATATATGTTTTTTTCAATGTATAAATGAAATAAATTTTTATTATGTTATATGCAACAACAAAGGAATCTTGCACTACACGCAACATTGACTTGGCTTGTGTTACATGCAAGACTGTCCTTCCTCGATAGCTTGTGTGGTACGTAATACAGAGTTTCACTAAACAATGATATATTATTAAAATATTATATTAAATTGCCTATATGAATAGTATTAACCAAATTTTTTATTTTATATAACATTATCAATCATCTTACACATGATATGAGTACAAACTCAATTTTTTGGTTAAAATAAATATTTTTAAAAAAATGCAATTTTACCGCCTTTTGATGGCACAACCATTTTAAATCCAGATTTGACACTTTTATAAGTTATATATGACAATATAAACTTCTTATTTTGAGTAGGGACATAAAATTTTACTTTGGATAAATTTTTTCTATTTTTCTGAAAACTTTCATATTTTGATGAATAGTGAAAATACTCTAAATTTAAATTGAAAACAAATTTTTTCATCAAAATAATTTATATAGTTAAAATATATTATTGAATGATTTTAAAGTATAAATATAATATATTTTTATAGTTTGATACAATTTAATTCATTTTCATTAATTTTACATTAAATTCATAATTAAATATATTTCAATATTTTGAAATGTTTTAAACAAAAAACCTGTTTTTTTTCAACAACCTGATTAATTTTAAATTAATTACTGCAATTTTTTTTTTGAATTTGGAAAAATGGATTCCATATTTAGAATCATAAGGTTCAAATTGTTTAAATAGAGACTTTTATATTTGGAAATTATGAATAGTAACTTAATTAATTATTTTATTTACCATTGTTAAAGGGTAAATCTGGTAAATAAGGGTAAAAATAATATTATAATAATATTACACTACCCTAACGCATGCCATAATCCTATTGTATGACATATTTCCGACCATGGGCATTTTTTGGTTGATTTTGGGACCCCATGGATTCACTTGGATGTGAAAATGACAATTTATAATAATTAATTTAAAGTAATGATAATTATAACATAAACATATATCTTTTACTAAATTGATTTTAATATAGGGTTATATAACTAATAGCTATTGTTATAAAAATACATTATAAATATTAAAATAGTTTCCAAATCATAGTATTTTATTTAGAATTTTTAGATACTATATAAATAGTTTTATTTATGACACAAATATAATGTAGTGATTACCTCATCAATGAAAGATTCAAATAAATTAATTTATAAATATTAAAACAAATATATTTTTATTTTATTGATTTCATAAAATAATTTTATGTATGACATTGAAATATTATCTTTGATTTTATTCCTTATTTTCTAGGGAATAATTTTTTTATTAATTTATAAAAACTCATTTGTGAATAGTGTCCAAAATTGACACAATTCATAAATTAAAACATAAATAGTTTATTAAATGATATTAAATTCCTAAAAATATAATATTATGTGTAATGGTTAATATAAGTCTAAATATGTCATAAATAACTTTTTTGGGGTCGTTTGACATGATATGGTAATTACATTAACCCAAACTATGTAAAAAACATGATATCACGGTAAGATTAAAAAGGGTAAAAGAAGCGTAAAACCAAAAAGATATGGATAAACAAAATATTCAAAACATGTCAAAAAAATATTTTATGATCGGTATTCAAACAAAAATAATATTAAATTATAATTATTTAATTTTTATACCATTTTAATTTGAAATAGAATTTATAATTAATTAATATTTTGGAACTTTTCTAAACTGTCACTCTCTTCTCTTATAAAAGGGAACCTCCTCCCTCTCCTATTCACTCCATTTTGAGCCTTTATGTTCGGACAAACCTCTCCCATTTTCATTATCAACTTTTCTAGTTACATTATAGTGTTTCTGGTCTTCTCAAAAGACCAACTCTAGTTCCCTAAGAAGAAATTTAAGGGAGGCACGTCGAGGAAGAGGTAATCTCTACTACCGATTCTTTCAAATTTATTTCTTTTTTTACGTCCTGTTCTTTAGTTGTTTAATTATAGAGTAATGACATAATTATTACTAATTTACTAACATGTTATTATAAATATGAAACAACCCTATTTAACCTTCTATCCATCCTACTAAAAACAAAATCACCGCGCATGCGTACGTACGGATTACCGTCTCCACGCCCTGGTGTATTTTGTTTTTCACCACCACATTACTTAGATGGGTATAATGGTGGAAATAATAACTATATATTATTATCATAACATGATACTAATTCTTAGATATTATACACAATCCACATCAATACCATTCAATAATTATGAGAATGATATTATCGCTCTTGCATACGTACAACTTACTGTCTCCACGACCTGATTAGATTCATTATCCATGTTAACCATTCATGAATGATTATAAAGTATATATAATAAATAATCATGAAGTATATGAAATAATAATGTTACTGTATTTATGTATATATATATTTTATTTACATACTTCCATTCAATTTAATAAGGAAACGAAAACAGTGTTCATTTGTACGTATGGCCTACCGTCTCCATGAATAGTGTATTACATTCCATTTATCGATCTATTATATATATTTATATACTTAATATATACGATATATAAATCATTTTTACATTATTTAAGTATTTAAATCATGATCTAAGTAATCATATGAATAATAACAATTCCAAATACGTATGATAAATGAAATTATTATTACCCAAAACGATGCATTAACAAGGAATTGACAATTGAACAAGTAATATTAAGTCATAAGTGAATCATATATGATATCATAAATATTATTATAGTTCTGTTACATGTTGTAACGTCCTGGATCCGGGTTCCACACAATGGGTTCCCCGAACCTTGTTGGTCACATTAACTCAAGCGCATTTCCCCAAACGCCAGAGCCTGTTGACTAGTAGTGAGGGACTTGTAATGATAGTAGGGAATCAATGCCCTCATTTGTCAAAGTATAGCACAGCAGAAAAAAATATAACATACAAAATCGGAACCAGTAAACAATAATGGAAAACATAACTGAATTAAAAGATAACCAACAGTCATATATATAATGATGCAACATGTCTCTAATTTTAAGAAAGCAATCAAAACAGGATACATTGCAATCTAATACAATACAGCAAAACAAAACCAAGGCAGTGCAATAGGAACTCAGCTGCATCGCAAGACTAAGCTCAGTTTCATGATCTCATACTCATATTCAACAATCATGTACATGTGTAGGGTCCCTTTCCCTTATCAAAACCTACAACAATATAATATGTTTGGGCCCAAGACGTGACCCAAATAGGGTGTGAGAAATAAATCCCAATTGGAAACCACCAAAGGCTTGTGCCCAAATGTCTGTGAAAATGTGCAACAATAGTGTCTAATAAGGAAATATAGTAAACTCAGAATTACTCAAAAGTAACCATTCCTACCAATTATATTTCCAATTTAATAATTATTTAACAATTCTAATATTGTGCTTTAGCTTGGAAGGCACAACATAAGAAACCACCATAGTGAATATTTAATGTAAACATTGTCTTTAGACATTCAAGTCCTTACCCTCAGGTAAACAGAAACAAAACCCTCAGGTGACTTCCCTCAGGCATAAAGAATATTGCCCCCAGGAATATGAGATATAGCCCCCAGGCATGGAAGCTACTGCCCTCAAGCGTAAGAAACGTTGCCCTCATGCTAAACAAAACCTTTACCTTAGGCTAAATAAAACAATACCCTCAGGCATTCTATAGGAAAAGTAAGTAACCAGGTCTGGCCCAACACATAAGAAAGAAATTTGTATACATTTCTTCTCAAGGAAACTCAAAACATGCTACAATCATGGCATACCCATAGGTATCCTGTACAAACAACTAAATAAGGGAACCACACCCTCTGGGTGGCCCTGGATCAAAAAAATGATCCCAAACAGAAGTTTTTACAAAATCAATAGATTACATATGCAATTCTAGGTATCTAAACAATCAAGGCCTCAACCACAAGACACCTCGAACATGGGCGCGTGGCACAACGGTACACAAAATCAACTCGACAGTTGTAATTGAACACAAGACCACCTACCTCGATCTCCTCTGATCGATATAAATGAAAGGTGCCTCCCGAAACGACCAGGAATGAAATAGATATGAGATAAATGATTACCCATTACAACCCAAAGAACTTCCCTTAGGGAAATAATTGTAAGGAGTGGTTCGAGAAGATAGAATATCTCACCTGCACGGTTCAAATGAGATTGACGGCGGAGAAATTAGAGTCTCGGTGTGCAATCTGGAGCTCCTCCAAGTCCTGGCCTCCTCTCCCGCATCTCCTAGTGAGTTCTCTACCTCCTCTACTAAATGAAGAGGCTACTGCCTATTTTTAAGGAAAAAACATAACTACACTGTGTGTACTCTTAAGTACACAACGTGTACTTTCCATTTTTTAACTATTAAACTGGAGGCTTCTTTCCACCGCCTAACTTTTCATATATCGACTTGATTACACGGCATGTATTACTAAGTACATGGCGTGTACAATGGTTCCTCTGGCGTCTACTCCCACTGCCTTACTGTTCACCTTCCGACTGATTACAGGGTGTATATTACTAAGTACACGGCGTGTAGTTAGTTCTTACACCCTTAATAGCTGACAAGCCTACACACCCTATATTCTCATCCCACATAGCCAAAGTACACAGCATGTGTGCAAGATTACATGGAATGTACCCATAGATTTGGGATTTTCCCCACATTTCCCTTATTTTCTCAAAAACACTTAAGGAAAAAGGAAAAGAAGAAACTTGTAACTAAAGATTAAGAACTGAGTTCTTACAAACTTCCCCCCTTAAAGCAATTCGTCCCCAAAGTTCCCTTCCAAGGGTGGTAAAGATAAAGCAAAGAACAATTCTAGACACTGAGCATGTACGTCAGTCTCCCACTCCCTAGTTTCTTCCTCCACTAAGCCATGCTTCCATTGCACTCATACGAGAGGAACTGACTGGCCTCAGAGAACATTCATGCTCATATCAACAATACGAATCAGATGCTCCTCAAAGGATGCATCGACCTGAAGTTCAAACTCCTCGGGATGAAAAATGTGAGATGGGTCTGAGTGATAACGACATAGCTGAGATACGTGGAAGACGTCATGCATGAATCGGTACCTCTTTGGTAACTGCAACCGATAGGAAACCGGCCCGACTCTCTCTAGAATCTCAAATGGCCCTACATACCTTAGGGAAATTTTACCCTGTCTCCTGATCTGTCTGTGTACCAACCCCGGTGAAACATGCACAAAAACCTGATCCTCAACCCTAAACTCCAATGGTCGTCTGCAGCGATCAACATAAGATCTCTGACGAGACTATGTAGTAGCCATATGCTTCTGAATCAACAGGACCAGCTCTGAAGTCTCCAACATGAGATGTGGTCCTAGTAAAGCCGCCACACCTGCCTCCAACCTGCACAGGGGTGAATGGCATGGCCTACCATATAAAGCCTCTTAAGGTTCCATCTCAATAGTTTCTTGAAAACTATTACTCTAGTCAAACTTTATCAGGGGTAAGTGCTTCTCCCAAGACCCCTGAAGTCTAGGAAGCGTGCACACAGCATGTCCTCTAGCACATGTATCATATGATCTGACTATCCATTGGTCTGAGGGTGGTAATCTATGCTCAGAAGCACCTGTGTACCCAGTTCCCTCTGAAAACTCTGCCAGAAACGAGAAATAAAATGGGTGTCCCTATCTGAAATGATAGAACGAGGGACCCCGTGAAGACATAATACCACTCGGATATACAACTTCCTGAGATTGTCAACACCCAAGATCTCCTTGATTGGAAAAAAGTGAGCTACCTTTCTAATTCTGTCCACAACAACCCATACAGAATCATTTCCTCAAGGTGTCCTCGGCAACCCAGTCACAAAGTCTATCGCGACATCATCCCATTTCCACTCCGAAATGGGTAACTGTTGTAATTGTCCAGCTGGTCTCTGATGCTCCACCTTCACCTGCTGGCAGGTGGAACATCTCATAAAAAAACCAGCTACCTCTCTTTTCATACCCAGCCACCAATACTGACGTCTCAAGTCACAGTACATTTTGGTAACTCCAGGATGCACTTCCCAAGCTGAAGCATAAAATTTCCGCATCAAATCCTCACGTATATCACTTGGAACCCACACTCGTTCATGGATACACAGAACCTCATCATCTCCCAATGTTCAACTAGGAGGAGGGTCCTCACTTTCCACTGAATCCCGTAGAACTCGGCCTTCTGAATCTGATAGTTATCTCATCCTCACTCTATCCAAGAGGGTAGAAGTCACAGGTAAAGATTAAAGATAACCTCACCCCTGATTATCATGCACCTTTATATGCATCTTAGAGAACAAATACATAAGCTTCTACTCACCACTGGCCTCCTGCACTTCCTGTAACTGAGTCCTCCTACTCAGTGCATCAGATATTGCGTTACCCTTACCAGGTGTCTAGGAAATCTCAAAGTTGAAGGAATGAAGGTATTCAACCCACCTTTGTTGTCTCAAATCCAATTCATGCTGGGTAAAGATGAATTTAAGATTTTTTTGGTCCGTAAACACCACAAAATTTTCTCACAAGAGATAATGTCTCCAACAACATAACGCATGAACAACTAAAACCAACTCGAGATCATGCATTAGGTAATTCCTCTCATGTTCCCCAAACTACTGAGACCCGTACGCAACTACTTGATCGCCCTCCATCAACACTACCCCTAGCCCAATACCTAATGCATCACAGTAAACTGTATAGCTCTTCCCTTGATCTACAAGTATTAGGACTGGTGATGATGTCAACCTTCCTTTCATCTCCTGAAAGGCTGTCTCGCAAGCTTCTGACCAAACGAACATCATACCCATCTTATTCAAACCCATCAACGGCACTGCTAAGAGGGATAAGTCTGGTATAAATCACATGTAGTAATCAGTCAGCCTCAAGAAACTCCGTATTTCAAACATGTTCATCTGCTTCTCCCAGGAAACTACTGCTTTCACTTTCTCTGGGTCTACCGCAACTCCTTCCTATGAGATAATATAACCCAGGAAGTAAACCTGGTTCATCCAAAAGTGTAACTTTGATAGATTAGCATATAACTGATGCTCTCTCACAGTGTACTCAGTATGATCTCAAGATGGGTGTCATGGTCATGTCGAGTGTGAGAGTGCACCAAGATATCATCCACGAAGACTACCACAAAAGAATCCAGATACGGGTGGAACACACGATTCATGAGATCCATGAAAACTGCTGGCGCATTTGTGAGTTCGAACGGCATGACCAAATACTCGTATCGACCATATCTACTCTCAAGGATGTAAGCGGTATGTCAGATGGTCTAACATGCAACTAATGATATCCAGATCTCAAGTCAATCTTCGAGAACACTCGTGCTCGTCGATGTTGATCAAAAAGATCATCAATCCTTGGTAATGGATATTAGTTCTTAATTTTCAACTAGTTCAGCTTCCAAAAATCCACACAGAGTCTAAGGGCACTGTTCACCTTCTTTGCAAATAGGACAGGTAAACCCCAAGGAGAAGTACTGGGTCAGATGAAACCCTTTGACTGCAACTCCTCTAACTACCTCTTGAGCTCCTGCAACACTGGTGTATCCATCCAGTAAGGAGGAATGGATACTGGTGCCACTCCTACCACAATCTCAATAGAGAAATCTACCACTTTCTCTGGAGGTTGACCTAAAAAGTCATCAAGGAAGACATCCTTAAAATTATTAACCACTAGAGGGAAATACTTCTGACAAGTTCCCTAGTCATCCAGATATAAACACTCAATCTGTATTGTCACTCCACCTCACCCACGATGCTCGGGTCCAACTCGGCTCACCTGGACATCCCATTCTCCCTTTTATAGAAACTATATGCCTTCTGGTGATGTGAAACTCACCTTGCGATGATAGAAATATACAATGGCTTGAAAGGGTACCAACCAATCCATCCCGAGAATGACATCATAGGATGTCATCTCTAAGACATAAAGGTCCCATAGAAAGTGACACCCACCAACCTCTATGGGCACTCCTTACACTGACACACACCTGCATTTCTAGTTCCCAACGGAGTGTCTAGCATCATGATATCAGAAGAAGAAGAAACACAGTGCCCAAGGCTCTCCCCAACAGGCACAATATAAAGATATGTGTAGAACCAGTATTGAAAAGTAACGATGATAAAATATAATCAACTAGAATAGTACCTCTGACAGTGGAAGGTCTGGTATCCTGATCTTGTTGGGTATGTTGCACTGCATATGCTTGTCCAGTGTTGCAGCCCAACAACACAGCTTGGCTACCCTGAGCTGACCCACCCTGTTGTCTCTGAGATCCTGGTGTCTAGCTACCGCAACAACGACCACCACCTCGGCCTGAATGTCCAAACGTGTTCCAATTCCCTGACTGGTAGGAAGTTTCTGGCCCTGATCCTGCACGCGGAGTCTGCACAGAACCCCTCTCACTAGTCACTGGTGGAAATTCCCTCCAAAAATACTGAAGATGACCCATCTCGTCGCAAGCTCAGCACTCCATTGGGTCATGTGGATAATGAGGTCTCTTGTGCCCCTATTTACCACACTGGTAGCACATCACCTGACCACTTGAATAATTCTTCTGGATAGTACTACCACCGTGAGATAAATTCATCTGACTATTCATCTTGCCGGTAGAAATAGTACCAAATACCGGTGCTGAACCACCCTGGTCTGCACCACTAGCTTACTGCAAGTTCCACTCAGTAATCAACACCCGGTTCACAATAGAATGAACTGTATGAAACTTTAAAATGTTCACTAGTGTGTGGATTTCATATCAAAGACCATCCTTGAAGCATCTAGCCCTTAGCATCTCATCCCCCACCAAAACAGGTGCAAAACACTATAGCTCGGTGAAGCAGACATAATAGTTCATCACTAACATGGAGCCCTGATGCAGATTCATGAACTCTCGAGCTCGATCTTCCCTTAGCATCTCTGAAAAAATGTCATAGAAGACTACCTGAAAATCTCCCCACACCATGTCTCGGTGATGCTCAGTCTGGGTGGTAACATCCCACCATCTCTTGGCGGAATCACGAAGCATGTAAGTAGCGAGATTGACCCTCCGCCCAGGAGGCGTCTTCAAATTATTAAAGATCATCTGCATAGAACCCAACCATGACTCCACAGCCTGTGGTCCGCCATCCCCTGAAAATGTAGGTAGATGTTGCTGCTAGAATATATGTGTCAGATCTTCCATAGATGTGGCAACTGGTGGTGCTCCCTGGAAGGTCCGCATGAACCACATAAAGGCTTCACGGAACTGCGCATCAGCGCCTTCATCCGTTGTAACAGATAGTACCACATATGGCACTTCTGTAGGATCCATCGTTATCCCATGGCCTAATATCTCAGGAGTATATTTTTCATCACTCTCTTGAATAACAACTTGCGGTCATCTTAGAGGCATGACTCTACAAGTTCAAACACACGCCTTAGATCATGAACATCAAGGAAAAAGAACTGGAAACATATGAAGGTAACAGGAGAAAGAAAACATTCAAGGTTTAAAAAACAAGACTAAACGACCTGTATAATAACTACATGGTGTGTTCCCTTCAGTATTTCACATGGACATGTACTTCTTCTAGAACTGGTCATGTAACACCCCAAACACACGGCATGTTGTCCTCAAACATAGCGTGTACCTGAATTTTCTTCCCCTGCCTAAGTCCTTATACACGGCTAAGCCACACAACTCCCATTAGAACAAGGTTACATGGCATGTTACACCCACACATGGCATGTAAACCACCTTGTTTCCCCATCCACACTACCAAGTAAACACGGTCTCTCACCGGTCTAGACTACACGACATGTCCCATAGGTACACGACGTGTACTAGACGAGCTTCCCCGACCTGTGTTGTTCAAGACATGACCGGATACATGGATCACACAACATGACATGTTCTAGAAAGACACAATGTGTACTTGAAAAGATAACGCTGACCCGTGTTGTTAGCTACACGGCCGGATCCCAATATTACACTATACAGAGTGTTCGTAATTGACACTACATGTATAAGCTATCATTTCTCCATCCATGTTGTTAGTCACATGGGCGTACACAGGGTCAACCCTACACGGCATGTCCAACTGGTACACGGTATGTTCCCACATGAACTTCCCCATCCAGTGTCTATGCCCACATAGCCTATGACACGATTAGAGACTACACGGAGTTTACTTAGAAATTTTTCATTTCTTCGCAGGCAGAAGAGTATATATAAAGTAATCAAAATTACACGAAGTGTATTCTGGGTTTTTCTAGATAGTAAGCCTCAAAAACTACTCTAGAGTCTAGAAAACCACTGAATGAACACCAAAGGGCAAAATCCCGATCCGTGAGGGCCCATACTCCCCATGAACCAACGATTGGCATATTATACGTGTTATAACAAAGTAAATAAGTCGATGATCCACAAAATTATGGTTGATGAGGGCCCATACTTTCCAAGAAACAAAGTTAGGCATTCATTCACAAACCCTTACATAATAATACTATATCAAATAGCAGGTATTTTATCAAGGCATTTATCCGAACTGCATACATTTTCTAGAACAAAATCTATCACAACAACATGAAATTTCTAATGCGCCTATATGGCATGTAAACTATGCATGACATGTGATTCTAATATGTTCCTAAATGATGCATGAGATGTCATAACCTCATCTCATTGGGATGCAACTAAATAGAACCCACGTATAAAATATAAATAGCACACCATAAGTGTGTCACCAAATGGTGAAAATCAAATCAATTGTAAAATTAAAAAATAGAAAAATTGCAATTAAATGAGGTATATTTGTTTTTCCCTATACACGAGTTAGCTACTCCTAGGCATAACTTATTACCAAGTACCTATTTGTTCCTATCCCTGGATAAAGTCTCCAAATAGTAAGTCAAGAGAAAAGAATCCCTTTAATTCCAATTTGTGACATCCCAGATCCGGGTGCCACACAACAGGTGCCCCAAACCTAGTTGGTCACATGACCTCAAGTGCATTTCACCAAATTCCATAGGATTCTGACTATTAGTGGGGGTCTAGGACTAATAGTGGGGAAACTATGCCCACATTTTTCAAAGTGTAGCGTGGTGGAACAAAATATAACATACAAAAGCGAAAGTAGTAAATAATAATGGAAAACATAAATGAAGAAAAAGATAACCAACAGTCATATATATGATGATGCAACTTGTCTCTAATTATAAGAAAGAAGTCAAAATAGGATACACTACAATCTAATACAATACAACAAAACAAAATCAAGGCATTGCAATAGGAACTCATCAGCATCGCAAGCCTTAGCTCGGTTTCATGCTCTCTTACTCTGAAACAATCACTTACTTGTGTAGGGTCTCTTTCCCTTATCAACACCTACATCAATATAATCTATTTGGGCCCTAGACAAGACCCAACCCGGGTGTGGGAAAAAAATCCCAGTAGGCAACCACCAAAGGCACGTTCCCAACTGTCGGTGAAAATGTGCAATAGAAGCGTGCAATAAGGAAATACAGTAAACTAGGAAGTACTCAAAAGAAACCATTCCTACCCATTATATTTCCAATTTAATAATTATTTAACAATTCCAAGCTAGTGATTTAGCTTGGTAGGCACAACATAAGAAATCACCACAGCAAATATTTAAAGCAAACATTGTCCTCAGACATGCAAGTCCTTACACTCAGGTAAATAGAAACGAAACCTTCAGGTGAATTCCCTATGGAATGAGGAATATTTCCCTTAGCCATACAAGATATTTCCCTCAGGCACGGAAGCTACTGCCATCAGGAATAAGAAACGTTTCCCTCAGGCTAAACAAAACCTTGCTCTCAGGCTAAACAAAACACTGCCCTCATGCATTCCATAGGAAAAGCAAGTAATCGGGCTGGGCCCAACACATAATCAATAAATTTATATACGTTTCATCTCAAGAAAACTCAAAACATTCTACAATCACGAAATACCCACGAGTATCCTACCCAAATGGCTAAACAAGGGAACCACACCCTCGGGGTGGCCCTGGATCAAAGAAACAATCCCAAACAGTTGTTTATACAAAATCAATAAATTACCTATGCAATTCAAGGTATCTAAACAGTCAAGTCCTCATCCACATGATACCCTAGATATGGGAACGTGGCACAAAGGTACACAAAATCAACTCGAAAGTTGGAATTAAATACAAGACCACCTACATCGATCTCCTCTGATCGTTATACGTGAAATGCGCCTCCCGAAATCACCAAGAACGACGTAGATTTGAGATAAAATATTACCCATTCAAACCCAAATAACTTCCCTTAAGAAAATAATTGGTATGAGAGGTTCAAGAAGAGATAAGATCTCACCAGTGTGGTTCAAACGGGATTGATGGTGGAGGAATCAGAGTCCCGGTGTGCGATCGGGAACTCCTCCAAGTCCCGACCTCCTCTCTTGTGGCTCCTAGCGAGTTCTCTACCTCCTCTGGTGAATGAGGAGGCTAATGCCTATTTTTAACGAAAAAACATAACTACACGGCTTGTACTCTCAAGTAAATGGCATGTACTTTCCATTTTTTAACTGTTCGACTAGTGGCTTCCTTCCACCGACTCACTATTCATCTGCTGAATTGATTACATGACATGTATTACTAAGTACACAGCGTGTACCATCATTCCTCTAGAGGCTACTCCCACCGCCTTACTGTTCACCTTCCAAATGATTAAATGGCGTGTATTACTAAGTACATGGCATGTAGTTAGTTTTTACACCCTTAATCATTGACAAGCCTACACACCCTGTATTCTCATCCCACATGGCCAAAGTACACGACGTGTGTGAAAAAGTACACGGTGTATACCCATAAATTTTGGATTTTTCCCACATTTCCCTTATTTTCTCAAAAACACTTAAGGAAAAAAGGAAAAAGAAGAAACTAGTACCTCAAGAATAAGAACCAGGTTCTTACACAAGTAAATAATATGTTTAAACCCACTACACCAAAGTTTGAGACACATACAAAAGAAAATGGACCTAAGGTAAGGGATAATTTTGCAATCTCATTCTTATCTGGGATTGCATATATGTTAGTACTTTCTAGGGTTATATTCATCATCCAAGTCCATGTTTTTTAAAAATGTTTTCATAAAATGTTTATTATTATTTTATGTATGTTTAAATATATTTTTTCTCCTTTTTACTTTTGTACTATGTTGTATGGAAGAAATATTTCTTTATTTTACCATACGAGGTACTTTTTTACTTTTCTCATAAAGGTACAAGGAAAATATTTTTTTAACATATACAGCCTGAACGTGGTTTTTACATATTCTTAATGCCTTATTTCCATGAATCTTCCTCTAAAATATTTCAAGTTTATTTTCAACTAAATTTGTTTCTTTGAGAATTGCATGACATTTTGAGAAAATAAAATGTTTTTAAAGAAGAAAATATATTTTCCTCAGGAATTAAATTCAAGTGTCTTATCAAAATTATTTCCCATCTAAGATGACATAAGTTTATGTTTCTATCCCTAATATTACTTTGATTTGATTGCATTATGATGTAATTATTTTCATGAAGTCTGTTTATCCTATAAGGATTATGTTATGATGAAATGATGTTTAAGAATCATGTTTTATTAAATGGGTTATGCTATGATGTATGATTTATGTTTTTGTGGCACACATAATAATGTTTTCATTATGAGATGGGTGGGACCTATATCTCACTCCAATTCATTGGGTAAAGATATATATCTCATGAGATAGACATGGCTGGAATGGAAAGTAATTATAGTTTAGTAATACAGGGTTGGAAGGGAAAGTAAAACCAATTTAGTAGTGGACTTCATCCACTATGATTGTCTTGGCAGCAATGCCTTGGGTACTATGGAAATAATAATATGTTCTTATTATTATTCCACAATTACATGTTTTATTCCAATGCTATTCTATCATGGTTAATGTTCCTTTATGATCTATGCCTTGTGTATTTCAAATATTTATTTCATGACTCAAGATTTTGATATTTAAACTTTATGTTCATGTTCTTACATTCAAATATATATGGTTTGTTTTATATTCTCCATGTTTACCCTTACATAGCATTTGGCCTCACCCATTTTATGTTTTCTTTTCCCCAGGATATAAAGAAAGGTTTTAGGTGGGAAAAAAAGGGGAAGATCTTTATGGGAGATGTTGAAGATCTTTCACCATGATTAGAAAATTATTTTCTGAGTTTCCAAAGACACTAAACCAATATGGTCTTTGGGAGTTTTTTTGTGTCATGTATTAATTATTCCTCAAATGTAATGTTATTTCCATGTACGTCAAACTTGGGTCTCTAAAAAAGAGTGTAAATCACATATATCAAATAAAATAGATATTATAGTGGTGGATACTAGTATAGTACCTAATATTGTATATGGTCCCACAACCTGATCCTTGGGTATCGACTATAATGAATGCACCTAACCTAATCCATGACCCTGTCAAACAATTGGACTACCACAATCAAAACTGATTTTTTGGTATTTTGGTGATCATGGGTTTGGTTTCCATGGCCACGACATCCTCCTCATCCAGTCCTTTCAGTGCTACTTTGACACCCCACCTGACATGGTGTAAAAGATCTAGCTCCTGAAGACGGAGTCGATGCATATCATCTCTCTCTAAAAGCTGATGGAAAGTTCCTACAAAAATGTTGAAGACACCCCATATGGCCAAAATACTGACACTCCACTAGGTCTCTATCAAACTAATGCTTTAGATGACATGTTCATTCACATAGGTGACACACTATAGATATACCTACATGGATACCCTAGCTGCCACTTCCCTAATTATAAATTTCAAGGGAATGCTTCACGCCATCTGAAGAACTACTGGCCTGACATGGAATTGGTCCTCTATTCTTAGTACATTCATTGTTACTTATGTTTCACTCAATGATAAAATCCTGATTTAATATTTCAGACAAATTATGTAGGTTAGATACATTCACCTAATTATGCATGCCATATTAAAGCCCATTCTCAAAGCATTTACCACGCATAATCTCATCACCTTCTAGAAGTGGTACAAAGTACTATAACTCTGTGAAAATCTCTAAATAATCAATAACTAATATATAACCCTTCTCTCGATGCATGAACTCTCTGGATCTGTTAGCTCTCAGCATCTAAGAAATGAACTAATCATACAAGGTAGTCTGGAAATCAACCCATTACATGCCCTGATGACAACCAATCTGGGAAATCACATCCAACCAATTCTTGTCCAAATCACATAGCATTTAAGTAATAAGTTTGAACCTCTTATATGGAAGTATATATAGCTATTGAAAGATAGACAGGGTATTCTCTATCCCTAAATCAACGGCCATTAGACGACCTTCCCCCAATGAGCTAGGAGGATGCTGCAACTAGAACTCACAAGTCAAATCAGACATCATAGGTGCAACTCATGGAGCACCATGTATGGACTGCATTAGACATAGGAAACTACCACGACCATAGTAATGAGTTCCTAAATTAGGTACAATAGGAAATTCCTCCAGTGGAACTCTTAGCAGTAAGACTGGCAGCTCAGGGCCTTCCACATCTGGAGCATGGTTGTCTCTACCCTCCTAACACATGACACAAGGACATCGTGGTGGCATTGGTTTATAATTGCCAAGAACACGACTTATTACATATTTCGAAGCATAAATATATCATTACTAGAGGAAGATGAATGTATAAGAACTCACTACCCAAGGGATAATACCCTAACTTCCCAGTTAGATGGCCAGGTATCAGAAAGTGATCAGATATTAGTTTCAGTGATTCCAATAGAGGAAGGGTCAATAGTACTATTCCTCTTCATTTACTAGAAATATTTTCACTTCATTTAATATTTAACTAGTAGGTTCAATCCTTTTCCTTTCATAAATATGACATAGCTAGATAAGGATGTGAAACCATACCACTTTTATGTTTTTATTTTCTTAGAACTTGTATAAAAGTTATTTTAAAATTAGTTTTATATCCTTGGGAATCATTGATCATACTTCGTATCACTAAGATTAACACCCACTTCAATTTAAAATAAAAGGATTTATTTGGAAAATTTATCATTTTATCGCATGAGGGCCCATAAAACATTGTGAATTGAAATAAGAAATCACTCAATAACATCCCAAAAGTAGTACAAGCATATAAATAAGCAAGGCTCACTCAAAAAATCACAGGCATACCAAGAAATAAAAGCAGTGAAATGAAACTATATGGAATGGAAATATGCATGACATATAAATTATAGGTTCCTATAATGATGCATGTAACAAAGCTCCATGTCATCATATCATCAAGACAAGGATAAAATAGAATATAAATAACAAGAATACTCACCAACACCACAAAACATGTGTTTCTCCCAATGGTGAACGGATATCAACTGTAATAGGAAGAATCAGAACAAAAATTGTAATTCCGGAAACTCAACCTTTACCCCGAACATGGGTTTGAAAATACCAAGCATAACTTATGATAAGTTCAATGCATTCTTAATCTTCAATATATTGACTTGAAATAGTAAATAAATAAAGGAACCATATCTGATACCACTTTCTGATGTCTTAGACCTGGATTCCACTTAGGAGGCGCCCCAAGCATGATGGGACACATAGCCTCTAGCACATCTACCAAAATTTTAGAGTCTTCCGACTAACTCTGAGGGACTATGGTATGTCTATGGGGAGACTATTACCTCATTACTAGAGTGTATAACAATAAATAATTATAAACATAGGTAAATAGGGCAAACAATATGTAAACCGAATGCATAGTAGAAACAAGAAAGAATAACAATAACTGGAATAACTAGAATAACATACAATAGTTGATGATGATATATGTC